>JARHVA010002489.1:567500-1187500 GCA_037957365.1 Torreya grandis
GCGGACCTTATACGTTTGCATCAGGCTTGTATGTATTCCTACAGGCTATGCATGCCTTGTGTTCTCACAAACTATTTCCCCACTATCTGCTACCACTTTGAAAGTTCTACAGACTTTATTTTCTTGGTGGACCTTGTACATTAACCCATAGACTATTGAAAGGGTCTTTGAAAGTTCCGCATGGCCACTTTGCTGCTCACTGTGGTGGTGGCCACTTTGCCACTTGTTGTGGTGGGTGGCCACTTTGCCACCTGCTATGGTGGGTGGCCATTTTGTTGCTTGCTGTGGTGGGTGGCCATTTTTCTGCCTGCTATGATGGGTGGCCACTTTGTTGCTTGCTGCGGTGGGTGGCCACTTTGTCACTTACTACAGTGGGTGGCCACTTTGCTGCTTGCTACAGTGGGTGGCCACTTTGCTACTTGCTGCAGTCGGCAGCCGTGCATGGCTATTTTGCATCATATGAGCTTGACCCAGGTGTACATGTTCGTGTTGGGCTCTTGAAAGTCCCACAGACTTTGCTAAATGTTTTCCACAGAGTTTTGAAAGCTTTGGTATACACGGGACTTAGCCAAATTTTATAAAACTTACTCGAATCCTTTCTTGCGCTAGCCCTCCATTAGGGTATTTGAACTTGGACTCCCCTTCAGCTGAGGATGATGAATGTTGAACCAAACTCGTTGATGAACTAATATTGAACCAAGCTTGAATTGAACATGTTAAACTTGAAGTGAATGAACTAGGCCAAGCCAGTGCTTGAAATGACGTTGTTGGACCCTGAAAATGGACCTTACAAACCAAATTTAACGGGACATGCAAAGCAAGTGTAGAAGGTGACCGAGATTTTGCCTTTGGGCAAAATTGGTCAACAATATGATTTAGGACAAAATTAAGTATGATTTTATCTATCATGAATTCATTGATTGGTTCAATTAGGGATGTGATTTGGGCAAAATTGATCCCTTAAACCAAATTTATTACCCAATTAACTGTATAACCTAAATGTAACTTGTATGACTTAACTGACCCTAATGTAATCAAAAATGCAAATATGAATGTAAGTGTGGCCAATTTTAAGCCATTGAACCTAAATTGGATTCTACAATGTGATTAAAAGGGTTAAATTAGGTCACATTTCATGACATGTTGATCATAAGCCATAATTTTATCACTTGAACATGTCTGTAGTTCCTTAAACCTTAATTTCATGATATATACACATCTACAAACCCATTACACTAAACGCTTAACCCTAAATCCTAATTTTATAACAAACATAGCCCATAAGTTCCTTGATTTAATCATAAATACATAAATTCATGAATGTGATTAGTGTTAATTTGTGAACCTATTATTCACCTAGTTTTATAAAGACATATAATGGCATTTTGGGAAAAATTAGCTCATTTCATCTTACATATTGAGCCTTATTGCATCATTCATTAGTATTATTACTTCATAGTCTTATCAAGAGTCTTAATTCATTATGTATTGGAGATTTATGCATCATATTAGGGATTTATGCATCATATTAAGCCTTATTACATCATATGATAGCCTAATTACATCATATTGAACATTATTTCATCATATGATAGCCTAATTACATCATATGATAGCATAAATTCATCATATTAAATATTTATTACATCGTATGATAGTCTTATTTCATCGCATGATAGTCTTATTATATCGCATGATAGTCTTATTACATCGTATGATAGTATTATTACATCATATTGAGCCTTATGGAATGATATGATAACATTATTTCAACATTTAATAGTCTTATTACATCATATTAGGGATTTGTGCATCATATTATAGTCTTATTGAGTCTTATTGCATCAAATTATAGTGTTATAATGGAAAATGATTAAATATCAGCCTTTTTGCTTGTTTGTATAATATATGCCTATAATTCAAGGAACACATATGTGTTACAAAATCTCACTTTTAAAAGTCTATTTTTATCCATAAATTAGTTGTTAACCCCACAAACATTCCTTACATATTCTTTGTACTTTCTTGGTTGCATTTTTTTTGGACCCCACATTTGAAGTACTTTCTTGGTTGCTTTTGTCAAAATGGGCTCTAGTTCACATTTAGGGAGGAGGAAAAAGTTGAAGAACAAAACATCAAAGAAATTAGAATATTTGAGAGAAAAAAATAAGGTATGAATGCAAGCAATTCATTCCAGATGAGGTACAAACACTAACCCTTATGAGCCAAATGCCTTAGATAATGAGGCAATTGACAATAATCAATTAAATAATGATGAAATTTATAATAATGAATTGAATTATGATGAAATTCATAATAATGAATTGAATTATTATGAAATTAACAATTGAAAATTATATAATGTTGGAAATTCACATTTAGAGTTTAAAGTTTTTGATTATGTTGATAAAGAGCCTATGCATGATACTTAATGGAGAAATTACCCACAAATAATGAAGAAAAATTAATGGACTCAAATAATGATGAAATTAATAATTAAGAAAATTTCATGGAAACACATAATTAGGAAACAAATAATGAAAAAAAATTCATGGAAACATATAATTATTTTTAAACACCCTCTGAATGGATTCCACCAATAACATTACCTCTAAGAATTGTGCATAGAAAAGATAAGTACTTAATTGAAGTTGATGAAAATATTTTGAAACCAATCCATAAAAAAATGTCTGACCACCATTCAATAATGTTGGCTCAAGAAATTTGTGATAATTTCTTTCATATATTGGAATATGGTAGTCAAAGATGTCAATTGTTTGTTTCATTTATGAAATTGTTTAAGATGGGACCTATAATGTACACATTAGGACTAAGAACATCTAACATGGATAATGAAAATTATGAAAATGATGAAAGTGTTAAAAATCTACACAATGCATATCATATTTTAGGCCCAAAATCACATAACAAATATTGTAATGCTACCCAACATATAATGACAACTTTTGCAGTAAGTGCTAAAATAGGGAAAAAATTATTAATTTCAAAAACAAGTGAAAAACTTGATATAAATAGAAAAACATTAATGAAAGAAATTTCAAGATGTGAAAGACTTAATGAACCCAATATGAAAGAGCTCTGTGCATTCTCTATTAGACTTCCACAAAAGGACAAGGCTATAGTCAATGCTTTTAAAGAGTTACATAATTTTGGTAAGATAATACAAGAGTTCCATCCAATGCAAGAGATGTAATGAAAAGAAGAGTTGGTTCTTATAATCGTGAATTGTATCTAAAACATTTATTGGATATGACTAAAACACAATTTTACTCTAAGTTTTTGGAAAAACATCCATAAATTGTTATTAGTCAAATATTTTTTGAGATGGCCAACCTTTTTACATAAAAATAGATCACATATGCACCACTTATTATTGTAGCCAACATGTTGAATTTTCAATGCATTATGATGTTTTTCACCATATTCATTGTACTTTTCATACTACTAACAAAGTTCTACCAAAATTATCTAAGGAATTTATTTCAAATATTTTTTGTCAAAGACAAGATAGACCATTCTTTTATAAGAAAGCATGTTTGGATGGAAATTGTAAAATTTGTGGTGGATTACCAAAATTGAAAAAATGTATCCATGAGGAGTGTACAAGTGAAATTAAATAGGAATTAGCTGGTTTGAGAAAATAAAAATGTGTTACTTATCAAGTAAAATATTTCAAAGAATCTGAAAGGTGTGAGCTTGTTATGAAAGAGATGCCTATTTCAGAATTTATGATCAAATTCATGGATAAAATTATTTATAAGTATGCAAGGCACACACATAAGGCTAAATGGTTGGATGAACATTTAAAGCTATGAAAGGACAAATTCCTACTTAATTTTATTATTTTAGTAGTCAAATTTGTAAAAAAATACACATTCAAACCACAAATGGAAGTTCAATCACAGTATTACAACTCAACACAAATTGCCATATTCATGCATGTCCTTAATAGTATAGAGGAAGATCACAAAATATTAAGGGAGTGTCATTTCCATATTAGTGATGATCAGTCATATTGTGTAGAGTATGTTCAAGGTTATTTTGATAAGTTCTATGGATAGTTGACTCAGAGGAACATTAATTTTAAATGACATTACATTTTGTTAGACAATTTCACATCATAATTCAATAATGCACAGATGTTTTATTGGTTGAGAAGGATACACATTACCACTGGTGTAGAATACATTTGTATTTTCACTAAGACTAACCATGGAAGAGG
Organism: Torreya grandis; assembly: GCA_037957365.1. Taxonomy (NCBI): domain Eukaryota; kingdom Viridiplantae; phylum Streptophyta; class Pinopsida; order Cupressales; family Taxaceae; genus Torreya; species Torreya grandis. The sequence goes on from JARHVA010002489.1 coordinate 571,744, forward strand.
GGAGCATGATGGTGTTGAGCATATATAAAAAAATCCATTGAAAGGGAAGTGTTAAAATATGACAATGTTACTAATTTGATTGATGCAAAAATTATGGTTAACTAGTGTAATGAGAACATATGTCATGGTGGTCAAGAAAATTCTAATATTTTTAGAAATTTTTGGTTAATGGAGGAAAAAGACTTGGAAAAATATGATAATTATATGACTCTAATAGGTTTAAGTGAGCTCCACTCATTTCATATCTCAAATGCAAGTTCTTTGACTATTCATATGTGACACTTAGCATGATTTTATTTTGCATGCATGGACTTTGTTTGGAATTAGTGTGAGTCATAAGAGTGGGTGGATGACTAGATTTTTAAACCTCTCATTCCAATCAACACATATCAAGTGCCACCAACATTGTAACTTACTGACATGACATCCTCACATGACTTTGACCATATATCTGATCTAGTACAGCTAGGTAGAAGTATGTACTATTTATTCTCATAATATATCTTCATAATGTCATTAAAATGTTTTATATGATGTAATCCATGTTTTTTTAGTAACTATAGATGAGGATAATGAAGAAGGATAGATTACTACTTATGTCGATGTGTAGGTGGAAAAAAAATTGACTTCACTGGTTGTATATGGAGAAAACATTGATTATCCCATTGGGTTTGTGGTAGTCATTAGAAATTGGTTTCGATGATATCCTATAAAAAATTAAAATGTATGGTTGTTTGAATACTTTGAAACACATAGGAAGATTCTTCACTATCCAGATTTTGTTCTTGAAATGAATATTCAATTGTAAAAATATCATGGGAGGCCAAGAAACAAGAATCTATGGAAAGTTTATGAGTTAGACCATGAATCTATTCTTGATACTATCAAGATTAGATCAAATACAAGAAGTTCATTAGATTGAAATTTGTAGGTATGTTAACTTAAAAAATGTATATGTAATCAATTTTACCAAATGTATTTGATTTTGTAGGTAGTACATATATAAATTTCATCTTTAATTACTTACTAACATTTTTTTTTAGGTTAGTTGTGTCAAATCATCTTCCACCTTCACGTGGTTGTCGCCATTAGTAAATAATTTCATATTATTGAAGCTAAGAGAAGCTTACTAAAAGTACTTGGAATTTTTGCACTCCTGGATAATTGCTTATGACAAGTTTATATCTCCTTATAGCCTTCCAAACACATTTATTGTCAGTGTTTTTGTGCTCTAGAATAGTGGTGAAAATGCAATTGTAGGTGGAAGTGGGTTTCATGGTTGTTGTAACATGTGTAATTTGCATATATAGATGTGTTTGAAGTATTGGATTTGTACCTACTGGTTCTAGAGGCAAAGTTGATAATTGGAGGTCAAGAAGTTGTCTCTTCACTACCAAAAAATTGTATTTTAAGACCCTTTACTTCAACTTCTACCATGGATTTCTCCTAGAGTTTCTACAAACTAGATTTAGGGTGTAATTATAGGAATTTACCATGCACATGAGGGATCTTACGGTTCCTCCATATGACTTACATTTTTGGTTTTATGCATGTCTAAAGTTAAGATAAAAATTAGCATCTTTCTTGTATTGGGAAGGGCATTTTTGAGCTTGAAATAGGTGGTGGATTTGTCATCTGGGATAACTAGGAGGCCAATAACCTAGTATTAGATGTTATACACCCCTATAAACATGTTTTAAATGTTAGTTTTTAACCAAAAAGCACCAAAAATTAAGGTATCATATCATAGCTTCAACTTTGACAATATTTATTGTAAGTGTTTCCGTGCTCTGGAACAGTAGTGAAAATTCACTTGCGGGTGGAAGTGGGTGTCACAATTGTTGAAACACATGTAATTTACCTATATATATTGTATTAAATCAATGGATTTTCACCTGCTAGTCTTGAAGGCAAAGTTGCTAATTGGAGGTCAAGAAGTTGTCTCTTCACTGCCAAAAAGTTATATTTTAGGACCCTTTACTACAACTTCTACCATGGATTGGTCTTAGAGATGATTTAGAATAGATTTAGGGTGTAAATAAAGGACTATCCAATTCATATTATGGATCTTATGGTTCCTCCATATAGCTTATATTTTTGGTTTTATGTATCCCTGAAGTTAGGCTAAAAATTAGCATCTTTTTTGTATTGGGAAGGGCATTCTTGAGCCCAAAATGGGTCGTGGGTTTGTCGTATGGGCCATACGAGAGGAAAATAACCTATTACTATATGTTATTAACCCCTTCAAAAATATTTTAAATGTAAATTTTCATCCAACAAGTACCAAAAATTGAGTTATCATATCGTAGCTTCAACTTTGACAACATTTATTGTCAATGTTTTTGTACTCTGAAATAATAGTCAAAATACACTTGTAGGTAGAATTCAATGTCACAATTGTTAGAATATGTGTAATTTTCATATATTTATGTGCTTGAAGTGGTGTATTTTCACTTGTTGTTCCCAAAGTCAAAGTTTCTAGTTGGAGGTCAAGAAGTTGTCTCTTCACTGCCAAAAAGTTACATTTTAGGACACATTATTCTAACTTCTACCATGGATTTCTCTTAGATGTGATTAAAACTAGATTCAAGGTGAAATTATATTAATTTACCATTCATAAATATTATCTTATGATTCCTCCATTTGACTTACAGTTTTGGTTTTATGTATGCCTGAAGTTAGGCTAAAAATCAACATCTTTCTTGTATTAGGAAGGGCATTCTTGAGCCTTGAATGGGTGGTGGGTTTATCATCCAAGATAGATGAGAGGAAAAAAACCTAGTCCTATAAATTATTCTCCCTTAAAATCATATTGGTAGTGCCATGTTTCATCCAAGAAGAATCAAAAATTAAGTTCTCAGATCATAGCTTCAACTTTGACAATATCTATTGTCAGTGTTTTCATACTCCAGAACAATAGTGAAAATGCACTTGCAGGTGGAAGTGGGTGTCATGGTTGTTGGAACACATGTAATTTTCCTATATATTTGTGTGTTTGAAGTAGTGTATTTTCACCTACCAACGCCGAAAGCAAAGTTGCTAGTTAGAGGTCAAGAAGTTGTCTCTTCACTACCAAAAAGTTATATTTTAGGACCCTTTATTGCAACTTCTACCACAATTTTTTATTAAAGGTGATTTAGAATAGATTCATAACGTAATAATATTAGTTTCCCATGCACATAATGGATCTTATGGTTCCTCCATATGACTTATAGTTTTGGTTTTATGCATGCCTAAAGCTAGGCTAAAAATTAGAATCTTTCTTGTATTGGGAAGGGCATTTTTGAGCCTAGAATGGGTGGTGGGTTTGCCGTCTGAGCTAGATGGGAGGCCAAAAACCTGGTCATGGATGTTATTCACCCATTTGTACATGTTTTTAGTCCCATTTTTTAGCCAAAAATCACTAAAAATTAAGTTTTTGGACTGTAGATTCAACTTTGACAATATTTGTTGTCAGTGTTTTCATGCTCCAAAACAGTAGTGAAAATAAACTTGTAGGTGGAAGTGGGTGTCACATTTGTTGGAACACATGTAATTTTACTATATATATGTGATTAAAGTAGTGGAATTACACCTACTAGTCTTGAAGGTAAAGTTACTAGTTGAAGGTGAAGAAGTTGTCTCTTCACTGTCAAAAACTTGCATTTTAGGACCCTTTAGTGCAACTTCTACCACAAATTTCTCTTAGAAGTACTTCAGACTAGATTCAGGGTGTAATTTATGTTGGTGCCATTTATGTTGATACTACTCATTTCTTTTTTCTAGGTTGCCTAGTTAGATCCATTTTTATAATGAACCATCAATTATTATGACTACTAGTATGGGATGCCCCACATCTAATTTTTGTTTTACTAGATACTATGTATATTTTTGGCATCTATGATGTATATATTAGTAGTCATTATTCAATAAAAAAATACATATCTAGATTCATCAAATTTTTCCATGCAATGTCATTCTACTTAATTAGAGCCCAAGTGTTAAGCATAAGTCATCTATGCAAGTGGATGATTGAGATTCTACCAGATGTCACTCTCTCATTAACTTGGAAGTTATTAGATATTTTTATAGTTTACAAAGCTTAATTATATTTGGGAATAGTTAGAGCCATCCATGTTTCATAGTCTTGTTAACCCAAGGTGGCATTAGTAAATTTCAATATACAATATTTTTAGACAAGTGGATTATTGAGATCTATCCACATGTCATCATCTCACCAACTTAGAGATGACATCAACAAACTTTATTGTATGATCATTCCAAGTAAGTGGATCAGTGATATTTATCTATGTGTCATCATCTTACCAACCTATAGGTGCCATCAACAAATTTTATTGTATGGTCATTCTAGGCAAGCAAAGTAATGAAGGTTATCCACATGTCATCATCCTACCAACCTAGAGGTGATATTAACAAATTTCATTGTACATTCGTTATGGGTAAGTGAAGAAGTGAGATATATCTATGTGTCATCATCCTACCAACCTAGATGTGGATCAGTGTATGATAATTACTTTTGTACTCAAATAACCAAGATCATTAGGATTTTGATATAGGTTCTCATCCCACTAACACATGACCAGAAGAATAATGTATAATAGGATAGAGATTAGTTACAAGTAAGGAAAAAATATGATACCATGTGTCCCTCATCCACATAAACAAATAACAAATACATTAATGCCAAGCCCAAAATAGTATAAAATGACATCTATCATATTAAGATGATAAGGCACCAGAGAATAAGGGAAAAGGCCACATGGAAATAATATTTGTATAAATTGGCATTGTGAAATCAAAAATCAAATGATAAAATTAGGCAAGGAATGGAGTGAAAACCATTATTTCCATTAATTAACATGAATTGGAAACTTAATGCATCCAATCCTAAAATCTAATGAATCTAAAGCAACATAATTCAATTTTCAATACTTGAGTTAATCACATTGCCTCCTACCTACCAAATGTAAACTATGAATTTGAGATCTATAATGACCAAGAGATTCCAAAATATTTAAAGAAAACGTGTATTCCTACCTAAGTTTCAATAACATGTTATTATCTCACTCATACTCCTACATAATCAATTATTGGACCAACCAAATATATAGATACAATGTTCAATTCAACAATTTTTAATCATAACTTCAAGCTCTATTCAACAATTTGGGAGGAAGTAGATGATATGTAACCATACAAGGTAGAATACTAACTTTCTATTCTCACACAAATATATAGAGATGACCTTTTATAAATAAATTTAGTTGGCCTGCATAATGTTGTAGGTAAGTTATAGGGAATGTCTTGCATTGACTTGATATATTATTTGTTTGTAAATGGGGAAAATCTCTGGAAAAATATTGCATTTCTAACTCATCCATACTCATATAGCCCACATAATTGGAAATGTATTCAAAAGGTATCATAATATCCCTTTTACTTAGATGATGTATGGGCAGGGCATGGTTAATTCATGGCTACCTGAAAATAATATCCCTATCAAACTACAATAAGGGGATAGTAACCCAATCATCTTTGTGATCCAAACCCTTATTTATTTTTCTACCACAGTTACCTTCAGACTAGGGGTAAGGATTGTGATAGCCATATTAAACATAATATATTATTTTCCAAGCATTTCTTATTTCAATTAGATATGGGATTTATTACTAGATATCATATAGACTTCTAATAAAATAATTACCATGGGAGAGATAATCATCTCCAATTTGATTCATCAAATCACCACTTTAGAAAGCTTACTAAATATCAACTTCTACATGATGTTTTATTTGGTCAATGATGTGAGTAAAATAATACATTCAAATTATCAAGAACCATTCCAACCATATACATAGTATCTAAAGAATAGGATTTGTGATGAGTTCAACATCCTCCATGTTCACACTTTTAGGCATCAAATACAAAGGTTGATAGAAACGTTTTATCATATGGTGTACTAGGACATCTATGGCAATAACATGCCTATATTATTAAATCTCATAAAGATAACCATTTGGAGAATGGGTGATTATTGGTTCTATCTTAAGAGTACCATAATTAAGATAAAAGGTACCAAGGCACACCCTCTATATTTACCATGAATCATTCCCAAAAAAGTGGTTGAGCAAGAAATTATTGTTTAATTACCTAATAGTGTTGATGTTGAGTTATGAAAGGCTAAGTAAGTAGTTGTATAACCAACCCTTATTAACATTGGCTGAATATAGTATACAAGGTGGGAACACTTTCAATATGTGGGGAAATTAGGGGGCATTATGGATTGAAATGGGCACTATTTAGACATTGGGTTCCAAGGAAGAATGTCAGGGAACACATAAATAAATATGAGAAAAAGGAAAGAATCAACTATGGGCACTAATCTTATAGTCATGATATTATATTCATGAATGTTTAGGATGATACTAAATTTTATACAAGGATGCATAGATTAAATATGTCAATTATTGTAGCCTAATAAATCTAATATGATCCTACAATTACTTAGGAAGATGATAAGAGGATCAACGGAGAACAATGGGTTTATACACCTATTCATAGACCCCATAAAATAAAAGTAGATATTTAGAAATAAGTTGGTTCATCTAGGGAAGTGAATGTTTAAGATATAGTTGAGGCAACACTAGGCTCCTCTAGACATTCATTTATTGTTGCCTCTCCTCAGCATGCAAATAGCATAGATGAATTTACAAGTTCTAATGGAGTACCAGCGTTATTATATATGTTACCTCTACCTTCACTAACCATAATACAATAAGTAATTCATCTTACCTTCTTATCTCAAGTTTATATTGTTTCTCCTCCTTTTTCACAACGTATTATGATAACACCACCAATATAAATTCCTCGACCTTGTAGTTAACCATCTTCACCTCTCACGATTTTTCCAGTGGTCATTTCCACTCCCACTTCACTACCACCTACTACTATTGTAACCCCTTGATCACCCACTCCACCTTATATAGGGCTAACCAACATTATTGATAATCCACCAATTATTTGTAATAGAAATCCCAAAACCCCTCCAATCTAACCTCAAAAGTTGAAAGTAGAGGAGAAAAATGTAGAGGTTATATGGGAATAAAAAGATGAAATAAGGGGCCAATGAAGATCAAATCCCATTGAAATATATGATAGTGAAGAAGAGGATAAGAGATGGGAAACTAAAGAATAATGGGTGTCTAAATTAGACTTTCAAGAGATAAAATCATTTGAGGCAATAATGGTTGCGGATGAAGAATATGAGTGGATTACTAAACAATATACTCAATCCATAATGACTAAGGTATTAGTGGAATCTAAGGAAGTGCCAGAATGATTGAGTGCCCTGGGGAGGTGCCAATGTTGCCCTTGTTACCAAATTTGATCATCTTTCATAATATTATTAGGTACTACATAATATGATCAGGTGATCATATTATGTAGTAGCCAATTTAAATGCTTTGGTGTGATAACCATAATATCCCTTTGTATATGTGCAATTGCAATCTTAAAAATTCATCAACCTTTTATTATGTGAGTTAAAGTTCACTATATTCTTGTTTTTTGGGGCTCTTAATTATGTTTAATTATTTATGTGATAATAATAACTTGTAGAAAGCATTGGTTCCTAATTGTTTGTCCAACCTTTAAGTTTAAGATTTAAATTATAATGGTGTCATCTTGCTTGATCCAAAAACCTTATTTTATAATATACCTTTATTTATTTTAATCTAGTCTACCTTAATTTAAATTCACTATCAATCCACCCATCTAAAGTATGTCTAAAATCATGTCATACCCAAACCATCTAAGGTAAACAACTACTCCACTAACTATTATTCTACCCTTAGGTTGTTTAAAAAACCTAATACATTGAAACTCATGCCTTGGAATAAATTTTTCTTAATCGATCCTAAACATTTCAAGGTTATCTTGTAAGGTTCCAGACTTTGCATAAAACCACAACAATAATTTCACTAAAGGATTCTAATTTTTCACTTTGATTATCATCTAGCACCTCAAATAAGGTTTCAATATAAGATGTTGAGTTTAGACTTTGATTTTACCCTAACACCTCAAAATAGGTTTCACCAAGATATTTTTATTCTAATTAAATGTTGTCTTGTTGTCTCAAAAATTATTCCACTGAGATATTGCCATGGAATAAGTTCAAAAATGTGTGATTCTATCAATCCCAATTGACATTGTGGGTGATGGAATTTTAATATAATGGCTAGGTTGGTTATGGTAAAGGCATGTGTAATATCAAAGGAAGCATAAAGGTAGCACAATCCTCATAGAATATACTAGGAGAATGTGTGTTGATTTCAAAGGAAACTTCATCAAAAACTATGGAAGGGTCACAAATGTTTTCAATATAATTTACAAGGAGTATGTAGTCAATGTTATAATAATTATTAATGTATGTTAATTATGAGGTTGATTATGACTCAAGTGGAACTAGTAAAATTGTATAGCCAATTTTTTAATACCCACTAACATACTTTTCTTTTGAAGTTGATTCTGACTCAAGAGGATTTGAATCTAATGTTGAGATTGACATTGATTCTATTTTTGATGTTAAATCTAATATTGATTCTAAAATTGAACCTGATTTTTATATTGGTTCTAAAATATAACATGATTATAATGTTAAAGTAGCCTGAAAGAGGGCCTATTAAATCACATTGTCCATAAGTACCTAGTATATAAACATAATATTTTCAATCTTTATCATTTATTAATGTTTTCTTTCTTACAAGAATATATTGAGCTTTAATCTCTTTGAGTGCACACTTTAAAGAGTGTATCAGGAAAGGGATGGGTATACCTTTGGTGATTTGCAAGATTTTTGGTGCTTGTACAATTACCTAAATCCACCACAAGTCACTTTTATCAAAGCCCCTAAAAAATTAACCTTTAAAAATTTCCCCTTACTAAGTAAACATCCCATTTATTTATTTTCCTACTAGGTCTATTGGATCGATCTTATTAGAAAGGATTCAATGCATGTTATGGAACTATGTCAGCCCAGCTAACCTAGTTTGAAACCAAATAACTATTTTTCATACCTAGTGAAATCAAGTGGTTGATCATGTCAACTAAAATTTTAGAAGGGTTTAGAGTCAATCCTTGGCTATAAATACCACCTTTAATTTAATCTAATATAGAGAAACATTAATTTTCTCATTATTACAGCTTGAAATTCTAATAATTTTACACTTTAAGAGTCATTAATTAGGGTTTTGACTTGGAAGGAAAGAAACTTGTCTTGTGGGAAAGTATTGGATGTAAAGTATCAGTCTTTTAGCCTAGAGTTGATTTCTATAGTGTGATCCTTACAAATCCACAGCGAGCTCTTGAAAATCACCATTGTCCAAGGGACAGATTAAGGCATGACAAGTTCATTCAAGATAAGTATTCATAACTCTTACTCTTTCATTGTGTTAGATAGATATTTCACAAAGTAATAGGTGAATATTTTAATCATTGCTTAAAATTACATCTACATTGACTTAAGTAGATTTTTCATTTGCATGTTATGTTTCATTTGTTTAATTAACCCCCTTTGTACCAAAAACTCTGGTGAACACTAGATTATATTTTACATATTTTAGGCCTAACTAGGGTCATTTATGGTGTTAATTGAATAGAGGTTTTGTAATCCTCTCTAGTGGTGTTGTTGATAATATAGCCCTTAGGTAGGTTAAGCATATTTGAATTGGTCATGTCCTGATATAAATAGTTATACAATGAGTTATTAGTAAGATTACCTTTTATGAGGTTAGAATTAACTAAGTAAGACAAGCTATAGAACCATCATAATTAGTTTCATACATTCTAGTGATCCCAACATTAATCTAACCCTTTCATTCTTAATTTTTTAGTCACAATCAACTAGATTGAGATGGTCAATTAAGTATAATTTTATTAATAAATGTTTCTATTTCAATTAACAAGATCAAGTTGGTTGATCTAGTATTTTTATATATCTATAGGAAAAATAGTTTTCATATAACTAGATTGAGTTGGTCAATCTATTCATTTTCTCTATCTACATGTGCAAGGTTTTCAATCAACTAGGTCATGTTAGTTGACCTAGTTTTATCTTCTCTTTAAAATTTTCAACTAGTTGGATTGAACTGGTCGATCTAGTTATTTGACTAGTCTATTAAATTTTATTTTATATCTAACAAAATTCATCTACTCAATTGTGTTACTTTTGAATTTAAGTTTCAACTAACTAAATAAAACTAGTCGATCCAGTCATTTGTTCATGGTTTCTACATTTTTAAATACATTCAACTAAATTAATATCTTGATTTTGTTTCACTTCTATTATTTATATTTTTAGAATTAAAAAGCTGGATCTATTTAGTTGATTTTGTAGACACCTAAAAGTGGCCACTAATGACCTCTGACCAAGCTTCACACCAATTTCTACCAAACTTCATAATTTGGGCTAAAAACACTAAAACGTGTTAAATGTTTTAACTTGTAATATACAAGTGCCAATTTAGGTTAAAGTATCCCTAAACATGGCAATTCATTTTATGTGATTGTTATTTCTTCTCAAATCATTCCAAGCCAAAATGCTAAACCCATAATTTGACACTCTAAACTACTAAATTCCCCTAATTTGAAAGCACATGATACGTGCATATGTTATTTTGTGTCAACAACATCCTAAATGGGATATTGGTTTGTATGCAATTAAAATCATCTTCTAATTCCACTCCAATAAAATTTGGACCCAATAATATGACATTTAGACCAGTTTGATTAATTTGTGCACCAATTTCTAAAGAATTGCACTAAAATTATGTAATCTTAGGAAAGGTAAACCAAATTATGAGCTTAAGTAAGAATTCCATGGAATTTATTGAATATTTATTTATTGGAAATAGTTTCTAATATTTTCATCATCATGTGACATCATTTTTTGAGGTCAAATCCATAGGCCATAAATGCAACAAATATCTGATTAAGCCCTCCCATGCCTCATTAATGCCATTTATTCTCAAATCATGATGAAGATATTTATGGATTTTATTTACATAATTGGATTAATTCATGGCCACACATCTTCATATTGAGATGGATGGTCATGGTTGATCCTAGCTCATTTGGAAAATCTATAAATATAAGGCCTCGCACTCATAAATTTAAGTTCTCATAAGACAAAGTTATAATGCACAAATGATTTAAAAGCTATTTTGATATAGTGTTATTATGCCAGAAAAATGAGTCAAGCTTCATAAGCTAAAGCCACAAATCTAATTATGCCAAGTATAGAAGGAGATAGCCAAGCTCTATTGCCATAGACTTCTTGAGCGTAACTCAAGTAAGCCAATGAAGAGATATCTTGGAGCATTCAAGGAAGGTAAGAAAGTTTGTTTTCTTACATTTAGTTGTTATTTTCTAATTGTTTTTATTCACTAAGATCCTCCTAACATCTAGGCTTAAATTATTAGTTCATTAGTGTGTTTTTGGATTTGGTTTCATCTACTAACATGATACTAATCTCTCCTTATTGGATTCTTATGTTCATAAATGACATGCACGATGGGACTCATTGAGTCCATTTTAATAAGTAAGAAACTTTGGCAATTCTAAATTTCCATTTTGGCTATTAAAAAGTACTTTAAAACATTTATTAGCTCATTTTCCCATGTTTCTAACCTTTTTTCTGCACACACAAGTCACATAATGACCACCAATGGTTTTATGTGACTACTGATGGTTAGTTCTAACTACGAACAATTGGGTTGCAAGGGAAATAAGGCCTAAAAATTTTCATTTTCAACTTTATTCAATTTTTTTTATAATGATTTAGATTTTTTAAGTCTCTAATTTGAATATAGATTTTATCCAAAAGTTTAACTTTTAGAAATTTTATCCTAATAAGCATTTTAAAGCATAATATTTTTGCCTTTGCTTTCACAAGTCATCATCAACAATATTTTATCAGTTGATGGTGATTTTGATCAATCATTGATAGTTATCTATTAAAGGATTGGAAATAATTACCTTAAAACTACTAACGGTTATCTATGACCATCAATGGTCACTACGTGAAATTAAATCCAAACCTGATAGCTAAATTCAAACCTCATTTTCTCAATCAAGAAATTTATTCTAAGTAGGGGGTCATAATCTAACATTTACAGGTTGAAGGATTGATTTGAATACCAATTTTCTTGTTTTGACTAATCAAACACTTCTTTTTGGGCTTTAAAAGGAACTTGTTGAAATCAAACATTTCAACTTGGGTCCTAAAATGAACATGTCAAATCTCACACATTTGGATATTGGTGCTTAAAAAGAATATAGGATTGGTTAAGTCTTGAAAACATTTAATTTTTAGTGCTTAAATGAATCCTAAGTCTTGAACATTTCCTTTGGTGATTTAAAATAAAAATTTGCATGTTTATGTTGAATTTTTTGTAATTATTTTTCAAAAAAAATTGCAACTTAAGGCCAAGGTTCCAAAGAACATCACCAAACACTTCAATTCAGTGCTTTAAAACCAAACTCACTTTAAAGTTTTAATCTTTTTAAAATGAGTTTTGTTTTATATAAGTCATCTATCATTACTTGGTTAAAATTGTTTGAGGAAAAAGGAATTTATGTGTGTATGCTCTCCCCCCATCTCATAAATAGAACTTATAGGATCAAAAGTGCCATTTTCGTTAAAATTTTTTCCTTAGTCCAAAGGCATGAAAAGGAAGTTGTCTAGGCTCTCCCCAAAACCCACATGGTTTGGATGATCTCAAAACAACCTATAAAGCCTTTTTAATTAGATTGTATTTCATGTATTTTAGCTTGTGAGGGGTCTTCATTACCTTCTAAAGGTTTGATAGGGAAGTTTTGACCTGAGGATTCATCTCTTAGTATCATCTTCAACCCCTCTCCATAGGAGGGTATACAAATTAGCATCACCCCATTGGGATGGTGGTTTCAATAAAAAAACCATCTCCATTAGTGGTAGGTTAAGTCTAGGACTTATGACTGATATAGACATTGTAGTACATTAAGCAACTGACAAATGTAGTGGTTGTGAAAAGGATGAAACCTTTTCATAATAAGCTAATAAAAATGGATTCAATTAATGTGCTACTTATCTTGTATGTATATGTGAAAGAGTGTACACATCGGATCAATATAGATGATCAAAAACAAATTAGTTTCAGTCAACCCACGTTGCCACACTTGATAGGATTTAGGATGATATATTTATTTGTACTTTGTCAGTTTTACTTGGTGTGTTCGGTCTAAAACTTTGTTGTTTAAACCATGTATTAAATGTGTCATGTGTCCAACATCACTCCATTATTTGAGGAGGCATTATGTTATCCATTTGTCACCTTGATTTAACATAGAAAACTTTTCTATCAAAAATGTTGTGTGTGTCACTTGATTTAAATGGGTAACTTTATGCTGCCCGAATCAATTCAAGTTTCATGCCTTAAAAGTATTTTAAAAAAACATTGTTTACATATTTTGGGAGTGATAACATCGTTGCACTACCCAAATTATTTTAAAATACTAATCTTGTCTCGTATCCCAATTATCATTATTTAAAAAAATCACATGTGCCTTGTTGGATCTTTTTAAAGAATTATTACGTCATTCAAATTTGCCTAGCTTATTGTTCATTAAAGCCTAAGTTTTTGTAAGTTAAATCTTCAATTAAATTTTCTAAGTTCAGATCCAAACATTGATTGAATTTTGTTTAGGCCTCGGCATGTAGGGGATAATACATAGATATTTATCTTTTGGGTTGCGTAGCTTAGGTTAATTTTTAACACAAAATTCAACAACTATATTTTTTGTGCCTTCATTTGTGAAAATTAGTCCATCTTCAAATGCCTTTTATTAAAGTGTTTTATACCAATTTGATCATTTTTATTTCTAAAATCAAATGTCTAGTCTTTCTAGAACTCTTCCAAGTTTATTTGATTAATCATCATCAACCTTTGTTTCAAATGTAGCTTTTGACACCATGTTTGGCCAAAAGTCCTAGAATAGCCTATTTGATCCTAGCTTTTGACTCTATGTTTGGATAAAAGACCTAGCAACTCTTTTTCCTTTCCTAGTTTAGACCTATTTAGAACACATTTGGACATTAGAGTTTATCATCTTGTTTTTAGGTCATTTTGCTTGACTTTGTTTGTGTAAAACATTTAATGTTAGATGTTTGACATTATACTATTTTTACCAAATCTTAGCATAGACCTTTTGGAGATACAACTCCACCTTTGACCAAATTAGACCTAGTTAAACCTTTTGTCTTTTTATACATAGTTTTTTATATTTTTTATAACCCTAACCCATTTTGTTATGAAATATTTTCCATTTAATTTGACCATGTCTCACTATACACATAGTGGATCCAAGTATAATCTAGGATATGGGAATGTTATCACACAAGAAAACTTTATTCAAGATCCTTATGGAGATGATGTTATTTGGGAGATAGATACTTATCCATATTAAAACACTCAAATAAAGGAACAAAGTCAAGATCCTTTGATCAATTATTAAGTTAGCACTCCTCCATACATAGATCAAGACCAAGAGTAGACAACCCAATATTTGGTTAGCGTACCTTTGATTACAAAAAATGTTTAACAACCTTAGTATGTGACCAGGCCATCAGCTTATGATCATAATAGAGCCATAGGGGTAGGGCATGAATTTTTTTTTCATCTAACAAGAGGACCTTATAACATGTTTTATAATTTGAACAACAATCAGGCCTCTTCTATCAACCTTAATATCATAGTACCAATGCCATATCAAGATCCACATATTTTTGTCACACAAATAGGTCTCATGGAGGACCAATTCATACAAATGTAGATAGCATACCTAGCATATCAAAACCTAGAACATAAAATTAATCAAATAACCATGTTAAATACACCTCTTATTTAGTCTCTCCCTTTAATGGGAGTTTTAGTTTTGTTGATAGGTCAAAAAAATTAGGTTTTTAACCTAGTTATATAAAACACTTCAATCAACAACATGTTTAATACCCCAACCATCAAGGAAGTGTCTTTTATTTCTATGCAAAATAGTGAGCAAAATGTAGTGGATAATATGAAAGTAACATCCAATCCAAACCAAAGTGGTGTTAATGCACAAACACATAGTCAACAACAAAAAGTACCTTAATGCATTGTTAGTGGTTCACAAACTCAAAGAATATGAGTTTCTATGTCCCAACCTCAACCAACTACCTCTAATCCTTAACCAGATGCTTCTTCTAGCACCCTTTAACAAGGATTAAATAGTTAACCAGATTCCAATGCCATGTCACAATAGAATATGATGAATCATACTCCTCCCCAATAGGTGACAAGTAATATTCCAAAATATAAAGAATCATCTAATCAACTTACATAATAGACACAAAACATATTACCACCTCAATATGTGGCAACCAATGTTCCACCTCGCCAAGTAGTAGTGAATATACTTATTTCATATAGACTAACATGTTGATCCAAAACTAAATGATGTTTAACCAATAATGTACAAGTGGTAGTCAACAATAGATTCCAAATCTCTAACATGCATCTACCTCCCAACTAGGATTCATGTAAAAAAAAGTTATAATTTTCCTCAAGTACCTATTAGGAAATAATTATCTTTCATGAAGACTGTGCCACAAGTTTAGCAAAAGGGTCTTAGTTCACAAGTCCCTCTCAATCAGCAAGGTATGACTAGTTGATAGTAGTTCCTTATTAAATCTCATAAGGAATAGTACAACCATATACCACCATCTCAACCTCAATATTCCCAACATCAAACCTACATACCTAACCCCAACCAGAATATCACACAACCACAAGTGTAATTTCAAGAGTTACACCCTAATCAACAAATCTGTATTCCTCACCCATTTCCTATCCAATCCAATATTTCCCAATAAATACCTCCATAATACCTCGATCAAATTTAATCCACTTGTGACTGCACAACCTCCCCATTAATAGGCCAATGATCTTATAAGTATCCTCATAGAGGATCTATAATAAATGAAGGATACAATTGTCATCGTCCAAATTGGGAAACAAGTCAAGAAGTTCAAGTTGGATGACATTTGTTCTTACCCTTTTAACATGGAATACTTTATAGATACCATTTCCTCTAGGATATGAGCCACCAAAATTTGACAAATACAGGTGGAAAGGTTACCCCAAAGCCCATCTAATATAATTCTTTATGGCCTATAGTGACATTTATCTTATGTTGGTGTTTCCATGAAGCCTAACAGGGCAAGTATTGGAATGGTTCCTAAAGTTGCCTAAGAATTCAATATTTAATTTTGATGATCTTTCAAACAATTTTGTACAACACTTATCTTACAATCTTGAGTATGATATTTCATTGGTAGACTTAACAAAAGACAAACAAAAAGTTATTGAAAGCTTTGCAAGCTATTTGTAGTGATAGATAGCCCTTGTAAGTTGATTCACCCACAGTCTACCAGATAAATAACTAGCCATTATGTTTACCAAAAATCTACATAGCAAGATATCTTACAATTTGGAGTTGCAATGTGTGCACACTTTCAAAGAGATCATTGACAAAGGTTTATTGATTGAAAGAGCCCTCATTAACAAGGGGATCATTAAATTAATGTTGTCAAATCAGAACAATGGCTAAAATCAAAACCAAAATAGTGGCCAAAATTCACATCTAATCCAAGCAAAAGCATCACAACCAGCATAAGCCAATAACAATGACAAACCCAAGAAATTCAATCACAACAAGAATGTTTTAGGGAATAGAGTAATAGAATCATGACATGTCCAAATGGTGTAATCACCATCTGCTCAAACTGCACCACCTTTCCATCTTATTCCTAACCAATATCCTTTTTAGTAGTCACAACATGTGCATTAAATGTAATAATTTAGACTAGCACCATAAATGCATCAAATGCCTTTGTAAAACCCTTGTCAAGAAGAAATGTTCTAGCTTGCCATGTTTTTAGCAACCTTGGATAGCCTATTGAGATTGTGTTTTGTAAAATTACCACAATGAATTTGATCAAATGGCCTATTCCAAAAGGACCAATTCTTGAGGGTGATGATATTACAAATTGGTACAAGCCAATTAAATGATGCCGATATCATAGGTCAATGGCCATAATTTATAGAGATGTATACAAATCAAACATGTGATCAATAATTTGATTAAAAATATAGATATATCATTGGATCATAGAGCTTCCACATCCAATCAAAACCTTGGCATTTATCAAAATCCATTTCCTCAACATAACACAACCAATAATAACAACAAAAATGGCCAATGCAACATCAACAACTAAGGTCAAATTAATAATAGAATCAACAAAACCAACAACATCAAAATAATATACAAAACCAAGGTCATAATGGTAAAAACCAATAAAATTACCATACATTTGCACATGATTACAATGCATTTATAGGACATATTATAAGAGGTCTCATTATCACCATTTCCATTAATCTTAGACCAAGTACCAATCAAAAAAGACCATTTCTAATAATACCCAATTAACTAAACCATTCTAGCAATCCTTCTTTGACCTGGGACCATACATAAGCAAACCATTAAATAAGGATTCCCATGTTAGGACCTTATATTGATAACTCATTATTAGCTTATGACCATGAATAAGTGCATCGACAACCAATACTTATCTTATCTAGTCCCCCTCAACCATAATTTGTTAGCAATAGTTGTCACGTACCTAATCCTAATTATTTAATCATAACTTGGTGGTCAAAGATTACCATATTAGGTCCACAACCATCTACCACTTCACCCATCATCCAACCAGCCATTCTACCTCAAAACAAACCATTTACCATTGTCCAAACAAAGATGTTTGACATTGTTAAACAATATCAAAAGATGTCAGCACTAATCTCCATTTTAGATTTATTGCATACATCTATAATCCACAAAAACATCTTGATAGAGTTCCTTGGTCAATCCACCATTCTAAATAACATATCTCATGACAATTTTCAAGCTTTGGTTAGACATATAGCTCTAGCCCAATAAGTAACCTTCAATCAAAGTGATATGTCATCCCTTGGCCTATTGCACAATAATCTATTATACATCAAAGTCTATATAAAAAAGGCACAAAGTGAAATATATCCTCATAGACAATGGATCGAGTTTGAATATAGTGTCTCTAAAGCTTATCAAGCTTCTTGGGTACACCTCAGTAGATCTTTAAAAAGAAATAATCTCCATTAAAGCTTATGATAATGAAGAATGAGAATCATAAGGTACCAGCATCTTTCTAATTATCATTGGGCCCTTGACCCATGATACACTTTGCCATGTGCTAGATCTTTATTTATCATATAATATGCTTTTTAGTAGACCTTGGTTACCTGAGATTCATGCAATCCCAATGAAGTTGTACTAGTGTATAAAATTTTCCCACTCATGGATGGAGGTTAGTATTCAAAGAGATTTACATCCATATGATCATTTCAAACATCTAAAGGCTGAGTTTAAAATCTACAATTACTATTTTGACATGAATCTAATCACCAATCAAGATAACGAAAAAGTAATACTGATTGATTTAACTGAGGCTAGATGCATTGACCCTAATACCCTTGATTCCCTTTCCCACATGTTGCCTCCTAAAATTTTCAATAATTACATTATTTTGGATAATGGCCTAGGAGAATACTTGACCCATGATACCTTTCACATTTCAAAACATCCACAGAACCCTAAGTCCTTTGGAAGACCAAAAGCCAAACCACTCATGCAATGATAAAGAAAGGGCAAAGGCCAAATACATTGTCTAACACCTATCACTTTCATACCAACCTCTAAAAAAGAAAAGGACCCTCTCAAAGGAGATGAGTCATGGTTATATAATGAAAAATTGGCTGAATGTTACAAGAATTCCAAATATCCCATTCCTAATCAAATTATGAAAAACCAAGACTATGAATGATAAAGCCTTAGGGCAAATCAATAGGGAACACTTGACACAATTTATATGACTAAGTACAAAGGAACCTATGGACTTGGATTTAAATTTCCTAGGGTGTGACCCCATATATCTTATTCAAGTTCCATCACCGATGACTAGTGATGATGATGTCGATAGTGAAATAGAGTCCAATCATAGCCAATTTAATGGCATAGCCCAAACTAACCTATTTAACCATAACACCATTTATACCCTTTAACCAATCACTCATCATAATCCATTATCATTATATTATCCCCAAATAATAGACTGGTACCAATAAGAATCCAACATGCTAATTGATGAGTTCTAGAATGATGAGGCCTTCTATGATTTTCTAGGCCTTAAGGACCATGTTCCATTGGGAGATCATAAATCAAGATTCTCAATCAAGTTGGATCCTAAAGCATATTTTGGAGAGCAGGTGAACACCCTTAGCCAAAAATAACTAAATAAAATATTGAGGTCCCAAAGTGGAAACCTCTTTAAAGGAGTTTTTGACTAGGTAAAAAGTAAAGATAAAGGCCATTCTAGTGGTGAAAACCTATTTTAGGTGCCACTACATGGGGATGTTAAACCTTATTCAAGTATAGACTAGGAGACCACCAACAATTAACTTTTATCTAGGTCTAAGTATAGTTTTTAAGAAGAGAATTATGTTGATCACATCATTTAGGAAACTAATAATGATGAAATTGTCTATGTATTTGAATTTAGTCTTGACTAATAATAAGCCTTTAAATCAAATCATTTAAGAGTTTCCAACTATTTTTATCACATGTCCATATATCCCATTGGAGTTTTGATTTGTCATGTCTAGGAGAACTTGAAGATCCAAAACTAATAAAGGACTCTAACATAGCCAAACAATTCAAATATTTGCCCACTATTCTTGAAGACAGTTTGAACCTTCTAGTGGAAGACACAACAAAGGTAAACATAGGGTCCCCAGATGAGCCAAAGTGGATTAAATTATGTGCATCTCTCACTGAGGAAGAATTTGAAGTCTTAACATCCCTATTGAGGGAATTTATAGATATATTTGTATGGGAATATTATAAAATTCCATGTTTAGACCCCACCTTGGTTATTCATCACCTTATGGTAAATCTTGATGCCAAACTAGTGAAGCCAAAATTATGCAAAATGTATCCTCACATTATTGTATTGGTAAAGAAAGATTTGGAGCAGCTCTTAGAAGTGAGATGTATTAGTCTAATCGACTATTCTGAGTGGATTTCCAATGTTGTACCAATCAATAAAAAACTAAAAGGAATCAAAATCTTCACTAATTTTAGGTCAATTAATAAAGATTTCCCTAAGGATAAATTTTCATCTACAAACATTGACATAATAGTTAATTTCATAGTGGGTTATAAGATGTTTTTACTGATGGATGGATTCTCATGCTACAATCAGATTAGAAAATCACCAAAAGACCAACACAAAATAGCATTTACCACTCTATGGGGAACATTTCGTTATCAAGTTATGCCATTTGGCCTTAAAAATGTAGGGGTCACCTATCAAAGAGCTATGACAGTCATATTTCATGATATGATGCATGATATTATCATGATATTATTGAAGACTATGAGATGACATATTCATCAAATCAAAGACTATGGATGATCATCTAACAACATTGAAGAGAATATTTGAGTGACTACATGAATACAAAGTTAGGCCCAACCCCAAGTAATGTGTTTTTGTCATTATTTATGGAAAATTTCTTAGCTTCATTGTGTCTCAAATGGGCATAGAAGTCAGTCTAGCCAAATTATGATCCATAAAAAATAATCCTCCACTGACTAATTTTAAGTAGATCTATAGTTTATAGGGTAAGATCCAATCTATTAGATGCTTCATATCTCAATTAGCTAATAAGTGTCATGCTTTGACACATCTTTTGAATAAAAGTGCCATATTTCTTTGGGGTAATGATTGTTAGAAATCTTTTCAACAACTAAAAGACTATCTTACCAATCCACTAATTTTATGACCTCCAACATCAGGAAAATCATTCCTTTTATATCTATCAGCCATAGACAATGCCCTGAGGGGCATTCTAGATTAACATGATGATAGAAAGGATAATGACATGCACTATCTAAGTCATACACTGGTAACGTATGAACACAATTATACACCCATTAAAAAAGCCTATTTAGTTATGGTCTTCACAACTCATAAATTACACCATTACATGTTGAATAATAAGATCATGGTCATTTAAAAAGCATATCCCCTAAATTATCTACTATCTAAAAAAACATTACAAGGCCATATGGCCAAATGGATCATTCTTCTCAGTGAGTTTGAGATAGAATATGTGAACCAAAAAGCCATCAAGGGGTAAGTTCTTATAGATTAGCTTACTAAAGCACCCCTTGAAAATACAGATCTATTAACATTCAAATTTCTTGACAAATCCATTATGACCATCATTGAAACACTTCTTGAGGAGCATAAATAGAAGATGTATTTTGATGGTTCATTTATAACACATGAATCAGGTGAAAGCCTTTTGTTTATCACACTATAGGGTTATATAATTCCTAAGTCATTCAAAATAAGCTTTCCTTATACTAATAACATGGGTAAATATGAATCACTCATGATAGGGCTTTGATAAGCAGTCTAATGGAACATAAAACATCTAAAAGTTTATGGTGATTCATAGTTAATCATCAATCAGGTTACAGACAACTTTCATACCAAAGATGACAAGTTGGTTCCATATAAGGCCATGGTCGACACTCTCAAGTTATAGATTGTTGATATCTATTTTGAACATATACCAAGGGCAAGTAAAAAAATAATAGATGTAATGGCTACCATTGGGTCACTCATTTGACATACAAAGATGGAAAAAGACTACCAATTTCTCATTGGAAATATAATAGTACCAGCTCATGAAGATTTAACTATTGCAATGATCTATGACATTATTGGTCCTAGCTCTACTTGGTATTTATACTTATACACTTACCTGCATGACCAAATTATGCCAATATAATTATCCCACAAACATTCCAAAGCCTTCATCCATAATGCACAATGTTATACCTTACTCAAACTAACCTTATACCACTACAATTTTGATGGAACTCTACTTCATTATTTACCTTTGGTAGAATCTATACTAGCATTATAGGAATTTCATGAAGGGGTATATGGAGCCCACACTAGTGGGGAAGTCCTATCCAAAAATCTCCTAGATACTAGTTATTATTAGCAAATGATGGATGTAGATGTAACTACATATGTAAAAATATATGATAAATTTCAATGGCATGCCAATCTAATATATGCCCCAGCCAAGACTCTAAAACTAATGTTGAAACCATGGCCATTTGATACACAAGGCCTTGATCTCATTAGGAATATAAATCCCACCTCATCTGATAGTCATAAGCACATCCTCACCACCAATGAATATTTCACTAAGTGGGTTGAAGTTATACCCCTCACTTACATGACTAGAAAGTAAATTTCCAAATTCATTTTCAACCACCTCATTTGTTGATATGGTATCCCTTTTGACATTATATTTGATAATAGAGGATCATTCAAGAATAAGGATGTCAAAAATATATATGTTGAATACAATATCACATAGCACTTTTACATGGCATATTACCCTCAAGGTAATTTCTAGGTCGAAGCATCAAATAGAACCATTATCAACATCCTAAAAAGGATTGTCAATGATGTCATTCATGACTACTACCTTTAGTTATTCCATGCCCTCTAGGCATACTGTACTAATCATCATACCCCAATAGGAGCCACTCCATACTCATTTTTTTATGGCGTTAAGGCTATTATGCCCATTGAGATTGAGTTACCTTATTTATGTATCTCTTTGAAACATGTTTTGGATGATAAAGACTATCGAGTAGCTCACCTATAAGAGTTGGAGTTGCTTGATGAGAAATGCATGGCCATAGTAAACCAATTATAAGTATATTATAAACACCTCTATGGCTTATATGATAATCATGTGAAACATAGAAACTTTAAACATGGTGATCTTTTCCTCAAAGAGAACCAAAAGAATACTACATTTGAAAAGAAGCATGAAGGTAGGTTCAAACCCAACTGGGTAGGTCCTTTCATCATTATTGCAAACTATGGCACTAGAGCATATAGGCTTGCCATGCCATATGGAGATGAACTTTATGAGATAATGAACATTATACACCTCAATCATTACTTTACTTGAGTGATTTGGTGTATTGTCCATGAGGACTATTTCAAGTTGTACCATATTATTGACTTTCTTGTTTGTAATATACCATTTTATCCTTTTCCATTCCACCATTCTATTTTATCATACCTTTTCTTTCACCCAACATGTTTGACACTCCTTACTTAGTTCATTTGACATTGGTTCATCCATTGGTTTCACATTCAGCATGAAGAATTAGGTTAGTTTTAGTAGTTATTTTTAAAATTCCAGATAGAGGCCATATTTTGGATCAGTATGAAATAAATTTTGGTAATTGTATCCTTCATTTCTTGTTTCATTATATATCATGCCTTGTTTATGTGGACCTAATTATAACCTCCTTTAGAAAAATTAGTGTCTCATCGATCTTCATTATAATTATAACCACTATAGGCAAATTAGTATTATTGATCTATGCCATTGTTTCCTATTTATAACCGTTTATGGGAAAATTAGGTCAAATAATTGTTTATTATATCTTGATGTACCAACTAGTCATTCCCATGCCATACTATGCCATCATACCAAATGCACATATTTTGTTTTACTTGGTTGCTACACTAGTTAGATTCCTCCACTGTAATGTGGAACTACTATGGCCTAGTGCCATTTTGAGACTATATGGGTCATACTTGATTCACATTAAGGTTAGATCAGTCCCTCTTTATGATCATTCCTTTGATGTTTTATGAGAATCCATTTTAATTTTTAATGTTATCTCTATTTTGCAAGCATCCTTTCAATTTTTCCATGTTGTCACCATTTGGTGAGCAATCTTTAAGTTTGAATGCTCTCACCATTTTGAAAACTTGGACCATTTAGTATATTATCATTCTTGATCAAGTTGAGATACTCTAAAATTCAAAAACATTTATAAAACCATTTATAAAAACCAAAAACATTGACCGCTTTTTTGTCTTAAGGATTCCGGTAACCCTCACTAAGTCACAAGAAATCACTTGTCATTTAGTTTCCCCCTCAGTTTTGGCATTTTATCTCATACACTTGCCATTTTTCAAGATCATTCCTATATTATTCTATCACATCAATCATGTTTTCTTTATCAATAATTCTCTTCTATCCTATTTTTTGTGAGAACTACATTCGACTTGAAGTTTTTGTTAGATATATCATCTATGGAACTATATATGCAACATCCACTTTCCTAGTACATATGGAGATAGCCTGACCACCCCCTTAATTTTCTTATATTTTCCCTATATTGTTTGTTTGATAGGTTATCACCTATTTTCTAGGGGCAATGTGCATCATCTTTTTTTTATGTTTATTTGTTTCTTGTTTGTGTGCATATTTATTTTCTTTAAGTATTATTGCCTTGATTCAAGTCTACATGTGTTCATTCGGTGATTCTTTGCATACTTGTTCTTGAATATGTCCATATTCATGCATCAACATTATCATCATGGTTTTTATCATTGGTTCATTATTTTCAATTGAGTATTGGATATTGGGAGTCAGTCTCTATGCATATTTTAGCCAAGTATTCATGGTGTTCTATCATGATACTTACCATCACATGCTATAGAAAAAATCAACTTAGAGAAGTCTACATGGAAAAAAAATAATGATATCTCTCCTTGGCACCAACATTGTTCCCAATATAATCCCAATCATATCCCAAATAGAGTAATTAAATAATGAAATAATTTCAACCTTAGTTAGTTTGAACAAGAATTTCCCTACTAGCAAGTTATCCCAATTCATCTTTATCATCTATATCAAATTATCATCATCATTTTTTCAATCATCAAATATCAATCATGTTTTCCATAATTAGGGTCCAATGATTATAACTACCTATAGGCAAATCATTGCACTCCATCCCACCTGCATTCTCAATAATTCTAACTATTTTTTGGTAAATCATTATGTTATCAACAATTTTAATCATTTTATTTCTTATACCCACTTGGGGCATGTTTTTATCTTTTTTTCTATCCTAACTAGGGTAGCTCCATCTTCTCATTGATTACAACTAATTTTGGGAAAATCATTGTGTTATCATACCACATTGTCATTGTCAGGGTACAATGCTTATAACCACCTTTAGGAAAACCATTGTACATCATCCCACTTACATTCTCAGTGATTTTGGCTAACTTTGGATAAATCATTATGTTATCACCCCATAAATTTTAATTTGTTTGGTCCACTCAATTATTTCTTTCAGGGGACCATTTTCCAACCCCTTTGCCAACCATTCCCTCAAGGGGGCACATACAGTTCATCCATTGCCATTGAAGTCATAGGCATATAGGACCTTTTAATTATTTGAGAAGATTTTACTATATCTATATCTTGTAATGCCTTTCCAAATAGGAGCAAATTATAGACACATAAAAGTGGCCACTAATAACTTGTGACCAAACTTTAGACCAATTGTACCAAACATCATAATTGTGGTTAAAAACACTAAAACACACTAAATGGTTGAAACTTGACATATACAAGTGATAATTTAGGCTAAAGTATCCCTAAAGAGGCAATGCATTTTATTTGATTGTTAGTTCTTCCTGAACCATTTCAAGCCAAAATGCCAAAAATGCAATTTGACGCTCTAAACCATTAAATTCCCCTAATTTGGAAGCACACAACACATTCATGTGATTTTTTGTATCGACAACATCCTAAATGGGATATTGATCCATATGCAACTAACATCATCTTATAATTCCACTCTAATCAAATTTCAATCTAATAATATGACATTTAGATTAGTTTGATTAATTTTTGTACCGATTTCCAAAGAATTGCACTAAAATTGTTTAATCTTACTTAGGCAAATTAAACCAAATTATGAGTTTAAGTAAGAATTCCATGGAACTTATTGAATATTTATTTATTATAAATTGGTTTCTAATATTTTCATCATCATGTGACATTAATTTTTAAGGTGGCATCCATAGGCCATAAATGCAACCAATATCTAATTAATTCCTCCCATGCCTTATTAATGCCCCTTATTCCCAAATCATGATGAGGATATTTATGGATTTTATTTACATAATTAGTTTAATTCAAGAACACACATATTCATTTTGAGATGGATGGTCATGGTTGCTCATAGCCCATTTTAAAAATCTATAAATAGAAGGCCTCACACTCATAATTTTAAGCTCTCATAAGCCAACGTTACAATGCACAAGTGATTTCAAAGCTATTTTGATATAGTGTTATTATATAAAAACATTGAGTCAATATTCATAAGCCAAAGCCACAAATTCAATGATAACAAGGAGAGAAGGAGATAACCAAGCTCCATTGATACATACTTCTTGAGCATAATCCAAGTAAGCCAACTAAGATATTTCTTGGAGCATTCAAAGAAGGTAAGAAAGTTTGTTTTCTTGAACTTTAGTTGTGCTTTGTGAATGGTTTTTATTCACTGAGTTCCCCCTAAGATTTAGGCTTAAGGTGTTAGTTCATTAGTGTGTTTTGGACTTAATGTCATCTACTAACATGATACTAATCTCCCCTTATTAGATTTTTATGTTCAAAAATTCTATTTACTAATCATGTTTTCAGTTTTCTACCTTTACAGGGTTTACCCTCTTAGATGACCCAATCAACAAACATTCAACAAGACAACTAAATCAATTTGATCGATTGTGTTCTATATTCTATATTCATTCTTAAAACTTAGCATTTCCATCTTTTCAATTTTAATCAATTTGTAGTTCATTCTATTTTGTTTAAAAATTCAAAAATTTCCTTATTGTTTTCCTTAGTTGTCATTTTCATCAAACTATACCCACATAGTAAACTAAATCGACCAACTCAATCTAGTTATGTGTTGGTGTTTTCTACCACCAAAGTAAATCAATCTACTTAATTTATTTTTTTGGGTCTAATTTTATAATATATTATATTGACTAGTTCAATCTTATTTTTTAATATTTACTCAACTAGATCAACCTACTCAATGTTGTTCTGTATGTTTTATTTTTTATCATTAACAAAGAAAATTAACCTCTATTTTCATAACAATTACAATTAATTTTATTTTTGAAATAAAGAGTTGGTTTCTTGTTTATTTACTTTCATAACTTGTAACTTGGTTTTAGATAAATTTATTTTTCAACTTTATTTTCATCTTCTTGACTTTCCTTATAAACTATGTATTAGCAATTTTTAAACTATTTAGCTATTATCATGAAGGGTTGTTTAATATTTTGTTTATGGTCATAGTCTATTGTTTATAGATATTGTGACATGAGGGGATTATCCTAATACTCATAACCATAATACAGAGCTAAACATGGTATTTATTTTCAAGATACCTCATGTCATTTTGGAAACACCTAGGATTTTCATTTATATTAAACTTGAGGAATCCATTCATCTATTGAAATGTGTGGTGTATCAGTTGTTATCATTGATAAGCTACTTCCAACTTACCCTTGAAACTAGCTTTATTGGGTAATATGAATGACACTTAATCCATAATTAGTACTCTAAAAAATTAGGATATCATTATCCAATGGACAAGCCAGTATCTTTGAAAGCCTACATTGTCAAACACAATCTTTTGGTATAACTTCTTGATATTCATTTTGGCTAATTAGCTAGCATTAGTAGTTTTAAAGTTATATTTTCTCCTTTATACTGGTTATTATCTACTATATTATAGATTATATTGAATAGAATTGATATAAGTTATGTGATGTGTGTTTTAACTATAAACACCTAAAACTAGCCATAACTGGCTTCTGACAGGACTTCAAAATTATTTCTACCAACCATTACAAATTAAGCCTAAGAATCACTAAACATCCCAAATTTTCTTATACATCATTTATCAAATCTCAAAATCACATTTAGAAATTTCTAATAGGGCTATCATATTATATGCAACAATATCCTCTCATAGATTCATCTCTAAACATCATGCGACATCACAACAGTCAATTTGGCCCATGAATCTATTAAATGGGGCATATGAACATACATCAAATATTGAAAGAGATAAATGGCTAATAAAAATTAATTAACAAGATAAACAAAATTAAATTCATATTTTAATTATCCACGTGCAATAAATAAATAAATAAATAAAAGAAATTCAAAAATATGAAATATCCTAGCTTTTCATGATTACCTTTACAAGTTGTCAAGCCTTTTAGAAAATATCCTAAAATATCTCATTTTGGAGACCCATGCCTACTCATTGAAAATCATTATTACTTGACAACTATTAACTCTACCAGGGTTATATTTGACTCACCTAGGTTAGGTTTGAACTCATTCCATGTTTAAACTCCACCTTGACTCACTTTGGGTTGGGGTTAGTTCATAAGCCTATAAATACAATGCCTTGCCTATTGAATTTTAAGCTATTTTGGTGAAAATTTATCATGCACAAATGAATTCAAATATCCTTTGATATAATGTTATAATTCCCATTTTGTTACAAGAAAGGTTATAATGCTAAAATCCTAAACCAATCATAAGCCACATCAAAGCCACAATGGTATTAAGGAGAGAAAGAGCCAACAAAATTCATTTGCCAAAGATTTCCTGAGCACAAACCAAGAAAGCCACTCAATAATGCATTTAGAGATCCTAATGAAGTTAAAATATTGTGTGTCTTTTGCATTTTAGTTGTGATTTTAATTTTGTATTGTTAATAAGCTCGCCCCTAAGGTCTAGGCTTGTAAGTGTTAGTGTTAGTATGTTTTTAATTGAATTTTCTTACTTGAAACTAACATGTTACTAACCTCCCTTCTTGAATTCCTATGATCAAAAATGGCACACCCAATGGGACCTTTAATCTTCCCATATATAAATAAGATGAAAATGTTGCTCTTAGTTTTTCTATTGAGTGCTTGACAATCTTCAAAATCCAAATTTTAACATTATTTTTCACATATTATATTTTTTAGTGATACATAGATTACAAAAAAACTGACATCAGTTATAACAAAATCAATGTTGATGTTTTCTTGATTGGCATCGATTCATCTAAAACTAGCATCGATCTTTGTGTGTATCACCTAGAAGGGACATCAGTCTCTATGCAGAATAATAGGTTGATAAGGCAACTTTCATAGCTTTGTTTGGGGTAATTTGAGTCCATTTTTTATGTTTTTTTAAAACCACATGTTTTCTACTAATTTTTCAAACTATGCTATCAATATTACCTTCAAGTTGCATAAAATTTTCACAAATTATCTAAAACCCCCTAACACTTTTTATAGGACCCAAAGGCCACAAGGATACATTTAAAACACTTCTAACTTTCAATTTTCACATTTCAAATTAGTGTTTTAAGAATCTCTTTATTTAAATCAGTTTAGTTTTATTTCAAGCTTTCAATAATAAATGCCAAGGGGCCAAATTTCATAAATATTTCACTTTGGTACATTAAAATAAATACTCACACTTATATTACATACTCTTAAGAGTGTTTTGTTTTATATTTGTTCTTTCAAAGTTGTTTATTTTTGTAAAACGATTGATGTGTGTATACAATCCCCCATCCCCTTAGGGAACTTGGGTGACCAAAAACACTCTTTATTTTCATTTGTGCCTTATTGAAAGGAGTGAAAATAACATTGTTAATGCTATCCTCTAATTTGTATGGTTTGAGTGATATAAACTTGACCCTAAAGTCTTTTCACTTATCATTTATTTTCATGCATCTTGGCTTGTGAGCAGGAGTTCATCACCTCTTCATGAGTTCTCTAGGGAAGCGTTAACCCAAGAATTCATCTCTCAACATTATCTTAACCTGACTCTATGGTGGGTTATATAAATTTAGGTCAACTTACTGGGATGTTTTTTTTTTAGGATTTAAGCAAGCTTCATTAGTAAGATGTTGCCTTGGATTGTCAGGGAAATCAAACATCACACTATATTGGGAAAATGATGGATGTAATGGTTGTAAAAAGGATAAGACCTTTTCACAAAAATCTAGTTGACTTGAATCCAAATGATGTGATCATCTCTTGTGTTATCCACACTTGGGACCATCTATACATGTATGAAAGTTTACTTTTAGAACAACCTCACTTGTTGTGGAAATACTATTGATGCAGGGTAAACAGCCTGAAGTTCTATGTCACATTACAAACCCTTGGGATAAGAGGGGGCCTAAAAACCTTATTTTTCATGTACTTTTATTTTTGAATTTACACTTAAAACCTCCTAATAGTGAGTAAATTGATGGAATTTAATAGTAATATGCAACCATATCAGTTTTAGGATTCACGACCTTACACTTAGGTGTTTGTGTTAGTTTTCATGGCTATAAGTCTTGAAATAAATCATTGATTACATATTTATAGCATGATAATGTCATTAAAATGCTCAAATCATTTCAAGACTTATTTTCCTTGTGTTAAATGCCATTTTTTTAACCAAAGTTGTGTATGCCTTTTTTGAATCTATGCCTAGTTTCATTAAATTTTGTCTAGCTTATTATTTGTTTAAAAATACCTAGTTTTCCTAAGTTGAGTTTTTTTATTAACCTTGACATGTTTAAATCCAAACATTGATTGATTTATGTTTACACCTTTTTTAATTTGGGCCTAGACATAGATCTTTCTCTTTTGGGATTTGTAACTTAGATTAATTATTTACCCAATTTGAAAACTATTATTTGTTCCTTTTATTTAGGAGAAATAACCTATCTCACTAAATGCCTTTTGTTTCATGCCTTATGCTAATTGACCAAGTTAATGTTTGATTCTATATGCCTAGTTGATGCCAAAGTGTTTTAGATTTATTAGATTAAATCACACCCCTTTTGTTTAAAAGTCTAGCTTTTGTGCTTGTTTTACCAAAAGTCCTAACACATGCCTATTTTGATCCTAGATTTTGACATTGCATTTGGCAAAAATACCTTCCAAATTTTTATTTTCTTAGATTATATTATTTGGAACACTTTGAACCTTAATTTTGGTATGTTAATTTTTATTTAGCCACTTAACCTTTTTGAGTATGATATTTAATGTTAGACATTTGACATTAGATTGTTTTTACCAAGTTTTAGCATAGACCTCTTTGTAGATACATCTCCATCCCTAGGCCAATTTTGACCAAGTTTTAACCATTTATCCTTTAGACAATATTTTTTAGAGTTTGTATAACTCTAGGCATTTTTATAGAATGTTCATCATTAATGTGGATATGTCTCACAACATTTATGGTGGAGTCATGTAAAATCCAAGCTATGATATAATATCTACACAAATTGACTTTGTTTGAGACCCCTATGGTGAAGAAGTGGTTTTGAGATGGATTTGTATCCTCCATAATATCCTCAATCTAGGGAATAAAATAAAGATCCTCAAACATAATGCTTAATGGTACCTTTTTCAATCTAGTTTACGTAAGATGTTTGTGATCTTACTGCTCATGATATTTGATCCCCCACTTATACCATTAACCCTCTTTCAAATTTTGTGAGTAACCAAGCTTCACAGTGTCCAAGGATTACCATACCTAGACCTCATCCTTTAGATTGTATGAGTAATCAAGCTCCATAATTCCCTACCATTTATATACTAAGACCTCATCCTTTGGCTTGTGTGAATAACCAAGCTCCATAATGCCACACCATTTCTATATCATGACCTCATCCTTTGGCTTGTATGAGAAACTAAGCTCCATAATGCCCTACCATTTCTATACCAGGACCTCATCCTTTAGCTTATGCAAGCAACTAAGCTCCACAATGCCCTACCATTTTTATTCTAAGACATCATACTTTATCTCATGATATAAATCAAGCTTTACAATGCCCTACTATTTCTATTCTAGGACCTCATCCTTTGGCTTGTGTGAACAATTGAGTTTTACAACACCCTTCCATTTCTATTCTAGGCCATCATCTTTGGATCACAATAGTAACAAACCTTTACGATGCCCTACTATTATCATTCTAAGACATCATCCTTTTAATCATAATAATAACCATGATTTGTAATGCCCTACCATTACCATTATAAGTCATTCTATGTATGGTAACTCATTATCCCAAAAATGTTGTCCAATCATAACTTGATGAGTAATAGTTACCATCTTAAGCCATAAATGAACCTTTGTTAATCTTATTAGTATCCAACCACTGACCATTCTTCATTCATTGTCAATTTTTACTAAATTTAAAAAATAGCTATCAATGATCTAGCCAAAACTAAGCCAATAAAAACTTCTTCAACTAAGCTAATCATTTGAAGGCCAAGATATGTTCAAAATTGGTATTTTGTAGTTGATTACAAACCAAAGCTAAGAGAACCAACCAATCCAAGGTTTTCTATTGAAGCACCCATTTGTGATGAGTCAACCTATGATGAATCACCTTTTTATCATTTACCTATTATCGATAAATCTCACTCTAACAAGCCAATATTTGTTGAGTCACTTCTTAATGATTATAACCACCTGTAGGAAAATTAGTATCTTGACTATATGCCTATTTTTAAATAGCCTCCCTTAATAATATATTCTCTAATGAGTTGCTTCTTAACCTTTTTCTTATCATTGAGGAGTTTCAATTTGACAAACCAGTCTCTTTAAAGCCCATCATGCCATCACAGGTTGTTACTTATCCAAAACTAAATATTTAATAAGACATCATTGTAGTAGCATCCACACCAGATGAAGAATCAACATTGATGTTAGGTTTAATTCTTAAATGAACATCAAAATTAGAATCAATGTCAATGTCAACATTAGATTCAGAGTCTATTGAGTTAGAATCAACTTCAGAATCAGAATACATTGATGGTTATTATAATATTGGTTATGCATGTCTTGTAGATTAGTTTGAATACATTTGTGATCCTTCTATATTTTTTGAGGATGATTACTTCAGCTTTGACACAATTTCTCCTAGTATATTCTATGAAGATTATACTACCTTTCCCAATTCCATCATTATTCCACATGCCATTACCACCAATCAACCTAGCCATTATATTAACATTCCACCTCCTGCAAGTGTTAATTGGGACTGACAGAATCAAACCTTATTAAACTACATACATGTAAACATATTTGTTGCAAAATATTAGGGGGCACAAGAGAAAATTCATGTAGAAGAAGAACAATTTCCTAATAAAACCTTTTCAAAGGCAGTACCAAGGGATAATCAAAGTTCAAACTTATCGTCTTCTAGTGAAACCTTTTCAGAGGTGCTAGAAGACAATCAAAATCAAAAGTCAATATTCCTTAGTGAAACCTTCTCAAAGGTGCTATAGGATATTCAAGACAACTTCATTGGTGAAAACCTCATTGAAGTACCAATAGCTAAACACAATAATTCTTCACTTCTTGATGAAGGCATTATTAAAGATCAAATCAGTATAGATTCTAATATACATTCTAATTATATGGTATCTACTCTTAGGTCTAAGCAAAAAAACTAGTGGTCCTACTAAGATAATATTTTGAAGACTTTAGGCCCACCACATCCAAAGTTATGTTAAAACTAGAATCAGCAACATTATGTGTGCTTTAAAATCTTGATCTTCATTTATCTCCCAGTCATTATACATTCCATTATCAGCCACCATTACATTTCTAAATTAGACTTATCATCCATTATATATCCATATTTACCATCCCTAGTCATACTTTCCTTTATTGAGGATACAAAGATACCTTGACATTTTAAGGAAACATAATCAATGACTAATGAAGATCACAACATAATTCTTGGCATCTAAATCTATAGCATTTTCTTGATAGAATAGCTATTCAAAATAGGTGTGGGCTAAAAATTTACATGATTTGTTATTCTAGCTGTATTATTCATTAATTGGGATGTTCATCTCCACATCAACAAGAACAATATAATCATTTACCTAGCCAAAATCATAAAAACTATACCTTTTCCATTGGCCAAAATCATAAAATCATGCATGTAACTTGGCCAAAAACATTTACCTTATCATTTTCATTTACCATTCCTTGTGCCATTATTTCATACCTTGTCATTTCCCTTATCAGTTAAGGGTAACCCTATTACCAGTATATCCAATATTAAATCCATCATCATCCTAAACAATACCCTATGGCATCCTTCAATGCCACCTCTATTAGACCAATTCCTATTTTTATCCATCTTACCTACCCATTTCTTATTTTTATTTTTATCCATATTATCATTCAAAGCGTGCACCCATGGACACTCTAGAATGTAGGGGATCTTTACAATGGGGTACTAATTGTGAAGGACTTGTATGGGGTGCAAGAATCTAAAGCACTAGGCATAGGAGTATTATCACTCAATTATGTGCATGAGCATCAGTTGTCTCCTCACAATGATGGGAACATCTCCAAGGTGTGGTATCCTTGCACTCCTTGGGATGAGCCTTCAGAGTAGGCCAAATTTATTTTATTCTAAGTGCACCTAGTTTAAGACTAATGTGTAGGCCTAGAGTTTATAAAGGTAAACTACCACGAATCTAAACCTAGGATCTTTGAGAGGAAAAGGGAGGGACATGGTCAAAGATGAGTAAACATGAAAGAGGTGATATGCCCATAATAGAACAAGCATTACTACTACTATAATCACACTAAAAAATCTTGAGAATAATATGTTTGTACACAAATTCTACCAAGGATACTCCAAATGCATAAATACCTCGCATAGAGGCATGAGAACATAGTGCAGCATTGAGAGGGATGAAGGTTATCAATAGATAAAACCTACGTAGACCCTGGTGCACATAGAATATGACCTATAAGTGAGTTTTGAGATTAATGAGGAGGTGTTGGGAATGAATGATAATGAAAGGAGTAAATATTACTCATAGATAGATATTAATAAATATAAAATATCACATATATCATTAGAATAATAGAAAGAGGTGAACTTAATTCTCATTAATATATAGAACTTAGCCAATACAAGTGCTCATGGAGGCTAATTTTAGTAGTGTAAGGTTGCTAAAATATGTTGATCATTTTATAATGGAGAGATAGGCTCTTATAGAGAATAAGCCTATTTTATAATTAATGTGCCACTTGGAGTGATAGGTGAAGCTTTAATTACTTTTATGGTGTTGAAACCATGCTTCTTGAAGTTTTCTCAATGATTGGGTCAGAAGTTGGTGGTAGTATCTTCTAGATAAATGTGCATAGGGGAATAGAATATTTCCTTATCATATTCAAAGATTTATGTACATGCACATCTTGATGATCGATAGTCTATTACACATTTAATTCATCTTTATAATGCCTTAATCTCTTTTCAACCACCTCTGACAACCTTCTTTATATCTTGCTACCACTCATCACATGGCACTTTATGGTTGGTCTTGGGTGTGGCACTATAGGAATGACACATGGAGAACTGGCACTTACCCTTAGTTGAACTGAGAACTTCTTGTGCTAAGGTAAGTGTGAGAACCACTTAGAATTATGCTCAAGTCCAAGGTAGTGTGAAACTTCATACTATGTACCTACATAGTGATAGGGCATGGATTTAAGATCCTAAACATGTGCATGTATTGAAATATTTATGTAGGCATGATTTATCACTATACCAAAACACAAACTTGTACCTCTATCTTAGGCCTGGGCATAAGTGTGAAGTACATGCACACTTTATTTTTAGAGCATATAGGACCTCATAGGTGCATAAATCTTTGGTAGGATATATAATATCCCTATGTTAACTCAGGTTGACTTAGAAAGTCAACACTTCTAGCAACCTCTATGGGTCACTTGCTTGTTAAGCAAGAGTCTAGTAGATTTTGAAGAAATCCATTAGATATGGAGTCATTAAAGGTGTAACCTTCTTGGCCTATGTCTAAATGAATTGAACTGAGTCCTACCCTTAAAAAAGAAAAAGAGAGAGAATAAATAATAGATGTGTAAAATGCAGTTAGAGGAAAATAAAACTAAACTAAAACTATATAATGTACATGTAATCACTTAGGGAAATATAATGTGAACTAATCTATTTTACCATATATAAGTTACAAATGTGTACCTTCATCCTCCTAGATAAAAATAGACACCTATTAGATCCTTCACATTATGTGCCTCTCGACTATTAACATGTGATGGATGGAGGCAAGGTCACATCTCTTTTATTGTGGAGGCACACCCTGGGTACTTCTGAAGAGTGCTCAAAGAAGTTCATTTTCTCAAGCTTCCTTTAAATGAATGACTCCATCAAGCTGCATAGAATTTTTCATCTTAGATGTTTAATATCTTTGAATTTCATCCAACACCTCCCATATTTATTGGCACTTAGTTGCACTCTTTGTTTGTATTGAACCTCTTAGAGATCAAGAGACCTGTGCTCAATACTCAAAGAGCTCATGAACTAAATAGGTTACTCTTGTGATCAAATTATATCTTTAATAATGTCCCATATAAGTCACCTAAGATAATGGACCTAGATTCCACTTGATACTATAGCCTCTCCCTCATATTTATTATACTTACTAGGAGGTTGAGGCTAAAACCTACCTATGATATCTTTGATGGGTACACAAGTGTATGTAAGGTCATCAAAGAGTGGATAACCATCATTGAGTACATCAAACATATCATCATTTTAATCCTAATAAGGTTAATCTAATGGGATGTCTCCCTCTTTCCCATAACCTTTCTAATAAAGGTGCAGTCCTTGACCTTGGCCATATCACAATCTACTTGCAAAGGAGCATAGCTTGTGCACAAGAATTTGAATAAATATTGTATCTTATCATTGCTTTGTTGGAGATTATGTGTTGCTTTCAAACTAATTGGGGGGTTCTTCATGAAATAATAATTCTCCTTGATGGATTTATTCACCCTCAAGGTTTTCTTCTAGTTGTTCTTCACTCTTCTGCATGAAAAGCCTTATTACATCTTCATGATTGACTTCATCTTCTTCCATATTGAATAAAATCTCATCTATCCAAGAGAATGCCTCATCATCTCACTCTTTCACACTATCTCATTAGATAGACCAATTTTATTCATCCTCTTCCTATATTAGCTTTGAACTTTCTAACTTCATGGTGCAAAGAGGGATACCAATGATGATTTCTTCATCATACTCACTTGAAATATCATCTTCTTCATCTGAATGGTTTTCAATTTCCTTCATACAACTAGTCCTCCTTTGAAAATGGAGATGGTAGGAGGGAAAGTGGTTTTAATTAGCATAGAAAAAAGGTAATCTATAAGGTTGGGCATCAAAAAGTTGAAATGCATGGTCTAAGAAGGATATCATGTTTTCACTTGAGGCTCTTCAAGGAGGATGGATCCTTGAATTGGCATAGGCACATTCTCTTTTAAAGGAGGGGGGCCTCTAAATCTTAGTACTTTAAAGTCATAAGATATGTTTGAAGGTATAGGGGCTTCCCTTACCTAAAGCTAGGGAATTTAGGTGAAAAAGTAATATATCCCATGGGTTGGTTAGCAAGCACAAGGGGAGCCTTCTTAAAGCTAGGAAAGGAAGGAGTAGAGGTGATTGGCCATGATTCAATTTTTTCCATCTATGCAAGCAATTATTGTATCTACTCTTCCTTGGATCTGATCTACCTATCCAAGCATTCTTATTCAAATTTATGCTACTCTATCATCTCCTACTATCGAGCATGATATTGATGAGTAAGCTCCTTTTGTTTCCTAACATAACCTTTCTCTCTTTCAATCTCCCTCAACTATCTATGTAAATCAATATGTATATAATTGATACTCTTCTAAGGTAGATATGGATGGTAGTAATTTTGATCAAGATCAAGGTAGTTTGCATAGGGTTGATTAGAAGCATAAGCAGGTTACCACAAGGGTTGAATCAAGGGAAGTTTATAGGTGCTCACATGATATTGATAAAGAAATGGGAAGGTGTGAATGAAAATTTTTCATGTAATGGGGAGTGGAAAGACATATTTTAAGAAATTTAACTACTTAAACTAATAGATTTAGAAATTTAGAGTCACCAAGTGCTTTGTGGAGTGTCTTCAACACTTTGATAGCTAAGGGTAGTACCGATCCCCTAGATTTTTCTTTAAACTTGGTCGCACCAGGCATGATATAAACTTTTGTCATTCAAAACATGCACTCATGGATGCTCTATAGGTGAGGGAGCTTTGTAATGGGGTATTGAGTGTGAAGGCCTTATGTTGGGTAAAAGGATCTAAGTCATTTTGCATGGAATTATTATCACTCAGATGCACATGTGAGCATCAATTATCTCATCACAATGATGGGAACATCCCCAAGGTGTGGGATTCTTTTGCTTCTTGGGATGAACCTCTAGAGTAGTTTGGATTCATTCTATTCTAAGTGAACTTAATTTAAGACTAGTGTGTAGGCCTAAAGATCATAAAGGTACACTATACTAATCTAAATCTAGGATATTGAATAGGAAAAGGGAGGGAGAATGTCAAAGATGCATAAACATGAAAGAGGTGACACACCTAGAATAGAGCAAGCACTCATAATACTGTAAGAACACCATAAACTCTTGAAAATAATATGTTTACACATAAATTCTACCAAGGATACTCCAAATGCACAAATGCTTCACATAGAGGTGTGGGAACATAGCTTAGCATTGAGAGGGATGAAGGTTATCCATAGGTAAAGCCTATGTAGACCTTGGTGTACATAAAATATGACTTGCAGGTCAGTTATGAGTTAAATTAGGATGTACTAAGAATGAATGACAACGAAATGATCAAATATTACTCATAGATAGAGATAAAAAAAAGTGAAATAGTTCATAAATCATCAAAAGAACATAAAAAGCTGAACTTAAATCTCATTAATCTATAAGACTTATCTAATAAAAGTTCTCATGGAGGGAAATTTCAATAGTGTAAGGTTGCTAAAATGTGTAGACCATTTTATAATGGACATATAGGCTCTTATAGAAAACACTCTTATTTTAAAATTAATGTGCCACTTGGGGTGATAGGTGCAGCTTTAATTTATTTTATGGTAGCATGACCATTCTTCTTGAACTTTGCTCAATGATTGGTTCCAAATTTGGTGAAAACATATTTTCAATACACATTCATATGTAAATGGAACATTTCCCTAAAAAAGTTAGAGAATGGAATGGGT
The DNA here is from genome assembly GCA_037957365.1 of Torreya grandis. Taxonomy (NCBI): domain Eukaryota; kingdom Viridiplantae; phylum Streptophyta; class Pinopsida; order Cupressales; family Taxaceae; genus Torreya; species Torreya grandis. Next base: position 611,037 of record JARHVA010002489.1, read on the forward strand.
GCACATCCTAATGCCTGGTAGCTACTTATGTATTTAATTCATCCTAACAATGACTCAATATCCTCTCAACTACCTGTAATAACCCTCTTTATATCCTAATACTACTCAACACATGGTGATTTATGGTTGGTCTTGGGTGTGGCACTATAGGAATACCACATAGAGAGATGACACTTACCCTTGGTCAAACTGAGAACTTCCTACACCAAGGTGCACATAGGAGTCACTAAGAACTATGATTAGTGCCAAAGTAGCACGTGACTTTATAATACACACTTACATGGTGATAGGGCATGGATGTAATATCATGTGCACATACACATATTGAAATATTTATGTAGGCATAAGTCATCACTATACTGCTATGAAAACTTATGCCTATATCTTAGGTTTGGGTGTAGGTGAGAAATGCCTTCGCACTTTCTACTTGGAGTGTCTGGGACCTCATAGGTGTGCAACTCTTTGGTAAGATCTATATTAGCCTTGATATGACTGGATGGCTGACTTATAAAGTCAATAATTCCTTTGGTTCTTCCCACACCTTTTGTGAGGGGATTCTAATCTAGTTCCAAAATGTTGTTTTTAAATGATAGTCTATGAAAGTAGTGTGACAATAGACTTGGAATGTTATCTTTCACTTAAATTATACCAAGTGCTCTTGATTATAACCACCTTTGGGAAAATTAGAGTACCATGTCATAATAATGATTATAAATTCCTATGGTAAAATTAGTATCATACACCTATGTTGTTGTTTCCAAATTATAACCATGTATGGGTAAATAAGGAACAATACCTTTATAATGCATTATTGCATCACCTTAAAATTACTACTCTCATTTTCCTAGCCATTTTCCTCAATTTTAAAACTTGTTATGACCTAACCAGCTATCCTCACCTTTTGTGTGGATAAAATTAATATGACTTGAGGTCCTAATTGGACTATGTAGGCCATACTTGATTCACATTGAGGTCAGCTTAGTCCCCTTTTCAATACACTCTCACTATTTTGATAGAAACTTAAGCCAATGATCATGCCATTTTTTGAGTGGTATCTTGTCAATATCTAACAAGTTTAGATACCTCAAAATTCTAAAAACATTTGAAATTTTCAAAATCCAAAAACATTTACCATGTTTAATCTTAGTTAGTTATCTTCAATCTGCCCTACTAGGGAAAATTCATTATTAGGATGTTTTTTGTGTGTGTTTATTTTTTTAGTTATTTTTTTATTTTCTTTCCTATTTGTTTTCTTTAAGTATTGTGCCTTTTTTTAGTCTATGTGCATTCATTAGGTGATTCCTTATGCATTAGTCTTTAATCTATCTATATTCATATGTTAACATTGTCATCATGGTTTTTAACATTAGTGTGTTATTTTCAATTGTTTATTGGATCAAGAGTTAGTCCTTATGCATATTTCATCCAAGTTAGCATGGTGTTCTATCATGATGCATATTGTCACATGATATAATAAAAATAAGCTTGAGAAGTCTTACAAGTAATAAATCCATATAAGTTTCTCTTTGATAACCCTGGCAAGTCCTCCCACCCTCCTTTATCAAATCAACCCATTAACCATTATATTTATATTAATGATAATAAGGATGAGCATCTCTACATTAGTAGGTAAAACCAAATAATTCATATTGATCAACCTTTATTCTTCTAATCATCTCTTTCATCACTTTATGTATACTTGTGTGCATAGTTGTTTGTGGATTCTTCATTCATTAGACCATCGCATCTACATTTGTGCCCACTCATCTATAATATATGCAATAGGTTATATCCTTGAGTTATACTTTCCAATCTACCTTATTGGGGCATCAATCAAATTATTTTTTATCCTAGTCATTTTAATGATTAAAACTACCTATGGGAAAATCATTATTTTGACACATGAACTCTAACTAGGGTAATGCCATTACCACTGATTATAACCACCTTTTGGAAAATTAGTGTCTCCACCTTTGTTACTAATTATAACCATGTTTTGGAAAATAAATACTTTTTACATCAATGCATGTAATCATTTTATCGATTAGATTAATCTCACCCATAGGTTAATTTCATTCTTTTTCTTGCTTATTTTTTAGGGACCGTCCATCAATCATATGTTTTAGCCACTCTCTCAAGGGGTCATCATTATAGGCTTCCCAAACATTGTTTGGATCTTCTTATTCAATTGTCATCTTCTTTGAGGCATGTTTCATTATTTGAGAATATGTTACTCTACCTATAGATTACAACTATTTGAATCACAATCATTGAGGGGGCGTGACTAGTGCCATTAAAACAATACTTCAATTTCACTTATCATTCATGAAGTATTCATTTAAACACATACATCAATTAATGCATAAACAAGCATCCACATGAGCATACAACATATGAACATAAAAGATATGTGGGTAACCCTCATTAGTGATAAAACACACTAAATCATAACTTGGACTATATTCCTATAAATCATTAATCAAGATTTATTTAGGTACTAACTCCACAAGGATCACCAACCCCTCACTAATCAAGCACCAACTCACCTAGTCCTTCATCAAGCACCAACTTGAAAGGAGGCACTAACCCCTAGGTGACTCAACACCAACCTAGCCACCTCTTGACCAAGTACCCACTTAGCCAATTAGTCCTCTAAATTCCATATTTATCCTTGTTTTAGTATTCAATAGATGATGTCCCTTTCTCAACTCTTAATTAACTTTATCTCACTCAAATTTGTCTCTTAGGCTTCCTCCATCAATCTACCCCTTACTAGGCTTATTAGGTCAAATGACCTTGAAATCCACAAGCAACAACTTTGTTATATGTTCATCATAGTTTCTCTCTCTAATTATTATGGTCTAGAATACCTCATACTTCTTTATAATATTCCTTCTTATTTGCTCATAGGTGCCTTATCTATTACACTTCTAATTAGGCCTATTTGGACTCGTATAAATACAAGTCACTTACTCACATACTCTTTTAGTCATCCAAATAACTTTATAAATTTAGATAAATCTTAAAATATAAATTAAAATATGTTACATACAATAATTGATCAAACTTAGATCACTTTTAGGTTTAAAAAACACATTTAGACCTCATTCTTATTTTTGGCCTAATAGAGACCTGATGCATTAGGTTTATCCTCTCCACAGAACAACTTAAACCTAATCAACCTATATGGCCCTTAAAAATTAAATAAAACCTTTTTAAAATATTAAATATAAACCTAAAATGACCTCCTCTATGTTCAATAAGTCACAAATTCTTCGCTTACATCTTGAAATCACAATTAGGCCTTAAAGACCTATATGGCCTAATTACCTCAAAAACATTGTCTACAAATATGAAGCTCATATAACCTATAGAAACACATTATATGAAAAATTAAATATGTATGGTGACATCATGAACTAATTTTCATAAATAATTCCATTATACATCTTATATAAAACTCCAAATACTCAAGAACACCTCATCAATAAGCTCACTCAAAACTGCCATTTAGCTCAAAAACCTAATCATGAATAATTGACCACCAACATCTATATAAGGAAATTTAATTATTATAAATGTAAAAATATTAACCTTATATACATTTATAACATCTTAATATTTTTTTTATACCTATTCTTAGGATATAATGGTTCAAGAATAACTCTTCACTCAGCTTACTCAAGCCTATAACAACACCTTAGAAACCAGTCATGCATACTTGGACCTTCAACAATTGAGATAGAACTTATAATTAATAATAATTAATAAAAAAAATATATAATGATATATTTATAACACCATAATATTATTTAAAAATTTCCAATGTGGGCATAATGACTCAAGAACATCAATCTTACTAACACACAGAAAATTGCCAAAACCCTTGAAAACATTGTCCTAATTAAATGTTGTTTTCAACTCCTATAAGGACACTTAAAATACATATTATTCATATTAAAAGTTCCTAAATGACCTATATATAATATTATATTAGATTTATCACAATTTATAGTGGAAACTATTGGTCATATAGACCAATCTACCTTTTCTCTCACAGTTCTTGCATAGCTAGACAAACCATTTTGGCTTCCAAATTTCAACTTCTTATACTAAATATCAACATTATATAAATAATTTATACATACTATATATCCAAAAAACAAAAAAAAATTTAACTAAATACATTAAATCATGATATAACATCTCAAACTCATCACTCCATCTTGCATACTCAGAATTGCCTAAATGCTTCAAAACATAATCATGGAAACAATGACTTAAAAAAATATGTACATTCACTTTCATAAAATTAAAATGGTCTTGTATGATCATAAAACATCCTTATATCAACTTAAAATAAACATATTATAGGATCAAATAAAATATTGGTCTTACAGACCAATCTCATGTCTTTATCGTATATAAACCTCAATGTGTTAGATAGGTCAGTTTGAGAGCACCTTTTTGCTTATTTATAAGAATATCAAAATACTATATCCAATATATATATATATATATATATATATATATTTTACATTTATTTAATAATCCTATTTAATTTGATCCATCCCTAATCCACTGTAACACATCCCTAATCTCATTCTCACTTTTGCCTGTTTCTCTCACTATCTTCCTCACTAGGCCTTTTTAGTGATAGTTTAACTTCCATGATCAATTTAGAATATTTGAAGTCTATAACCTACTAATAAACCATAATAGTAATAAAATAGGAGTATTTAACTTCTCCCTCCATCCATTAACTTATTTTTTTCAATGCAACTTTTGAGAACTACATAATCTTCTTTCCAAATATGCCTATAACTGATCATTTTCTCTCCTCTCTCTAACCAATGCCACATAGAAGTGATTGAGAGAGTTGAATCCAAGATCCAATCATAAACCTAAAAATTACATAAAATTATGAGCCAATTCCATCAATATATTCCATATTAGGTCACTATGAGGGTTTTAAGAGGGTTTTAGACCAGTTTTCATTCTTAATGTTAATTCATAAAGTTATGCCCTTGAAACCAAATCCTAATGCTTGAAAATAATTTATAGGACCATTTTCTATCTCTCCTTAATAAATAAAATTCCCATGAACCATCCACACATTCCAAAAATCATGATAAAATCCATCTCAGGTCTACAACACCTCATTCTAGCACTCGAGAGACCTCAAATCCACTATTATGATTTCTTCTTCAACTCAAAACCTCAAACTTCACCAACACAATTAAAACATTATGTAAGACCCCAAATCATGATAAAATGAGCTCACAATACTCTAAAATTGATCATGATGCCTCATCATGCCACCTAGGGTCTTAAGATAAGGTCCATGAGAAGATCACTTATGAAGAACTTACATTTTTGGCTCATTCTAAGAGTTATGTGATTGACTCTTGATTTAAATATTTTAGGAATAATGGAGTTTTATTCTTATTTGAGTTAATGGTATAGATTAATAAATTAGTAAAAAATATTTAAATAAATATATTCATAATTTGTATAATTTATATGCTTTTTTTACTTTTCTAAAAATAGCAATAAATAAGGAGAAATATAACTTAGCTTGAAACTAGACTGAGATGGCAAAAATAGAAGTTAAAATTGGATATGAAATACTAGGATAGTATCATGAATCTAAATCTATATTTCCTTTGGTGAAAGGATAAGATCACTAAAAATAAGACACTTCAAGCCCCAATGTTATAGTCCACTCCTGTTGTTGTTGTCTAAACCGGTCAAATAAACCTAAAACTTTCTAGGTTTTTACATTGTTCCCATGTGAGACTACCTATGAAATCTTTAGTGTTGATTGTTGATAGAACTTGTTGTATATATTATTTAATCTTCAAACCCTATCTCTCTATCATGTTTGATAAATAGATGTTTGATCCACTTAAGGAAAAAGAGGGTTAGTGTGTAAGATGCACTAAATGTTTAATCCACACCCCTTGTGTGGGTATGCTACCTACATATTAATACTCTGAAGAGGGATCAAGTCATATTGAGTTCTCCCACCTAATGTGTTTTATGCAATAGTGTGATACAGATGCAATAATACCAAATTAAGAATGATTGAGGTCGCTAAGGACTAGTATGATAGTTTAAGTATGTTTGTAATTGGGTTGGGTGACTGTATGCAAAGAATAGGGAAATTTTCCATAGTGGTTTTTTATATTCTTTCTTGCTTTGTAATATTTTTCACCTCTCTTTGTAAATTAGCTTTGGATGGGCTTTTATAAACAAAAATTGGTCATGGGTTATATGTATTCACACTAGGATGACATAATGAAGGATAGGAATCAGATGAAAATGATCATTTAGGCTCAAAATAAAAATGGATAGGAGCAAGAAAAATGGGACACCTTAGGGTATGATGCTATAGTCCAAGTATGGAACTCTTGTCCTACAAGCTCAAGACATAGGGTAATAGGATTGGCCTAGGAAAATTAGCTTGGTTGAGTTGGAATGCTCATTCAGAAGATCTCTGATGACTAGAAATGAGGGAAAAGATGTCTAAAAGGGTCACAAGAGCATGCAAAAAGGAGTTATGGATAGGGTATCAGAAGCCACACTCAAACTACCAATTTTTAAATTTTATATAACTAAATTTTTTTCCCTTTATTCTAGTGATGTAGCAAAGTGAAATAGTATGATAACATAAAAATAGAAAAGTGTACCTGAACTTACTTGCAAGGGTGAAACCCATGAAGATGTGTGATGTTGATTGATGCTAAGTAATGTTGAGTGATGTTGGGTATGTGTTGTACCAAAATTAATATCATGAATGAATCTAAGTTTTTGATTCCTTAAAAGTGGCTCAATAGTTTAAAATTTATCCCTTTGGCTCCATCATCACTCACTAATTGAAGCTATGTGATCATGCATGTGTTAATCAATGTTTGGACTATGTGTCTAATCCTTCTAAGTAGGTGGCTTAATAATACAAAGGATACCTGGTCCTTTGGGTCCATCATTTCCCATTAAGTGAATTTATGTGATCATGCATATGTTAATCAATGTTAGGACTATGTGTCCAATCCCTCTGAGTAGGTGGCTCAACAATACAAAGGCCAGCTAGTCTTTTGGCTCCATCATTTTCCACCAAGTGTGAAATATGAAATGATACCAATATTAATGTGTGTTATATTATATTGCTCCTAAATCTTATGAATGCTCTATAATCTAATAATGTGGTATGGATAGCTGAATGTGTATTGAGAACTAGGCCAATTTTGGCCACTTTGAAAGGTGGAGATTAAGCTTGTATTAAAGCCACTCTAAAATTGAGAACTAGGATTATATGAAAGCCACTCCAAAATGGTGTAAAACAACTATATATGGAATAAGGCACACAACTACTAAGAATACCTAGGTAATACAATGAACTGGGAAAGAAAATAAGACAAGTGGGTCATGTAAATTTCCCCCAATCACTAGTGTCTATAATATAGATTCTAATCTAGAAGTTGTACCAACTACCCAATTTAAAATTATAAATGAGAGCCATCATGCCATACATGGTGCTCCCTATATTTGGCTACTGTAAGAAAAAATATACTAAAACTACTCAATCTAAACTATACTATAGCTGATAAAACTGTAATTAACCTTACCTTTCTATTTGTTTCTAGAAAATATAATTTTTCTATTGTTTGGATAGGAGCACCAAAAATAAGACACTTCATTATTTGGCATTGTAGTCCAAGTATGGCACTCTTGTCCTTTACTATTTCTAATTACTATTTTGCATTCATCACTATCTTTTTGGTTTGCTTTTCCTATTTTGAATTTTGAGTGTTCTAAAAACTAATTTTTGATCAGTAGAAGACTCTGATCTCTGTGACAAAACCCCTATTTGTTTCCCCCTCTTCTTAGGGTAGGAATGAAGACCCTACCATGACTACCCTCAGAATAAAGAGCCCTACAAGTGTGTTATGATAAAAAATACATTATATACCAATGATAATCAAAAATATGTCTCAAGATAGAGCATAGTTTGTATTGGAGATGGTTAGATCAATAAGAGTATGTCTAGATATATGTAACAATGTAATAACATGTGTAGTAAACTTAACTACAAGTATAAATCTGGTTAGTTGTTAGTTTTCAAGGATGGATGGAGCATGATGTCCATCATGGCATATAATAAATCAAGATAATACATGATGTAGATCATGGAATTGAAAATAATGAGAATAAAACAAGCAACAAGCATGTAAGGCAAGAAATAAGAAGTATATAAAAGAGGCCAAGGGGCCAAGCAAACAAGGGACATGGGAAAATGTCACTCAAACTAGGAAATAAATCATACAAGGCATGTTCAAATTCCCACATACATATACAATTAAAAATAAGCAAGGTTGGCATGAGGGCCAAAAGCACATAAATGAGTACAAGTAAAAGACATTAAAAAATGTCTGAAGGCACACACAAGAGACAAAATAGGAACTAAGAAATACAATCACATATAGTTACTCAAAGAAAGAAAGGAAAGAATGTAAATGATAGAAATAATATCACATCTAACTATTCAAATTATGTAACACATGTAGTACAAGACTAGGTAGATGCTAAGATATACGTGAGTGATATATACTAGTGAGTGTCGATAGAATAATTTATGTAAGCTAGTAAGTAATGTTTATCAACATCATAACTAGAGTGTGTGGTGTAGAAATGGCATAACCTGGATGGTGTAGTCATGTAGAAGATGTCCCCGATGGGTAGATATATCAATGTGTGTCTCGAATGTAGAAGTAGCATGCCCACTAATGGGTAGAGTTAAGCAATCAAGGATTTGGGTGTCACTACACACAGTCAAATACGATCAAGTAAAGCATAGTATTGTAGATAAATCAACAAAAAATAGCATAAAATAGAAAAATGTAAGTCTATCATGGTAGTAGAAATTTGAAGCATGGATATTGTATATAATTGGACATTTTTGGTGTTTTTGAGTTATTTGAATGTTTTTTTATTTTGACATGTCATATTATTTTTGATATTTTGAGTTATTTGAATGTTTTTGTATTTTGGCATGTTATATTTTTTTTGTTATTTTTTAAATAAGTTATGTACAGTCAATCATAAGGAAACTATATACACAAAATTAAAAAGAAGCTATGTATAAGTAAGATGAGAAAGTATGTACAAGTAAGTTAAGAGAAACTATTTGCAAGTAAGTTAAAAATAAATTATACTAACTGATGAGTCTCATAAGAAACTCCCTATCATGGTGTCTTATATCAAGGAAAGAAATCGTGGATGATCATGAAGAATTATGGAAGGGATGAGACTGTGAATCTAATAAGTGTGTATACTGGAAGTGCTCTAAAATGTCTATAGTTTAAACTAACTTTTAGGTCCCCGTATAATTCTAAGAAGTGGATGTAACCATGGGGATCTTACAGACCCATCTGGTCATAAAAAAATCTCTTTAAAAATGTGCTTTGTGTGTAGAGGAATGAAACCTCAATGATACTACCCTAGATGTGAATACTATAGTTGGAAACTATCTAGAGTCCTAAAAAAAATTTGTTGTAGTCATTGCTCTAAGAGAGGCCTCTATGGAAATGTATCAACTATGCTAGTGAGGGAGGCCTCGACTATGTCTAAATCTCAATTGGAGGAAGAAATGTAACTAATGGAGGAGCTAAAATTGGTGACTGCAAAGTAAGAGATGGATTTGAAGTGGGGAGTGGTAACTCATACAAAACTCCACCAACTATAACAACCTAAGTAGCATGAATTAACTTCACATATCTATGACCTATAGAAGGTACTACATGAAGTTTTTGGATCCATGGTCAACCAAGAAACATATTAAAGACTCTTACACTAAGAACAGTAGAAAATGGTATGGTCATATGTGTAAATCCAACCTATAGAGGAAGTAAAATCTCACCCAATGAACTTTATATGTGCCCACTAAATCCACTAATAATTGTGTTTATGATAACCTACTCTAAATATCCCACATGCTAAATTAATGTCATAGTGCACATATTTACATTAGATCCATTATCTATGAGAACACTATGAATGGGATAATGATCAAAGTACGATCTAATAAAGAGTGCATGGTAATCTAAATCATCCTCAACTATCTCCTAATTTGATAAGGAGATTAAAGGTCTAGCTATAAATCTATAATTATACACAAAAATCATGTTGTTCAAATGTTGTGACTCAAATGAAGGTTCCTGGTATGTAGGTGGTGTAGGGTATGCATGATGTGCATGGTGAACACCTAATGCATCCCCTATCTCTTGTTTATAATGTTATGGTAAAGGATCTAAGAAATTTTTTAGACCCTTATCCTATGTTTGCTTTACCTGAGGAGTCTCAATTGGCATGCCAAGATCAATGAGGTTTCCATCTATCAAGTCCTATATCATGTGTCACAAACTAATGTATATGTTCATTGTGTGGCATGGTGCCCTATGAAAATTACAAAATGTATTCTGATCATATCCATGTGGAAGAATATTTATTGTATCAACTTCCCAAATAGGAGGGAGAGATATGATATTACATTCTAATATATACTGTAAGACTCTGGCTAGAGATACTAGTAGATTGGTAAATGCTAGTCAAGGAAGTGTAGATAAAACCACTCACTGAGGGGGATTAAAAACCACATTAACTATGGGCTTATTTTGAATTTTATTATCATTAACCTTTACTTTATATAGGACTTTACTATCACTATTATTTGTTGTTTTTGATATGCTTGTGTACTTGAGTTTGCCCATTGAAATTAATTTGACTTCTCTTTCCTTTAGGGTATGACATAACTTATTGAAGGAAGAGAAATTTTTTAACATTATTGACTCATGCAAAGCTAGCATAAGAATCTATTTGAGAATATCTTATAATTCTTGAACAACCATGGGGCTAGTCATTTTAGATAAGATAGTCTTATATCAAAGAACATAATCTATGAGATGCTTATTTGACCTTTGTTTATATTATATAACTTGGGCATAAGAAACCTTGTCACCTATGTTAATGTTGAAATGAGCTAGGAACATGTTAGCTAAAGGATTGAATGCATTGACTAACTGATTTGGTAGACTATAGAACCATTGTAGAGCATAATCCTTTAAACTCTATAAAAATAACTTGGTTAATAACTAGTCATTTGGTATAATTTCCAAACATACTACATGAAAATATCTCAAGTGCATCTCTTGATCACCCTTGTCATCATATAGAGTGAGCTTAGGTTGAACAAAACTTGGTGGCAAGGGTGTATAATCAATATGACATCCCAATGGTATATGAAGAAGATCAAAAGAATTCAAAGACTATGTTAGTCTAGAGGCACATTGCTCAAGATGTAGCACCTTGGATTGAAGAGATTTTATCTCTTTCACAAGGGTAGACACATCTAGATACAAGGATGTACTAATCATAACTGGTGGTGCCTCATAGGAAGGGTGGGCTACTATAAGGGGTTGTTGAGACATAGTTTCCCCCATAGTGTCATTTTCAACTGGTTGTTTTATGGGAATAGAAGACCCAAATTTCTTAGACTTTTTAATTTCCATGATACATTTTAAGATAAGGGCATGATCTCAAGGTTGTTCCTTGAGTCTCTCTCTAAAACTTTGTAAAATCAAATGTTTTTTGATGACCACATTATTATCAATAATAGGTAGAAGTGGATCAAGATCCCAATGTGGTGGGTCATGAACATCGGTGTGTGTATCATAATTGTTATTGTCATATTTTTCATTGTCAAAATTATACTCATGAAAATTAGTGTAGTCTGGATCTGTAGGATCTATAGTGGGACACTGAGTTGGTTGTTTATCCATGGTATATGGATGGGTTGGAGGAATCTATGTGAATTCAAGAGGGTTACCAATAATTCTTGCACTTCATCTTAAAGGAAGAGATGCAAGGAACTTAGGTGGTATAAGGAAAACAACTTGAAAAATAAAAGAGAAGATTAAATAAATGTAAGCTAGGATTTGAAAAATAATGAACTATAATATGCATAAGAAGGATACAAAGCTCACAAACATGTAAGGTGATACCTCAAAAAGCAAAGGGACCTATTGAGTTCAACTAGGGTTTGAAAGAAATGATTTTTTAAATTACTATGGTAAATTTTAAAATTAGATGGAAATTCTAATTTATATATGTAGGAAAAATTATGAAAATACGTGAAAAATCAGCAAGGAATTTTCCATAGGGTTTTTATGCACAAACTAAGTTAGGTCCACCAAATGATTTAACTATTTTGAGATTAAAAGAGTTTTATTCCTATTTTATTTAAGGGTCTAGATTAATACATCAGTAAAGAATATTAAAATAAATATAGTCCTAATTTTTATAATTTATCTATCTTTTTTACCTTTCTAAAAATAATATTAAATAAGGAAAAATATAACTTAGATTAAAACCAAACTGAGGTGGCTGAGATAGCGACTGAAATTGGTTGTGAACGACTAGGATAGTGTCATGAATCTAAATCTAGTTTTTATTTATTGAAAGGATAAGAACACCAAAAATAGGGCACTTCAAGGTCTGACATTGTAGTCCACTCCTACCTCTATTGTCCAAACTAGTCACAAAGACCTGAAACTTTCTAAAATTTTGTGTTGTTTCTATGTGAGACTGCTTATGAAATATTGAGTGTTGATTATAGATGAAACTTGTTGTAGAGTTTATTTAATATTCAAACCCTAACCCTTCATCATGCTTGATAAAATAATGTTTAAACCATTTAAGGAAAAAGGGAGGGTTAGTGTGTAAGATACATGTAAATGTGTAATCCACACCCCTTATGTGGGTACATTGCCTACATACCAATACTTTGAAGAGGGATCAAACCATATGTAGTTTTCCCACCTAATGTGATTTATGAAATAATGTGATGTGGATGAAAAAATGCCAAATTGATAGCGTTTGAGGTGGTTAGGGATTAGTATGATGGTTTGAGTATGTTTGTAACTATGTTGGGTGACTGTATATAGATAATAGGGAAATTTACCTTAGTTATTTATTTGTATTCTTGCTTGATTTGTAATATTTGTCACCTCCTTTTGCAAATGAGCTTTGGATGGGCTTTTATATAGAATAATTGGTCATGGGCTAGATGTATTCACATTAGGTCAACATAATTAAGGATAGCAATCATATGAAAATGACCATTTGGTCTCAAAACAAAAATGGATAGGAGTGCTAAAAATGGGACACCCAAGGTCCAACACTATAGTCCAAGTATGGCACTCATGTCCTATAGTTTCAGGACCTAGGGGAATAGGATTGGCTTATGAAAAGCAATTTGGCTGAGGTGGAATACTCATTTAGAAGATTTTTGATGATTGGTAATGAGGTAAAAGGTATCTAGAAGGGTCACAAGAGTATGCAAAAAGGATCTATGGATAGGGTGTCATAATCTACACTTAAACTACCAATTTGGACATTTTATATGGAGCTATGGATAGGGTGTCACAAGCCACACTCAAACTACCAAGTTGGATATTTTATATGACTATAACTCTACACCATTCTCACATGGTCTAACATTGTATTTCAAAACTTCAAGTCCATATATATTCATATCATCATCATCATCATCATGCCACTACAATACATATCCATGCTCAAGAATAAGCCCATCAAATAGACCTAATAGGCACCATACCACTCTGAGATCTTTAACACACCTTATGTAGCTCATAACTCATCTCCAAACATCTAAGATATACCCCATAATAACTCCCATGATTATCCTTTGACTAATACTTCTCAAAACATATAGGTCTCTTATCAAGACTAAACTAGCCATGCCTTTACCAAGACAAGACTAGGCTTCACAAATCACCTTGTCCACAAAGACTTGCTTCTCATGAACCTTATAAATAATTACCTTATCACAAAAAGCACTTCAAAATAATCAACACTCTCTTTCTGATGATCTCTCATAGCAAAACTAAGCAACACTACTCATAATCTTGTCATATCATAACATTATGCCAAGACCTTATGCAAAACTCAAGGACCTAATAGACCATGTTTAAGCCATAATTATTACTTACCTTGAAAATTCACAAGAGAACCTATGGGATATTAATGATACTCAATTACCTTTGACATCAATGTCTTAAAACATCAATAGGAACATACCTCAACAATCTCCCCCTTTGTCATTGATGGAAAACACTTAAGTAAATCATTTTCATCTCCCCAAAATGGATCTTTCTCCTAATTTTGTCTTTCTCCCAATATGGTCTTTCTCCCCCTTTGACATTACTGATAAAGGGTCATCTTTAAAAATACTACCATCTGATCCTTAGACCTAAAACATACTTTCTCCCTAAAAAAGATCAATCTTCCTCTAATTAACCAAACAAGAACTCAACTCATAGAAGTACCCAACCATGTTCCCCTTAAGTTTATGTATAAATCATCATAGGACTTCATACACTCAAATGCATCTTCAGATATTGCAAACACTAAAATGAACAATGTGAACATAAATCAAGCTCCCTCTTTATTATTATACTTGACACCCTCATAAGAATACTTAGAAATTTTAACCCAATTTCACTATGCATATAGTAAACTCACATTCTTACATATTTAGCCACCTTCAACAAGCTCTTGAAACCAATTCCAAACCTCAACATAGATCAGGCTCACAATTAACTATCTTCATGAAAATATTGGTCTTGTAGACCAATCCATAACTCAAATTTATTAATGAATTCTACAAATCTTCTTAGTAATGATAACCATATTCAACAACTATAAACTCAACACATAGGAACAAAGTAACTAAGAATCATATTAGAGGCATCCTCATCCTAACATGATGCATACCATTTTTAGATGAACTCAGAACACATTACTACTCACCTTATTCTTGACATCCACCAAAGAACCTTCCCTTGTCTTCATGATATATTCATAAACTATTATGAATGTTACTTTGTTTGATCCAAGTCATCATACAAATACTTTGTAACCCATCTCTTGCAATCACATGTCTAATAGACTATTGTTTGAACCTTAGACCTGAATATCAAAAAAGAACACAAATCTCCCCCTAAGCTAATGATTTCTCTCAAGAACACTTGATGACCAACCATATTTAACAAATTTTCTCTTTGCATGACAAATATCTTCTCAAGATGAATATTTTTGACATTCAACTTAGGCTTTACCTTTGACTTGGCTTTTACATAATCCTTCTGAGCTAGCATATAACACCTTTGACATTCTTTCAAATTTTACTTGTCCTATAGTAACACATAACTCACCTTGGTTTATGAGTCGATCATGACTCATCTTAGCATCCTTCTTCTTCTTAGTCAACTTTACCAATACCATTAATATTTTTTAGATAATCATTATAATCATGATAAACACTGTCATCATCAAACTTTAAGCTTGTGCTTCTTAGGATCACCATTAGGCTATTGGGCCTCTATCAAAGGAGATACTCTAATACCAATTATTGTAAGCATATCCAATGATAGGAGTGGTAAATTAGTTTCCTTAAAATAATAATTTAATTTCACTTATCATTCATGAAGTATTTATTCCAACACATGCATCAACCAATGCATAAACAAGCATCCACATAATCATAAAACATATGAACACAAGAGATATATGGGAAACCCTAATGGGGGATAAAACCCACTAAAATATAGCTTGTATTATATTACTATAAATAATGAATAAATATTTATTTAGGTACCAACCCCATAATAATCACCAACCCCTCACTACTCAAGCACCAACTCAACTAATCCTTTAGAAAGTACCAACTTTCAAGGATGCACTAACCCCCTAAGTGACTCAACACCAACTCAGCCACCTCTTGACCAAGCACCCACTCAACCAAGTAGTCCTTTGAATTCCATATTTTTCCTTGTTGTATTATTTAATATATTATGGTCCTTTCTTATCTCTTCATTCACTTTATCTCACTCAAATCTGTCTCTTAGGCTTCCTCGCTCAACCTGCCTCTTACTAGGCTTATTAGGTCAATTGACTTTGAAATACACATGTAGAAATTTTGTTATATGTTAATCATATTTTATCTATCATATTATGATTGTATATAATACCTCATTGTATTTTACAATCTTCCATCTTATTTAATTATAGCTGCCTTCTCTACTACACTTCTAATTAGGCTTATTAGGCCTTGTATAAATACAAGTCACTTTCTCACATATTCTTTTGGTTAGCCAAACCACTTTATAAATTTATATAAATATTAAAATATAAATCATAACATGTTACATATATTAATAAATCAAAATTATATCACTTTTATGTCAAAAAAATACGTTTATACCTCATTCTTCTTTTAGGCCTAATAGAGACTCAATGCATTAGGTCTATCCTCTCCATGGAACAACTTGAACCTCTTCAACCTAGATGGCCTTTACTAATGAACTAAAAAATTTAAAAAAACTTAATTTTAAAACTAAACTGACCTCCTCTATTCTCAATAATTCACAAATCCTTCACTTACATCATGAAAGCATAATTAGGCCTTAAAGACCTATTAGGCCTATTTACCTCAAAAACACTGTCTACAAAGATGAATATCATACAACATATAGAAAAAATTATATTAAAAAACATATGTATGTAAAATTAATGAGATTATTATCATAAATAATTCCATTATACATCTTATATCAAGCTCTAAAGACTCAAGAGCACCTCATCAATAAGCTCACTCAAAACTGCCAATTTGCTCAGAAACTAGTCATGAACAATTGACCACCAACATCTATACAGGGACATTTCATGATTATAAAATAAATATTATTAACCTTAAATACCTTAATATCATATAAATATTATTTTTATATATCTTATAAATATATAATGGTTCATGAAAAACTCTTCACTCAGCTTACTCAAGCCTGTCAAAACACCTTATAAACTAGTCATGTATACTTGGACCTTCAACACTTGAGATAACACTTATCATGAATAATAAATAATAAAAAAGATATAATTAGATATTTATAACACCATAATATTATTTAAATGCTTCCAAACTATGCGTAATGACTCAATAACATCAATCTTACTAACACATAGAAAACTGCCAAAAACCCTAAAAACATAATCTTGATTGAATGTTGTTTTCAAATCCTATAGGGGCACTTCCATGACATATTATGAAAATTAATAGTTTATATGTGACATATATAAAATATTAAATCATATATATCATAATTTATAGTGGCAACTATTGGTTTTACATACCAATCTATTGACCTTTTCTCTCACAGTCCTTACACATCTAGATAAGCCATTTTGGCTTCCATATTTCAACTTCTTATATTGACTCTTAACCTTATATAAATCACATATAAGTAATATATAACCCAAAAAACATAAAAAATTTCAATATATAAATAACTCATGATATAACATCTCAAACTTATCACTCTATCTTGCATACCCAGAATCGCCTAAATGCTCCAAAACATAGTCATGGAAATAATGACTTAAAACACCTGTACATTCACTTTAATGAAATAAAATTAGTTTATATTATCCTAAAACATCATAATATTAACTTAAAATAAATATACTGTAGTCTCAAATATCAATATTGATCTTACAGACCAATCTCATGCCTTTATTCTATACAGACCTCATTGTGTTAGATAGGTCAGTTTGAGAGCACCTTTCAGCTTATATATAACCGTATCCAAATATTATATCCAATATTTATGTGTTACATGTCATTAAAAACAACCCTATGCAATTTTATCCATCCCTAATCCACTACAACACATCCCTAATCTCATTTCCACTTATACCTATTTTTCTCACTAACTTCCTCACAAGTCCTTTTTAGCAATAGGTCAAGTTCCATGCCCAGTTTAGCATATTTAAATTATATAACCTAATAATAAAACACCATGGTAATAAAATATGAGTCTTTAAATTCTCCCTCCATCCATTCATTTCTTCTTGTCAATGCAACTTTTGAGAACTACACATACTTCTTTACAAATATGCTTGTAATTAATCATTTTCTCTCTCCTATCTTTAACCAATGCCACCTATAGGTGAATGAGAGATTTGAATTAAAGATACAATCATAACTTTAAAAACCATTTTGATCCATTTCCATCAAGATCTTCCATATTGGGTCACTATGAGGGTTTTAGGATGGTTTTAAACCAATTTCCATTCTTACCATTTGTTCACAAAGTTATGCCCCTACAACCAAATCCTAATGCTTAGAAATAATTAATAGGACCCTTTTCCATCTCTCCCTAATATTTTATCTTCCCATACAATATTCACACATGCCAACAAGCATGAGAAAATCCTTCTCGGGTCTGTAACACCTCATTATAATGCTTGAGAGACCTCAAATCCACTTTTTATGCTTTCTTCTTCAACTCAAGAACTCAAAATTCACCAAAAAATTGAAATAACATGTTAGGCCTCAAATAATTATCTCATAATCATCCAAACCTTATCGTGATGTGTCATCATGCCACCTAGGATCTTAAGATAAGGTCTATGAGAAGACACCCAATGAATAACTTACCCTTATGGCTCACTCTAAGAGTCATGTGACTGACTTTACACCTTTATTTAATTATATAACATTGTATTTCATGACTTCAAGTCCATATATATTCATATCATCATCATCATCATCATCATCATGCCACTACAAACCATATACATGCTCAAAAATTAGTCCAACAAACATACCTACTATGAACCATACCAATTTGAGATCTTCAAGACACTTTTTGTAGCTCATAACTCATCTCCAAACATCTATGAAAAAATCCAAAACCTCTATCATCATTATCCTTTGATTAAAAATTATCAAACCATATGGGTCTCTTGTCAATACTGAACTAGCCATGCCTTTACCAAGGCAAGACTAGGCTTCACAAAACACATTGTCCATAAAGACTTGATTCTTATGAACTTGGTCAATAATGACCTGATTACAATAAAGACTTAAATACAATCAATTCTCTCATTCTGATTATCTCTCATATCAATATTAAGCAACACTACTCATAAGCTTGTCATATCATAACATTGTGCCAAGACCTTATGCAGAACTCAAGGACCTTTCAAACCATGCTTAAGCCATCATGATTACTTACCATGCATATTCACAAGAGTACCTTTGAGATATCAATGACACTCAATTATCTTTGACATCAATGACAACATTAATGCCTCATCACATCAATAAGAACATACCTCAATAGTAATGCCTTTCCAAACAAGGTCAAAATATAGACACCTAAAATTGGCCACCATTGGCCTTTGACCAGACTTCAAATTAATTCCTAACAACCATTATAGCCTCTCATATATTCATCCCTAATCATCCCATGACATCACAACAGTCAATTTGGCCTATGAACCTATTAAGTGGGACATGTGAACAAATATCAAATATTGAAAGAAATAAATGGATAATCAAAATTAATTAATAAGGTAAACCAAATTCAATGCCTAGTTAAATTATCCATGTGTAATTAATGAATAAATAAATTAAATAAATTAAAAAATATGAAATATCCTAGATTTACATGATTACCTTTGCAAGTTGTCAATCCTTTTGGAAAATATCCTAAAATATCTCATTTTGGATACCCACGCCTATCCATTACAAATCATTATTACTTGACAACTATTAAGTCCACTGGGGTTATATTTGACTCACCTAGGTTAGGTTTCAAATAATTCCATGTTTAAACTCCACCTTGACTCACCTTAGGTTGGGGTTAGTCCATAAGCCTATAAATATAATGCCTTGCCTATTGAATTTTAATCTATTTTGGTGCAAAGTTATCATGCACAAATGACTTCAAAGATATTTTGATATAATGTTATGATTCCCATTTTTTTACAAACAAGGTTATAATGCCACAATCTTAAGCCAAGCATAACCCAAATAAAAGCCACAATGGTGCCAAGGAGAGAAGGATCCAATAAGCTTCATTTGCCAAAGAGTTTTTGAGCACAAATTGAGTGAGACACAAAATAATGCATTCGGATCTCCTAAGGAAGGTAAAAGATTGTGTTTATTGTATTTTAGTTGTGATTTTCATTTGGTTTTGTAAAAAATATCACCCCTAAGATCTTTGCTAGTAAGTGTTAGTGTCAGTATGTTTTTATATGAGTTTTCTTACTTGAAACTAACATGTTACGAACCTCCCTTTTTAGATTCCTATGATCACAAATGGCATGCTCAGTAGGACCTTAAAAAATCCAATATAGCAAGGAAATGAAAATATTTCTCTTAGATTTTCTATTAAGTGCTTGAAAATCTTCAAAATCCAAGTTTTAACATTATTTTTCATGTATTCTATTTTTAGTGATACACAGATTACACAAAGACCGACATTGGTTATAACATAACCAACATCAATTTTTTATAACTGATGTTAATTCACCTAGAACCAATGTCGATATATATGTGCATCACCTAGAACTAGTGTCGATCTCTATGTGCATCATCTAGAAATGATGTCGATCTCTATGTAGAATAGCAATTTGATAGGCCATCTTTTAGAGCTTTGTTTGGGGTCATCTGAACTTCAATTTTTATGTTTTTTTTAATGATGTGTTTTCTCTTAAATTTTTAGAATATGCTATCAGTTTACCTTCAATTTGCATAAATGTTTCACAAAATATCTAATACCCCATAACACTTTTTTCAAGACCCAAAGGCCACAAGGAGACAATTAAAACACTTCTAACTTGTAATTTTCACATTTCAAATTAGTGTTTTAATAATCCTTTTATTTAAATCATTTTAGTTCTGTTTCAAGATTTCAACAAAAAATGCCAAGGGGCCAAAATTCATAAAATTTCAATTTGGTACATTAAAATAACTTCTTGTACTTAGATTACATACTCTTAAGAGTGTTTTGTTTTATGTTTGTTCTTTCAAATTTGTTTATTTTTTCAAAATGATTGATATGTGGATGCTCTCCCCTATCCCTTTTAGGGAACTCAGGTGATCAAAATTGATCTTTATTTATATTTGTTACCTATCCAAAGATGTGAAAATAAAATCTCTAAGGCTTTCCTTAAATCCATATGGTTTAGGTGATCCAAAAATGACCTAAAGTCTTTTCATTTGTCATTTATTTTCATGCATCCTAGCTTGTGAGTGGGAGTTCATCACCTCCTTACGAGTTCTCTAGAGAAGCATTAACTCAAGAATTCATTTCCCAGTATCATTTCAACCCCACTCCATGGTGGTGTATACAAATTGAGGTTGACTTACTGGGACATTTGCTTGAGTGGTTAAGCAAACTCTATTAGTAATATATTACTTCAGACCATAGAGGTAACTCAAACATTGCATTATACTAGACAAATGACAAATGTAGTGCTTATGAAATGGATAAGACATGTTCACAACAAGCTAGTTGATGCAGATCCAAATTACATGAATAACTCTTTTGTTAACCACATTTGGGACCATCTAGATATGTATGAAAATTTAGTTTTAGAACAACCCCACTTGCCACAAAAATACTATTGATGCAAGGTAAGTAGCTCAAAGATCCATGTTTCATTACAAACTCTTGGGAGAAGAGGGGGCCTAAAACCCCTACTTTACATACACTTTTATTTTTTTATTAATACTTAAAATTCTCCCAAGAGCTAGTATATTGATGGAATTTGATAGTACTATGCAACTTTGTCAGTTTTAGTATTTAGGACATTACACTTAGGATTTTATGTCATTTTATCCTTTATTACATCATTTTTGAGTCTAAACTATCTATTTTGTTTATCTTCCCACGTCTAAATGAGTCTTGTGTACACATCACTCCATTGTTTGAGGAGAAATTATGTTGTTTATTTGACACCATACCTTAGCCTTAGTCTTTTGATAAATCTTTGTGTGTGTGTCACTTGATCGGAAAGGGTAACATTACACTACACAATTCTTTTCAAGTTTTCATGCCTTTAATTCTTGAAATAAACCATTTATTACATCTTTAGAGAATAATAACATTGTTACACTACTCAAATAATTTCAAGACTTATTTTCCTTGTGTTAAATGCCATGTTTTTTAACCAAAGCCATGTATGCCTTTTTTGGATCTATGCCTAGTGTCGTTATGTCATTAAAATTTTGTCTAGCTTGTTTGTTTAAAAATACATAGTTTTCCTAGGTTGAGATTTTGATTAACCTTGATACTTTCAAATCCAAACATTAATTTATTTCTATTTATGCCTTGTGTAATTTGGGCCTAGACATCGATCATTTTCTTTTGGTTTGTGTAACTTAGGATAATTATTTTCCCAATTTGAAAATTATTGTTTGTGTCTTTATTTAGGAGAAATAGCCTATCTCTCCATATACATTTTATTTCATGCCTTATGCTAATTAACCAAGTTTTGCTTGATTTCATATACCTAGTCTATGCTAAAATGTTTCAAATATGTTAGATTAAATCATACCCTTTTTGTTTAAAAGTCTAGCTTTTGTGCTTGTTTTGACAAAGTCCCAACACATGCCTATTTTGAACCTAGATTTTGATGTCATGTTAGGCCAAAATACCTAGTACCTTCTTATTTTCTTATATTAGAATTGTTTGGAACACTTTGAACCTAGAGTTTGGTATGTTGGTTTTTATTCATCCACTTAACATTTTTATGTCAGACATTTGATGTTAGATTATTTTTAACAAGTTTTAGCATACACCTTTTTGTAGATAAAAATTCATCTGTAGACCAAGTTAGAACAAGTTTGAACCATTTGTCCTCTAGACATTATTTTTTAGAGTTTATAGAACTTTAGGCCTTTTTGTGAAATGTTCATCATTGATGCAGATATGTCTTTCAACACTTATCATGGACTCATGTAAAATCAAAGTTATGATAAAAATATCCACATAATTTGAATTTGTTCAATACCCTTATGGTGAAGAAGTGGTTTGTGAGATGGATCCATATCCTCCTTAGAATCCTCAATCTAGGGAATAAAGCCAAGATCCTCAAGCATAGTGTTTAACGGTACCTTCTTCAGGCCAATTTACATTTGATCCCCCACCTATACCATTAACCCTCCTTCAGATTTTATGAGTAACCAAGATCCATAACATGTAAGGATTACCATATTAGGACCTCATCCTTTGCTTTGTATGAGAAATTAATCTCAATAATACCCTACCATTTCTACATGAGGACCTCATATTTTGTCTTATGTGAGTAACAAAAATCCATAATACCCTACCATTTATATACCAAGACCTCATCATTTGTCTTGTGTGATAAACAAAACTTCTTAATTCCCTACCATTTATATACCAAAATCTCATCCTTTGGCTTGTTTAAGTAACTAAGCTCTACAATACCCTACCATTTATATTCTAGGACCTCATCTTTTAGCTCATAATAGAAATCAAGATTTACAATGCCCTACCATTTCTATTCTAGGACATCATCCTTTGGCTTGTATGAGAAATCGAGATTCGTAATGCCTTACCATTTTTATTCTAGGCCCTCATCCTTTGGCCTGTGATAGAAATCAATTTTTGCAACACCCTACCATTACCATTATAAGACCTCATCCTTTGGCTTGAAATAGCAACCATGCTTCGTAACTCCCTATCATTACCATTCTAGGCCATTTCACATATGCTAACTAATTATCCCAACAAATTTATCCAATCACAACTCAAATAGTAACAATTTTCATGCATAAATAAATTAAAATATCTTTTAATAGAAATTTAATTCCCATTTCATTACAAACAAGGTTATAATACAAAACTCTTGAGCCAAGCATAAGCCACATCAAAGCCACAATGGTGCCAAGGAGAGAAGGATCCAACAATCTTCTTTTACCAAAGATTTTTAAGCACAAATAGAGCAATCCACTCAAAAATGTATTAGGAGATCCTAAGGAAGTTAAATGATTGTGTCTATTTTACATTTTAGGTTTGCTTTTCATTTGGTTTTGTTACTAAGTTCACCTCTAAGATCTAGGCTTGTATGTGTTAGTGTTAGTATGTTTTTATTTGAGTTTTATTACTTGAAACTAACATGTTACTAACCTCCATTCTTGGATTCCTATGAGCATAAATATCATGATAGTGCTACTCTAATTTTCTCAAAGGTAGTTATAATTAGGAACATTTGGTATTAAATGAAAGATAACTTGTTAGATCTACTATCACAAGAAAAATAATGAAATTAACCCATGGGTGAGATTCATCCAATTGAGAAAATGCTTACATGCATTGATTTAAAAATTAATGATTTTCCTAAAGGAAATTATAATTAGTGACAAAGATGGAGACACTATTTTCCTTGGGCTAATTCAACAAGGTCTACTTGATCCAATTTCTACCAATCAGTATAAATGACCAGCTTGCTCTAATTGATTGTGTGGGAATAGACTACATCAACCAACACAACTCAGTCTTATATTTTGTGCCTACTTTGCTTCTATTCTTAAATAAAATCATTTAGTTTTAAACATTTTAAATGGTTCGTGTCTACCTAACTAAATTGACCATGTCAAGTTATTAGATTATTCATTCATCCTTTTTTACTAATTAAATCAACCAAATCGATCTAGTATTTTTATAAATTATTATGTGATCATATTTACCCAACAAAATTGACTAGCTTGATTTAATAGGTTTATAGTATATTCTACTCTTCCCTTACCTATCCAACTAAATTAACCAGCTTGATTTAGTAGGCTATTTATCCTCTTAGAATCAAATTAGATCGACTTGATTGATTATATAGCTTATAGATGACATAATTTGATACAACACTATAATTTTATCTTTAATATTAAATTTGATTAGCCTAATCAATCTTGTGCATCGTATGTAACCTAGTCATTTTTTTCCTTTTTAGAATCACATTTGATTGATCTAGTCAATTTCATACACACTACCCATTTATTCTAATATATAATTATCAATTTCTCTTACATCATCTGACCATATCAATCTAATTGACCCTATATATTCTATCCAACTTATTAAAAACCTTAGTTCTTCAATTACTTTGATGATCTAGACTTTTTGGTGGCTGATTTAGTTTTATTTATTAATATTTTTTCCTCCTAAAAACTTACACCTAACTATTTTCCTTTCCACAGTAATTAGCATTATGAAATCACCTATAAAAATATTTTGTAGCTATATTAACCTTTTCATAATATACTTGGGTTGTTCTTTCTTACCTACCTTAGTGACCCAAGAGGATAACCCCTCATGGTACACTTACTCCCAACCTTATTCTAACTCCATTGATTATAACATGGTTTAAATTACCCAAAATAATGACATAAATGGATTGAACCCATTTCACACTTCTCATGATAACATCATATATACTCTTAATGATACCCTATCCAAACTTCCTTATTCTACCATTGGAGAGATAGATACTAATATAGAAAATCCTTTAGTAAGGAAATATTCATATCCATAGTCTTGTGAATGTTCCTCCCCTAATTCTAATATTCAAACTCATCCTCCACCTCTTACCACTAGAAATAAAAATAGAACCATAAATACCACTCAAATTATTTCTCAACTTGTTCAACAAATGAATGTTATACAAATAGCCAAAATTTCCCAGTGCAACATCACATCTTGCAAATGACTAATCAACCTTCTCTTCTTATGCCTCAAAATAGTCAAAAATTTATTCCCATTCCTCTTCAAGATATCAATGGGAATATCATCCATCAACTTTTTATGCATAATAATATGCTTCAACATCTTCAAAATTAACCATTAGATCCTTTCATTATATCCATCTATTTTTTAAATATTTATTCATCCATTAAATAAGATAGAACTAATAACCCCACCCTTTTTCTTAAATCATTTGGTAATATCTACAAAGAATGGGTCAAAACCAATACTTTCACTACCACTAACCTTATATTTAAAACATTCATCAGAGATGCTTTAGAATGGTATAATCAACTCTTACAACATTTCATCTCATAACTAGATGATTTTGTTAATGCTTTAGTTAATGAATTTCAACAAAATGATCTCCCTAAAAAATTTCTTCGTTCATTAATGCTAAATAGTTATCCTTTGAATCAAATCACACTTTCATTAAAAGGTGGAAATCATTAGCTCATAAAGCAAAACAAAACATGAATGATGATAATCTTTTTGAATTATCTATCACTACTTTAAAACATTCTCTTTGATATAAGGTTCAAAAAAAATTACCGCAATCATTAATGAGAAATTTGATCAAGCTAAAAGACAACACTTTCTTATGAACTAATTTGATCCACCTCATAATTCAATCAAGGAATATTTCCACACTTAAACTAATGAAATTACAAGTGTAACTCTATAATCTCAATCCCCTCTAACTAAAAATGGAGTAGTCAAATTAGATAACCAAAATTCTTCCCACCCACCATTAATGGTATCACAAATGAAGTAGTTATTATCTCCATCTAAATCCTTCATATATAAAAATAACCCTCCCCCATAATTTTTTGATCCTAATAAAAATTTTATATTCTATGTCAACATTGGTCATTCTCATGAGGCATGTCATGGGCTTATCAAATTTGTAGTTTTTTTCATGTTAGGTGATATATTTGATCATGATGTTATGATCAAATTATGTCATCTTGATTATCTCAAAGTTTCTCAAAATAAATAATTAACCAAACCCATACCATCAAAATCTTATAAATTATGTTCTAATACATTATACACAACATTTGAATGATAATATTTGTGCAATAGATGCCAATTATGATCAACATTACACTAAATCTCAATGTGTGAATGTGGCTAAATTTAATTATCAACATAAATCTACTCACAAGGATCTTGACATTGAAATTGAGAAATCCTCTATTGATGAACAACTAATTAAAGATACTACAACTACTTTACTAACATATTCAAAACCAAATATTAGTGATGAACCACTTCCACAACCAGAACCTTAACCTAGTTATTTTATCCCTATGAAAAATGTCATTTCTAATAGACCTAATACTGGTTCTTCATCCTCTAAATATCATTGGAATTTCCTATAAGAATTTATCTTTATGGTATTAGTCCAAACCTCTCTTTATCATCATAAATTCCTTATACAAAAATTATAAAATATTGAAGAATCACAAATATGTGATTCTAAACTCCCTTCTGATGGTCCTCCACTTACAAAATTTCATACAATCAGAATAGTTTCCTCATCCAAAAAACTCTCTATATAATTTATCAAATATAATATTATTAATAATGAAATTCTCTTTCATGTAGATGATCTACCTCTCTTTATCAAAATTGGAATACATAATACCCTCATTCAAAAAGTCTTAGTAGATGAAGGATCTTGCATTAATGTCACTTGTCTCTAATTAATTCAACAAATTAGGTACACTAAATGAAATATCAAAAAAACCCATCTCACATGTAAAGGATTTGATAAAACCAATGAAAAACTACTAAGTTTCATTTGGATACCTATTAACATTATACCCAATAAAATTTACATGAAACTTATGGTTTTTTATCATCCTTTATCTTACAACATGCTCCTAGTTCACTCACGGACCCATCATATATGTGTTATTACCTCCTTGAGTAGTCAATGCATCAAATTCATACATAATTTCAAACACTACAAAATAGGAAGCTGATCCTAATCCTTGGAGCATCCAGTTACTAAATCCTAAATCTCAATATCACATTCCTACTATTTTTCACATCAATGGTCCACCTCTTCTTGAATTTGTTCACATGCATTATGATTTACATGTCACTCTTTCAGATTCATATGATGATGAACCAAATGGATTACAGAACACTTGTAATATCACTCAATTACCTCCTTATATACTGGAATGGCTCCCTATTTCTCTTTTCCCACATGATCACACTATTCCATTAGTGATATTAATGGTAGTCCTCCCCCATGCAACACATATTGAATCCTCTTCCATAGATGATGATTTTGCTTGTAATGAATATGGGGTAGATAATTTTTTTTAAGATCCATTAGTTATCTCTCCTTGAAAATTCAAAAAAATAGGTGTCTCTACTAATGATTCTCCTATGGAAACTGATGTATGCACTATCTCTTATACCTATGATGATAATTATATAGTAGCCTAAGATCAATCACATTATTTATATGTACAACATAATCAAAATACATTACTTCAACTGTGATGTTCATGTCATTCATATATCAACTAATATTGAATCAAAACCTAAAGATTATGTACCCCTGTTAACCCCCTATTGTTAGATGTTTCATGGGTAGTCCATGAAATCCCCAATATTATATCTTCTAAGTGTATCAATCAACTCAATTCAATACAACTTATTGCACCAACCATAAATATCATTGACCATAATTACATTCTTTCTCCTATTTTAAATTATATTGATCAATCTAATGATTCTCAATTACCATCTATTGATTCTATCCAACATAATTTAACTAACATGATTCTTCAAAAATCATCACCTATAACTACATCTATTAAACTCCAAAATCTTGATACCATCACAACATAATATTTACCCTCTACTTTACCTCCTAAAATTACCTTATATGCTAAAGTTACCATTGTGAAACAAATACACTCTTAATATGATATCAAAGGTAATAAAATCATAGATCTTGAATTGGATGTCAATTATTACATACCTCTATTGTATGTCAAATATTATGTATATTTACCAACACTTTATAATGATGAATCTATCTTATAACTCCTACATACTAGAGAACCTCAACTTCCATTCCAATATCATAACTTGACCACTTTTAGAAAAATGTTCCTTGCCTTAACTATTTCATTTATAGTGTGGATCCTAAAACACATCCTATTCATTCCTTCCCTCCTAGCCCATATCATTTCCAAGATGGAAAGGTTATGCTTATCAAATAAAGTAAAAAAAGTTAATATGGTACACCCACATGTCCTAGACCAATTATTATCTCTAAAGAGCTCATCCCTAAAGAGCACAATAATTTTAGTCTCTTATTTGATAAATATCATGAGGGCTTCACTTAGTCATATGAATGCATGCCTATAATTGATCCTGACAATATTTTTCATAATATCATTACTTATCCTAATGCCAAACCCACATGCTAAAATCAATGAAACTTCCCTCCTGAGATTTCCACTCTATGTCATAAAAATATTCAAACTTTTGGATGCCAAGTTCATCAAACATATGGATTACTCATAATGGGTTTCAAACATTGTCCCTATTTATAAAAAGGTCACCATGGTTATCCACATATGCATATAATTTCATAATCTAAACTTAGCATGGATAAAAGATAATTTTCCCTTACCATGAGTCAATGCTATTGTAAATTCCACAACTGAATATGAAATATAATATCTAAATGATAGTTTCTCGAGATATAATCAAATTCATAGAACTCCCAATGATCAACATAAAATAAAAAAAATTAAAAAAAACATTTACTACTAAATGGGGCTCCTATTGCTACATTAAAATGCATTTCGGTCTAAAAAATGTTGAAGCTACTTATCAATGTACAATGATCCATATTATCCTAGATTTCATTCATAAAATCATTGAAACATATATGGATGATAATATTTCCAAATTTAAACATCATGACAATCATATCCATGACTTGTCTATCACATTTAATTGTCTTATCAAATATAAAGTTAGACTTAATCCTTTCAAAGGCATTTTTGTTACTACTTCAGGTAAACTTTTAGGAATCCTAGTCTCCTATATAGGAATTGATGTCTATCTAGATAAAATTAAAGCTATTACCAATATGCCTATTCCTCATTCCATTATAGACATATGTACATACCTCATGAAACTTAGGTAAATTCATTATTTTATTCCTGAGATGCATTATCATAAATATGTGTTAACTCCCTTCTTAAGAAAGGTAATGCTCTATAATGGATAGATTCATGTCAAAAAACTTTTGATAGTTTTGAAATAATCCTTAATTCATCCTCCCACTCTTTGAATTCCTGTGAATGATCATCCTCTCATATTATATACCTCATCTACCCACATATTAGTCAAGGAAATGCTTTCATAATAAGATGAAACTAGTCAAGAATATGATATATATTATATCATTTGTTCTCTAATATACTATGATAAACATTACACAAAATTATAATGTGATTATCTATCTATATATTTCAAAACTAAAAAGCTTTGCCACTATATACTCTATCAAACTACTTATGTTATTGTTCATTCTAATCCACTTCATCATTTCTTCTCAAAAGCTTTCTTACTTAGAGATAGAATTAGCAAATGGATGGTCCTATAAATGGAATTTGATCTACGAATTGTTACATAAAAGTTTGTCAAAATATAAGTTGTCACATATCAATTTGTGGTTGACCCTCTACCAGTTATTAGTCCTATTTAGGATAATCTTCTTAATGAATATTTTCTTTATATTTAAGTTCTTAATCAAGTGGTTTCACTCAAATATTATTCTCATAAATTTAATATTGATCTTAAATCAAATAACAAACTTAACCCTCCTACTTCTAATGCTAAATATAAAGTGGTCATTGAATAATTACCAAAAATTATAATCGACTTGCATGAAGATACTTGGACACTTTACTTTGATAGATAAAAATGTCTTCAAATATTTGGGGTAGGTTGTGTGTTACCTAACCCCCCATGATAAAATCATACCTCTAGTATTTCATTTAACCTTCAATATCACCAATAACATGGTTTAATAAGAATCCCTTATATCAGGTATGCAAGTTGTGATCAATTTAGATGTCCCATATTTACACATTTTAGGTGATTCAAAACTCATATGTCATCAAGTTAGTGGTGATATTCAATTTAAAAGTGAAAACTTTACCACATATCATGAACTTTCTATTATGCTTGCTAAAGGATTCACTTCATTTACCATAAAACTAATCCCATGACAAAAAAATGTTATAGCTGATTTTCTTGCCTCATCAACAACTCTATTTCATCATCATCAAGCCCTTCATAATTCCCAATTCCTCATCCAAATGAGGATGTCACCTTATTCTTCAAAAAATAATAATTAGTCTCTAATTTTTCACATAGAATATATCAACACTTAAAATAAATTATGGTATAAATATATCATCCAATTCATTGAACATTATACTTACCTTCCAAAGGTAGATTCTCATGAAAAGACTTGAATTCAAAAATAAGTATGTAAATATGTAATTCGATATGATACCCTTTATTATCATAATATTAAAGTTACCTTATTCTATTGTGTACCTCTAGAATAAGTTTCTTCCCTTATTGAACAAATAGATGGGGGCATCTATGGTGGTCACTATAGCATCCATGCCATAGCTCACAAATGCCTATGTATGGAATACTTTTGGCCTACTTTTAGAAAAGGTGTTATTAATTTTGCTAAAAAGTGTAATCCTTGTCAACTTAAAAATGATCTCATTTTCTCTCCTATAGCTAAAATACAAACATTAGAGTCTCCTTCTATGGGGATTAGATCTCATTGGTAAACAACCTAGATCAAAATATAGTCATGTCTTCATTATTACTACCACTAAATATTTTACCAAGTGGGTGTAATTTATGCCTCTTGTCAACATTATGGGCATCACCATTTAAAAATTCATTCTTAAAAATCATATGTCATTTTATAATTCCTCATACCATCATTTTTTATAGTAGTGATAATTTCAAAAATAAATATATGAAATAATTATATACAAAATTCAAAATTATCCATAAGTTTTCTATACCATATCGCCCTTAGTGCAATGGTCAAGCTAAAGAAAATAATAAAAAACTTAATAAAATCTTGAAAAATACTATTAGGGAATCATGTATTGATTGACACCTTTAATTTTATCCTAGACCCTTAGCTTATCACATCAGTATTCAAATAACCACTGGTACCACTCCTTTTTCATTTATATATGGTTCCAAATTTGTCTTACCCTTCGAAGTTGAGTCACCATCATTGTGCACTTCCCTTCATAAAATCATACCTAATGAAAAGCTTCATGAATCTCATATTCATGCCTTAAAATTCCTTGATGATCGATGTATAGGTACATTACAACATAATCACCAAATACAAATATCACCTTGCTAAATAACATAACAAAAAATTCAAAGTTCGTACATTCAATTTCAATGACTTAATATTCAAAGTATACTATACCCATGATAAATAAGGAAAATATGCTCACAATGGTGGGGTACTTACCTAGTCAAAGACATTCTTAGACCTAGTACTTATTAGTTACCATACAATGAAGGGCATCTCTTTGAATAACTAACCAATGCTCAGCTTCTAAATAAATAATTTGCTTAATCTATGTATATCATGAGTACTTTCTAGTCTTTACTTTGAGTATCATATTATGGTGTTAAAACTTTCTATAATTAGTAGTAAAATTTTCTATTATGCAACATAATACTTATACACCTTTGGGTTCTCTTTTATTTCCCTCCTTTTTATTATATTTTTAACACCACTTGGTTTTTAGTTTGTGAGTTGTATCGTAATACCGTGAATAGGACCCAGTCATTCCTCACAATCATTTATTTATTTTTCTCAAAATATCTATTTCATTTATATCATTTATTTTCTTAAATACACCATTTGGATTTTTATTTGTAAGTTGCATTGTAATACCTCAAATAGGACCAAGCTTTCCTTAAAAAACATGTTTTCATTTCCAAGAGTGTTTCCTAAAATATAACTAAATGGTTGAGAGTCTCATCTTATTACATTTATAATTCATCACATTCTCTTATGGTAAAAGTTTAAGTATATATTCTCATGTTTTCATTCACAAATGCCATTTCTCATGATAATGACTCATGTTTACCTATCATTATACCATCTCATTAAAAATATTTTTTTGGAATTTGGGACAACCCAATCATTATATTCTCACTTACATTTTATTCATAAAATACACATCACTTTGGGCACACCAATGTCACTTTTGAGATTGCACTCTTTCCAATGTGAAACTCTACAAGTATTGTATATTATGGTATCTATATTATCTTCCTAACCACCAAGTACAAGTTATCTAGTGGTAGTCATTTTTAGCACCCGTGTTTGGTTTTCAAAATCCATATGAAGCAGGAATAATAGAAAAAGCCATGAAATTTAAAAGTAACATCATTAAGACAAAATTCAATGATCAAAAGGCAAAAATAAAATATTCAAAAGTAAAAATCACACCAAAATACATGATTCTTTGGGCACATATCCTATCCTAGTATAATCCCAAACTCCATAGTTGGCCTCATAATAAAGGCATGGTATATTAGGGTGTGGTAGGCCAATAGACTAGGAAGGATGTCTAACTCTCTCAAAAATAATTATATACAATTTCACCTACTTTCTCGCATAAGTATCCAATATTTTTAGTAGATCGATGGCTTTGTAAGGGGTCCTAAGGAATGGGGAACATGTTATAGGGATGTAGGTCCATTTTAATTTTCATGCATACTAACCCTTCATGGGATGATACTTATACTTCATTATTTTACCCAAAGCTACATTGTTAGTTTGATTTCTCTAATACTACTGGTATTCCAAGTATCTAAGTATTTCTAACATGATTTGAGTGTCTTAACTCTAGTAAGGATCATGTTTTCACCTTGGTGTTGCCTTCTATACCCCACCACCCATTTAATTTACCCCTTGATAGGTAAGGTTTTTTTAGAATTTTTTTCCCACTTATATATCTTCTATTCTTCATTATTGTCAAACATTCTCTGAATTTGATTATTTTTAGTTTATCCATCAATAGAATAGAAGTTACATCTCTAAGTTGTTGACAAAGGATTTATTGATTATTTATTTATCTTTATAATAATTACCTTACTTAATTTTCATTGTTTAAATCTTATATTCACCTTTTTACAAGGCATTTTATCTTATTTTTCCCATTTTTAAATCTTTGATTGATTTTAGATTTTTATTTATCTTTCATCGATGTTGTTTATATTTCATTTTTCCATCTTTTATTGAGTTTGGATTGTTACTTCTCTTTGATCGATATTGTTTATGTTTCTATATTTCCATCTTTGTTTGAGTATGGATTATTACTTCTCTTATATTGATGTTTGTTCCATTATTTATGTTTCACATGTCCTTGGTTTGATCTATATCATTACTTTTCTTACTTAGGATGAATTTATAATGTATTTTAGTCATTTATTATCCTTGGATTTTTGGTTACCTAATTTACTCTCATTTTATCCATTATCCTTGGTCTACTGGTCTTAATTTATATTATATCATCCCAACTTACCAATTTTCTAAGTGACTTATTTATTCATGAAAGTATTTCATTTTGATTTTTCTATGATTGCTTATTTTTGCTTTCTAGCCTTGTATCCTTAGTGTTTGTCCAAAATAGCTAAATATGCCCTCCACAATCAAGACTATAAACACAACAAATAACCATTTAGAATCAAATTAATTGAAGTTATGTATTTAAAAATAATTTATTTTTATTTATTTTCCATTTTATACTAAAATTTGTTAGCTCAGTTCTTGTGCATTATAATATTATTTCTTGAAGTACCATTCCATGTTACACCTTCATACTATGTAATGAGATTTGAGTGGGGCATATATACACATAATATTATAAAAATCCATAACTTACTAACACTTTCTCTCTTGAAATAACTTGTCAAAATTTAGTCTCCCTAAGTGCACACCTTAAAGGGTATACTGGGAAAGGGGTGGGCAAACCATTGGTGCTTCAAAAGATTGTTGGTCCCTTTACCATTACCTAAACCCACCAAAATTTACTTTTATACAAACCCATAATATATTTACATTAAAAAAATATTTAGTTATTAATAAAAAAAACTATTTTTATTTATTTTCCTACTAGGTAAACCAATTCAATCTTATTAGAAAGGATTCAATGTACATTACTAACTATGTTAGCCCAATCAACCTAGTTTGAGACCTAACGACTATTTTTTCTACCTAACTAAACTAAGTTGGTTGATCATGTCAGATAAACTTATATAAGGGTTTAGGGTTAATAATTGTCTATAAATAATGGCTTCACTTTAATCCAATAAGGAAGAACATTCATTTTTACATTATTATAGCTCATAACTTTGCTAATTCTATACTTGAGGAGTCATTGTGTAGGGTTTTAACTTGGAAGTAAAGAAGTTTGTTTTGTGGGAAATATTTGGATGTAAATTAGGAGTCTTTTATCCTATATCTGATTTCTATAGTGTGATTATTATAAATCCATAATAATATCTTACAAATCACCATTGGCTAAGGGAGAGATTGAAACATGACGGGTTCATTTAAGGTAAGTATTCCTAACTTGTACTCTTTCATTTTTTAAGATAGATATGGTACAAAGTAATAGGTTGAATGTTTTTACCCCTTGCTTAGAATTACTTCTACATTAACTTGAGTAGTTTTTTCCTTTGAATGTTATGTTATGTTTGTTTAATTATCCCCCTTTGTGTAATAAGCTTTGGTCAACATTAGATTAGATTTATTTTACATTTTTTAGACCTAGAAAGGGTTATTGTGTGTTGCTACTTAAATAGAGGCTTTGTAACTCCATCTAGTGGTGTTATGTGATAATATATCCCTTAGGTAGGTTTAACAAATCTGAATTGGTCATGTCTTGATATAAATAGTTATGCAATGAGTTTTTAGTAATCTTACCTTCTCCAAGCTTAGAATTCACTAAGACAAGGTTTAGGTCCATCCTAATTCCTTTCATACACCTAGTTGACCTTTAAATTGGAAATGGATGATTTTGGGATGAAGGGATTTTTTTTAAATGGGAATGTTTGGTAATGGATGAATATTAAGTTGTTGCTCAATATTAATGGGTGCTTTAAATATGGTCTCATCAAATATGGGTCCTTTGTCAAATAGAGGTTCTTCCTCAAATACAAATGGATTATCAATGGTTTGGATTTGGTCAAATATGGGTGATTCAACAAAAATGTCAACAATAGTTTGACTATCTTGATCTTATTATGTAAGTGAACATATATGATCATGCTTGGGAAAAGGGATCATGACATATCTTGATTGAGTAGTTGTCAGACTTAAACATACTTGGGTTTTCAATAGATAATGTCCCTTGGATGGGTAATGGCATAATATGTATAGGCTATTAGATTTTTTGTGGTCATGAGACCTGATTGGTTTGTAGACTAATATACAAAGTGTCAAAAGTAGTTTCCAAATGTGAAAGGAGTTGGATAAGATGTAAGATTTGATCTATTATGTTTTGATATTTATGTCATTGTTAAAACAAGTTTATGATCATAAAATTCCATGACTCGAATTAAACTTAAAATAATTTCCCTAAGCAAGGAGACATGAAAGGGGTAAGAACCATAATAGATTAGCCCCTAAGATGGTAGACTTAGTCTTAATTAGAATGGACATAAAGAGGGTAGTCTTAGTCTTGGATAGAAAGTGATGGCCTAAATAGGGTGGTCTTGGTATTGGATTGAAAAATATGGCCCTAAGAGGGTGGTCTTGGTTTTAACTGGAATTGGCCCAAGCAGGGCATAAATTGACTTGATTGGAATGGGCTCAAAAATGGTGGATTTCATCATAATTATCATTAGGACCAGAAGGGTTGGATTGTCTTAAACTAGAATTTCCCTAAACATAGAAGAATGGCCTTATATGATTCAAATTAATTAAAGTATGGATGACATGAGTTCATCTTTCCCAGTCGATAGGTGCAAAATATTTAATGAAAAGACAATAATTGATTTGAATTGACTTACAGTTGATTCAAGGTAATCAAATTTTGTCAAAATATTCCTACTTTGGAATTAGAATTATAATGTGATTCAATATGAACCTTATTATATTGGAATGTGGTTTAAGATGAACTTGATAAAAATTGGATTGGTTTGGTACATGATTCATGATGAACCTATTTTGGCTTTAATTTATGTGGCACATGTTTCAAGATGAATTGGATTTGGATTTGATGGGACCTTGGTCAAAGCTGACCTAATTTAGAGGTTTAAGTTGACTTTTGATTTTTATAGATGTTTAATGTTTAAACTGGGTATGTCAATACAAATGTCAAAGTAGAATAATTCAATCAAATTTTGTTAATATAAGTATCCAAATAAAAAAGGTGTGTGATTCAAAATTGTGTCCAAAAGGGTGAAAAAATATCGATAAATTAAATGCTTTCAAGGGTTTGTGTCTCAAAAAGGGATGAAAGTGCTCAATGTTTTGATCTTTAAATTGTTTGAGTTTGGCTCTGTTTAAATGTTTAAACTTAACTGAACTAGGTTCTAACATTTTTAAAATGAAGGTTTGATCTTGTTTGACTTTGGAATTATTGACATTTAACTTTTGATTTTGGGATAGGAACTAGAATCGGCATTCAAATTTGGTTTGAAATAAAAAAAACAACATAATGATAAAGGTTTAGACAAGAATTTGGACATTTATTTTGGAATTTGGAATTGAAACTAGGACTAGGTTTGGAATAAAACAAATGGCATAATAACATGGTTTAGACAAGATTTTATACATTGGTTTTGAATTAGGTTGAAATTGGAAATTGGAATTGAAACCAGGACTAAGTTTTGGGAAAAATTAGATGACATAATTATATGGTTTAGATAGGATTTTAGACTTTGGTTTTTAAATGGTTTGAAATTAGAAACTGGAAATTTGAATTGGAACTAAGACTAAGTTTGGAATAAAATAGATGGGATAATGACATGATTCAGACAAGAGTTTAGACTTTGGTTTTGAATTGATTAGAAATTGGATAGTATAATAGTACCACATAGATAGTGTAATAGTACAACTTGGTTAGCATAATGCTAAGATGAGATAAATATGGCCTAAAAATTGGGTAGATTAACACCTCTTCTTGTAGGTGTGGTATGATAATTTTTATACTTGGTATTTTGATTAATACAAATGGGTTTTTGACATAGCAATCAAGAATCAACAGACAAGCATCATAAGTCTATTTTAATAACTAACATAGGTTTACACCACATCCACTGAACCATCAATATACTCATTTTGAAAGAATAAATTTTAGTATTCATTTGTTTAAAATTATTAAATGTAGGTGAAATAGCCACCTTCTCTCAAATTTTATACATGTGAAGCAATATTTAAGGTTTGTTACTTTTGCACCCCTACATTAGCTAATGTTAAATAGAAAAATAGGTTATTATGAAGCAATAAAAAATTAGGTTATTCACAAGAGGGTCTATCCCCTTCACTACCACTTCATATGTTGGATTTTAATGAATTTCTACCAAATTTATTTTGGACTACTTAAAGTTTCACTTAGATTTCTAAATGGTCCCAAGGGTAAAAAATCTATTGAAAAAGAGATCCAATCATCAAGTTGTTTATACGAGGACACATCCCCTATTGAAGAGACCCTACATTCCTTGATGGTGATGTCTAATGGCTTAGAATTATGAGTTAACACATTACTTTCATAAAACCATTAATGGTGAAATCCACTAGACCTTAACTACACTTGATAACAATTTACATCTCCCATCAGAGGTATGGAGTTTGTATGAATGTTTGGGGATGAAATACTAGTTTACATACCCTAAATACTTATAATAAGGTGATGAAATCCACCTTTCATAGTCAAAATAAAAATAAGTCTATCATTATTCTGATTCATAAGAATCCCACAAAGGGAAAGTGAAGAGCATACTTGGAAAATCTCTCAGGATAAAACAATTGTCACCTTCATGTTCTTATGTCACCCTATCGAGGGAGATTATACATGTGAATTAACTACAAAATAAAAAATAAAAAAAAGATAAATGTGATAAAATAAATGACATAGGAATGAATGATTTTTAAGTGAAAATTGAAATTGTACATTCTTAATAAGCCCAAATTGAAAAAGTGTGTTCATTTTTAATCCCAAATTGAAAAATTTTATGAAAATAAATGATTTTATTTCACTTTATTAATTCACTTCATAGACCAAGGACCTACAATAAAATGGTTTGAAGTTTTTAAATTAGCCTTGGATAAATAAAACTTACAACAAACAAGTTAAAATCCTAATATGTTATTTATGATGGGAAAATTATAAGAAAACATATTAGTACCCTCATGTTTTCTATTTTAAACATGAGGATAAATTAATAGAATATTATGAAAATTCATGAGAAAACATGTGGTTTTAAAAAATAAATGATCAAAATTGGAGTTTAGATGACCCAAAATGAACCTTTGGAAGTTAAGGAGTTTTGTGTAGGATGATTCTATTGATATGTTAGATGATTTCCATGATATTTTAGATAATTTCTCTATTTCATTAGACTATTCCATTGATTTGATAAAATATTTCAATTTTTACGAAAAACTATAAAAAATAGAAAAAAAAGATATCATTATTCATTATTCTCTAAGATGATTTCACTATTTTATGAACTTACAAAAAAAATCAAAATAGAATGGAAATGATTTCATTATTCTCTAGTATAATTTCATTGTTCTCTAAGAAGATTTCACTATTTTATAGACATACATAAAAAATAAATCAAATAAATAAAATGATTTCACTATTGTTCTAGATGAATTCACCTTTTTACAATGTAAAATCACTATTTCATAGATCGAATTCATTATTTTGACCCAGAATGGAATATAAAATTTTCTTAAAGAAAAAGAGATCAATTATATTAGTAATTAGGTCAATTATAATTATTATAAGAATGATAAAGGTTTAATGAGGTTTTTTGGATGCAATAAGTCCCACCAGGCATGTCATTATGTAGCATAGGAATCCAAAGAGGGTTAGTTCATTCTTAGTGAAAATTAAAAAACTTGAAGAACATAACACCATAAGCCTATTCACTAGGTTTGATTAAGATCAAGCAAATGAAGAATCAAGTACAAAGTTAAAAAGGCATGTTATACCTTCCTTGGAGACTCCTTTGCTTGTCATTATAAAGAGTTATATACTCAAATTTTATAATTATATTATTTATCAATGTTGACTCCACATGCAAGAAACATCTCCCCTTGTCTACACTTGATTTGGATTGAGAATTGGCATGAGACTGGTGAAACTCCTTATGTATTTTGTAAAAGTAAGTTTAAGTGTAATAATCTTGTCTATAATGTCCAAAGGCCCTTATATTTATACAATTTTGGGATGATTTTCAACTATATATCTCATCCCAAAATTGAGGGTGGATAATGAACCCTCAAATTCAAGATTACACACAAGGATTGTGTAATAAACTCCATTTAAGACATTTTTGGAGTGTGGAAGGAATTTTGGAATAAAAGTACAATGATTGGCCCTCTTAGAATGTGTCTTTGGCCATGTAAGATAGGAATGTGTAATAGGATCTATAATAGGTGTAAGAGTGCATGTTAGTGGCCATGTAAGAGGCCACTTTTCCCATGCTCAAATCCATTCCATTAACTTGTCTTTGTGTTGTCATTGAAATGAGGAAGTATAGTTTTGATTAAATAATTCCTAAAATCCATGTAATTTTATGTTTGAGAGTGATTAGGTTAATTAATTAGGTGATTAATTAACCATTAGATGAATTTTCTAATTGAAATGTAATTTTTCTATTGAATGTTTTATTTAACTGATAAAATAGTGACCTTTTCAAAGTATGGATTTGATACAAGATGTGTTTGATAAGACTAATGTTGTGACATGATCCATTGTCCCAATTAGGGATGTGTTGTTCTAAAGTCAAACTAAACTAGTAGTTGTGTGGGTAAATTAGATCAATTGATGATTTTTAATAAAATTTCCATGTGATTCTATAAATTCATTTTGATTTAAGTTTAGACATGCAATTGGTTAAAATGGAGTGTCTACATTAATAACAAATAAAATGAGTGGTAGAGTTACTCTTTTGACTATGAAGTATAATGGCCATGGTATTCCTTTACAACACACCAAATAATTCAAATATTTTTCACTTTTTCTATTCCCCTTGTATCTCATTCTTATTGGTCTCAATTCTATCCTCTTATTATTATCTCTCCTTACCCCTCATATTATGGGTTTAGTCCCACCATAGGTTTCTTCTTCATCAATTGTTCATCCTACTTTGTGTGGCACCTCTCTTAATTAGTAATATTATCTTTCAAAACCTATAATTTATATTTCACAACCTATAATATACTAATAAAATAACCTTTCACACTTCTTCAAAACTTGTAGGACTCTCTCACATATACAATAAAATTGTCATCACTATTATGCAAGATTTGTTTTCACAAATTATAAATAACTTGAGAAAAATTCTTTTTCATAGCTTTCAACTAAATCATATAAGAGCCTCACAAAATCAACCCACAAGGAAAGAACTCGATCAGATGTCAATTGACGTAAGCACAAGATGGGGGACCAACTGAAGGGTTACCTTTATCTCTGTGTTTTTTGGGTCAAGCACTCATTTATGGACACACTTAAACACATTACTCAAAATTGATAGATTCAAATGCATCATATTTATTACATTCCAAAACATGTTACAAATAATTAAATATACACACTCTCACACGTTCCTTTGTATCATTATTATAATACATCATGAAGATATAAGATCTAATAAAATCACTCTTGGACTAAAGCTACTCTCTGTTATGTTCTTGGAGAGTTATACCCTTCTCCAACTCACTCTCTCTATAACTACTTTTTTCCTTTTATACCAGTATCCTTATGAAATCCCTAGATGTGTAAGGTATTTCCTCAGCTTCCCTAATCTCATCAAAATTCAAAAGGGTTTAATGGATTTTGATTTCATAAATTTCAAGATTAAATGCCAAACTATTAGCTATGAATCCTTTCACACCTTACAAAAATAAAGACAATATCACATAATTATCATTAAATAATGCATCACCTAAATAAACTTTAATAATTGACACATGGGATGATCAATGAAGCTCAAATTACCTCTATAAATATTTAATATTCATGTGGTATTGCATTGAAGAATCAATATGTTGAGTCCATGATTCTCAAGTGATATTTTAGGATAAACAACAACTATTAAAACTCTCAATACATTAGTATTGTAATTCAAAATGATATAAAATTTAATGCATAAATTTTACTCTTCACACATTGTGACCTCATAAAATCTCTCCTAAAATTTTATCACTATATTGAAAACCATTTTTTAAATGTATGTGACTAAAAAATCAATATAAAACATACAAAAATATATGAAATATTTTTGCACTATTGTGTGGATAAAGGAATAATTTCACAACATCATTCTCAAAAATTCACTAGCTCACTCAAATAAAATGACTATATGAAACCACACAAACACGCCACTTTATTTTTGGTTGATGCAATATTTCACCAACCCCTTAGATGATCCCACATCAAACTCCTATAACACCTCATGTGCTCCTAAAAAAATCCCAACTCCATCATATTTTATGTGTGTTTTCCTTGTATATCACTATAGTAAACTAATAGATCCATTAATAAATCACTCATAGGCATGGCCACCAATCATAAATCTAGCTTGACTTGTAAATCATCTCTCTCTTTTAAAATTAGAATAAAAACACTAAAAATAATAAAAATAAGATTAAAAAATGGTGCATGTGCACCTGTAATGTGATCTTCCCTCCCAATGAGCCCCCTAAAAACTATGTTAAACTAGATATCCCATGTTAGATTCTAAATAGGCATATAAACCATTGTATCCTAATAATCATTGCATACATGGAAAATATCAAGATACTAGTCATTTATAAGTAAAAAAATAAAAATAACTAAAATTACACGTATATACTCATAGATGGGAAAAAACCAATAGGATCGAATTGAGGGATAACTAGACCTACGTATCTATCTCCTTCTTCTACTCCATCCCATGCTCTCTAAAGTAGAGGCACATCAACTACTATAATAATGGTAAAGGTAATAAATCATATAGAATATATCCACCAATGGGTTATGATGTAGTACAACCCATGTCACCCATATCTAAAACTATAATTGGAGGACACATATCCCCTATAATAAAAGGTGGTAAATCTGCACCAATTATACTTGGTCTAACACATGGATGAAGATTTGATCTCGTAGGCTTGGTCCATGGGTATGAGGCTCAAGGCACATCATGTTGAATGCTCAACTGATGTGTAACCTATTCAATCTAAAACTTATATAGAACCCCAAGACATATATCATGAAGCCATATGTTAACTTGAATACAACACAACTCCATTACATCTTAAGTCTACCTACCATACTAATTATAAGGTCTCAATATTATGCAAATAGGTGTGATCCTATCAAGGATCACATGATAATCCATCATGCTTAGACTTGGATGTATGTACACATCCAATCATTATATAAAATCTAAGGGTGAACCTAACCCCCATGAGGTCCTCTAATCATTCAAATAAAATTAATATGCTCATAGGCTTAGTCATGTAGTAATGTCATAGTGGCAACAGTTATAACATGGCCATCTAATGTGAATATGTAAATATCCATGTATATATGGGCCACCATGGTACACCCATAGAATTATATTATTCTCATCTCCTAAATGGCACACAAAAATTCATACATCATATAGGAATTGGCTATGACACTACTATCCATGGAAATAAATGAAGAAAGAAAATAATATAAAATTTTTCAATCATAGATCATCTAAAGTGACAATATCCCTAACTAGAAATATGGAATCATGTGGTCTATAATAATATCATCAAGATATATCTATGTTCATTTATAACATATCCCTACCCCACTATGGCTTACACTATAACCCACTCACCAACCACTGGTAATTTTAGAATCCTCCATACATCCTCTAAATTAATTATTATCTCATTTATAGGGAGCTTGAATGTGCATGTATAAGGATTCAACCTCTCAACCAAGATGATGACAAAATGCATTTCATATGGAATCCACCCTAAATGGGCCACATGTCTAAGCCCAAATATACAAAGGATCCACTAGTTGATATCATCTAAACTAAGCTCAATCATGGTATCCATATACATATCATATCATAACTCTCATGTATGTAAATCCCTCTATAAAAACCTAAGCAAAATAAACATTAAATAGAATTAAATATGATAAGCATAAATGTGAAATATATTAAGTCAAAGCAATAAATTTCAACGGTCATAATTGACCAGACATAGTCAATATACCTAATGATACTGACCTCTGAGGGTCAATATCAAAAATGCTCTATAAATTCTTAAAATGTCCTAAAAACATATACCA
The DNA here is from genome assembly GCA_037957365.1 of Torreya grandis. Classification (NCBI taxonomy): domain Eukaryota; kingdom Viridiplantae; phylum Streptophyta; class Pinopsida; order Cupressales; family Taxaceae; genus Torreya; species Torreya grandis. The sequence continues at coordinate 655,354 of JARHVA010002489.1, forward strand.
TTTAAAAATCTAAAAATCTCAATTTTTTTTCAAAATTGAAAAACTTGGTCAAAAATTCAAAAAAATATACATATCAAGTTGTTAGGATACTAGGTCTATAGGGTGGTATGTAAACACTTGAATCGATGAGGTAAAACATCTAGGGTGGCTTGGAATTATTACTACTCGTAGATAAAAATCACAGTCAATAGTGTGAAAATGAATTACAAAATTCTAAAAACTCAACCTATTTATATGGTTGACTTTTCAACTATGTAGTATACCAAATCCAATTTCTAAATTAATACCTATAGACCTTCCAAATTCACTTTCTTGAGCAATATATATTGAAATCACTTCCCATTAGTTAAATTATAACATGCATTACTTATTATCCTACATGGTACCATTTCTGGCACTATGAATAATAATCCATAATACATAAAATTATGGATATTATCCTTCCACACTAATGTGGACCTAATTTTCCAACTTGGGAGCAATATTTGACTATCAATGTATTCAATTTCCTTATAAAAATTATTCTATATAATTCAAGGAGAAAATTTATTAGTGCATAATATCTCTTTATACCTTACTATAAATTTAATAATTTTAAATAACAAATTCAAACAAATGTATTAAATTCTAAAATTGTTCAGCTTATTTAATCACATTTATCTTTCTATGTTTATACACCTAAATATGCTCTCATTCATCACTAATCCCATCTAATTTCATCTAATTTATCCTTACTAATGCCTTCTAATTATTTTTCTAACACTTTCTTCATTCTTCATCCATATCAACTTTATAAATCCCATATCCAAATAATCCTTTCTCTAATGTGTGATTTGTCACCTAACCATATCTTATCTATTATATTATGAATTTTTAATTCACAATTTACCCAACTCCGACCTACCACCAGTATCTCCTATAAATATTAGGTTTAATCCTCATCTAATTGTCTTCTAATCATCATTATGAGTCCCAACTATTCTTTGTATGATAACATAAGGTGAAGTTGATCTACAAATCAATCATAACTTGAAGAAGATAAATCCCATTATCCCTTCAGCTTGTTAGTATATATCCATGTTTTCTCCTTGAACCATCGAATAGTAATTTCCATAAGACACTAGGATATTATTGAGGTCCAATGAGGGATGGCATATACATATTCTCTTCATGTAAGTAGTAGACACCCATGTCCCTTTCTTCAACTCCTTCCAAAGGATAAACCAAATGATTACCATTCCATAGGTCATCCAAGAACATGTTTGGTATATTTTATAGTTGAGTGTTTTATTATTGAACAACCATATGTTCATTATCATATAATGTACCATAAAATATAAATACTTTCCCAAGGATCTCAAAAATTAAGTCATATGGTTACTTATCATGATATATTCTTGAATTCATTAGCTTATAAGGTCCTTGTATATCCTTTTCATACTATTGTATGGCACCCAAGATTTAATTATTTACACAATTGGCATGACCAATATGGATTTTCTATACCTAACTAAGGGGTCTCTTACCACACAATATCACTAGAGAGTGTTCCAAATCCTATAGTCAAGTAATACCACACAATAACCCTAGTTAAGTCCTATGTTTTCTTATCAAATTAAATAACAAAGTAAATAAAATCTAATCTAGTGCTCATTAAAGCTTGTGGTATAAAATGGGGATAATAAACATAAAAGTAAACATGAAAATAAGAACTCTACTCAAGTCAATGTAGAGGTAATCCCAATGCATTAAGAGAGAAACATATTCATAAGCTAACACATACAAACATATCTACTAATAAAGAGGAGAAAGAGTTAGGAATAATTACCTTGAAGATGAACCCATCTAGTTCTTTGCAAGAGGTTGTTTTGGTTCATAATAATAACAAAGATAGGTCATCTATAGGCTACATGACTTCTCCTATGCATCCAAAATACTTTTCCCATAAGATAATACTTTTCTCTCCAAATGAAGTATGAAACCCTAAGCAATGGTTCCTTAAATATAATGGTGGATCAGTAGATGCATAAATAAAATTATTATCTCTATCTCGATCCAATGACAATGGTGAAAAGGATGTGTTTATATAACCAGATCTAACCCTAAACCCGTCTAAAGTTTTAAACAACAGAGTTAGTCTAGTCGACCCAGATATTTAATAAATGAAGTATTTAGGTCCTATGCTAGGTCGATTAGGATGGACTAGTCTCGTAATGTGTTTATTTTTAAGAATAGGGTCATCCCATGTGACTTTATTAAATAAATGACAAAGATATTTTGGCTGAGGTAGGGATTTTTTTGGGTGATTAATGGCTTGGAGGAGTGTGTAAGGGAGGCTTCAAAGCTTATGTAAATATATAAGCTAGGTTTTTTTTTCTTTCAAGTGGTGGTATAGGGGATAAAAATCTTGTGAAACACCAATGTTTTAACTACCCCTTTCTTGGTGCACCCTTTAAGGTGTACACTCAGAGAGATTGAAACTTGGTGGGTTATTGTAAGATAAAAAGTGTTAGTAAGTGGTAAATTTAATAAACTATTATTTATATACATATGCCCCATTCAAATATCATCACTTGTCACATGAATGTGGGATGGTTCTTTGAGAAATAACATGGAAACACATGAAAATGAGCTAACTAAAAATGAAATATTGAGATTAATGTTGAAATGAAATGAAAGTAACTACAAATACCATATACATACCTTAACTTACCTTTCTTCTAAATTACTACATGCAAATAACCTAGTCTTAATTGTGGAGGGTGCAATACATGCATTTTAGAAACCTTGGGGATATAAAATTAACAATAGAAATAATGTGTGTATACATAAGATGGTTAAATCAGAAATGAACAACTCTCAAAGCTAATTAAATTACTTATAAAAATTGTAAAATTAGGATTGTTAAGGCTAGGTTATAAATAAAAGATCAAGCATGTAAACGACAAAATGATGGAAAATGAATGTAGAACACACTAAATCATGTCAGTACACATGTAAAACATAAATGGAAAATAAAATATCAATGCAATTAAACTCTAACAAAGATATGTAAAAAATTAAAAAGTAACCCCATGTAAGATAATCATGTTGAATCAAACATAAAGGAAAACATGAATTACTTAAAATGAAATGTAATTCGAGATATAATACAAGTATGTCAAATGAAGATGAAGAAAGTGTAAATAAATGAAAATGAAGAGTATGTCAAGATGTAAGACAAATAGATCAAGTCATACATTAATAAAAACATGTAAGTATTTAAAGTTTCTTATGTAATATAAGTGAAGTCCATAAAAAATCATACAATAATATGATAGATGAATCCAAAGCTCTAAAGGATGACAACTCAAACTTAGTGCTTGTTCTAAGACACAATGTAACAAATCACAACTAACTAATGATATGACCAGGATGATAATGAATGTTGTGATAATAAAAAGGTGAATGGGTATTTGTGAGGTAAACCTAGTATTATCCAAGGTATTATAATGAAACTCACAAACTATAAACCAAGAGGCATAATAAGTAAAATGTGATCAAGGATGTGATCAACTAAAATTAATATGAAATAAGGTGAATATAAGTAAAATAAGATGTAAAGGGAATATGAGGTTCCACATGGGTATTGTGAACATATTTAGCAATAATGAGACAAATTAAGTGAGAAAGACTAAGAAATTTCAACAACAAAGACTTAAGACACTTCAATTAATGAACACAAAGCTTGGGTTAACAAGTGAAGTATATAAATCAACCCATGAAGGCTATATACATGAGAAAAATAGACCTAACTTACCACAACATGTTCCTCATTCTCCAAGACTTCTTAGAGATTATTGATATACTATGAATATTGTGTACTTATGTGATAAAATGGGTGGCACTATAATTATATGATTTAATGAGACCTCTGATAGGATCTAATACACCCTAATGGACCTCAGCTTTATCATGAGACCAACAATAGAGTTTTAGCTTTGACTAAGATAGGAGATGTGTAAAATTTATATCACATATTTTGGTGTGATCTAAATTTTAAGATTATTTTTTCCATTTTATCAATTCCTTTTATTTTTTATGATTTTGATTTTAAATTTTTTATGGATTTTATGATTCCTTCTCCATATGAACTTGGAATAACCAACATGAGTGAAAAATGTGATGAACATAAGATAGATTACACTTGATGATTAGAGAAAAGGACCTAAAGACCAAGGTGTCTAAATACTCCTAGACTTGCCCATAAGTAAGTGTGCAATCTCAAATTTGACCTACGTGTGGCTCAAATGAAAGGAAGTAAGAGAATGATGGGGATCATGAGAGATCCATCCATATAATAAGTGTTAAATAATGAATATGCCCATAGAGAATCAAAAGGAGGTAAAATAGTGTTTTAAAAGGGATGGGTCTATGGTATGATAGTCATGTCACTAAGAAGTCATACTAACTGACAATAGATCTAACATAAACACTGATGAAATTATTAGTCATCCCAAAAGAGGGGAAAGTAAATGGTCATCCCAAAAGAGGGGGAAAAGTAAATAAGGGTCAAATAATCCTAAAGATACTAAGGAAAATAATGACATAAAAAATATAATAATGAAATAGATATCTAAGAACAAAAATGGAAACAAATGCCAAATTTAATGTGCAATAAAACCAAATAACCCAAAGGAAACAATGATGATAGTAAAATGTGTTTGTGAGGAAGACATGGTCCTATCTGAGGTATTATAATGCAACTCAAAAATTTTAAAGTGAAATAAAATCCAAAAAAATAAAGAAACATGAGACAATAAATAATAATCAAAATATATGCTAATGTTTATATTAAATATGAGTATGTGAAATTCAAGCTTGTGTCTTGGAATGATTCTTGAATTTGAATTTATTTCTTATTATGCATTGTATAAGAAGAGTGGGCATTATAGTATGCCCCAAAGGATAAGTGGATGTATGTACTATCATCATAATATTCCCCAAATTTCCAAGTGATATGTGGATGGGCATCACAAGATGCCATAACATGTGGTATGGAGTGAGGTGAAATTGAACCATTAGAATGATTTGCATTGGGTTGGTGGTACATTTCGAGATAGTTAATTGTGTTGGTTTTTAAGATTTTAAGGGTGCTGAAATTTAAATAATATTTGTAGGATAGATATGAATAGGTATATAAGGAAAAGGAGGACCATGTATGATTCACTTTTGAGTAGGAATTTAAACTAGGTACTCCTTTGGTTCATGTGGCCTAAGAGGTTGAGATTGGAAAAATGAAACCACTCATTTTAATTTGTTCATGTTAGCTATCTTTACCTTATTATTATATGAATAAATATCAAATTTTGTTTGGATAACATTAGTAAATGAGATGGAGGTATGGGATAAAAAAATTTAATCATTCAGTAGGTGATGATGATGTGATTGTGATTATCTAGATTGGAGTTGTGAAGCTTGAAGATAGTCTTGATATAATTTTTTTTAAGAGTATCAAGATTAAAATGTTGATCAAGCAAGGAATCAAGAATAAATAAATTATGATCATGACAAGTCTCATGAGAATGACCTATAGTAGCATGCCACCAACAAAACTTATCATGATTGTACCATTTTGGAGGAGGTTTGGAAGGATCAAAGCTCATGGGTTTAGAGGGTGGAAATTTATTATTAAGTTCTTATAGACTTGGGGGAGGGTGGGATGGGTTAAATTTGGTTTAATTTGATGCTCCATTTGGAGGTTAGAGAGGCTTATATGAATCAATGTTATGAGAAAATGATTATAAAGGTTACATAATAGTTCCTTGAGGTGATTCAAATTGAGTCATAAGAAAGTCTTGCCTTTTTGCTTGGTTTAAGGCTTATTTTAAAGTTTTATGGGAAAACATCCAAACTTTATATTGAAGAGGACCTTTAAGAGTGGCAAAAAATTATTTTAAAAGAGTATCATCACTCATGTTATGGTCCACTTTGTGAGTTAGATACTTTCATCATTTGATGAAAGTCTAAGCAGATTAATTAGGGAGTTGTTTGGTATGGATGACATGGCCAAAGTAATTTTTAGGAAGGTCATCATGTTATAATTCCTTCACTAGAGCATTGACTAAATCGTATATTTGTGTAATGCAATGTCTAGGAAGTTGATTGTGTTATTTAATTGCATCACCAATAAATTTTTTATCTAAGAGGTTGGTGGTAGAAAAGGTGTTAGTTTGGACCCATTCCTTATAAATATTACCAAAATATTTAATAAAGATAGTGGGGTCCCTACTTCCATCATATGTAATAATTGGAGAAATTTTCCCAATGTCTATGAAAATGCAATGAATGGGGCTAAAGGTTAATTTTGAATATGTTGAAGAATTTTTCATACAAAGGGGGTTGAGGGATGAGATTCACATTGACATATCTAAGAGGAGGAGGGATATAATTCTAATTTGGTTGAGACATGATGACTTGAGGTGGTTCACTAGTCATTTATAAGATATGAGATTGCATTTTCATCATTTAGGAATAGTTAGTTATTTCCATAGCATTCATTTTTTGAATAATTTGAACAATAATTGGAGTTGTATCAATGGGAGGAATTTGATTACTAGTGGTAGGAGGTGGGATGTTAGTGTTGGTATGAGGAACATTCCTTATACTAGTAGTAGGTATAGATTATTGGGTAGAGGATTCCCTACATTGTTATTATGAGGAATAATATTAGTAACCTTAATTGGATTACATTGTGTAGTAATTAGTTTTGTATTAGGAAGACATGAAAGAGTAAATTGAATAGTTTAGTCTGAAGTAATAAAATAATTAAGCTTCTAATCTAAATCCTTAATTATGTAGTGTTCTTAACTAATTGGAGGCTGAAAAATATGAAAACATTATGAAATAAGACTAGGTAGTTAAAATTAGTAAGAAAACTATAAATTACTAAGTCTAATAGGGAGACTTAGCTATGTGGGAAATCTAAATATAATAGAATCTAAAAGACTAAATCTGATGAGCTGACTATGTTCTATCGATAAGATAAATAGAACAATCTCTAAAAGACTTAGTCAGATGAGCCAACTATGTTTTGTGGATAAGAGTAATAAAATAACCTCTAAAAGACTAAGTCAGAAGCATTGATGTTGTTCTATGGATAGTGAAAGGTGTGAAATGTTATGAATCTAGATGATTTAGTGATAAATGGTAGAGAAATTAAAATAAACACATAGGTAACTAGGTCAACCTAGTCGATCTAGTTACTGCACATAGCACAAACCTTGTATTAATGTTGGATAATACAAGTTTTATAACATAAAATACAATTGGAAAAGACCAAGCAATAGTAATAAAATATAAATGTTAATCTAAGTGGACAAGCCTAAATATTTTTCAATTATAGATTTTAAAAAGAATGTGATATGATGTTTAGCTAATAAAGGAACTAAAAGAGGCAAGATAAAGTTGGTTTTAAGTTGTTAAGGTTGAAAGGGATCTATATTGATGATGGTACTAGATTCAAATTGGGGTATACACCTCACTACACAATCCCATAGCGATAAGGGCATCAAGTGCTTTGCCAATATATACCATCAACCATATATTTATACTCAACTAAAAATTGAGTCAGCTTCCCCCTTGGTGATGAAGTCTAAGTAGTCAGACCTTAGGTATAAATATTTAAATTCTTTTTGATATTTTATGATATGATACTATTTGAAAAAGAAAATAAAATAAGTGTGACTAATATGATAAATTAACCTTCCTAGTTTGACTATGTGTGCTACACTAAGTAAGAAAGCAAAAAAATAAAAAGTGAATTAATTACTAACAAGATGAGATAATTCCTTTTGATTGAATGGTGAGTCAATTAGGTCAAGTGAGTATTCAAATAGAATAGAACAAAATCAATTGAGTCGCAATTGTCTATTGAAGAAAGAAAGAGAAAAACACATTTGAATGAGTTGACTAAGTCTCCTGGGAAAGAAAGCAAGCTATAGAACTATGTCAATCTAGTCAACTTATTTAACTATAGGGTTATAGTTTTATAGATTAAAATGTGAAAAATAGGATTGTAAGGTGAGTTTCTTCCATGTAGGGTGACAAAAAATCTTGCTATGCATACCATGGAATACCATCAAGCCTAAGTGAAGAATACCTTTGATAAGAAGGCTATCTCAAGAGCGTATCAAGAAGGAGATCTTGTGTTGAAGTGGGATGAAAATAGAGCTAAACATGGTAAGCATACCCAATTTAATACATTATAGAGTGGACCCTATGTTGTCATTATTTGAAAAGAACATAATGCTTTTTAACTTGTAAAGCTTGATGGAAAAGAGTTGAGTATCCCAATTAATTAGATACATTTGAAACCATGTTATTAAGTTCAATATTTTAGTTTTTTACAGAGTATAGTAGGTCTTTTTTTCACTAAATTCTTAGAGAACAAGTTATCTTTTTACTTTCTATTATTTTTCTTCCTCCAAGTATCTTATGACATGTGTGTGTGGGGTGTGTGTCTTGAGTTAGTTTAGATTTAGTTTGTTTCAAGGATATTGTCAAGTGTAAATTTCTATTTGCCTTCAAGTTAAAGTAGAATTCATAACCCCATATCCCAATGGATTGTCAAGGCCAATAGTCTTGATGCATAGTAAGCATGCAATCCAAGGAAGTCACCAAAGATGTTAGCCAAAATTGGCCACCATGCATGAGTATCATTAAAAACTTTGATGTACATGATCTCAACTATTTTGATATCCATCATAAAGGTCTTATATTGGTCATCAATGGTCTAAAGATAATAGGAAGTTTTTCTTCCTTATTATCTTAAAAATCTTTCTAAGATGGTCTAATTAGTATCAGGGTCAAGTCACTTTGTCCTTTCATCAAATGGTCATTAAATTTAGTCTCATTCATGTTTAACATTGATTAGGCTAAGTTTTACAATTCTAAGTTTAAATGTGAAGTAAATTTAATATTTAATCATGCTCAATGAGGCAAGGTGGTGACCCTTCCAAGAATAACTATGATCTAAGTTGACCAAATTGATTAAGGAGCAGAACTAGTAAGTTGGTCACACTGTATTTTTAAGCAGTTTTGATAGATTAAGTAGTTTTGATAAGATTAATATATTTAATTTGATTTAGTCTCATTGTATACTCTAATGTTGATATGATACTTTCTATGAAATAAAAAATATAAAGGTTATATCATTAGATATGGGTCTTTTAAGTCATATAACATTTATGTAATGACATGTTGCTTGTACTTGTTCATATATATTCTCCAAATGTTTTAAAAATTATTTTCTAACATTGGAATATCTTTGTAATTTCCCATTCATCATTTTATAATTTAAAAATTAGATATATTAAAGGATTTTCATGTAAATATAAGTGGGAAACATTTTTAAATACTCCTCCACCTCTGTACAGGGCAAGGAAAGTTGTATAATCACCTGGCTCATCATCTCTAGTAGTTTCAAAAGGTAAAATAGAAAGATTCTTAAAGAAAGAAAAAAAATTAGGTCTTTTATAGAGTATTTACATTTATGTTAAATTTAAAAATTATTCCAAGGATACTCCTAATTAATTTAGACCCAAATCTGTGCAAAAAATGGAGTAGCAAAGCCATACAAGGCAAAAACCTTCTTTTCTCCATCGGGTTTCTTGGCAGCCTCAAAAGGCCAATAGGTTTGTGGATGGTACAAATATGAGAGATATATATAGATCCCAATATATTTTTAATATAGGGTACCTTAATATCCTTCCATTTTTTGTCATTGGTTATCCAGTTAAGCTCCTTAACTTTCTTAATAATTGTTAAGAATTAAAGGGAGTAGAAAGATGACTCAAAATCCAACCAAATCAGTTTTCTCCTAATATAGAGTTATAAATTTAGATGAATGAATAAAAATAATTTTAAAGTGTGTCTTGAACACTATAAAACCTCTAAAATCTCATTTTTCTTTTGGGTTATTCATGTTCATATTTGGATTAACACCAAATAATCTTGATTTGCTTGACTAGACATGGCAGTCATAGTTTGAAGGAGTTGTGAAGTGTTTTAGAGAATGGAATGAATGAAAATAGTCCTTTAATCATTTATATAAATTATTTATTACCCCTAAAACCTTTAAAAATAATCATATAATGAATTAAATTCAAGAAAAATTAGATAACTATGCATGTATAAGTGAGTTATACGAACTAGTAGATATGGTTGACATAAGCCTGGTCAAGTATGAGTGTATTTTCATTTTAAAATACCCTTGAATGGAAATTAATATATGAACATGTAATTTAATATAATTCTCATATATTTATTCCAAGTGGAAAGCCCTAGGATTCAAGGGTTCTAGTGTTTTATCTAAGCCATGTCCAAAAGAAGTTTTGTGAACCTATAAGTCTATAGACTTGTAGGTCGACATTGGAATATAATGGTTGTAATGAAAATTTATATTTACTATTTAATAAATTATATAATTTTATAATTACCTTTTGAAAAATATATATAGTCCTTGAGATCCAAACTTCAAAGATAAATTTTGAAAGGATGGAGTCCATGTGCATACAAGGCTTGCAAGCAGGGATAATTTGTACTTCTACAAGAAACCAACACTCAATATTTTAGTGAAATTTAATATTACTATTTCAAGGATATAAATGAGGTATCAAAGTAATCTAAACATATATGAAGAACCAATCCTCATCTTTCTTTACCTCATGATATGTACTACATGGTTATAAGGTTGTGTACAAAAATTGAGTATTAAAGGGCAAGGCTTGCATTGGATTTCACACTAAAAGGAATAGACACATTATAGATTGTTTCAAATAAGTTTGGAGAAAATTTCAGATATTTATTTTTAATATATAACATAAAACATCAACTTATTTTATTGAAATAGGTATTATAGGCCTATTGAAGACTAGGAAGGCAATGGTGATCTTGTTTTCCATCTTGGAGAAAATAATATAGGATTAGTTTATCATTCATATAATTATATTAACATGTATAATACATTAAATTTATCCCATGAATTCATTTAGTGGTTTATTTAAATAATTAAGTACATGAGGTGATATGTGGTCGTATGCATGGTTTATATAAATTAGGATACCTTGCCAAGTAGATTGTGTAAAGCTAAGAGGACTGTGAAGGTATGAAGTGAATACCCATGATAATTTGAGCCCATTGGAGAGATGAAGAGGATTTAAAAAATAAATCACTTTTTCTATATTTCCATTATTTACCAATTAGGCTCAATAATCCAAAACAATAGAAAAGAAGGCTTTAGGCCTAATGACCACTTACAATCCTGTAAGAGGGAAGAGTTAGAGAATGTATATTTGTGGTGTCCAATGGGATGATAGGAGGTTTGTAGAGGGTCAAGAGATGTATGAAGTAACTCTCTAATGTATATCAATACCACCAAAGTGATGAAAAATCTAGTTGAGGAATGTCCACTCTCAAATTTCTCTCTTTACCTCTCTTACATAGACAAGCATGTAGGCTGAGTTTTCAAAAACCTTATTGGGGGTGATCCTATCAACCCTTAGAGTTATCCCCAACTTGGTATGCCAATTTATTTTATTGTCTTCTATTTTTATCTTAATTATTTTGATCAAGTTAATATTGGTAAACTCAGCTATCCCATTCCTTTTAGGGTAGTAATTTGAAGAACTTAAAAAGATACCATGCTTGAGGGACCACTCAATTATTATTGTACCACTAAATGACAATGCATTATTAGATATTATTGTTGAAGGAACTCCAAATATGGTCACTAAGCTTTCATAAAAGCCAAGAATTTAATTTTCATTAGCCTCCTTGATATCTATTTCCTCCACCCACCTTATGAAATAAATAGTGTCTATAAGCACCCATATATGGCTACCACTTGAATGTGAATTTATTATGCTAATGAAATCAATACCCCATTATATGAATGGTTGATCCACTTAAACAAGATTGAGAAGAAGGGTTACAAACCTTTTTTTACCTATGAAAAATTCACACTTTTGACACATCCTTACCCATGCATAAGAGTTCTTAAATAAACTAGGCCAATAGTACCTAGCCCTCATTACTTTTTCTATTGTAGTCTTAGGTCAAAAGTGACCTCTAGCTGGTCCATCATGCAATTATTCCAATAAACTTACATATAATCAGTTTCAACACATTTGAACAATATTCCATTAATATCCCTTCTAAATATGACTCCATCCACAAGAACATAGGGTATGGACTGCAATCTCTAAAGTATATTATCTTTGTTATATCCAAACCTATAGGACACTCACCTATTTGAAGGAATCTTACCATATCTTATGTACAACTTGGAGAGAGTTAAGGTGCAGTTGCATTAGGATCATCTTGTAATGAAAAAATATCCTATTTTTCTTCTTGAAGGTCTAATTCCAAGTTGTCACATATCCCTCTTCCTCTCACCATCGTAGTAGCCATGATCTCCACATCATACTACATGACTTTGGTTATCCATCCATCCCTTTTCTCATTCAAATCCTTATTCAAAAGGAAGTTTATTATGCTTGGGTGGGTCACCATGACATATATCATATTGTTATAAACCATATGCCTAAAATTATTAAAGCTTCTTATGATTTTCAACACTTGCTTCTCAATGAAGGTGCATCTCTCTTCATATTTTTCTAGCAGTTGACTAATAAAGGCAATAGGATACTCAAGAACTTCACTATTATGTTTCATCAATATGCATGAGATGGTTTCAAGGTTTAAAAAACATATAAAAAAGAAATACTTTGAGAAATTGGGATTGATGAATGTTGGTGTTTATGTAATGGCTTGCTTAATAGCCTCAAAACTATTTTTCCCTTATTTAATCTAAAAAAAGGCTTGGTGTTTCTTCAACATGGATGTAATAGGCCTCATAAGGTTATAAAAACTAGGTATCAACCTTCTAATAAAATTTATTTTCCCAATAAAACTTTTCAAACCTTTCTTATGCTTGGGTAAAGATAAAGCCAATATGGTACTCACCCTTATATGATATATAACATGCCCATCCTTGGAGATAATTTGGCCTAATAAGTTACCCTCATGAACTAAAAAAACACATTTATTAGGGTTTAGAGAGATCAAATATTGTCTACATCTTTAAAAAAATCAATCTAAGATGAGCTATGTGATCACTAGCATTCTTTAAAAAAGTTGTTATGTCATCAAGATACATTACCACCATTTGATTGAACAAACTTTGAAAATCCATATCCATAGCTCTTTTGAATGTAGCCACTACATTAGATAATCCAAATGGAATTAACATATATTCATATGTGCCCCATTTAGTAGTATAGTTTACCTTATATTGATCTTATTCCTTCACCAAGACTTGGTTATAACCCAAATATCCATCCAAGAGAGAGAAGAATTGAAAATCTATAACCACTTGTATAATTTGCTCTATGGAGGGTAGGGGATAGTGATATTTCAATGACAACCTATTCAAATATCTAAAATCCACACATAATCTGATCTCTCCAATATTATTTTTCATAGGGACTAGATTAGAAACCCATGAAGAGTGTTTAATAGGGAATATGATTCTTGATTATATCAACTTGGTTAGCTCTTTTTTCATTAGCATCTCAACTTTAGGATTAATAGGCATTCATCTTTATCTTACAGTCTTGTTATTTGGATCAATATCTATGGTATGTTGGGCTAATGTAGGATCAAACCCATTAAGATCATTATATTCCCAAGCAAGACATCATAAAAATCTGTACATAACTCAACAAATTTAGCTCTCTTAGCTGAAGTACATACTTTCCAAGCTTAAGTACCTTGTATTTGAATATATCCACTCTCTCATGATGTTCTCATTTGGTAGACATGCTCACATTGTCCTTTATCATTGATCACTCACATTGAATATGTTCTCAATAGTTATTATCCCTTTGGGAAGCTTATTAGACCTCAATTGTACAATTTGATCTCCATATCATTATTGCAATATGACCTAATTTTTATAAGAAAACTCACCCTCTTATTAAAGGAAACATGTTATTTATTTTTCACATTCAAAACTTTGTCAATTGGCATCATTATTTCATGTCGATGGACTTACTACCACCTTGATATGTGGATGAATTTTTCAGTTATTGGCATCATTAGGGATGTCAAATTGAGCTCCCACTGAAGCTAATTGTTGATAATTTTTTGACCCCATAGATCAAATTGCCACCCTTAATGAAAAATCATTGAAAATCCATGGTTAATAGGCCTTGAGGTTGTCTAGGTGATTTAGGGGGGTTTTATTTCACTTGTCTTATTATTTTTAGGAAATAATAGATCTTGATTAGAGAAGTTGAAAGGAGAAAATTCTAAAGAGCACTTCAAGCTTTACAAGAAGAAAGGTTCTTTTCAAAAGGGCAAAGATCATTTCAAAGGTCTGAAGGGTTAGTGCCCTTCAGAAAAGTCCTTTTCAAAATTTATGAAGGCCTCTATAATTTTTTTTAAGACTATTCCATAAAGGAAAATTGGGCTCTTTTCCTTTTGAGTCATCCATGGCAAAGTTTATGAAGGAATTATCCAAAGAGAGAGGTCCATTATAGAAAACTCAAAAGGCACCTTCCCTTTAGGAAAGTCCATTGTCAAAATCAATAGGGACACTTTGGAAATCTGAAAATCAATTCCAATATTTTGAGGGATGATTTTCAAAATTCCAAAGGTTTTTTCCTTTCAGACGGGTCCTTTATAAGAAAGTTGAAGGGTAAGTAGACCATTATAATAAATACAAAGGGTAGTTTCAAAAATATGATAAGGCATTCTCAAAAATTCAAAGGGTATGTGCCCTTTGGAAGAAGGCAATTTAAAAATCCCAAGGGACAATTTTGAGGAGGACTTTTCAGGGCCAAGTGTACCATTTCATCTTTTCAAAGGGCAGTTTTGAGAAGTGGAGGAGACACTTTGGGAAGGGTTCCAAAGATAGAATTCCTTTAGACTTTTTGTCTGAAGGAAACGAATGAAGATAGAGGACCATTTCAAATTTTTAAGGGTACATTTCCTTTGGACAAATTTTCATGATAGTTTTGATGAAGGACAATTTGTAAAGGTTCTGAGGACAAAATTTCCTTTAGACTCTTTGTCTAAAGGAAATGAACCAATAAAAAAACTAAAGGAAAAATCCATAGAATATACCAAAGGAAAGTGTATAAATAAAGAAGTCTAAAACATATTCTCTGAGAGATAAAAAGTCTGAGAGAAATAAACAAATAAATAGCCAAAGATGAAAACCATAAGAAAATGGCCTAAAATAATACATACACAAGAACAAGAGACAGAGTCAACATAGAATTTCATGCAAGTGGAGGTTCATTGGGAGGTTTTTGGTCTAATTTTTAGTTTAATATTTATTGTATTTATGATTATTTACTAGTCAATCTCATGCATCCAAAGGTCTAACTTAGCTTCAAGTAGAGTTCTCAGTCTGAAATGTGGCATAACTTTCCATGCAAGATTTTGACTTGTCAAACTTGAGTCCACCTCATCCCTTCTACACCAACATGGAATTTTATGCATGTTCTCTTATTTATCTTGTTGAAGGATTTCAACATTCTAGTAGTTCAAGCAAAATTCTAATTTCAATTTTGGTGTTGATTTCATGCAAAGGAGATTATTCTCACATTTTGAGCAATTTAAGTTGAGTCTATATCTAAAGATTGGCGTATCATTTTTCATGATGAAATTTTGACTCATATTTGTAGTCTACATCATTTCCAATACCATATATCTTTCATGAAAATCATAAGACAAAGGGATTTATTTTTAGATCTTTGGATAGCACAAATTGAACTTGATTTGATCTCTTCCTCTATTTTTAGCACCATCCTCTTGGCTATTGTATCTTTTTCTATATAAGTTAGCTCCTTAGCCTTGAATTGGATCCCTCTTTTGGAAAGATCAAATTTTACCAAAGACTGAGTTTGTAACCTTTTTTAATATTAATAGGACATTTTTCCAAAATGATGGTATAGTGTATTCATGTCAGTGATTTGTATAAGTGATAGAATTTCTCTTCCTTATCAAGTCTTGATTCTTACCTAGAAATATAGTTGATCAGTTTATGCAGGTCATGTTCTATGTTTAATGTATCTTTGTTGAGTTTATAGTGGATATAAGTGGCTAGTTAGTGCCTTAAATCAAGCCTATCCTTTTATTTCCCTTAAACTCATATCACTAGATAAAACCTTTTCATGAAATACTTATGCATATTGGTCAATTAGAGTTGAAATTTCAACCCTTTTCTTGTCTAAATTGGTGTTTTTAGGAGCTCAAATTGAGTGGATCAATCAAAAAATATAGGTTTATCACCATCATTAGATAGGATTTCCATTCAAGTTTCTCTCTCTTTTCCTAGTAGTTTATAGCATAGAGAAAATATACTAATTGATACACCAAAGGGAGTTAGCCCTTGGAATTTAGAGATTCAATCCATTAATTAGGTCACCCACAACCTAGGATTGTTTCCATGTTTTAGTATATTGTGGAGGCCTGAAACTACCTTCATAAGGGTGTGACTTTGATTGACAACACTAACCTATCAACATGATCATTATCCTCCCTTGAAGCTAATTATATGTTGAAGGCCTCAAAATCTTCAATAAGGTCCCATACCATATGCTTTTAGGACTTTAATAATGGATTTTTGGCACCATTTTTATCTTTTACTTTATGGACTACTAGTTCACTATCTCTAAAACCTTATAATTACTTCACTCTTTTCTTTCTTGCCCATGAAATCCCATGTATAAGAGCCTCATACTCAGTTGTATTATAAGTACAACTAAGCTAAAATCTAATTGCATAATATTACCTTTCATTTGAAGGAGAAAATAGCATTATACCGTCCCCTACTCCATTATTACTTATTGAACCATCAAAGAATAACTTCCATAGGCCATCACTATCTTCACTTCGCTTAAAGAGATCTAGTTTAGTTATTTATTATTCATGCAAATAATAAAAACCTATACTAACATCTTCAATGCCTCTATATGGATCATACTTATGATTTCTACTCCCCACTCATCTAAGAAAAGATTTGATATGTCTTCAAGAGGTATAATCAGTTCTTGATCATTAGGATGATCCTCTTCACCAACGATAGTGCATTTAACATTTGATTCATTTGGTTTGTATGGCTCAATATGAAACTTAGACATAGGTTCAAATTTTATTGTAACCTTAGTGCCATATCTAAATTTGAAATTTGCATATGACCAATCAAATGATAAGTAACCCCCAATTTTGGAAGTGAAGTCTCTTGACAAATAAAGAGTAAAGTAGGGTGATAAATCCACTACAACAATATCTTAAGCAATGGATAAATTAGGATAAACATGAAGAGTAAGGCTTAAAACATTGATCACTCCCAATATCTTAATAGTTAAACCATCTAATTTTAATACACCTTTGGCATTAGGCTCATACTTTAGGCCTAACTTATCAACTGTTTATTTAGGCATCACTGAGCTACTTACCTTACTATCTATCATGCAATTATGTACTAGGAAATCTTAAATAATCACTAAAACATAAAAAGGAGGTGGTTTACCATCTTGTCTTGGTTTCCCTCTAGTAGGTGTGGGAGTGTTTATGAAAATTGAACTCTATCTTCTTGCTGATGTTTTTGAAATGTTAAACTTTGACAACTCTTCTTGAAGTATCTCCCTTTATCCAAGAAGAGATAACGTATCCCACATAGGAATATTCAAATTCAACCTCGTTATTTGGTCCACAATGTTGATGCAAGAACTACTAACTTTTGGTTGTCCTTAGGAGCTACCATATTATTTTGAGCTAGCATAGTTTGGCATATAACAGCACCCTTCACATTCTAATTTTTTAAAGTTTTTTATGTATTATGAGTTGTGTTAACATCTTTTATTCCTTGAGACATTGAAGGTATAGTGATTGCTCCCTTACCTACCTCTTGATTATCATCAATTGCTCTCCTTTTAGACCTTGTGTTGGCTAATATAGAAGTATCAATAGACTTACTTGTGCTTCCAAATTGATTGACTATACACCAATCTCATTTTAGCCAATCTACCAATGTATCATTCATTAAAATCAATCTCCATTAGTCACTATATGATTTGGGACTTTAGATTATGTTATAGAAAGAATGGTTCCATTTTGTGTAATAAAAACTTGATTAAACACTTCATTTTGATTATAGAACTGATTATGAGGTTTATCCCATTGAGAATGCCAATAATTATCTTGTACCAAGTTATTTTAAGTGGATACTATATCTCTATAAGTGGAGGTAGCATTGGGATTGTAGTTATTATATGGTCTCACATTGGTAATATGCCATTACCCATGGGAAATGTCTTAGAAAGGTGGCCTATTAGACTAATATGACTAATTGGATTGATATGGATCTTGATAAGGTCTAAGGACTGGTTTAGTTTCCTCTTCATTATCATCATATAATTTAAAAAAATCTTGAGTAATGTATTATCTTCATCACTTATTTTTTTGTTTGACTAGGAGCAGCCAACTCATAACCGATTAGTGTAGGAATGGGAGCAAGAGTGGGAGTATGGGGTTATATATCAGGAAACAATGGTGTGAGAGGTCTTGAGGATATCTTTCCATCTTATATGAGATTATTTTTATCTTTGATAACATGGTCATAGGCTTTAGGTAAGTTCTTTCCTCCCACGGATTGTATTATAACATCTATGTCACTATTCAATGCCTTGAGATAGTAGAGGAAGGCATAATTTGGAGTAGGTCTCATAATAAGTGGGATCCTATCCCATGTTTTTTGGAACCTAGAATTGAATTCTTTCATGAATTCTTATGGATTCCTCTTGATAGTAGTTAATTATTCAATTAATAATAAATGATCACTCTTGTCTTCAAACATCTTACTCAACTTGTCTCCCAGTTGGTCCCAAGAATTGATGGAATTATGAACTACTGTCCTATACCAATCTAATTTTTTGCCCTTGAATGAGATTTTCAACAACCTAATGACAACATTATATTGAGTGATATTATCAATACTATAGAAATTAGACATATCTTTAATGTGTTTAATAGAATCAATGGTTTTTTATCCACTAAAGTATGGGACACTCTTGAGTGTTACCACAGGTATAACATCAATCTTTCAAGGTTTAGATAAGATACAGCATTAAAGGTAAAAAAGGGTAGGTTTCTAGCCATCTTGTTAGCTTTAGGAGAGTTTTGAGTGTAATGAAAAAGGTATCTTCTTTCTATGAGTCTTGGTGGTAGGGGTAAAATAAATAAATCTCTTTCTCTTGACTAAAAATGAAGGTAACTCAACAAACTCAAGAGGAATACCTTTTTCTCTTGACCTTGTAGTCACCTTTGGCATGAAAATTATCTTTCCAATCTACAACCAAGAGCTAAAAAATTATTTAAGTCACCAAATGTTGCATGAAGGAGGTTGTTACTGTATACAAAGGGAAATACAACTAATCTATTAATTAATACTAGCTTGGAGATGATAAGTCCTACATATACTTTTGATTGTTGATACATTAGATATTTGGAGTCATGACCAAAATGGATTTTCTATACCTAACAAAGGGATCTCTTACCACAATAACATCACTAGAGAGGGTTCTAAAGCCTCTACTCAAGTAATACCATTCAATAACCTTATCTAGGTTTTATGTTTTCTATTCACTAAATATAATGATAAGTGTTGGTTGAAAATTTTGTTGATCAGCATACTGATAAACAAAATAGGTCTGATCAGTCAAAGTAAGAAGATTAGTCATCTAAATGTGTAGGTTTACCACATCAAAAGGGACTAATCTCTCCTCTCATCAAGGGGAGGTTCCCTATAGATATGTTATATATATATATATATATATATATAGAAACTCAAGGAAAATGACAGAAAGCACTCATCTTCTTTCAAAAGTAATATTCAATAAGCCACAAGAATACTCCAGGTACTAATTACAAAATGTAACCAAGGATGTAGTAACTAACAAATCAAGATGTAGCACAAAGTCTCCACCTGAATTGCCCAAGAGTGAGATACGAAGGACAATGAGGGCACAAAGTCATCCCAAGGTCCTTTACATAAAAATGAAAAAAAAACACACTGAAAGGTAATTATGGGGGCACAAAGTCTCTCCATAGTTGACTTCAAGACACCTTCCTAACTATTTTCACTAATCTTGCTTGTTGAATTAAAGAAACAGAAAATATATTAAGGAAAAAGACATAAGAATAGTTTCCCCAACAAAGATATCACAGCACAAAGTCTGAAAATCACTTACTTTCTTATTCCAATAACAAAATATGATCAATAATCTGAGCTCAAAGTCTCAGTAATGCCTTTCAATTTGGGCAGAGTTTCCTTTCTAATTGTCAAAAAGAAATATATTTATAATAAAAGAGAGTCCCTTATATAGCCTCTTCAAGAAGGACTCGAGAACAGTAACACATCATGTTGCATTGAAATTTGTTAAGGAGATAGGCTAGAATTTAGAGGCATATACCCATTTGCTTTTCTCAATGTAGGGAAACAAGTCATGCTATTGAAAGTTTGCATCTTTCAATGTCCACCTGGTGATCTGATCTTTCTTCATCATTCCTCTTTTTTTGGTTAATTGAATTGGGCCCTGGATTCAATTTGTTGTTTTGTTCCTTAGTCACTTTTTGTTAGTCTTGGCCTTAAAGCCTTTGAATGCATTCAAGACCATAGATTTAAATCTACAATGATAAATGGCTATTTTATGAGCTTTGAAATTGGTGTTCATGCACCTGTCAATACGCTTTCAACAGCTAGTTTGTTGTTCTATAATTTGACATCTTTGGGCACATCACCCCTTGGTCTTTCTTTGGCTTTCCTATTTTGCATCCTCCTAAAGGGAAGGTGACCTTTCATCTTTGGGTATTGTCTTTTAATTTAGCAACTGAGAGTCCCCCGTAAGGGTACCTACCCTTCGAGGTCGTTCGACGGCCTTTTCTTTGGAGTCTCTCGTAGACATTCCCGTGGACTTTTTCCCTGGGCTACGAGCATTTTCCCTGGGCTTTTTCCACGGGCATTTTCCCACAGACAAAATTATGTGAACAACTTCCCATGGACAAAAAGTTTGCAGAATTATCTCTTTGGAAATTTCTTCAGGCTTTTTGTTCGCAGCTTCTTTCTTGAATTCATTCAGACTTTTTGTCTGAAGGAATTCCTTTAGATAAAAACTCCAAAGTAATTATGCCTTAGTCTTTTTCAATTGCCTTAAACAAAAATATGAAAGAATTTACCTTTTGAGGCTTCTTTGAAAATGACCCTTCTGAAGGGTGCTTTTGTCGACCAAGGGCACTTGTCCTTTGGGAGGCTCTCTTAAACTTTTGCATTGAACTGCTCCTTTGAACCAAGCTAATGAACCCTTTGATTGAACCAAGCCTTTGAACCAAAGCATTAAACTAAGTAGATGAACCAACTAAGTGAACCAAAGCATTGAACCGCTTGGTTGAACTGACTGTTGAATCAAAGCATTGAACCACTTGCTTGAACTGACCGTTGAGCCAAACACATTGAACCTATTGAACCTTGAACACATTAAACCTTTGAACCAAAGTGGTTCAATGGTTCAAGCCTTCTTCTCTTTGATAAGTGTTTTGAAGCTGTTGAACCTTGATGAAGTCCTTAACTCTTTCTGATGACGTTGAACCTTTGAACTTATTGAACCCATTGAACCAAAATGGTTCAAGGTTCAACAGCTCAATGGTTTAATGACTAGATTCTTGCTTAGATGCTTTCCAATGGAGATTTTTGATTGAACCAAGGCATTAAACCAATCCCAAAAATGACTAAGTGTTGGAAACTAATTCTTTTGATTGAACCCGCCTGCAGAAGCCTTTGAACCTATAGAAATGAACCTTCTTATAGAGTCCATAGAAACCAAGTTCGTAGTTTTCTCTAACCTTGAAAGAGTCCATAAAAATCAACTTGTGAATCCCATTAAACTTAGCTTGCAGAGTTCATAGATTTACTTGGCTTGTAAAGTCTGTAGATTCTAGCTTATTGAGTTCGTAGATTTTAGCCTATAGAGTTCATAGATTTCTCTTCCTACTGAGTCCATAGATTCAAGCCTGTAGAGTCTGTAGACTCAAACTTGCAAAGTCCATATATTTTTGAGAATCTTGAAAAATAAGGAATTTGAATGCCCAAGACAAATTTTGAAAAGGGAAGAGACAATTTTGTTCTGTAGGACCAAACTAGTTCAAATGTTGGCTCAAAAATGAGTGATATTTTTGGGGGACAACAATAAGTAAAGTAAAAATCTAATTAGATGTTCACCAAAGCTTGTGACACAAAGTGGGGGTAATAAACATAAAAAGTAAACATGCATAGAATATATGTACTCATGTCAATGTATATGAAATACTAATGCATGGAAGAGCAGTGTAAATGCTAATCTATCTACTCTTACAAAGGAAAAACAAAGTTAGGAATACTTACCTTTAAAGATGAACCCACCAAGCCTCAATCTCTCTCTTGGACAAGGTGATTCAGAAGAGGTTGTTGTGGTATGTAAGAATAACAAGGATAAGTCAAATCTAGGCTACATAACTTTTTAATGCATCTAAAATATTTCTCCACATGACAAGATCTGTATTTCCAAATAAACTATTGAAATGCTAAGATGTGTTCCTCAAATAGAATGGTGGATAATTAGATGCACAATATAATATTATTCTTCTTCTCTTCCTTATAAATGGTGGAAATGGATGTGTATATATAATTGAATATAACCCTAAACATTTTATAAACTTGGTATCATTATTTATTAAAAATAAGTTAGGTATCAGTCTAGGTCAACCAACACTGACCTAGACCCATAATATGCTTTTATCAATTTGAATACAAGGTTGATGGGGTTGACAGTGTAATTTAAACCATCAAAAAGGGTTTTATGTTTAGGAAGGGGTTAAGTAAGGTAGTGAATACATGGAGGAGTGTGAAAGAGAGGATTCAAGGCATATAAAAGTGTGTAGTATAAGATTATGTAGATATCAAGTGGTAGTATAAGAGACAACAATCCTATAAATCACTGATGGTCTACCCACCCCTTTTTCCATGTAACCTTTCAGGTGTACACTTAGAAATATTGAGACTCAATGTGTTACTTCAAGATAAAAATCATTGATGATTGATAAATTTTGGAAATATTATGTGTATACATATTCACCATTTAAATTTCATCACATGTCACGTAGGTGTAATAGGGGATGGTGCTTTCGGAAAAGAACATATCAACACACAACACTAAAGTTGAATAAATTATAGTAAGAAGCAAGTAAGATAAATAAAAGTATGGAATTTAAAAACACATACCTTTACTTACCTTAGTGTTGTAGATAAGGAATGAAGTGAAATGAATGTGAAGGTGTCCAATGTAGGTAACATTAGGTGAAACTGTAGAGATTAGTGAAAATAAATGAAAAATTAAAAAAAATTGTAAAATGTACATGTAATATGTGAAAAAAAATTCTACAATGATAGCATTCTAGAACATCTTACAATTCAAAAAAAGAGCTAGTAAAAACAAAGATATGATCTAAAAATATAATTTGGAGGTAAATATTTGATAGGTAGATAATTTTGAATAGTAAATATAAATAGGGTGAAAAATAATACATTTGTTATTTTCACTATTCTAAGAAAACAAAGATCTGAGAGACCTAGTTCGATACTAGATAGTAACCATGGTAAGGAGATGATGGATAAGATGGGGAGGATACCTGGTGATTGTAGAGAGTGATGCATAGGTAAGCAAACATGAATTTCAAACTTTTTAAGTAGTTTTTTTTTAATTGAGCTAGATATAAGAAATTGATTGGTAGGCAATATCTAGACACCAATAACTAACCCTAAGAAATTTTTAGGTAGACAAGGGGCATAACAAGGTATTGGGTAGTAGGAAGTTAAACTAATAAATGCCTAAGTAATTTATGGTAAATGGTCAAAAACTCATCATAGGGAAATAAATGAATTGAACTAGTCAACTCAAATTTCAAAGTGAGAAGAAAATAGGGGGTTAACTACATAAAAGTAGGCTAATATAGTATTACTAAAGGTGGTTGACTATGTAGTAATGGGTTGATATAGTGTGAAATGAATAGATAGTCAACTGTGTACCTTTTGGTTGATGTAGTTGATTGTAAGTGGCCAATATAATTTGTTAGAGAGGCCTGATTATGTACCAGAGGGATGTTGTAGTATTCTAGAGCTAAAAAGTGTTGATTTCATATCAAATGGGCCGATTCTGTAAGAAAATTAAAAAACATAAGAAACTAAATCAAACTAGCTAATGAAGTAATTAATTTGTGAATTTTTAAGAATGTGTTGTAATTATTTATTACATGAAGATCTAATACATTATTTATTATTTGATATTTTGTAGAGACACCAAAGATATTAGTGTCTAGTAGATGTATTATGGCTACCATATTTATTTGATCATTTGATGGATGTGGATAGAGCTTAATTTTTCACCTTGAGTTTTGGCAGTATTATAGAGATGAGATGAATCCTTTTGAGTGTTGATCTCATTGTCATGTTCCTAGGATCATGGGAGTGGTTGAGAAACACTTTTGATAGGAGGTGGATGGGGACACTATTGAGGTGGGTATCACTTTAGAAGATGTCCATGCATTACTTGGACTATCGATTGGTAGGACACTAGTGATTACTAATACACCAGAGGATGAGGATGAGAGATGAGCATTAGCCTAATGAGATACATGCTCAAATAGGATTTACCTTAGGTTGAGAGTGATCTTGTTCAACATTAATATTATCACCATTTTGAACATATAGAAGGTGATGATAGGACTTATGATAGCATGAGTGTTGTGTCATAAGTCAAATAACAAGGTACCATTATACATGATAGCCTTATGTGAATCTATATTAAATCAATGAGCACTCTATGATTTTTGGGATCTCATCTAGGTCCATCTCATGCATGATATGTATGGGATGTTGTCTAGAGGGCAAAAGACTAAGGGACTTGTGATTTTACTGATCACATGGATATATGAGAGGTTTCCCTTGTATCAGCCAATTGGGTTACCCTATATGGTTGATGATAGGTTGCCTCAAGATTTGTGATGAAGATAGGACCATGTAACATAGGTCATGCCTCATGTGCAAACATTATAGATGTTCTCATGAGGGGAGATCATGTGGAAACCTTATACACACATAGTTGTTATATGGCCTAGTTGGTTGACCATTACAACAAGATTACCACTAGTGTGAATCATGGGCCACTACACATCATGGGAGCAGTCATATCTAATGGTAAACTTAATAGGATAGTTTAAACTCCCTCATCTAATGGCCACTCTAGTAATGCTTATTTATTATTCACAACATGCTAGAGATTCAAGATGGAGGGGAGGTAGAGGGGTACCTATAGAGATATCCATGATCAGGCATTGGTGTGTTAGACCGTGGACTGGTTGAGCATAATAGTAGCTGATAGTGGATCTATCAAAGATAGATGTGATGTGTGTAGATATAAATGAATATAAGGCACCATAGTAAAGGTACTAGTGACCATAGTATCCTCATTAGAGATAGATACACCATCAACATGAGTAGATGTAGATGCTAACTATTACACAAGGGAACCCAATAGTTATGTTAGGACATAATTGGTCCATAGAGACACCCCTAAAGATGGGATCATAATGGGATCAAGTGATAAGTCCTAGGTTTACACTAGTGTATATTTAGTTGACAAAGGTTGTGATCGATAGGTGAGTATATGGGGAGATAATGATCTGTGAAACCAACACTGGTGAGAAATGTTTAAATGTTTATTTAAGTTTTTGATATAGGATACTAGTTGCATTGTGATTATGGTAAATAAATTATTTTGAGATATATTTGTGATCTGATGCCTATCTATTTTTGGTTTTGCATATATTAGGATAGAGGAGATTAGATGGGGACCCCTAGTTATGGTTACACACCATGACATTTTGAATGGGGTGTTACTACCATATGATCCCACCATATTACATGATCATTTGGTTCCATCTATCACAACCTAGGTAGGCTAGTTCAAATTAGTTGGAGAAGCCACGAGTTAGCTATAGGCATGTGATGATGGGATAAAACCACTAAAAAGGGTTGGAACAAGAGAGGCACAAGTTTGGTAGGCCTTGGGAAAAGAGAAAGTCACACATATGATGACTACTATCTAGCTAGGATAGTTGTAGGCCTAGGTGGCCAATCTATATGAACAAATTGTTGGATTGAGATACCAAACTACCTCTTTATAGTGCACTATTTAGAAGGGATAGTCAGAGGCATTTATGGTTAGTGTGGCTAGGCCATAGGATAAACATGATGGAGTCTAGCCTTAGAGTTGGAGATATAGTATTTTATATTTTGTATAAAATACATGATATATGTATATACACTAATTTTGGCATTTTGATCTCATGGGTTACAATTAGATTTGGATGTGGATGCATGGATATATTTATTTTTAGCACATGTATTTATCTTTTGTTGTATATGCTATGGGAAATATATGATGAGTGTTTTCTTTTCTAGAATTATATGATACACATGCATGGTTAAAAAAATGGTAAAAATGATTTGAAAAAGTATAAGTAATCAAAAACAAATGTACTACACACTATATCACATTGGGAAATATGTAATAACAAAAGATGATTAAATATAAGAAATCAAAGATGGAAAAACAAGTCTTTTAAAACCATGTAAAATATTTGCTGCAAGTTAAAATAAAATAAAAATCACACTATATCACATTTGGAAGTACAAAAAATTTGTTATAAAATGGAAGGATCATGAAAAACCAATGGTATAATGAATAAAACAATTAAGTCAACTAATAATACTAAATCATGTTGAGAAGTATAAAAAATTAAATTAAATTAAATTGATCACACTAATTCAAGCTTGGAAGTATGAAATTTTTAAAATATAACTATAAGCATTCATGCAATCAAAAATCAGAAGATAAAATTTAAATATTAATTAAGCAAGCATAAAACATACTAAATAAATATGGGAAACATGTCAATGACATGTAACTCATAATCAAACACTATTTATGTCAAATTTAACACATGTAATTTCATTGTGACTTGGGTATTGGAATATTGTGTGAGGAGGGATTGGTCCTATCCATGGTCTTACACTAAAACTCATAAAGGGAACACCGATGAGATGAAAACAAAATTGGGAATGATTTTTAAATATGTTTTTACTGTGGTAATTTTTTAGGAGGGTCTAGTCCTATACATGGTCTTACACTGTAGCTCATAAAGGGAAACCTTAGGGGGAATGATTAGTTAGCAAACAATATTTATCAAGGGGAAATATTAGGAATATTTATAAATGAAATAAGGAATGTAAAAACATGACATATGCATCTATGAGAGGACCTTAGGAAACATGAGGGATACTAGGTACATAATAGAAACACTAAGAGTCTAATGACCATCAAAATACAAAGGATACCCATTCACAATAACCAAAATTTTATATAAGCAAATAGGTGAGATACTAAGATCAACTCATGTTGGTTATATGAACAAGAAAATAAAAATGGACCTACCTTCCCACAACATGTTCCCCATTGCTCAGGACTTTTTATAGATTCATTAATCTACTACAAAGATTAGGTATTGTATACATATAATATTTTCAAACTTTTATCACTTACTAATAATCTTTATCTTATAGGAACACATTGAGTCTCAATCTCTCTAAGTGTATGTCTTAAGGGGTGCACTAGGAAATGGGTGGGAAGACCATTGGTGCTTCATAGGATTGTTGTCCCTTTTTCCACTTGTTATCTACACACTTTTCTCCTAAAAACAATATCCTAAAGTTTGTTCTTATTTTTTATACACTCCTTAGTAATTTCCCACAATTTATCCTCCTTTTCCTAACCATAATCCCCTTTTGACTATTTATAATACTAGGTCGACTAGGTCGACCCTATACTATTTTGGGTAAAATTCATTTAGGGTATAGGTTGGCTCTTGTTAAACCTAGCCCATGACCTAGTGATTTTTTACCATAATATACTAGGTCGAATAGGTCGACACTATCAACCAAAACTTTTATAAGGGATTAGGGTTAAATCCACATATATATATAAGATCATTTTTCCATTATTTAGAGAAGAAAAGAATAATTAAGAGTTATTGTGCATCTACTTATCCACCATTCTACTTGAGGAACAAGCTTAGGGTTTCATACTTTCTTTGGAGATACAGATCTTGTCTTATGAAAAATTATTTTAGATGCATTGATAGGTCATGTAGCATAGAGATGATTTATATTTTCATCCTTACATAACACAACAACCTCTTGTGAAGCACCTTGGCCAAGCGAGATATTGAGGCTCGGTGGGTTCATCTTCAAAGATAAGTATTCCTAACTTTGATCCTCCTTTTTAAGAGTAGATAGATATGAATCTGTACTTATCTTACATGCACTATGATTTTTTATACATTAACATGAGTATATCTCTTCTATGCATGTTTAATTTTGTTGTTTATTACCCCCACTTTGTGCCACAAGCTTTGGTGAACACTATATTAGACTTTACTTTACTTTTTATTAGTTTAGTGAATATAAAAACATAGGGCTTAGTTACAGGTATTTCATGATTGTGCTTGATTGGAGGCTTTGGAACCCTCCCTAGTATTATTTATTATGATAAGTGATCCCCTAATTGGGCCTAGTAGATCCCTTTATTGGTCATGCTCTTGATTATCTAATGTATCCCCAATCAGAAGAGTATGTATGATCTATCTTCTTTGAGTTAGAATTAATTTATAGACATGATGAATTTATGATTGCATACATTCTGGTGAACCCAAGTAAATCTAACCCTTGTAGATTTTATCTCACATTTTTCATTATTTTATAATTTTATTTATTATTTTTCTATATTTGTGATACTAGGTCAATAATGTTGGTATATTTTCTAACTTTTGTGCATAGGGTTAACACATCGTCACATCAAAATGACTTTTTTCTATTTATAGAGGTCTTCATTATATATAGGCTATTAGGTCAAATAGGTCAACACGATGCAAGTGTTCACTTCTAGACAAGCTAGTAGGTCAACTCTGTCAACACAGTACACTTCCAAACTTCCAAAAAATATACTAGGTTGACATTACCAATATAGTATTCTTCATAGGCTTCAATAAATAGGGAACTGTAGAACTATGTTGACTTAGTTGACACAATTAGAAAATTTTACAAGTAAAAATTAGGGCACTTCAATAGAAAACTCACTTTACTTTGCATCTTCCAACCCACCAAGAGTCCTTTCTCTCTTTCTCTATCATTTATGTTATTCATTATAGTTCTATTTTTCATAGTTTTCAATCTTCAAAACTACCCTTATATAGTAAACTAAGTTGACCCTATCGACTTATTTATGTATTATATCTTCTATTTGAAAGACTAGGTCAACATTATCGACATAATTCTTAATAGACCTTTGATTTAGTAGTATAATAGTGACATTATCAACTCTATTATGTAATCTCTACATACACTATTATCTGAACTAACATTGTACTATGTTTTAAAATTAGAATTAACACTTATATGTTAGTAATTACTTCACACCTTCACTTTTAATTGCTTGCATGCTTACAATAGATCACATAGTCTAATTAGGTGCTTTTTTAATGTACCATTTAGTTACACTATTTTTATCTTTCTTGCACACACTACCAAATCACATAATCTTAAAATGTATTTAAATAATTGTCTACCCAAGGACTACCTACTTGAATTTCATCACCAAGGGGGAAGTTGACTAGGTTTTCTTACCAAGTATAAACATGTGGTTAATGGTATATATTTTCAAAGCACCTAACACCCTTATTATTGTGGTGTGTGAAGTGAGGGGGTAGGCCCCAATACAAAGCCAATACCATTGCCAACATAGATCTCTTTTAGCCTAAACATCCTGAAACCATCCATAGATTGATTTCTAGTTCCCTATTTATAGATAAATTCCTATCATACTTAAAATAATAATTCAATAATATAAAAACATTCAAGATGACCACTTAGTTAACATTTACTTTCCAAGTTGATTGCTTTATCTTTTCTCCTCATATTTTGTATTTCAAAAAATTGCTTTGGGAAGCATTAGTGCAAGGTTTTGTGCTATGTGCCTCAATTGGATCATCCTCATTGACCCAATTACTTGTGTGTTTTTATAATTCCTTTCTTACAAAATATCTTACAAAATTCTTCTTGTTTCAGTACACTATTATTATATTTGACACAATCTCTTACAAACTGTCTATTTCCCTTGCCTGTAATATTGAGTCAACCTTATCGACATAGTATTATTTTATTCCCCTTAGGATATAGTACTGGGTCGACCCTATCGACTATGTATCCTTTTTTTACTATTTTTTATCCCAAGTTATAGAACTAGGTCAGCCTTACTGACTCTGTATCCTTATTTTCTCAATTTTTAGACCCTATTTTTAGTACTAGGTCGACCTAGTTGACTATTTACTCTTATCTATCCCTTCCTATTTCTTTAATTTTTTATCACCTTTACCTTATCTAATCATTCTCCCTCATCATGAAATTCCTATTTAAATACAACATTGAGCTGAATTCAATGGATTTGATGAGTCTTACCAACCCTCATAGGGTCTCCCATAAGTAGATTATGGCTCTTCTTTGAGATGAGAGTAATGTTCATATAACCACTCACACAAAAAACTATGAGACCCCTTATCATTCCTCTTCACTTCATAATCCTCTCTTCTCATTTTAATATCAACCTAAATTAGAGTATACACTTGAAATGTTTTTCTTTATTTTTAAATTTCCTTAACATCAAGGAAATGATCCTTCTACCATTTATCATCTCATGATTAGTGGTCAAGTTGAAGGTCCTTATTCACCTTTTTCCACATTCTCACATTGATTTGGGGATACTATATTCTTTTCTTATCAGCTTCTTCCCTCTATTTTGACCCCTTATCATACCATGACTTCTTCTTCTTTGATTTCCTCTACCTCCATACCTAGTATATCTACTAACATGGTTGGTTATAAATCTAGTGGGCCTCTTTCAAGACCCACTCTTCTCAATTTTTTCACTAGTGCATTGCTTTCTACCCATGGTAATCATGCCTCTAGTGCTTCCTATTTTCATCCCTTTATTATACATCTTTTTCCACACAAGAAAATTTTTCCACTAGCGCCTCACATTCTAATATCTCTTCTCAAGCTCCTACTAACACCCATAGTGTTACCCAAGCCACTACTTCTAATTTGAATTCTTTAAACAATGCCAACAATGAAACTCAAACCCATAAACTCCTATTACAAACCCTTAATCAAATGAATGTTTTTCAAGTTAATAATGCAAATTAAATGATGCCAATGTAAAACCACCTTATCCATCTTCAAACCAACTCTCAACAGATGGCATGGGGTATGCATAATCAAAATGTTCCCCCCAAATCCTCTTCAAGATTCCCATGGTAATCTTATCCCTCAGCTTCCTCTTATCAACAAGACAATCAAGCATCTTCAAAATAAGCCTCTTATATCTCAAATTGATAATATAGATATAGGAGGTATCACCCTTACCATTTATTACAATGGGTCAACTGATCCTAGTCTTCATCTATAAACATTTGGAAATCTATATAAAGGTTTGGTCAAATTAAATACCTTTTCTGCTACCAATATATTAGCCAAATCTCTCATGGGTAATGATTTAAATTGGTAAAACCAACTTAAAACTCATTTTATTACAAGTTTGGAATATTTAGTAAATGCTCTAGTCCAAGAGTTAAAAATTAGTGATCTTCTTGAGAATACTTTGGCCCATTTTATCAATTGTAAGTAACTTGAAACTAAAACAACCTAAGATTTTGTTAAATTATTGAAAACATTATCAAATAAATGTGAACATCACATGGTCGATGATAACCTTTTCCATCTCTTTACTTATGCTCTTTTTCCCAAGTTTTAATATCAGGTATAGACTCTCTCTCTCTCTCCATGTACTTTGAAAGAAGATATTGACCAAGCTAAATGACAAGATTTACCTATGTGTCAATTCAATCCACCCCAACCTTATATGGGTACTCGTATATTACTCAAAAATAAGAATAATCATGCTACCAATGATGGTGTCACATACTCTTATGATACCATTCACACCATTCAAGTTGTTTTTCCTAATCATTCTTTGGAACCAGCTCCCCCTTCTCACCAATTTACCAATCCTCATTTATCTTCACCTAATAACATCAATATTCAAAACATTTATCCTCAATAGAATTACTAAAATTTCTACCAAGACCTCTTCCATGAAAACTTTATCCCACTGTCCTATGAAATCTTGGTATGCTCCCAATAAAATGTGTTGGTTTCACACTAGTTGAGGTCATTCTCATGAGACCTGTAGGAAACTTCATAATTTGGCTATGATTTTATTCTTGGTCCCAATTTTAACCATGATTATGTTATTTGAAAATTACATCAAGCATATGACATTGCTTTCAAAGCCCATGAAAAAATACTAAATCTCAAGCTTTGAATCAAGCTAATGCTCATTTGGTCATCTATAAAGATCCTCTTTCAAATCACCAAGATACCCAAGATAAGCCTAACCCTTATACCAATAATGTTGATAGTCTTATTGACCTAACTCCTAAAGATAATGTGGTCAATATGCCTAATATTTGAAGGGTAGTTGATTTCATTGATCCTCAACCCATCTACACACCTCCATTGTCTCACACATTTTGTGTCATCTAATATTCTTCTCCAACTCACTTAAATGAGTTGGGATAAGATGACCTTATAACTTTTTATGAACCAATTCCAACTCCTCCCTTGGATAACATTTCCTATTATATTTATACCATCCCTCCATCTTATTGACCTACTACCAATGATACTCAAACATCTATCAACACTTATTATAGCACTTCTCAAAAACATCCTACATCAATTGCTTCATCTTTTCAACATAATCTACCAACTTGTCCTCTCACTCAACTTTATTCTTATTATCAACATAAATTCCAATGTACTTTGGCTCCTCTTTTTTATGACTTCATTCAACACTATGTACCTATTTCCAAAAATATTATTATGGGTTATGATGAGTGGGATCTTATAAAAAAACTTCCTAATCTCCCATCCCAAATCTGATTTATCAAGCTTATGAGGAATTTTTTGCATCATCATAACCATCTTATGAAAATTTTGTTGGAAATGAAGATCCCTTATCCTTCCCTAATAAGATGTAAAGTAACCTTATATGGATCTAAAGATAGCATATTAAATTAGTATGAAGAGATGTCCATACATGTTGATGAAATAATTGACACTTCTCTTTCTCTCAAATTTCCCATCACTTCCATGATCCCTAATGAGATTTTTCTTTGTGTGGATAATCCTCCTCTACTCATTAATTTCCAAATTGGTGATATTGAAGACAAGTGTGCCTTGATTGATGAGGCTTCCAAAACTTGTGTTGTCTCTCTCAATTTTATCAAAACCCTTGGATATTTTGAATGTAATCTCAAATCTAAACACATTATATGTCAGGGCTATGATCAAAGTCAAATGCCTCCCTTAAGTTATGTGTGGCTCCCCATTATCATCCCACTTATCATCATTCACATTAAGGTGGTGATATTTAACTTTCCTCTCTCTTACAACATATTACTTGGTAGGCCATAGACTCATCATATGAGATCAATTGCTTCTTTCACTTACCAATGTATTAAATTCCCTCACAATAGAGCCATCTATAGGATTCAGGGTGATACCAATCCTTGGAATTTTGAATAATTCCAAGACAGGGGTCTATTCAAGATTCCTACCTTTGAACCATTACCAAGCATTTCATTTCATGAGTGTTAAAGATTTAACTTTCCTCTCAATTTGACATGAGGTTAAAACGGTCATCACAAACTTATTGGGAATATTCCACTAACCTAATATATTTTTATGATGATGAACCTAATGAGATTAATCTCAAGATTAAAACTTATGATCTCTCACCTCATCTCATCTCTCAACTTCCCACTTCTTTGTAAACTCATTCTCACCAAACACATTGTGATGATAGCCCCATTGTTTTATCTAAGACTCAACATTCCATCCATCACACCTCATCAGATGATAATCTTATCCCTACCTACATCATTGATCTTCATATCCCTGATTATGATGATGGTTATACCTTAGATGATCTATTCTTATGAGGTCTTGTTCAAACCTATGATGCTTAAATTAATTTTTATCATTCCTCTTTACTTCAATATTTTTGTGTATCTTCCCATCTTCCATCATATATCATTCATAATTTTATATTTTTCCTCTTTATCATAGGGTAGAGATGGTGTGAACACCTCTAGTTTTTGAATAACATCATAGGATTATGCTTATAGACAATGATATGATTGGGCCTTATCATTTTGATAGGTACCATGACCCTTATATCTTGATTATCTTTGATATGTGTTCAACTCTCCTTCATCTTTCTTTAGACCCCACCCCTCCCTCAAAAAATCCCAATATGGATGTCATTCCTACACCCACTTTAGCTGAGTCTATATATGCTTTCAATCCTATCATTCCTAATGAGCCTTGCCCTATCTCTCTACTAACACCACCTCCTATTGGTGATGGTTTGTTTCCTTTACCAATGTTGGTTCCTTTTTCCACCAAATGGGTTAATGAGCACTACTGAGATCCTTTTGCTTCTATTACACCTCTTCTTATGAGTACACCTACCAAGACTACTCATAGTTATATTTTTTACTTCCATGGTATAGATAACCATTCATATATGCATTATGACAAGTTACACCAATATATTGACACTTTACATCCTACTACCCCTCAATCCCTAGATAAGTATATCCCTCCCTTGAAGATACTACCTGAGTATATTCATAATTATAGTGAGTTATATTATCTCTGGTACTAATGTGTCACACTTCATATCGATCATTACCACATCCTTTAGCAACATCTTAAATATCATATTTTAACTATTCATGTACCTTCATCCATTCCTCCCATGGGTCATTCTCATAAAAAGGCTCCCCCTTCTTTAATGATTTCACCTATAATGGTTCCCTCTCCTCTTGTGGTCCATTACTCACCTTCTATTCCTCCACCTATGAATCTCCCACCCATGGACCTTCCCTCACATATAAATCCTTTTCCACATGTGAGTCCCTCACCTGTGGATCCTTCCCCACCAATGATCCCTTCATATCCTGTCAAAACCACTCCCATGCCTTCTCCTAAGCATCCCTTGCATGATATCCCTCATTATCATGATCCATCAAGAATTCATACCTTTTATTTTGAGGAGATTAGACATGAAGTATTTTCCCAAATTTCACTAAAGATAGATGAGACATTAGTTGCAGTTCACATTCAACTTCATAGAGAATTATCAGATGTTCTAAATAATGTCTATGGACAAATATATCAATAATTATGATCACATGTATGGTGTTCTTACATTATTATTTTTTATTAGATGTGTGCTCTAATGTTATCTTTATCTACTTTTTATATCATTTGACGTTGTGTCAAATTTATCTTACATGGTGACTTTGATTTCACACTTTATATTGCTTATAATGTCATTTATGTTTGCTTATGGATTTATTTTTATCATTCTCTTCTCTTTTCTTTGTGAGCTTATTTATTATAGTTCCCTTCTTATTTTTTTCATTATTCTTTACTATCTTATCTTTATACACATGGATAATTGTTATTATGATTTGGTTATGCAAATCTTTCTCCCTTTAGTCATTTCATTCATATCATGTGATCAGTTATCAAATAACTTATCTCATTATAATCTCCTTTTACCAGTCCACTTTGGATCTCCCTTCTTTCCCTTTTTTCCCTTTCACAAACTAGGCATATACATGGTTGAGACTCGAGATAATATGTTGGTTCATTATTAAGCCTAAGTATCCTATTCAATCTTATCTTTGGTTACTTAGCTTCATTTATCCTAAGCCTAAAACCCATTTGCCTATATCACTCTATCTCTCATGACTGGTCATTCCAAGTCCATATGGAGGAGGAATCTTAAAATCCATCAAAATATTACAAAGCCAAATCATTTAACAAAAGATAATGATCCAAAAGGAAATCAAAATTCTCAAAAGTTAAATCACACTAAAATATGTGATTCAAAGCACACATTTTTCTTCTAGTCAAAGTTCAAACTCCACAGTTAGCCTCACAATATAGTTGAGGTCCATTAGGGTATGGTAGTCTTTTAGATTAGAAAAAGAAAATAAAAAATCTTTTAATGCTACCTACTTTCTCATGCAAGTACCCAATCTTCGTAATAGACCAAAGACTCTATAATGGGTCTTAAGGAATGAGGATCATGTCATGGGAAGGTAGTTCCATTTTAATATTCTTGTACAAATCTAACTTAATGACTCGATCTAGTAACATACATATTTTTCGACACAGCTTTGTGTCTATAGCAAATAGGTTTCCTTTGTACATTGATGGTCACTAATCACTTACTGTCTTCTCATGTCCTTAGTATACCTCATGTCTCCTAAGGTCTTCTCATAAGATGCCTAGGTTATGCTTTCTACATTCCCTTTTTCAGTCCCTAAAATCATAATATTTCCTTTTGAAAAATATTGCTTTGTTCACTAATTACTCCACTAGGGATTCCATTTGTGAGTTACATTATAAGACCATGGATAGGTCCTGGTCTTCCTCACAAATTACCAAAATTTCACATCACCATTACAAACATCCCCTTTTTACCATATTTTAAAATTATTTCCACCTCACTGGTGTTCCTTTTGTGAGTTACAATGTAAGACCATGAATAAGACCTGGCCTTCCTACAAAATTTTCTAATATCCAAGTCACAACAAAATTACATGTGTCAAATATGAGATAAGACTTGATTGATTATGAATTTATATGTCATTGACATGCTTCCCATATTCATTTAGAGTGTTTTATGCTTACTTAATTACTCTTTCACTTTTCTCTTCCTATTTTTTTATCACATGTAAGAATCCAACCATTTCTTAAGTTTTTCATACTTCCTAGACTGAATTAGTGTGATTAATTTAAGACTAACTTTGACAATTTTGTTTATCTTTTATATTTCCCAACATAATTTATTATGATTGATTGATTTAATTGATTTGTTTTTATACCAGTTGTTCATTCAAAGTGATTTTCACTCTATTACATTATTTTCATACTTTCCAACATGATTTAGTGTGATTTTACTTGTTTTAATTTGGTGCCAATATTTCTCATGGTTTAAAAACAACTATTTTCCCTCTTGTTTACCACTCTTTGGTTTCTTATACTTAGTCATTTCTTGTTATTACACATTTTATAATGTGAAATAGTGTGTAGTACATTTGTTTTTGATTTAGTATACTTAGCCTAGTCTTTTTTTTCCTATTTCTTTTTAACCATGCATGTGTCCTGCATAACGTTAAAAAATAAACCATAACAAATATATTTCCTATATCACATACAACAAAAGCTAAATATATGTTCTAGAAATAAATATATCCATGCATCTATAACCTTAACCATAATACAAACACATAATATCAACATCTAACTATCAAAATGAGATATATATATATATATATATATATATCATGTGTTTTTTATACAAGCACAAAAATACATCACTCCAGCTCTAAGGCTATGCTCTACCTATCTATCTCATGGCCTAGCCACACTACCTATAGATTCCTTAGATATTATTCTCTAAATAGTAAATTATATAGAGGTTGTCTAAGATCTAAAATGTATCACCTATCCTTGAAAGTTGGCCACCTAGGCTTGTACCTGTGCTAGTTGAGTCATAGTATCCATATGTGTGATTCTCTCCTAAGTTAAGGCTTGTCATACTTGTGACTCACCCACTCCTACCCCTATCGATGGCTATCACTCATCCCTACATGCTTGTACTTACCTTGCAGCCTCTCATGTTAGTCTGAACTAGTTTACTTAATCTGGGGTAGATAATATCATGACATCATCTAGTGTATCAAGATCATATGGCATCAACACCTCATCCAAGATCTCATGGAGTAATCCCCTCACTAGGGATCCCCATCTATTCTCATCCTCTACAAGATCTATAAAATTCAAACCAAATAGATATTAGATCATAGGTATATCTCAAAATCTATCTATCTATAATATATGTCAAAAATCTTAATCAAATTTTAACCATTTATTATTACCTAGAATCTTTTCCACTGCTATATGTTTATATTTTAAAGAATTTGATTTTTTCTCTTTTTTGCATTAATTTCTATAGGTTTGACTAATGTTATTCACATTGTATGCCTTAATTTCTCTCATAATTTGCTTCTTTATCTATATCACCAAGGTAATTAAATTTATGTGTTTTTCAAATTTGTCCTTTCATATATCTTTTTTGCTCCTTACTACATCTTACTTAGCATCAACATCATGTGTTATCATGTTCTATTCCCAAAGTATCATCCTATGTTGCAGTCACGTGACATGTGATGAGCTTCGAGTGGGGCATATGTATACACATAATATTTTAAAAAAATTATCACTTACTAACACTCTTTATCTTAAAGGAACCCTTTGAGTCTCAATTTCTATAAGTGTATGCCTTAAGGGTTGTACCAAGAAAGGGGTGGGTAGACCATTAGTGCTTCATAGGATTGTTATCCCTTTTTCCACTTATTATCTGCATAGTTGTCTCTTGAAAACCATATCCCTAATTTTATTCTTCTCTATTATATACTCTTCAATCATTTCCCACCTTTTGTTCCCCATTCCTATCCTTAATCCTCTTTTGACTATTTACACTACTAGGTTAATTGCATCAACCCTTTACTATTTTGAGTAAAATTAATTTAGGATCTAAGTCAGCTCTTGGCTAACCTAGCCCATGACCTAGTGAATTTTTGCCCATAATAGTACTAGGTCAACTGGGTCAACCCTATCAATCAAAAATTTTAGAAGGGTTTAGGGTCAAATTCATCCATATATATAAGATTATTTTTTCATTATGTAGAAAAGAGAAAAAGAAGTAAGATCTATTGTACATCTGCTTATCCACTATTCTACTTAAGGAGTAAGCTTAAGGTTTCATACTTTCTTTGGAGATACAAATCTTGTCTTGTGGATAAGTCTTTTCGATACATTGATAGGTTGTGTATCCTACATCTATTTTATCCTTATCATCCTTACATACCACAACAACCTCTTGTGAAGCACCTTGGCCAAGGGAAAGATTGAGGCTCGACAGGTTCGTATTCAAAGGTAAGTATTCCTAACTTTGTTTCTCTTTTATAAGAGTAGATAGATATGCATTTTTACTTCTCTTCCATGCATTAAAATTTTTTATACATTTATGTGAATATGTCTTCTATGCATGTTTACTTTTGTTATTTATTACCCCCACCTTGTACCACAAGTTTTGGTGAGAACTATACTATACTTTACTTGTTATTAGTTTAGTGAATATGAATACATAGGGCTTAGTTAGACTTATTGCATGATTGTGCTTGATTGTAGGTTTTGGAACCCTCCTTAGTATTATTTATTATGATAAGAGATCCCTAATTGGGTCTAATGGATCCCCATATTGGTCATGTTCCTAATTATCTAATGTATTCCCAATCAGAAGTGTAAGTATGATCTATATTCTTTGAGTTAGAATTCCTTTATTTACATGATGTATTTCTTATTACATATAGGTACTTATGTGATAAAGTAGGTAAAATGAAAAGTTTTTTTTTATTCTCCTTTCCTAACATATTGTCCTACCATACCCCAATGGACCTTAGCTCCATCATGAGGCCAACTCTAGAGTTTGAGATTCTATTATAAAAAGGAGATGTGTTATGAATCATGTATTTTTGTATGATTTGACATTTAAAATTTGTATGTTACCTTTTGTACCATTGACTTTTATTTAAATAATTTAGATTTTATTTTTTATGGATTTTATGATTCCTCCTCCATATAGATTTGGAATAACTAACAGAGTGATGGAATTGATACACATGAATGAGATTTATAATTTGGTTAAAAGAAGCTAAATATACAAAGATATGACTGACTAAACACTTACGCTTACCTATGAGCCAACATGTTATATCAAGTTTAAACTGTATGCATGCTTAGTATGTGAAAGGAGAGAAGGGAATGAAGGGAGTTATAAAGTAGATTGTTAAAATAAGATTAAAATGAGATGTCCTTTTTACTAACTAATCACATGGTAAAGAAATATTTATAATGGGATCAAGGTTTGTATAACCAATTTACAATAATAATTATCTGAGTTATTGAAATAAGGTAGCAAAAAATCATTTGGAAAGATTAAGGCATACATGAAATAAATGAAATCATAAATATAAGTGTGAAATCATCAAAAGAATGAAAAGAAGCCATAAGAAAAGATGAAATAAAATGAAATCATATACGACACATAATTCATAATATAAAGATCCATGTGAAATAGATAAGTGAAACTAGATTTGGCACATAGTCAAATGATATAAGATGTATAAAAGTGGATCACAATTTCAATCCAAATTCATAATAAAGAACAAAGTGAAAGAACACCATGTTATGTTCATAAATACTAATAAATTTGTCCACAAATATTATCCATGACATATAAAATATCTCTATGAAGTTGGATCCTAATAGTAGCTAGAAACTCATTTATCCTCAGGGAAAGCTATGAAAACACCTCTCATCAAATCTCCTCAACATAAAATGTAGGAATAGCTAAAGGATCATTCTCATGAGGGATATTATGCATAGAATACTTAAGGAGGGTAAAATATGCTAGAAAAGGAATGGTATATGTAGAATGAAAAGGTGGCACCACTAGTGGAGAAGGAATCATAGGTGGGTAATAAACCATAGGTGAAGAAGGAGCCTTCATACATGGGTGACATATGGATTGAGGAATAGTGGGTGTAGGAATCATCATAAGTCAATCATGAAGGTATTGTTGGAGAATGTGACAATGCTTAGTATGATGGGTATTGCACTGGTGCTAAAGATAATATACCTCCCCATATTTAGGGATATACTTAGGTAATAACTTGGGAGGAGGTATAGCCTTATTCTTTGGTTGAGCAAGGGTAGGATGCAATGTGTCAATATATTATCAAAGCTATCAAAAATGAGTGGAAGAATGATTATTTGTTCCATGGAATAAATATACATGTTTTTTATTAAAATTTGGGGGTCTACTAATAGAATATGTAGAGTAAAAGCTAGGGAAGGCTGATATAATTGGTAGTCTATGGTCTAATGACTGGAAACTATGTGAATATCACAATAAGGTTTATTAGCCCATTAGGTGAACATGAGATCAATCTATAGAAAATGAATAAGTCCAACACCAAGGGAAGGTGGGGATAGTGTAGAGACTAGGTAAGGCTCATCTAAAGGTAAATTAGAATTAAATACAAGATGAGTCTCAACTAAAGATAGAGTGGGAGTATGGCCTAAACTAGGTTCAAGTGAAGGTAAGGTTGGATGAGTAGAAGGCTTAAGAGAAATAGATAATATCTCTAGGGAAATAAAACTAGAAATATTTTGGTATCTATCAAAATGAGAAAGACCAAACATGGCATGATCTATAAGCATGATTCTAAGAGGATATACTAAAACTAGATATATACTATGTGATCGCTCTATCTCTACCCTACAAAAAGAAGGAATAAGACTAGAATTAGGCATTATGAAAGAAGGAACACAAGAATATGAATATAAATAATAAAATAAATAAGTATGATACCAAAGAATCTCAACATATCTAGCCTTGACAAGTCCTCCTAGAAATGGATCATCTAAAGCATAACCATCATCATAATCAAGTGTATGTAGGTTGATGGTGCAAGTAGGTATGATATTTTCATCAGAAGTCATATGAAGAATAGAATGTTGAGTCTTGGTTAAGACCATAGTTATGTCATTAATCATAGCCTAATATGAATGTGGCTTCAAAGATGTTAGAAGGTGGGTGATGAGATGATGGGATAGATCTAAATTTTTGATCTTGAAGATGATCTTATCTAGCTCATCATCATAAAAATTATGGAGGTTAGGTGGCATATTCCCTATGAGTTTAGGGTGACTATTATAATCTCAAGTAGAATTGATAATATAATTGAAACATTGATATTCCCTAAATGGGATACTAGGCAAGGGTTCAAGGTTAGGATTTTTAAAGACACCATAGTCTTGGAATTGTTCAAAATTCCAAGGGTTTATGTCTCCTTGAATATTTTAAATAGAACCATTGTGAGGTAATTATATTCATTACCAAGAAGATGAGGTGACAACCCTCATAAAATGATTCTAAAGTCTACCAAGAAATATGTTATAAGAAAGGGGAAAGTTAAATATCATAACTTTCACATGAATGATGACATGAGGGATAGTAATAGGAATTCACATGCAACTTAAAGGGGTTATTTGACTTATATCATAACCTTGACATGTATTATGTTTGGACTTGATATTTCACTCATAATATCCAATATTTTTAATTAAATTGAGGGAGGTGACATAAGTACCTAAACCCTCATCAATCAAAGCATGTTTAACTTGGATATCATTGATTTGGATGCTAATAAATAGTTGAGGATCATCCACATAAATTAAAATTTCATCCAGAATAATGGAAATGATATGAAACTTAAGGGAAATAAAAATTTCCATTATATTATCAACATGTATGTACATCTCTTCACATTGTTTTAGTATACTATCTTCAGACACAAATAAGGTAGCTTCATGTCCTGCAAAGGGAAGATGACAAATTCTCATTTCAAATAATAATTACATCAAATAGTTATGATGATGGGGGGAATTTTGATTTAGTTTAAGAAAAGGTATTTGAGATGGGAGATGATAAAAAAAATCAATGGAATCCCATTCATCATAACCCATGGGGGGATTGCTAGATAGAGGTGCATAATGTTTTAGGAGATCTTAGAAAGGAAGATTGGAACTGTAACCAAATTTATGTTGGTAAGGTGTAATTGGTTAATTTTGAGGACAAACATGTTGATTGTCTTCAGATGGGGGGATAGTTGATTTAGGTATTTTTATGATTAAGTTGAAGAAATACTATTGGAAGGCTAAGTAATGTTGTCAATATGTGTAGATGTTGGAGGAATGGTAGAGATAGTGTGAGATTTATTATCCAATTTAGATGTCAAAAGTGGTTCTTGAAAATATATAAGTTCCTCTTACCCCAAATCCATGACATGAAATGGGGAAGAGTCTTGGATGACAAGGAATGTTTAGGAGGTTTTGTACATGTGTATTGGATTAGATTCAATAAAATCAACTACCCTTCGCATGTTAGTCATATTTACCACATTTTATTCAATAGTGAGGTTTATAATATTGTCAACATTATTTATGGAAGAATTAAGATTATCATTTATATCTTGATGATTAGGAAGAGGATCTTTGTATATAGCGAAGTGACCATTAGCTTAGTTTAAATCTTGATTTTTGTTTCATGTTTCATGATATTTAAAGTCTATGTCATATGATTTTTGGTTCTTATGAATGAATTATTCATGACCAAAGTTTGGGCCAATAATAAAATGCATAGCTAGATTACGTAGTTATCTACAAGTCTCATGAAAGTGGCCCCAACTTACATGAAACCCATAAAATTTGTTTGCTT
Source organism: Torreya grandis (assembly GCA_037957365.1). Taxonomy (NCBI): domain Eukaryota; kingdom Viridiplantae; phylum Streptophyta; class Pinopsida; order Cupressales; family Taxaceae; genus Torreya; species Torreya grandis. Next base: position 699,156 of record JARHVA010002489.1, read on the forward strand.
TGTACCATGATTTCATAGAAAGAATGGGGTCAAGATCTCATGGTATAGGCCTCGGAAGATTATTTTGAATCTCAGATAAAGATAATGGTTTGTGGACATTAATGTTGTTTGGTTGGCAAAATGTAGGATTAGGAGAGTTGTTTGGAGGGAGAGCAAGCTCCATAATGTTGTTAGGAGTAATGGATTGGATGTTGTGAATAGTTCATAAGTATTGGTGACACTATCATTGGTAACATGATGGTTTATCTTACTAAAAACAATGCAAGTGTCCATGGGAGGTTGGGATGGTTTAAATAGGTAAACAAGTAAATCTTGGCACTTAGCTTAGTTGAGGGATTCTTCCAAATTTTTTAGAGAGAGAGTCTTAACTCGATATTACAACTTGGGGTAGAGAACATTAGTGAATATATGAAATATATTATCTTCTACCATCTTATGCTCACATTTAATAGATAATTTCTTCCATCATTTGATAAAAGATTGTGGTGTTTTAGTTTCAAATTACTTATAATTTATGAAGTAAGCTAATGTATTCTCAAAGACATCACTACTTTGAAACTCTTATAATAGGGAGTTAACCATATCTTCCAAGCTAGTGATATAATGAGATTTTAGTTGAGTGTACCAATCTGAATCATCTTAGGAGAGTGGTTTAGCTAATATCTTGGTAGCAACAAAGGCATTAAGTTTGACCCAATCTTTATAGAGATTGTCAAATATCTTTAAATGTAATGTGGGATTAGTGGACCCATTATAACTAATTGTAGGTGTGATACTACCTATGTTGATACTAGAAATTTAAGGTATAAGAGGTTAATTTTGGTGATGTTTTATCATTTTATTAATGAGGGGTAGTTAAATAATAAGGTTACCATGAGAATCTGTAAGGGGCAAGGGGAATTTATATTTTATGCTCCCCATGGAAGATATTGGGGTTTTTTTTATGTTGAATCAGATGATTTTGTATTTAAATCATTTTATTGGAATTATTAGTTTGAAAAGGGTTCATTGGATTGAGTGTTTATAATAAGATTTTATGATTTTGGGAAGTATTTTGACTAGTGTGCATGGCATGTGAAGCATTGGTATTGGTATTAGTGGCTTGGGTTGCACTATGAGTAGTGGAATGCATAACACTAGTGTCATTAGAAGCATTGGTAGAAAGGTAATCACTAGTTGCATGATTAGCATGTGTATCAAAATATGCACTAGTGGCTTGATTGAGGAAGGTCTTTGGAAAAGGCCCACTAGATGTTGAACCTGCCATGTTAATGGAGATACTTGGCATGGAGGTTGAAGAGGTCATGATGTGGGAAGAATTAAAAACAAAATGGAAATGTTGAAAATCAAAGAAAGTGTCACCCACAAATCCATAAAAAAATATCGGGGCGGGCGAAAGAGGTTCTTCTACTTGAGCACCTATCATCAGATTATAAGTGGTTGAAGGGTCCTTTATTCTATGTTGAGGAAATTTGTTAATGAATAAGAGCATTTTAGGTGTGTACTCTAATTCAAGTTCATATTCTAAGGATAATAGAGGAGTATGAAGTGATGATGAATAAGGATGAGTCCCATAATTGGTAGTGTGAATGGAAATGTGCACATTATTTTAATCTAAGGTGGAAGCCACTAGATATTTTTTTGCAAACCTATTGGGATGCGTAAGCTTCATCATTTTTTTTGGATTAAAATTTTTATTATCCTCAAATAATAAATTCATGATGAGAAAAGGAGGCTAAAGAGGTCATGAAAAGTAAAAATATGATAGGATATAGAATCAAACTGGTCTACTATGTTTTATAAACCAGGGAATAAAATAGATAAAAGAAATCAGTCATATAGGTAGACTATGTACTGTTAAGTAAGGAACATGACAAGAAATAACAAGACACATATAGGTAGATAGATTGTTTATTGTTTAGATAAGGGACTAAAATGCAAATAAGAGACACTATCAGATAGGTCAATTATGTAATACATGTAGATAGGCTAAACAGTCTGTAAGAGACTATGTTGATAGGGATGACAATGTTCTAAAAATAGGGAATGGTTTTGCAATATAATATCTAATCAAATGAATTTAATCACACAAATGATTAGATCAATGTGAATGGTCCAATTAGAACACACAGCATAAACCTTGCACTAATACTAGCTAATTCAAGTTTTGAAATAAAAAATGCATTGATCAAAGAGAAATAAATAACTTGAAATTAAATTTTAACTAATTGGTCATTCCTAAGTGTTATTAAGTTATAATGAAATAAAGTTTTAATGTGACTAGGAAGTTGGTTGTAATGAGGAACCAAAAAGAAATCTAAGGTTAGTTTTAGGAAGTTTAAGCTAAATGGGACATGTATTCATGATATTAATGGGTTGGTATTGGGGCCTACCCCCTCACTTCATAATCCCATAGTAATAATGGTATTAGTCACTTTGCCAATATATACCATCAACGATGTGTTTATACTTGACCAAAAAAGTAAGATGGCTTCACCCTTGGTGATGAAATCTAAGTAGGTAGGCCTTGAGAAGACAAATATTTAATGATTTGGTGTGTAAAGTGATTTGGAAGTGTGTGAAAAAGATAAAAATAGTGTGACTAAAATGGCAATTTGAAAAACCACATAATTAATCTATGTTTGTTACTCTAAACATGAAATGAATTAAAAGGAAAGGTGAATTAATTACTAGCAAAAAGAGGTTATTTCCTTGATTTTGAAGAGTATAAAATCAATTCAAGTGATATTATATGTAAACAATGTAGAACAAAGTCGACTAGATTGTTACTATTCTACAAAAGCAAGATTTAGAAGAACATAGTCAAACAAGTTGACTATATCTTCTAGATAGAAGATAGACTATAGAACTATGTTGAGTTGTTTGACCTAGTTAGTTTTAGGGTTACAATTTTATAAACTATAAACTTGTGAAAAATGGTACTAAAAAGGAAGAACTGAAATGATAGAGAGATTAGGAATGAACCTTGGTGGGTTTGAAGATTTTTATATTGCAAAATTTTATGATGTGATGCTTAAATGTTGATTCAAAAAAATTGATAATAAAGTCGACTAGTTTGATAGCATTTACAAAACCCATGTGCTAAAAAAGAATTTACAAACAAAATTGACTAGCTATACTATGTTTATAGACCTATATGTTGAAATATGAAAATTGTGAAGAGTCAACTATGTATGAAAACATGGAATTGAAAAAGAAAATTATGTTGAATCGATCAATCCAGTCACCTATATTTGGATAAGACTTGAACAAATAGAATAGAGTCATTTTTGTAGTGATTATGTGTTAAAACTATACATATATTATTATAACTATTTTGATGGGTTTGATATAATATTAAATAAATAAAAATATATAATACAATGACAAAATGAAAGCATGAAATAAAAACTACAAGATTTTGATTCACATCGAGTTCACCAGAATGTTTGTAAAGGGAAATGTAATTGATCTATTAATCAATCTTAGCTCAGAGAAGATAAATCCTACTTACACTTTTGATTGTTGACGCATTACATATTCAGGGTCATGACTTAAATGGATTTTCTAGACCTAAACAATGGATATCTTACCACAATAATATCACTAGAGAAGGTTCTAAAGCCTCTAATCAAATAATACCTTGTGATAACCCTAGATAGATCATATTTTTTCTATTCACTAAGTATAATAACAAGTAAAAATATAATATAGTGCTTACCAAAGCTTGTGGCACAAAGTGGGGGTAATAAATGTAAAAATTAAGCATGCATAGAAGATATATACTCATGTCAATGTATAGGAAATCCTAATGAATGGGAGAGAAGTACCAATGTTAATCAATATAATCTTACAAAGGAGGAACAAAGTTAGGAATACTTATCTTTGAAGATGAACTCATCGAGCCTCAATCTCTCCCTTGGCCAAGGTGATTTGTAATAGGTTGTTGTGGTATGCAAAGATAATAAAGATAAATAATATTTAGGACAAACAACTTCTCTATGCATCCAAAATATTTATCCACAAGACAAGATTCATATCTACAAATAAAGTATTGAAACCCTAAGCTATGTTTTTCAAGTAGAATGGTGTATAAGAAGATGCAAAATATAATATTCTTATTCTTTTCTTCTTTATAAATGGCAAAAATAGATGTGTATATATAACTAAATCTAACCTAAAACCTTTTTCAAATTTTAAATGATAGGGTTATTCAAATCAAATCTATATTTTTATCTTCTAAAAATAAGTTAATTCTCAATCTAGGTCGGCCAGAGGTGACCTAGACCCGTAACATGATTTTATAAATTTGAATATAGGGTCGATAGGGTTGATAGTGTAATGTAAACCATCAAAAAGATTTTTAGTCTTAGGAAGGGGCTAACTAAGGTGGTGAATGTTATTAAGAGTGTGCAAGAGAGGAGGTAAGGCTTAGGGAAGTGTGTAGGAGAAGGTTGTGTAGATAGCAAGTGGTAGTATAAGGGACATAATCATGAAAAGCACCAAGGTCTACCCTTCCATTGCACCCTTTAATGTGTGCACTTGTAGATATTAATACTTGATGGGTTCCTATAATAAATAATGCATCAATGATTGATAAATTTTAAAAATATTATGTGTATATAGTTATATCTATAAATTTTTCATGACCAACATCAATCAATGATAACCTTATTAAATTTTAGTCCCATCAGGTGTGCCATAATTGTTATCTATCTAATTTACACCCCTAGGAAGGTTGTTCAACCCTTCCTAACTAAATGATAGCATGTAAACAATCCTAGGTTATGGGTGACCTAATGAATGGATTGAACCTCTATAAAATGGCTAGCTCCCTTGATGTTTCACCTAAAACTACAACTAACCTACCATACTTTCAAGGAAAAGGGATATAAAAGAGATAAAACTAATAGAAAAACATGGAGGTGATGCATAAAATATAATTTCTTCTACTTACCAATGTATTCACTATGAAATGGAAAGTTATCAATTTGATTTTACAACTTCAAAATAGCTCCTACCACATAAGTGTTTCTATAAGAAGTTTATGTTAATTAAAATAACTAAGGTGATTATTCAAAAAGCCTAAGAGTAGACACTAATGATATTTCAACACCAAAGCTCATCAAACCATGTACAACACTTCATATGACCTTTGGAAAGAAGATTAACTCACATAGAGGCATGAAAGATTAGGACAAATCATAAGGAAGTAATCTCACTATCATAAAACATTCATCAAAAGTCATTATATGAAAGATGATAGTAAAATTTAGATTTAAATGATTTAAAAGGCAATTACAAGTATTAAAATTGTTAGGTCGTTGCCATAACTAGTTTGAAGATACATTTATTGCCTTTCAAGGCTTTATTTATAGATGAATTGGAAGAAGAGAGAATTATAGGACAAGAAGAGAAGTCGTGAATTTCCTCTCATGATCAGATCAGTTACAAAATGGAGAGAGTGACACCAAGCTTGCAAATAATGTGTTGTATTCTTGCTTCTTAGCCTTCTAGGACATGTGTTGATGAAACACTTCATAAGAGTGGTGTAGGAGGCCATCTTGGTAGTTTTTATGTCTTATTGATCATAATTACTTCTTATGGAGTTAATTATCTACTTCTTTGGATAGTTTCAAGTTATTCAATTGACATTTGGAACCCTTGAATATCATCTACGCCAACCTTTATCTATTTCAATGCTTCATCTTCCTTTTGAGGCTTTCACTTAAACTTCATGACTTCCTTATATCTTTGATATCAAGGCATTAACTTAAAAATAAGATTGGGTTTTTTTTCATGAAATTTCTCTACCATATCTTATTTCTTCAAATAAGATACCATACCAAGTCATGGAGCTCTTTTTCAATCTATGGAATCCATATTGAAGTTGGTATTCACCCTTGCTTGTAAAAAGAGTAGAGAGATATTCATTATCATGGAGGTTTTTAATAGATTTTAGGACTAAGATTCATCCTTATATCTATTTCATTACTCCAATTACTATTTATATTATGTTTATAGGTTTTCCAAGGTGTTTTGAAACTTATTTTATCTTTGAAACCTTGCATCTAGTTTATACCCTTACCTTCTTGAAGTCATATTAGTCATAATTATTCATTAAGGGGTATTTGAATAATTACATCCTATAATATGAAAATAAAAAACCTCTTAAATTAATTTAATATGGTGATAACACCTTTATCTTGGCTCAAATACCCTCTGTAACTACTTAGTAGAGCTTGACTAACTTAAAACCCTGTAAATAAGCTCAAGAAGGCGCTTCTCAAGCCATTTTTTGTAAAAATATTCTCACATGTGCCATAATTTTTATCATTTATATTCCTAGGAGATGAATAAAGTTCATAAAAGTGGTTTAATAGTCATTTCAATCCATTTTAAGTGCTTGGAAAGCTTGGCTCTTCCATCAGGTCTTAATCAGGGTTTAACAAGGGTTTTAGAGTTACCTTGCTTATTAAAGTTAGTTCATAAAGATATGTTCATTGATTAATTAAATGACACCAATAATATAAATTATAAAAATCCCCTCTTACTTCCATGATATTCTTATTATTCCATTCACTTCCTCGTACAAGTTTACATGTACCAAAAGTTACCCTTTTAGTAATACAAGATTGACTATGTATTCAAGAGGAGTCATTTAGAAAGAAGATATGTAAAATTACTTGGTTTAGATTTTAAACACTCTTTTTGGGTCTATGAAACATAATATGAGATGTTAAAATAGTCTCATGACATAATTGACCCTTTTAATTCATTCAAATTTGCCTTAAACCTTGAGCAAGGGTTTGTAGACAGTCACATTAAAGTGACCCTAGTAGATATTTTTAAGCATTTTCCTTCCTTCTTAGTGATATCAAAGCTCTTAATATAATATTTAAATATCTCATCACCCATTTGGAATCCTCAATCCTCAAAACACTCCAAAACATGCAAGTTTCCTTTAATTTTCACACACAAGCCTGTAGGTGGCTATGTGGGCTTCTTGACTACAATTATGATGGACCTTCATCAACTAGATTACTTGGAACTTTGGTGGTATCTACATAAATTGTATAGTTATTTCATACTAATATTGAGCCTATATTAATCTCTTGACACACCATTGGACATAATAAATGTACTTTCTCTAACTCTGCCCTCTGACAAACCTATAGGTGGTCATTAGGCCTAAAGCCTTCTTTTCTCTTATTTTACCTTATTGAGCCTGATTGGGTAATAATGTAACTATGTACAAAGTTAATTATTGTATTTATATATTATAAATATCTCTAATAGGCTAAAATTAGCTTAAGTATTCACTTAAAACCTTCACAGTCCTTTTGGCTTTACACAACCTACTTGGCAAGGTATCCTTCTTTCATATGACTGACTACATATCACCTCATGTATTTCCTTATTTAATAAAACCAATTAATGAATTCATGGGATGAATTTAATTTATTATAAATTTTTATATAATTATGGTAATTACAAACCAATCCCATGTTGGTTTCTCCAAGATGGGAAAAAAGATCATCATTGCCTTCCTAATCTTTAATAGACCTATTATACCTCTTTCAATCAAATAATTTGATGATTCATGTTATATATTCAAAATAAGGATATAAAATGTTCTCTAAAAAATTTCCATGCCCTCTATACCCTATCTAATCCTTATAGTGCCAAATCCAATGCAAGACTTGTGTTTTATTACTCATTTTCTATACATGACCTTGTAATCATGGAGTGCATCTCATGAAGGCAAGATGATGTTTTAGTATTCATAGATGTTTATATTGATTTGATAAATCCTATATATCCATTAAATAGTAACCTTTGAGTTTACCAATACAATATGATTGTAGGTTTCCTATAGAAGCATAGACTATGACTTTTTGCATGCCTTATATGTACCTAGACTCCATCCTTTCATTATTGGTATTTGAAGTTTGGATCTCAAGTATTCTAGATTTTTGGTAAAATTTAATGATAAAATAATATCATGCCTTAAATATTCCATATAAACTTAAATTATAACCATTAGGTACCAATTCTTACCTACAAGTTTGTAGACTTGTAGGTTCATAAAACTTCTTTTGGACTTGGCTTAGAGAAAACACTAGAACCCTTGACTCTTAGGGCTTGACACTTGGAATACCTCCCTAAGAATTATCTTCAAGTAAATTTCTATATATTAATTTCCATTTAAGTGTATTTGGCAATGAAAATTCACCAATACTTGACCAAGTTTATCTCAACCATGTATGTCGATTCATACAACTCACTTGTACATGTATAGTTATCTATTTTTCTTGAATTAAATTAATTAAATTATGTTTTTTAAAGTTTTTATGGGTCATAATTAAGTTTTATCAACCATTAACCACATACTTTCATTCATTCCATGCACAAAAATAATTAATAGCTCCTTAAAACCTTGATTGTCATGTCTATTTTGACAAATCAAGATTATTTGGTGTTGATCAAAACATGAACATGAATAACCCTTAGGATAAATTCTATTTCATAGGTTTAAGAGTGTCTATATACCTTTTAAAATTATTTCCATGCATTCATTAAAATTCATAACTCTTTACCAGGAGAAAACCAACCCTTTGGGGTTTTGAGTCATCTTTTTACACCCTTAACTTCTTAACGATTGTTCATAAAGTTAAGGGGATTAAATAGACAACCAATGCCAAAAAATGAAAGGTAATTAGGTTCCATTCCACTGAAAAAGATATTTGGATCCATCTCTCTCTCCTCTTAGTATAATCCATAAATTGGTTAGGCTTTTGAGGCTGCCAAGAAACCCGATGGGGAAAAGAAGGAGGTTTTTGCCTTGTTTGGCTCTAAAACTCTATTTTTTTAATGATTTGGTCTAAAGAGACTAGGAGTATCCTTTTAAGGGTTTATAAATTTCCCATAAATTAAAAACCTTTGTAAAATACCTCCAAAATCTTTTTTTCTTCAATAATTTACCTATTTTGCCTTTTGAAACTATTGGAGATGATGAACCAAGTGATTATGCAACTTTATTTGACCTATACAGAGGTAGAGGAGTATGCAAAAATGTTTCCCACTTATATTTCCTTGTAACTCTTTCAATATCTCTCATTTGGATGCTATAAAATGATGAATGGGAAGTTACAAAGAGATTCCAATGTTGTAAAATATTTGTTAAGACATTTGGAAAATATGTATGAACAAGTACAAGCATCATGTCATTACATAGATGTTAGATGGCTTAAAATACGCCTATCCAATGACATAAACTTCATATTTTATCTTTTTTATCAAGTATCATCTCAACATTAGAGTATACAATGATATTAAATAAAATAAAATACCTTAATCTTATCAAAAATACATTAGTCACTCCAAACTACTTGAAAATACAATGTGAAAAATTTACTAGTTCTTCTCCTTGGTCAATTTGGTCAACTTAGATCATATTTATTATTAGAAGGGTTTCCACCTTACCTCCTTTATTATGATTCAATATTTACTTGACTTCAACCTTAACCTTAACATTGTCAAACTCACCTTAATCAATGTTAAACACATGAATAAAACTACAATGAATGACCATTTGATAACAAGACAAAGTGACTTGACCTTGCTACTAACTAGACCATCCTAGAAGGCTTTGTAAGTTACAAATTAAGACACACTACCTATCATATTTAGATAATTTATGACCAATACAAGAGATTTATGATGGTTATCAAAAAAATTAATATCATGTACATCAAAGTTTTGAATTATATTGATTCATGGTGGCTAATTTTGGCTAACAATCGAGGTCGATGATGTTTGTGAGCTCTTTAGCCTTCAAACAAACTAAGACACGTCGTTGGACCTTAGGTCACACACACTTGTCAAAACCATATTCATAAACCTTCCATATTTTATTAATATCATTTCATCATCATTTTTATGATCTTGATCCCATCATAATACTCCATTGATTGACCATTTACCCCCCATCACATAGTCTTGTATCTATCTTATCTTAAGTAAATTGATCTAAGTCTTGAGCTAGTCTCGGGTCAAATTTCCATTTTGTCACCCTACTTAAATCCTTAGTATACCATTTTCTTATCCACCACCTATTAATTTGTCATATTTCATACTCATTTAGTACTCTACTCACCACTTATTACTTTGTTGTTTGTGACCTAGCACTTAGTCATCTTTAAATCTAATTGTCTTGCCTATTTATAACTAACAACCTTCTAAGTTGTCACTTTGCTACTTTACAATCAAGAATTAGTTGAATCCTGATCCTTTTTATAGTTTAAACCCTAGGATTGTTAATATATTGTTATCACCTATCATAATTTCAATTCAAAATTTGACCCCAGTCTGATATCATTTTCCCTTTTACTATATCTTGTCCTTATCCATCACCTATCATACTAACTTAATCATTTAGACTTATCTTTTTCCAAAGGACTATATTTTATCCAAAATAAATCCACCTTCATGTTAGTCTATCTTTCATCTACTAGCCATCTTCCATCATGGATTTTAACCCTATCTTAGTAGAGAAATACCTTTTCTCCAACAAGGATGTATACCTTTTACGACTCCTTGAGATGGGTGCCCACCTTCCTAATGACTTCAAATCCATACAAATAAAGTTATCCACACTAAAATAATCTCATGTCTTTCCTCATCAACCTCCATATACACCTGTTACTCATGTCAACCAATCCCAATCCAATCTCCCATACACTAGCTATGGCATTGATCATGATCTTCCTTATCTTACTAGCAAATGGAAATCGAGATTGAAAACTACATCATAAACTTATTCATATCCCAATTCATCACAATCAAATGCTTCCACCCCTTAGTCTAGCAGTACTGACATTAAATATACCCCACTATTTATATCTATGTAATCCCTCTTTTGTAAAATTATTGTAGACACCTAAAATTGGCCACCAATGGCTTCTATAGGAATTCAGACCAATTCTTACCAACCATTTCAAATTAATCTTAAGAATCACTGGACATCCCAAATTTGCTTCAACATCATTTTTCAAAATCTCAAGAATCTTTTTGAGACATCTTGAATTGGGGTATCCTATCATAAGCAACAAAAACCCCTCACATATTCATCTCTAATCTTCTTGTGGCATCACAACATTTAATTTGGCATATAGACCTATTAAATGGGGAAAGCTCACACATGAAATTAAAATCAAAAATTAAAATTGATAAAAATCCTAAACATAATAAATTAAAATGTTAAACCAAATTAAATGCCTAGTTGAATTATCAAAGATGACATCAATACAACTAAGATAATCAAGACAACTTCATTGGTGAAAAGTTCATTGAGGTGCCAATATTTGAGCACAATATTCCTTCACTACTTAATAAATACATTATCAAAGATGACATTAATATAGCTTCCACTCTATAGCATAATCAGATGGTAGTTACTCTCAAGCCCAAATAATAGAAAAATATGGTGGTCCTATCAAGAGAATATTCTTAAGTCTTCAGCCACACCACATCCAAATTTATGTTGAATCTAGAATCAACAACATTGTCTATGCCTTAAAATATTGATCTTTATTTGTGATCAAGGAATCCAAGAAGGTAGGTTAGATCAAGTGTTAGAATAAGTAACAAAACTTGAATAAAAACACACTAACATGCTAACACTTACTTGCCTAAATTAAAGGGGGAGTATAATGAATAAAATCAATTTAAAACATAACTAAAATTCAAAGAATGACAAATTCCTTACCTTCCTTGAATGTTCAAAAATATTTGTTGTGTGGCTTGCTCATCTTGTGCTCAAAGAGTCTTTGGAAATAGAGCTTGGTTATCTCCTTCTCTCTTTGACACCATGGCTTATGGATTGATGTTGGCTTTGGCTTGTGATTCTTTTATTATAACACTATAGATTTGAATCATGTACCAAAACCTACATTATAGCTTTACTCTATCCAAGCTCTCCAAATGAAGAGGCAAATGCTTGTATTTATAGGTTTAGAAACTCACCCCAACTCAAGGTGAGTTAGAGTGTATTTTAAACATGAAATGAGTTCAAACCTAACCTAAGTGAGTTAATTAACCCTAGTATATTTAAAAAGTGTCAAAACCTCATGATTTTTAATGAATAGGCATGGATGAGATATTTTAAGATATTTGCAAAGGCTTGAGAACTCACAAAAGGTAATCATGAAAAGCTAGGATATTCTTGATTTTTGAATTTCCTTTTTTAAAATTTCATTAATTACACATGGATAATTCAACTAGGAATTTAATTTGGTTTAACATTTTAATTAATTTTTATTGGGATTTTTATCATTTTCAAGATTTGATTTTAATTTCAAGTGTGCACTTTCCCCATTTAATAGGTCTATAGGCCAAATTGCATGTTATGATGCCACATGATGATTAGATATGAATCTATCAGAGGTTTTTGTTACTTACAATAAGATACCCCAATTAGGGATGTCTAAATGAGATTATGAGCTTTTGACAAATGATGCACAATTAAATTTGGGACATTTAGTCATTCCTAGGCTCAATTTTCAAAGGTTAGTAAGAATCAGTTTGAATTTCAATCGAAGCCATTGGTGGCTAGTTTTAGGTGTATAAAATTATCACTTCAAACATGATTATTTACACATAAAAAAATCATTAGATTAGACCAAACTGAAGCCTTCATGGTATTGATTAGATAAATTTTTTCCATACCATAAAATCTCTAGACATTCCATTTACATATGTCACCCTTTCAAAGATTATGTCCAAAACCTAATTGATAATGACAACCTTTAAATATAGGGCTCAACTAATGAGTCTATAATGAGAAAAAATAGGTATGCCAAAAACATGATTAAGCTCTTTTCCTTCCCAACTAGGATCATAATTCTAAGCCTCTTTATGGCACACCCATCCATGATCAAATTGACCTTACATGCTATCTACATTGAGACACCCATTTTTATAAATCTCTCAATCCTAAAGCCTCCATTCATAAAACTAAGGTAAAGAGGGTACTTGAAGGCATTACTACAGTCAAATGATCATAGTCCAAGTCAAAAACAACATCATAATCCATATGGTCATTCACATATGAATCCAATACATACCCTAACTTCAAATTTTGAATCAAAATGGGTCTCCATGTTTGACTTAGCATCCATTACAAATAATGAAACAAATTCTAAAAATATAGAAATAGATGATTATGATATTAATTAGCAAAGATATAGTGATCAATGTAATTCTTCTATGGAAGAAACTAAATATGACTCAAATTTTGGTATAAATAACCTAAATGACCCTATTGAGACTCTTGATGAGAATATTTATTACATTTAAATTGGGCCTCTTTGTACCTTTTATGAGGACCATGTTGCCCATCATCAACTTAATCCACCTTTTTTATTGTACATCCTTAATCATTTCCCTTCCACCTACAATTCCTCCATCGCACTTACTGAATAGGATGATCACAAACACATATCACCATAATTGTCATGTGCCTAACCTATATGGATCCAAGAACGCATTCACAAAGTCAAAAAAAAATGATACAATCAGCTTTGATCTTTAAAAAAATCAATATAAGTCAAATAATTGGCATAGCAAAAATCTTAATCTACCAATTCAAGAGTCAAAATATCTTGGTGAAGCCCATTATCAAGAACCATGAGGTAGTCAAAATTTAATTGAAATAATAAATCTAAAATTCATTTAGATAAAAATGGTCGATGATTATAAAGATTAAATCAAAGGACAAATCCATCAATAAATCTTAGATCCTCTAATAGCACTTGCCCTATGGCATAAAATGCAAATAACCTAATCAATATCCCCAATGATGTGTGCACCTATTAGTCCTATCACAAATACAAATCCCGTTCACCACCATCCATAATCAACATCACATACTCCCATCCTAGGTAGTATTATCCTTCATAAGAGCTATGAAGATACTTGGTTAAAATGTCTAGTGTTTTAACCTTTTAGAGTTTTACTAGTGTAAATCCTATGTTAGATTCAAGGTCTAAGTTGTCTAAATCAGTCAAATAATATGCAATACATAAACATTGATTTGTTACTAAATTTGACATGCTTTGACTTTTTAAAAATAGTGATAAATATATGTAAATAGAGACTTATCTAGAAAACACCTATCACAAAAGATCTAAGTGATAAGAAGTGATTTATCGACATGTATGAGTGTTGTCAATAAGATCCCTGAGTTAGATCCTATCCTAGACACTAATGCCACACTAGGAAAATAGCACCATTCGGCTCTAGTATCCTAAAAATGGCACTAGTGTCCTATATATAGGATTGTTCCTAAATTTAGGGAGTACCTTCACCTATATTTTTGGCTTCTGTTCCTACATGCATGAAATATAAAACTTTGTATTGTGCCTATAGTAGCTAATTTATGTTTCAAACCCTAATCTTCCTTAAAACTATGACATGAGATGAAAATGTTTGTTCATTAATAAGATATGTTGGATATCCTCAATACCCCATTATGAAGAGAGTTTCCTACCTACCAATACTCTAAGGAGGTATCAAGCTTGATGTAGTTCTCCCACTTATTACTTAGTGCAAGTGTAAGTAAAGTTTAGAATGTTAGTGGTCTTGATTTTTCTCAACTTGTTTCTTGTTTGAATAAGATTTTCTCGTCTAATTTCCATCTAGTGGATATAGGTCTAAGGGTCCTATATTTATAGTGTTTTATGGCTTGTGTGGATAATAAAATGTACTTAGGCTAACCTTAGGATGGTTATATGTTTGAAAATATATCTATTCAGGAGAGTTAGGGCAAGAGACACTACCATCATTATGGGGATTCTAGTGCCATATGGCTCTAGTGTCCTTAATTTGGTACTAGTGTCCATCTGGTAGGCTATTAGGCAAAAAGGGTTAGGATCTAGGAATAAAGTTTTGAGAAAGTGTTTTAACAGACTAGGGAAATATATGGCCTATACAGTGGATAGAAAAGTGTGATAAAGCCTTTAGGATAGGTCTAGGGGTAAGCTAGGAATAGGTTAACTCAATCAACTCTATCAACATCCAAATACCACTTTCAAGTGATTATATTTTCACCCCCTTTATGTTATAATTGTAGTAAATTGAAATGACTAGTATAAAGGATAAATAAGCATACTATTGGGAGATTGTTGGTTGTGATGTGTTATCTTTGATGTCAAGTGGCATTGGTGATGACAAAGTGGTATGACAATGCTCTTGGTCTAATATACATGAAGCTGGGAGAGAGAGCATTTGATATATTCTTGGTATAATCCTAGTAGGAGAAGTCTTCTCATTTAGTATTCAAGTGGAGTGCAAGTCATCCTATACCTTGTGGGCTTGATTATGTATGGTTGCATATGGAGGTAAGTACTATATGACTTGTATGTTCTTAGTAGGTAATTTTAGTGCTTATATTAAGTGAATTGAAGATATCTAAGGTGATATGAGCTCATTGGATAAGTTTCCAAGTACCTTCAAGAGGTACGTTGGTTTGGTAGTTTTATGCCTAATACGCAAGGGAAACTAATGAGGTCCTTGTGAACAATCATGAAGAAGATCCATCTCAGTAGAGATTAATATGCTTGGCATATGCATATTGGACATGTATAAGATGCTAAGAAGTCAAGTGTATGGTTTGCAAGAGGTGGCTAGTGGTCTGCAAGACAGTTTGGCCATTGGCCTAGTTGGCCTAGGTTTAGAAGCTACAAAGGATGCTTGAATGGTGAATGTTTTCCAATCATGTTGATCAGGTTTGAGGTTAGAGATTGAGCTATAAAGTTAGAAACATGGTTTAGAAGCTTCAAAGGAGGCTTGAATGGTGATTTTTGAGCTCAAGAGGAAAGTTTTAACATTCACTAGTTCATGTAGACTTTGCATGGGGACCTAATCCCTTTGGGAGAGGTGGAACATGGACCTAATAAGCCTTTCCAAGTATTTTGTAGTAGATTGAGGGATAGAGCTTTATGAACATTCATTAAGAATGTAAACTAGTCAGAAACCCTTTATAAAACCTCATAATAGAGTGATAGGAAATATATTGATATAAAGGATCTAAAATGGATTGGTTTAGCAATTTTTACTATTAGAAGGTATAGAGGATTCTTCTAGGCATCTCCAGGTGGTAGTGGTGTGTTAGGGTATTAAGTAGAAGGTATAGAAATATGCTTGTTTTTTAAGATTTTAATGCTATAGGTAGGGTTGAATAAGTCAACACATAAGAGTTGTTGTATTTTTAAGGCCAAGACTACTTGTTTAATTCCATAGAGTTTTTTTGGCAAGAAATAGTCACTGTGTCAATTATCTAAGTCAATTAAGTTAACTAGTCACTAGAGTGGAAATGCAGCAAACAATAAACAAAAGCCAGTTAGAGTGCAAACCTATTTAAGGATTGATTTTAGGTGTTTAGGGATGGAATAAATGGTTTTGGGTCTTATTTCAATACCTATCCCTCCTATTTAACTTATTTTTAATTGTTAATTGTGCTTATAAAATTGCTAGAAGGAGCTCAAAAATGACTAATCTGTGTAAGACAAGATACTAGAACCCATGACAGTGAGAATGGTTTGAAATAGAAATGTGGCCATTAAATAATATGAATTTTGTGATTTTAAATGTTATAATATTTTTTATTATCACATTAATGCATTAAAATATCAAGTGTATTTACAAATGTTAGATGTCATGTTCATCATAACTAGTTTTTGGAGCTTATAGGTAGTCTAAAGTGGCCTATTTAGAGAGGCTAGTTTGAGATAATCTAAGTATATTTTAAGGTTATTAAGAGATTTATAGTATTATAAAAGTCCCATAGCTTCAATACATGGCCTTTTATTCATTTTTTATCTTTATTTTGGTTGGATTAGTCAAAGACTTTGACTAAGTTTCTGGTATGCATGACCAGTTTGAGTAATGAGTTTGTTTGAGTTGGTTTGGACCTATGTGAGATATTTGAAGGTGAAAAATGGATTTATGGGTGTTTATTAATTCATTTAGGACATATCCATTTGTTTTTTTAGGTTTTTATTTGATAAAATCTTCTATATGCTTCAGTTCTACATGACTATATTTTTTGGGTTTTTAGGCCTATTAGCGAGTAGTCTAAAAGGCTTGGTTCAAGGTATGAATTAGAGTTACAAATGTTTTAAACCCATGTGGGAGTGATAAATGGTTTATTGGAGGTATTTTTTATGTTTTTAAATCATTTTTGAGGGATATTATTCATGGAGATGGTCATATGTGGCAAATGACCTATAAGGGCTAATGCATTAGGCCTAATTGAGATATAAATGAAGATTGAGCTTGTTTAAAAGTATAGATGACCTATGGAGTGTTTGAGTTTGATTTATGACATATATGAGGATAATTTATAAGTTTAATATAAGTATGTAAATTATTTTGACTGACCAAGATGGGTTAGATGATGAAGTGATATATATATAGGGTCAAATTAGTCTATTTGTGGAGGTGTGAGAGCAGAGTGTATTCAAGCAAAGGGAAGAGTTAAATAAAGGAGTAGATATGGGTCATTAAGGAACATAAAAGGGTGAATAGGATCATTCATGTTTTACTAATCATGTTCATGAGCTAAAAATTCATTAAACCTAACATTCTAAAGGCTGACTTGGTTGAGTGAATGAGGTAGATGTGTCTACCTCAAGAAGAGAAGCAGTTTTGTAGGTGTTAGAATAAGATAAGGTCATCATCAGGTGTATAAGACATCATAATAGTGGTGTAAATAATATTATATGTGGTTGAGTTTGTTTAATCACCTAGGGGGTTTTATCCTCCTTGCTAGTTGGAGCTAGCTAAAGGTCTAGTTGGAACTAGACTAAATTGAGGGGTGGATATTCCTTGATCAGTTGGAGCTAGTCTAAAGTCTCTTATTTGTATTATCCTTATAGGATTTTAGTCCATTATTTTTTAGTCTTAACAGTGGGCTTTCTCCTCCTAGAGGGTTTCCCACATAAATGATGTGTTTATATGATGTTTGTTTTTGTTCATGATTTAGATGTATAAGCTTTCATGTTCATGTTGTTGTATGATGAATGAGTTTATGGAATTGAATGTGTATTATTAACTATTGATTCACCCCCTCCTCTTAGTAGCTAATTTTATCAATTGGTATCATATTAGGTATTTATTAAGGCTTAATCATATTGGAAGGTGATCTTGTGAGTAGCTTGGTTGATGGTGTTTGCCTAGTCAGCTTGTTGGTAGAGTTGATAGAGTTGTTGATGATCAGTATGGTAGCCTTGTTGATGTCATGGTTCTTCATGTTTTATGAATTGTGAATTCAAGGGTTAATGAGATTAGATAGAGTTGATAGAGTTGTTAATGATTAGTATGGTAGCCCTGTTGATGTCATGGTTCTTCATGTTTTATGAATTGTGAATTCAAGTGTTAATGAGATTAGATAATTTATTTGATAATAATATGGATGTTAAGAGTTTTATTGTTCCTTAAGGAGAGTTATTTGATGTTATAGATGGTTCTTCAAGCATGAGAGTTTATCAAAGAAGGCATATGGAAAAGAAGAAAGACTATATTGAAGCCAAATCCAAGATCAAACCTAATTTTTATGGTAGGACTTATTAAGGATGGTCTCTTGTCAACAAGCATGATAGGTACAAATATGTGCAAGTGTCTTGAAAGGTAGAAATCTGTAATTGAAGGAGAAATTGATCATCAAGCAAAACAAGCTATGCATTATAAAGAGGACCATTGGGTTCTGAGTATGCTTACTATAGAAGTTAAAGAATGTCATTTCAAGATTTGCCTTTGGGTTTTCATCTTTTATATGAGATTTTTTATAAATGGATAATGATCTAAGGATCATTGAATGCTTGTAAGAATGTTGTTTGATCTCTATTACATATCTACAAATGATAAATTTTGAGTTTCTTATCAAGTCCAAACAGTTCTTGTTGAAGTTGATTCGTTGAGTATATATGAAGAATTTTCAAGAAGATTTATATGGTACAAGAGGTATCATTTCCATAATTAAAGAATCATGAATGAGTTCTCAATTTTTTGAATATGTGTATATCTTTTAGCATCACAAGGTTCTTGTATTCTTGAAGAAGAGTCTACAGATGTATTCATGAAGGATTTGTTTTGATTTACAGTAGTCTCTTGGTATTCTGATGACCTCACAAGGTCTTTAAAAAGACATATAAATACATTTTTTATGATCCAAATATTCCTATAATTTTTAAGATAGAGGTTGAATATTGTGGCATGCAGAGTTGTCTAGTTATCTTTAATCATGAGGTTGAGTTACTCCATAAGAAGTCGATCTATGATTTGAGTTTTAATGGCTTGTATTATTTGAAGAATATATAAAATATATATTTCCACATTTTTAAGATGTTCAACCCTATTTGAGGAGGTCTAATTTATCCTACAAGTCTATGAAAAGAAAGAAGTAAGGATGATTGTTCAAGAAGTATGTTTAGGTCTCCTAGTCCTAAAGTGCTTTTTTAATCAATTTTTGATGCCTTGGTTAAGTAGTGACTTGAAGGATAGAGGTGGTTTAGTTTGTATGAGGTCACAAATCATTTATTCATAAGTCATTCCCAGGTGGTCTGAGTTATTGATGAGCTCAAATGTGACTTTTGTGGTCAAAAGATAGAGTTGACAAATTTTGGCAATGATGACTGCCTAAAAGTTACCCAAGGTGCTCTTATGATGATTTTTTATGACTATAATATTGTAAATATATGATTCAAGTTGTTTTTAACATGTCAAAATAGAATATTAGTCTTGGAGATGATTGTGAGATGTCTGAATGTGATTTTGACCATTTGATCATGGTGCCTACTATAAGTAATGAGCATGTGTACCTAATTTGCTTAATTTTAAGAGTTATCTAATGAATGAAGATATGTCTACAAGTATTAGATACTCAATAATATATATACCCCTCAATGGGGTATGTTCCAATTGGTTTCAGAGGTGGATGAAGTTTTTATCCTAGGTGAAAGGTTTTGAGTGGCCATAGACTTCTCTTTTCAAGAACAGGAGTTTGGAGGTGTAAATTAAGTCATGGTTCCCCATGGAATGGGAGATTGAAATTTGGTCCAAAAGTTTGGATAGGTGACATACAGGTTTTTAATTAGTTTCAAGTAATGGTGTTGACCGAAGGTTGACTTTTGAGTACTTGTTGCTTTAAAGGCCTAGTAATTTGGGCATGTTTAAAAAAGTGGTCTATCTTTGGATTTGGAGGATAAAAGCTTAAAATCAACTGAATGGGCTTAAATGGTAGCTAAAACAAGTTTTACAGTGGTCTAAAGGCAAGCATTTTTCAATTTATTCAAGTTTTGGTCTTCTAAGAGGCCTAATTAGCTAATAAGCTAAAGAAGGAAGTCTACTAAAGAGAATGATTTGGGAGCTCATTATTGGCATGTCCAATGGGGCATGGTAATGGACTCCAAATATACATTTTCATGATTTTAAAGTGCAAACATAGAGAGTTATGAGGTCTACAGTGGCCAAATAGGGATACAAGAGGTCTAAGTAGGCCTAGTGGAGAAATTGAGGAATTTTGTGATATCTTTCCAAAGAAGGTTAGCTTTTTTGGTTCTATATGAGTATGTTGTTCTATTATAATAATGATTTAGGTATGATTATATACTTGAAGTTACTTTTGTGGCTTACAGGTTACCTTGAGTGCAAAGGTATGTGATCTTGCATAGTGTTATAGTGCTCTTGTTGTTATTTAAAGTAATAGTATCTATTCTTGGATGTCCTGTAGATATTCATGGATTATATAGACTAATGGGGAGCCTTAAAATTGGATAAAGGTCTTAGGGGGACATGTTTTACTAAGTAATTGGTGATAGGTTCAAAGATCTAAGAAGGAAGTGTGTTTCAGTGTTGTCTAGGTCTTTTGGAGACATAGAGGTCTAAGTTAAATGTTTATCAAAAAGGGGAGCTGAGTTATTTATTTCTCAAGTGGAAGTGGTATAAGGGGAAGTACTATGGTTGATTTTGGATCTATTGTAGATAGTTGGTGTGCTCTATGTTTTAAAGGATGAGAGCTCTTGGTTGTGTTCTTAATTTTCTTGATTAAAGATAGAAGATCACGTTTGGTAGATGAGTCCACTTTGTCAATTTGGTAAAGGGGGAGAGAGAAAAGGAGTGTTATCATCAATGATAAAGGGATAGATTATTGGGAGATTGTTGGTAGTAATGTGTTGTTATTGATGTCAAGTGGCATTGGTGATGATAAGGTTGTATGAGAGTGTTCTTGGTCTAATATGTATGAAGCTTGGAGAAAGAAAATTTGATATGTTATTGGTATGATCCTAATAGGATAAGTCTTCTCATATGGTCTTAAAGTGGAGTGCAAGTCATCCTATGCTTTATGGGCTTGATAGTGCATGGTTGCATATGGAGGTAAGTATTGTATGACTTGTATGTTCTCAATAGGTAATTATAGTGATTTTATTAAGTGAATTGAAGATATCTAAGGTGTTATGAGCTCAATGGATAGGTTTCTAAGTAACTTCAAGAGGTAAGTTTTCTTGGTGGTTCTAGCCCTAATAGGTAAGGTGGACTAATGAGGTCCTTGTCAATATTCATGAAGAAGATCCATCTTGTCAGAGCTTAGTATGCTTGGCATATGCATTTTGGACATGTAAAAGATGTTGAAAAGTCAGGTATATGGTTTGCAAGAGGTGGCTAGTGGTCTGCAAAATAGTTTGGCCATTAGCCTAGTTGGCCTAAGTGGGCTTATGAGGCCTTATGAAGGGTTAAAGGGTGTTTATAGGATGGTGAAGCTTGATATTTCATGAGATATGTTCAATCAAGTTTTTCCAAGCATGTTGATTAGGTCTAAGGTCAGAGATTGAGCTAAAAAGTCAGAAAGATGTTTTAGAAGCTTCAAAGGCAGCTTGAATGGTACATTTTGAGCTTGAGAGGAAAGTTTTAACATTCATTAGTTCATGTATACTTTTCATGGGGATCTAAGCCTTTTTGGATGTGGCACATGGACCTAAGAAGCCTTTCCAAGTATTTTGTAGTGGATTGAGGGACAAAGCTTTATGAACATTCATTGAGAATGTAAACTGGTTAAAAACCCTTTATAAGCCCTCATAATGGAGTGATTAGAGATATATTTCTATAAATGACCCATAATGGATAAATTGACTAATTTTTTCTATTGGAAGGTATAAATTATTCTTCTAGGCATCTCCAAGTGGTAATGGTATGTCAGGGTAGTGAGCAGAAGGAATAGAAATATGCTTGTTTATGAATATTTTAGTGCTATAGGTAGGGTTTAATAAGTCAACACATAATATTTATTGGATATTTAAGGCTAGGACTTGTTATTTAATTATATATATTTTTTTTTGTCAATAAATATTCATTGTGTCAATTATCTAAGTCAATTAAGTTAACTAGTCACTAGAGAGGAAATGCAGCAAATAGTGAACAAAATCTAGTCAAAGTGAGAACCTATTTAAGGATTTATTTAAGGTGTTTAAGTATGGAAAAAATTGTTTTGGGTCTTATTTCAATACCTATCCCTCATATTTCACTTATGTGTAAGTGTTAATGGTGCTTATAAAATAGCTAGAAGGAGCTCACAAAATGACTAGTCTGTGTAAGACAAGATATTAAAACCCATAACAGTTAGAATGGTTTGAAGTAGAAAAGTGGACATTAAAGCATATGATTTTTGTGATTTTAATTGTTATAAGGGATTTTTAGGATAAAATTAATTCATTTTAAGATCAAGGAAGTGTTTTCATATGTGTTAGATGTCATGTTCACCATTACTAGTTTTTAGAGCTTATAGGCAGTCTGAAGTGGCCTATTTAGAGAGGCTATTTTGAGCTATTATAATCAAATTTTGAGGTGAGTGAGAGATTTTTGGTATTATATTAGTCCTATAGAATCATTAAATGGCCTTTTTCTCCCTTTTTTATTTTAATTTGGTTGGATCAGTCAAAGATCTTTGACTGAGTTTCTGGTATGCATGACCAGTTTGAGTAATGAGTTTATTTGAGTTGGTTTGGACCTGTGTGAGCTATGTGAAGTTGAAATATGGATTTGGATGTTTTTTTTAAGTCATAAAGGTCATATCCATATGTTTTTTTTATATTTTTTTCATAAAATCTTCTGTATTCTTTAGTTCTATATGACTGTGTTTTTGGGGTTTTTAGGCCTATTAGTGAGTAGTCTAAAAGGCTTGGTTCAATGTATGAATTAGAGTTACAGATGTTTTAGACCCATGTGGGAGTGATAAATGATCTATTGGAGGTGTTTTTGATGTTTTTAAAGCATTTTTTAGGGATATTATTCATGGAAATGGTCATATGTGGTGAATGACCTATAATGGCTAATGTATTAGGCCTAATTGAGATCTAAAGGAGGATTGAGCTTGTTTTGAAGTATGGAAGACTTATGGAATGTTTGAGTTGGATTATGACATGTATGAGGATATTTAATAAGGTTAATACAATTATGTGAAGTATCTTGGCTAACTAAGATGGGTTAGATGATGGAGTGATATATATACAAGATCAAATTAGCCTATTTGTGGAGGTGTGAGAGTAGAGTGTATTCAAATGAAGGGAAGAGATAAATCAAGGAGCAGAGATGGATTATTGAGGGACATAATATTTTCAAGAGGATAATTCATGTTTTATTGATCATTTTCATGAGATAAAAATTTATTAAACCTGACAATCTAAAGGGTGACTTAGTTGAGTGAATGAGGTAGGTGTGCCTACCTTTAGAAGAGAAGTAGTTTTACAAGTGTTAGAACAAGATAAGATCATCATAAGATTTATAATACATCATATCAATGGTGGAGATTATATTATAGGTTTTTTAGTGGGTTCTTAATCACCTATGGGATTTTAGTCTCCTTGTTAGTTAGAGCTAACTAAAGGTCTAGTTGGAGCTGGACTAAATTGAGGGGTGGATGTTCCTTGATCAGTTAGAGATAGTCTAAAGTCTCTTGATTGTATTATCCTTATAGGACAATATTCCATAGGTTTTTAGGATTGATATTGGGTTTTCTCCCCGTAGAGGGTTTCCCACGTAAATGATGTGTTCATATGATGTTTTCTCCTGTTCATGATTTGGATGTATAAGCTTTCATGTTTATATTGATGTATTATGAATGAGTTTATGGAATTGAATTTGTATTGTTAACTATTGATTCACCCCCCCCCTCTTAGTAGATACTTCCATCTCATACTTGGACTTACTTAGGAAGTGAAGACTATGTAGCTAAGTCTGAGTATGTGAATTTGTGTTTGCATATGTGAAGCATGATCCAAAACATGACCTCCAATGAAACATGCATAAATTAGTCCTTCATTAATAGATATCAAAATTAAAAGATTGCATTGAATAAATTAATTGAGTAAAACTAAGTAAAGAAATGGGAAATAGGAAAGGAATGAATATACCTCATTGGGTATGTGAACCAATACATGAATTTGGTGATAACATGCGTGTGTACATGTACATAGTGATCAAATAATTGAATAGATTGGACTAAACTAATTTATTTCTCAATCTTAATATGTGGGTTGCTTAAGAACTCAACCCAATTTTGACTCCATCATTTCCTAACCCTACTTAGTGGATCATGGCCTATGAATATCTTGAATTAGACTAAAATTGTGTCTAACCCTCTCATGTGGGTGGCTTAAGAACTCAGTTAGGCTATGAATCCATCATTATCCACCCATTTATAGTAGATGCGTATGAAATTTAACTACATAAAGTGTTGTAAATATTTTTATGGGTATATCTAACTAGAAAGTCAGCTCCACAACCACTTAGGTACATTAGGTAGTTCTGGGCCACTCAAGAATGCCAACCACTATAAATAGATTAAGGCATGAACCTGGTGACAAAATAGAATATGATTTCATGTATATATATCATAGAGAATGACATGGATTTCTCCACTCCATCTAATCAACTTATGTGTAATTGAGCATATGGATACTATGTGTCACGCACATGCCTATAATCTGATATTTGAGTATATTGATTATGTATTGCGTTATAATAACTATAGCTATATATCTAAACTAAATTTTGAGATGATCTTACCATGCATAATTCCCCCAATATGAGAAAATTATATGAGTCTAAGTTAAACTAGTGTAAAAATGAGCAAAAATTAAACATAAATGTTAAAACTGTAACTATATCTATGCAAATTTGTGTTGTACTTGGTGTACTATTTTGGCTAATATGAACTTCCCTAAAATTGGGGTTACTAGATAGTAGCACCATGTATTGGATAGTATTACCATGTGGAACTAGTGTCCTAATATGGGTGTTATTGTCTATCTGGTCTAAATTTTGAGTGACTAGACTACATTTTTAGTCCCTATTTTTTCTTGTTCTTACATGTATATAATTTCCTAAAAGTAAATTTGTGTGCTAAAAATGTTCTATGAATGCAATGTAGGAGCTTAATCTCTATTACAAACCACTGTGAATGACCCATATGTTGAGGGGAGTTGTTCACATGTGAAATAACTATCCTCAAAAGAAATAGCTCTTTAAAATGTGTAAGCTAATGCATATATGATAACAGTGTGACGTATATTATATGTATCATTACACAAGGGTGTCAAGATAGATGTAGTCAATATGTATAATAGAAAAGATGAGTAGCTACCTAGGGGGATGGGGCATGATGTCCATCATGGAACCTAAGTAGGAAGGGTAGATGTATGAGGTCCCTCATGGCATCAAAAATTGGTATGTGTAACAAGAAAAGACAAGTGTCATGGTCATGGCACATACAAGAAAACATACATAAAAAACACATGAGACACAAAAAATAGGCCAAAAGATGACAATACAAGGGATGTGTTCACATGTCACTAAATTTGAGAATAGAAGACATACAAGAACATGTTTAAATGTCTACATATTTAAGCAAAAAGTAAGCTGGCTTAGAGCCACAGAGAAGGAAATATTCAAATGTCTACATACACAATCAAGAAAGCACAAACGAGGGACATGGGCACATGTCCAAAGCATACATCAATATAAATAGTGTAGAGCCAAATAACAATGGTATTTTTCAAATTCATTTGAATAGAAAAAGTATAGGAAACACAATCAAGTCTAAACTAGTAAAGTTATAAATGATAGTATGTGTGAATGTAGTGAAAATCTATGTAAATGTAAGGATGTACATATGATGAGTCTAAACTATTGATAGTCAGCAAAAAAATTGAGTATGAGTAGCAATGATCAATATCAAGGTATAAAAATGCTAGAACTATAATGTATAGAATGTAAGGATAGAACCTGGTAATAGAAATTAGGTATGAGATGCCCCCAAGTGGGTGAATGTGTCAAATGAATAAACTTGGATAGGTGTATATGCCCCCAGTGGGTAGATGATATCAAGTTTGGATCAATGCAGTGGACCTAAGTACTATATGTAATCTAAAATCACTCGATAAGAAGTGAATCATGTATGTATGAGAAAATAACCTATACTAAAATAGCTAAGAAATGTAAACATAGTAATGCATACAATCTATAAATTTTGTGTTTTCTATGTAATATGTGAATGTTTTTGTGTTTTGACATGTTATATTATTTTTGTATTTTCTAGATATAAGATATGTACAAGTAAATGAAAAGAAACTATGTACAAGCAAATTAAAATGAATAGTGTATTATTTGTATGTAGAACCTCTTTAGATGCATGATGTTCAATGGATTTATGATTTCCTCGCCATCAAGTGAAGCTAGATGATATACTTTAAATCTAAGCTTTTCTATGATGATGTATGGTCTAATCTAATTTGGTTTAAACTTTCCTTTTTTCTCTTCTTTATCATTGACATTTCTAAGATTTTATTTTAACACTAAATCATTGATTTTAAATTCCCTATTGTGGACTCAGTTATCATAGGTTCTCTAGATTTACTTTTGATAAGATATGGGATGCTCTATAGCTTGGATACATGTGTGATATAACTATTCTAGTTCATGTAGATGTCATTCTTTATACTAATCATCTATGATGAGCCCTTTTAAAGATACCTAAAAATAGGGGATTTATTATTCCAATGGGATAACATATTATGTGTCATATAAGAGTAAATCAGGAATAGCTCATGTTGGTGTACGTATGTTGGTCTGGTAATCCCATAGTGCATAGATGAGTTGATTTTTCTAGTCATTACCAAATTTGGTAACTATTTTTCTGAGAATACTATTGATTTTCTTATTTGTTGCTTCTGCTTGACCATTACCCTATGGGTAGTAGGGAGTAGAGAATGTGTGTCATATTTTATATTCGGCATAAAAAAATTCATTATTTTAATCTTGAAAAATATTCCATTTTCTATAATTATGGATACTAGGAGGTCAAATCAAGAAATAATATTGGTCATTAGAAACCAGCAAATATCTTCCCCCTTTATTGATTTTAATGGGATGGCTTCTATGCATTTTGTAAAATATTTTATAGGTATGATAATGAATTTGTGACCTCCTATATATTATGGGTTTATCTTATCCATCTTATCAAATCCCCATAGCATGAATGGCCATAGGGATATGATAGGTTGAAGTTTTTATGAAGGTACATGGCACAAGTTGTCATGGCATTGATATTTGTCACATAATTTAGAATACTCATGTAATTCTTGTTCCATGGTTGTCCAATAGTAACCTTGTCTGAGTAACTTGTGTGACATTGTTTTACCATTAAAATGACCACACATTCATTGTTGTGTATTTATTGAATAGCCAATTTAGCTTCCTCAATTGTTAAACATCAAAGTAAGTGTCTTTCAAAAGATATCTTAAATAAATCATCACCAATGATGATATATCAAAGAGAGTTTTACTATAGTTTATGTTTTCATTATTTGTAAAAGTATTGGGTGTGATAGATTTATTCAAAAAGTTTTATATGTCAAATAACCATTCAGATGGTATAAAATTATGCATGGTAACTACCACTATTAGAGTGATAAGGTTCACATGAGACACTAATGGAGATTGGAAATGTTTAATACTAAAAATATCCTAGTATACATCTATATCGATGGGGATCAATGATGCGGCACTTGCCATTGCATTAACATGATGATTGTATTTACATGGTGTGTTCTTGATAGAGAAATTATCAAACTAATCTTATAGACATTGAACCATGTTCTTATAAGGAATCAAGTACTCTTATTTTATTTGGTAGACATTTGTGACTTGATTAACAATTAATTGGGAGTATCCATAAACTTTTATTGATTTAATCTTGAGATCCTGATTTGCTTAAACACTTAAGATCTTTGTATTACACGATATTATTAGTGCATGAAAAACTAAGTCGATATGTGAGAGGTATTATGTGTCCTAGGGGATCAATGAAAACAATTCTAGAACTAGCACTAGATACATATCTAAAACCATCAAAGAACATTATCCATGTATCTAGTATGGTATTATATGTTATGTAATCATTAGTAATAGGATTTGTATCTAATAATGGAGTTGTTGCTAATTTATATACTATTATTTGGCCTTTTACTAATTTTTTTAAATTAATTTTGAGGTCAAATTCTTTCAGTAACATAACCCATTTTGTAACACATCTTGAAAGATGTGGTTTAGACATGAGGAATTTTAAAGGATCAACCTTCATGATGATCTATGTCTCATTGTTAATCATATAGTGATGAAGTTTCTAAGTAGCAAATACTAGTGATAAGCAAAGTTTTTCAATTATTAGATAATTTCAATCATAGTCAACTAGTGTATGACTGATGTATTAAATTGATATTTATTTATGTTTATCAACATGTTATGATAGGAATGCTCCTAGTGCATGATCTATCGCTAAGAGGTAAAGTAGAAGTGGCTTACTAGGTATGGGTGGGACCAAGATAGGAAGGTTGACTAAGTATTGCTTAAGTGTATCAAAGCTATTTTGACAAGTGATGTCCCACTCAAATTTCACATCCTTTTCAAGTAGTATGGTGAATTATTACATTCTAGTTGTGATTTGTGCCACAAAGCAATAAATTACCTAAGCTTTCCCCTGGAGGGATCAATTTTTTTTTATATTAGTATGAGGAGGCATATCCATGATTACTTTGACATTCTTAGGGTCAGCTTTTATGTTACATTGAGATATAATGAATCCCAAAAGATTCCTCGTGGAAACTCTAAAGACACACTTCTTAGGGTTAAGTCACACATTGTATTTTCTGAGTCTTTCAAAAATTTATCACAAATCTATTGCATTATGTTCTCACTCTTTTTATTTTGCTAACAAATCATCAATGTAATCTTTGACTATATTTAGAATGAGGTCATGAAATATATGTGTCATAATGCATTGGTAAGTTGCACTAGTATTCTTTAATCCAAATGGCATGATAATATAGTATAAATTTCCCCATGGTGTGGTAAAATAAGTATTTTCTTGTTATTATTCAATGATCTTCATTTTATTCTACCCGTCAAAACCATCCATAAAGGAGAGCATCTCATAGCATGTTGTGTATCAATGTTGGGTAAAGTAAAGTCATATTTAAGACATGATTTATTGAGTTCTCTATAATCACAACAACATTAGATTTGGCCATTAGGTTTTAAAGTAGAACAATATTGGCAACCGACTATGGATGAGTAACTGATCGAATGAAACCAACATCTAACAACCATTGGATCTCATCCTCAACAAAAAGAGCAATTTTAGGATGCATTTTGTGAATCTTTTATTTTACTAGCTTGGCATCGAGTTATAATGTAATTTTGTGTACTGTAATTAAGGGATCAATATTAGGTATATCAAAATAATCTCATGAAAATAATAAAGGAAAATAAGTTAAAATCTAACAAATATATGTCTTTTAATATATGTAAGGTGGCAGCTAATAGTATGATGTGAGGATTAGTTTTGGTGCCATAATTAAATTTGACTATTTCTAAATTAATTAATGTATATCAATCCAAAGTGTATGGTTTTATAGGTATTGTATCATTTTTTTTGGGTAACATATCATCCAAGTCATTTGAACACTCATGAAAGTATTCATGTGCACTTATGGAATGAGGAAACCTATTCTTATGATAAAAGGAATGGAGGTCCTCATACACACCTAGGAATTCTAAGAGAGTCTCATCATTAGTGAACTCATCAAGAATGGGTGTATTTGGAAAAACTATATCATCAATTAGATCAGGGTAAATAATGAAGAGTGTATAAACATGTTTCACTATTTCAACTTCACATGTAATAGGTGGACAAAACATGATATGTTGAGAAGTATTGTGAGAGGATCTAGCATTAGATGTATCATTTCTATATCCAAGTCTTTATTTTCCCTATTGATCATATGCTTCAACAAGATTTAGGATTCCCTATTCATGTTTTTTAAGGATTTTTCCTATGAAATTCATCTTCTTAAAATATCATAATGTAAAAGGTGAATTGAACTTATTACCCTATGAACTAGAAATAATCAAGGGAATTGTATGCATAGTTTTAGTCATAGACTAGGGTGTTGTTATAGTAAAATCCATGTGAGTTATATAATTATGTGAAGTATTTATATGTTGATAGTATTTAAATGGTTCTTTATCTATAATATGTATGTATATCACCTATTTAGCTAAATTTTAAACATGCATGTAAATTAGATGGAACTATGTGCATAGCATGAATCCATGGTCTCCCAAGCAAGAGATTACAATTTAGATCATTAGGCATAAATTGGCATGTTTTAGGTAGTGTTTTGGTCCAAAGGGTGATATTTAATATAATTTTACCTAAATATTTGTTTGGAATATTATCAAACCCTTGGATTCTCATATTAGAAGGATCCAAATCCATAGCATCTATATTAAGCATCGTATATAACAAATGTTACAAATATTCAACCCTAATCCATTATTGACTAGAACTCATTTAACACCTACCTCATTAATACATAAATAAATATACATAGGTAGATGTAAATCTATGATGTGTTGAGGTGGTAGGTCCTCTCTCTCAAAATAAATATGTTCTTCTAACCATTTCATAGTACTAATTATGGAAGCAACTTAGGTGGGCTTAGATGTTTGAGGTACCTAAGTATCACAGAGTGTCACATAAAAAATATCTTTGTATGTGTTAGAGAGATATAAAATCTCTAAAATTGAAATTTTACTTGAAGGAGTACTACTATGATCAATAAATCTATATCCATGGGTATTGAAAACCTGCCAAGCTTCATGACCACATGAGGACACCATAACTTGGATTGTAGGGTCTACTAAGAGCTTAGATATAATAGTATATGTGGTATGGTGGCTGGATGTTTATGATCAAGGATGGATAATCAAGTTTAATGATGTTTCCATAGCTCTAGGAATGATAGGAAAAGAATCAGAATGGACCAAATATCAAAATGCATCTAAGGGAGACTTGTTGATTTTAGGTAGTCTAATTATTATTTCATTTAATAAGTTATTTGTGTGATTAAATAATGGTGGATTAATTGTATTGTACATAGGATAAAAATAGCATATTAAATAAATAATGAAACATGAAAAACATTTTAATTTATATGAATTATCATGTATACATGTATCTATGTCATTTCTAAGTTTATTTGAATTAGAGGAAATATGTATGCAAATGATAGTAAAATTTGCAACAAAAAGTTATTAATTTTTTATGTCATTATATTCATTATTAAATGAAATAAAAGATATATGAATCTAAAATCTAAATTCTAGAAATGTAGACCTTAGGGTTAGTTAGGGATAGGGTTTAGAATTAGGTTTAATTTGTAGAAGATTTAGATTATATTTAAATAAATAAAACCCTAATGTGATTTGATTAAATGGTATAGGTTATGCACACACAAAAGAAACAAGATTTTGTAACCCTAATTTAGTACATAAAAGCTAAGAGAAGGTAAACCCTAAGAAAAACTAAGTTTTTAAAGTAATATTCAAAATAAGCTAGGTTCACCAAATGTTTTAACCTTTCAGGGTTTTACTAGTGTAAATCATATGTTATATTAAAGGGTTAAGTTGTATAAATTAGTGAAATAATATCCAATAAATAACCATTGATTTTTTATAGAATTTTATTTACTTTGACTTTCTAAAAATAGTAATAATTATATGCAAATACAGACTTATCTAGAAAACACCTTTCATAAAAGATGTGAGTGATAAAAACTAAGTTATACATAGGTATGAGTGTCATCAATAGGACCCCTACATCATATCCTCTCTTGGACAGTATGCCACACTTGGATAGTATCACCATGTGGCTCTAGTGTCCTAAAAATGGCATTAGTGTCCTCTATGCAAGACTATTCCTAAATTTTGGGAGCACCTATGCTTGTATTTTTAGGTTTTGTTTCTACACACATTAAATCTAAAACTCTGTATTATTCTTATAGTAGATGATTTATTTTTCAAACCCTAATCCTCCTTGCAAGTATGGCATGAGCTAAGAAATAGTGTTTATTAGTAGGATAGGTTGGACATCCTCAACACCCCACTATGAATAGAGTTGCCTATGTACCAATACTCTGATAGGGATCAATCTTGATGTAGTTCTCCCACCTAGTGCTTGGTGCAAGTGCAAGTGAATTCTAGAATGGTAGTGGTCTTAAATGCCTTGAGTGTGCTTGAGATTGTAAATCTTTTAAATTTGGGCTTAGGGAAATTGTAGATGGTATTATGAAGAAGTAAGGTAGAATAAAGATTAATAACCTTGATTTGTCTCAACTTATTTCTTGTTTGAATAGGTTTTTTGCATCTATTTTCCATTTAGTGGATACAAGTCTAAGAGTCTTGTATTTATTGTGTTTTGTAGTTTGTGTGGATAATAAAATGTGCTTAATCTAGCCTTAGGAGGGTTACACATTTGAAACTATATTTATTTGGGAGAATTAGGGCAAGGGATACTAACACCATGTTGGGTACACTATCTCCATATGGCTCTAGTGTCCTTAATGTGGTATTAGTGTCTAGCTAGCAGGTTGTTGGGCATGAAGGGTTAGGATCTGAGAATGATGTTTTGGGACTATATTTTAGTTGACTAGGGACATTTTTGGTCCACATAATGGTTCAAAAAGTGTGATAAAGGCTCTAAGATAGGTCTAGGGATAAGCTAGGAATAGGTTATATCAAGCAACACTCTTAGCATCCAAATATAACTTTTAAGTGATTACATCTAGAAAGGCCTAAATCAAGAGTCAGTGCAAGTCATTATGACATCAATACATTTAGCATCAATGACATAATATTAGCATCACATTACTCCAAACCATTTTTGGTTAAATATCAGGAAAGTGTCTACATCATTACATCTTTCACTCTTATAATAAATCAAGATATCATCACACAGTCAAAAAGTCAAAAAAATGAATAAATAAAAAATCATTTGTCTAATGGTGAAAAATAGTTTATCTAGCTCCTTGGGAAAGTACCATGGTGAAAACTAGTTTACAACATCATGGTAAATAATATTTTATTTGTAGGTGTCTTGACACTTGGGGGAAAGCATCCTCTTTCATATATTTAGTCATCTAACTTATCTTATCCAATCTTTCCATCCCCATCATATCCTCGATTTCTTCCCATCATGATCTTGGAAAGGGAATAAAAGATATCTCGATACTTGTTATTCCCTTAGCATACCCTTTAATAAACACTTTAATGTTAAGATAGTTGTTTACCTCTTTTCATGGTATATAATGGATCCATAGTCCATTCCTTATCATTCCTCATACCCCTTTTCATTCACCATCATGCCCCAAATAATTTTTCCATTCCATCCCATGATAATTTTTTAGTCTAGGTTACTAGGTTTGGCATTCCCTTTACTAGTAACCCCCTTTTTGTAAATACATAATCAAAAAAATACTAAAAATTAAAAAAATTAAACAAGAAACCCAAAAAATTTAAAATTTTAAAAATATTCCCTAGTGTCTTATCCCATGTATCATCCTAATACACCTCCATTTTATTCCAATAACACTTTAATATCCTTCATAACATCCCCTATGTCCATCAATTAAAACTTGGGCAAATTTTAGTCTAAATTAAGTTAGTCCTAACCTAGTCTCACCTAAATATAATCATTAGTATGTCTAACCTAGAACATAGGTCAATGCATAAGTCAGTTAGCTCTTGTAATTATGCTAAAACATGCTCAAGCACATCCCATCCTATTCCATCCCACTCATGATCTAGACAAGTCTATCTATCTCCTTCATCCATCCCACACATCTTCATCTAAATAATGGGTAACACACTCTTATTCAATGTATATGTATGGTTGTATGAGTGCATGTGTGTTTTATGTGAGTTGTTTCTAATTGCATATGTTGATTGTCTTATCGATTCTCTCTTTTTATGCATTTACATATGTTTTGTTTGCTCGTCAATGTTTGTATTATTTTGATATTAGTTTTTAATTAGTGTTGTATCATGTCTCTTTTTTTAATGGTGTAATGAACAAGGATGTTATAGTGACACCAAAATCCACATTCACACTTTTGGGTGACCTATGTAGATTTCATTATTTTCCCCTTTTATGCTTATGCACTTTGGTACAATGTCATCATGGTCATATACATGTATCATGGTGCATATTTCCTAGTGTTATATTCAAATGAATTGATTATATTATGATGATATTTTTTTTAATAATAATGGTTTGACTATAGATAAAATTCTCATCACAGCAACATCCCATCACATAAATCTTGATTGCTTGTTCAACTACCCAATCCAATCATGTCAATTATGTCTCACTTATAATCTTCACTCATTTCTCCAAGTATTCTATCCTCTATATACTCATAAGCTATGAATTACATCCTCTTGTCTAACATATAAGTACACTCACCTAACCCAAATCAACAATGTTTAATTAACCCTAAACTCAATACCTTCATCGTACTAACCTATTGTGCAAGAGGATTTTCCCCAGTGTCATAACACATAAAATATAACACATGTGGATAATCCAAATTATATTGTCACATACATATTTAATTGGCCATATAAAAACATCATCTATCATTATATCTCACAAATCCACATTTAACATCATACCCATAACATCATGCATATCATTAACATTTCATATTTATAACATCTACACTGACCATACAAATATATTATACATCAAGTCATACATCTAAGATATATCATCACATAATCATTCCAACTAAACATGGAATATTTAATATAACATCAATCCAAAATTATACACTTGATGATCATCCACATGTAACTATCATTATATCAATAAAACATGTATCCATCATATCAATATCCATTGTCACATAATCATCATAATAACATCCATAAACATCATAAATCCCATTTAAATCATCCATCATACTCAACATCATGTTCCAATAATAGTTATATCTTATCCACAATCATAACATGTCTCATATCATGGCCCTGGTAGTGTTAGAGATGTCATTGACAAAAAAATAAAGTATATCAATGACTAAGAGCATGTTAAACTTTCTAATCAACTAATTTATTAGAATACTGGTGCCTTTTGAATATTTGGCACTACATTTTCATATATTCCCCTCTAATATTGGGTCTCGTACACCATGTTGACCATTCATCTCTTTATATCTCTTCACTTTAAACATGCATATCATTATACAAAATGCATCTACTAAAGATGACCCTATAGTGAGAAAATTTTGCATCACATTGTATTACTTATCCATGAAGAATTATCACCTAAGATAATATTATGGTTGTGTGTATATCTCTCTACATGATTTTCCCCTATGAAAATGTAACTTATTCCTGTACCATAGATAATTGATGTTGGAATTCATTCCTTGCCTAGACTAACTTTGCCCTCTCCATCTCCTTGACCTAAATTTACCTATGTAGCAGATCTATGATTGCCTAATCCACCCCTATCTTAATCACCTGCCATTTTTACCCATGTCAACAACCACTATACTTCTTTATCCATTCTTTTCCTATACCTTGGTCACTCAAACTAGGGCAAGTACTCCAAAACAATATCAACCATGTCAACTAATTCCATTCTTACCTTAGCCCTAATCAATTTATGCTTTGAATTCATTAATTCATGCTTGATTAGTATGAATTCATTTCCTTTAACAAACCCTCAAAACCCCCTAAGATATCCTTACTACCCTCCCAAAATAAATCACTAAAATATTAATTCCCTCACCAAATACTCATTAATTACAAATCCTTTCATATTACCTAGCCACTACCAATCACACCCTCATTCACTTTTATGTTGATCACGTGCAGTTATTACCATAATTTTTTTCCTAAACCTATGCGCAAATTCCTCCACTATTTGATTCACTTACTCATTTATCTTCAATAGATATATACCCTGAGCTCCTATAGTAAACCTCACTATTCCTCATCTATGCCCCTTTACATCCCCTAGCCTACTACTTTTCCTCATCACATTCTTATGTCATAGTCAACATACTAATTATATTTAGTCATCAATCATCATCATCCTTAGTCTCCTAATCTAACTCCCCATTAGAGATAACTATATTAGCCTAAGATCTCTTAAAACTATGTAGGTAGTGCTTAGACACCTCCACATGCTTGAGGATAGTTCAGCCACCTATCTCCATTCATCCTCTTTCATCCCATGGTCACTTAAATCCCTATGTTGACTTACTGTCTACTTTATAATCACTTGACAAACACTTTGAGCTACATGATAAACTGTTTAATCTAGTATTCATCCTCTTTTGGCCTAAAACTCTCCTTGGCATGGGTCCCTCACTTACCTCATCCCTCACTAATCTTATCTAATTTCATCTAATTTATCCTTAATAATGCCTTCTATTTATTTGTTATAATCCTTTATTCCTTCTTAATCTATTCATTAACCTTATATCTCCCATGTCCAATCAAGCCTTCTATAATGTACGATTTATCACATAACTATATCTTATCTATTATATTGTAAATTTTTAATTCATAATCTACCTAACTTCCACTTACCACCACTCTCTACTAAAAATCCCATGTCTAATCCTCATATAATTATCTTATAATCATCATTTTGAGTCTCAACTATTCTCTAGAGTCTTATACTCTTTAGAAGACTCTACCACTATCCTATTCTCTAGAATTATCCATTTCTAGACTCTTTTAAGGAATTTAAAATTTCTTATAAATTGTCATTACTCATCTATATAAATAGTCCATCCTCTATTATAAGGAAATATTTAGAGTGTGAGGCAAAACTTATACTAACAATAACTAATGATCATGAATTCTCAATGTTAAATTTATGTTATCAAATTTCTCTTGGCATGCTACATTCAAGCATAATCCATTACTACAATTCAAACTCTAAGTTTACATTAAATTAATCCAAATATTATCAATTTGGGTCTTATCTTGATCAAATTGGAGGTGAATTTTTTCTAGAATCAAGGAATAATAATTTGTATTTCAATTTTTATTGCTTGTGTTTCACTTTATCTACCCAATCTTGAGGTTAGACTTGAATTTGGATTGATTTGAATAACTTCTTACATGTTTAGACCCATTTTTCCAAATTCTTGCTAATACACTATGTAATAGATCTAATAGTTACATTCATGACATCAAAATGGTGCATACACTAGGATTATTAAAAATCTCTATATTATCATATTTTTATACAACACACATTATTCATATTATCAAAGTTGGCACATTACACATGATTCACTATGATGGTTCAATTACATGATAGATATTCGGACATTGATATAGATTATAAGGTAATATGCAATGCATGTGCATTTATTTTACATAATCTTGAGCACATATTCATACACACTTGGGTATAAATGCATGGGTATATGCATAATAATTTATATGAACAAGATTATAGGTCTACACATACACAAACATTTGACATATAGGTTCTCAAATTCATCATATAGATAGGTGTAAATATATATTAGCTGGTATAGATTTATATGGCATGATAACAATTCATGTAAATTTATAGATTCAAGGGGAAATATATTTATTGATGGCCATATAACTTCCAAATTTATGGGGCATAATACTAGTTCATGATCATAATATAATAATACAATTCATAGTCAAATGGATAATGGTTGGTATTCAAATTCACACATATCAGATATGTGGTCATGATGGGGGTATGGATAGTGGACATTATATTTTGATTATGCATTTTATTATACATTGAGTTAGACTACATAATCAAAACCATCATTCATGTTTAGGGCATGAACATTTTTCATATGCTTTTGATCATGTTTTTTGTTACATGGAGTGACCCTAAGTCAAACATTACAATTGAATATATAAGTCATATGAAGTGATTGATTCATTTATAATGGTGTGTTAAGTTTAAATTATGCTAAACTCATTAATAATTTATCCAACATAGAGTTTTAATTTCATATTGGAACTATTATTCAAACAACTTCTTGTAATATTCTCCACTTCCTTGGATAGGAAGGGAACAAGACTACAAGTTCCCCCTTCTTCTCCACGGTGACTACATCAACTGTTGACCCTTTCCATTTCAACTCGTCATGACAAAAAAACACTCCATAAGTGACACCATATGACTGCAATACAAGTGTTTTTGTTATTTTAATATGTTTTTCATTGTAATTATATTTTATTTATCTAAGAATAAATATATCTAATATCAAACATCATCTCTAGGAAGAACCTTAGAACATCATTAAAATAAATAATAAGTCTAGATTCATAATCACTAATGTAATTTTGCATTATATTTTCTCCTTTATCCAATGATTTTAGTTCCACCATAAAGCTAGATTGAAGGAGGGAAAATTTAGATACCCATATTTGGTACAAGCCTTATTTATAACACAATTAATCAAATTTACATGTATAGGTCTTGAACCGTGAACTAATTACTTAATGGCACATTTATTTTGATCTTTTTATTATCTTATTAATTCTATTTAAGTGTGTGACACCCTTATCCTATCATTAACTATTTCACATGACATATTACATAAATCCATGGTCATCCCTATCAACCTAGAGTCTTTTAAGCCTCAAGTCAATTCTAACATTTATGATCGATATCAATTGTTGATATTGACCATAAATAGTATAACCAATCCATACCCCATTTTAATTTATTATGGGAAAAATTAATTTTAAATCCATTGTTTGTGCATGTTTTTATCTTCTTTCATTGCCTTTTATGTGCCACTATATCTTAAATTCAAAGTTTGATATTCATATACATACAAATATATTGTAAGTTATTTTGTAACAAGCACATTACATTCTCAAGAGCTATTAAATATTTCATATTGCACCTATAGAATTTTTAGAGATAAATCTCAAGTTTACAAGGGTTGATTTATATTTACATGCTTCTACCAAGGGAAAAATAAGACAAAGAGCATCTAGGCTTGCATACACAATTACACACATATTAATGGGAAAACACATTAAAGTTTGATCCATGTTCAGAGTATTGGAAATGTAGTGCAACACTTAGTTTATCAACAAGGATTGAAAAAGGTCATTTAAACTCAACCCTTTTACTCAACACCTCCCCATTTGATATCAAATTGTTTGTGTAAAATTAATGTTAGAACATATAGGTGATCTTGTGCAATATTAAAATATTATACAGGTAGAAATAGTAATATCACCTTAGAATGAAATAGTCACTCACTATGTACAAGGTCACTTATGATTACTACTCTCAATTTTGACTTTGTATATTGACTAAATTCATCAAAACTAACTAGGATAAAATAGGTGAAGGAAAATCATGTGTAGAGTAGTGATACAATCTTGAGGTGCAGAATCTAGATAATTAGACTTTAGATATACACAACCAATAATCTAAGAGTTATATTACTTTTTGTAGTATATTCATTACTATAACTTGTATGTGAATTTGTGTATATTATGAAAATTATAATTAAGGTGGTATTCTAATCATTTATATCCTATTAGGGTTTATTAATCTATATTAGGTTAAAACATATCCTTCTCCTTGATTCAAAACCCTAATTATGTACTAAAGGACCGCTGTAAAATAGGTATAATGGGTGAAATGGAGGGGTTGAGATAATATTTTATACCCCTTATGACCGAGTTTTGTCTATGTATCCAATAATCCAAAGAGGTAATTCAAATTAAATGTAGTTATCCCACCTAGTTAAGTGTGTGAAATCTTATGTAATTATAACATGGAGTGCAAGCCTCTATATGTATTTAAATAATTGAAAACCCATGACTTGACCATGTAATTTTTATTTAAAATTAGTTTATGGCTTGACCCTTTGAGGGATTTCATATTTTTAAACTTTAGGTTAGTTCCTCTCAATGTGTAGTGTATTTATAGTGATAGATAAGTGTTAGATATTAATATAGTTAGGATTGATATGTTTATATAGCTAACTCTTTGGGTAATTTCCTATGAATAAACATGTAAAATGCATGTGATGACCCATATGAAAATATTTAATTGAGGAAACTATTTGTTAAAGGGATCAAGGATAGGTTCGACTTAATTAGTTTGGTCCATGGTGGAGTAACTAACTAAAGAATCATAGACCTATCCATAAAAAAGTAATAATGATTTGAGATTAGGAGATAGTATGAGAATTATATTAAGTTATTAGGGTAGAGACTTAGGAGATTTTGTGTAGCAGTAATGAAAAGTTGGTAAGGTTGATCCCATATATGAGTAAATGGCTAAAAGGAATGTGAACAAGTGTCATGTATGTGATCATAAGTCAAGTATTTTAAGGATTATCCAAATTACATATTTTCAAGTGTCTTTTACCAAATATGAGTTTCTAAATTTTCCCCATTTTTTAGTAATGTAATTACTAGAGTAGAAGGATAGAAGGTGATAATTCAGGACAACCATGATGGGTGTGTTGAAGTATGTACTGTGTGACTCACCTTGTTCTATTAAAACCTTCATTTAAACAAACCAATCTTGTCTTTTGGAGACATGTCTTCTAGTGGCAATATAAATTGGGATGATCATGCCCTTTTCTAAATTATAGTGTAAAAATTGGGTTGAGATGAATGTGTCCTAGCCTCATTAAAAATAAATAAGTGCCTAGAAGTTAAGTCATGTATAAATTTATCCCCACACAACTCAATATATCTGAGCAATGGAATCCATTATGGGTTTCATTGAATATGAAAAAGTCCTTAGTAATGCCTAAGAATATATGTAAAGACCTTAAACCATTTGCTACATAAAATTCATATGATTCAATCTAAGTAATGTGTGAGTATATCATTTTGTATAATATATCACATATGTTATACATATGTTTCCAATCTAATAACCTCCATAATTTGAGTGAAAACTTTCATAATATTTGTGAAATTGTGAACATATGCCTCACATATTCCCCAATCTAACAACATGTGTATTATTTATCATGAAATCTATGTAATAATGTAATATACTTTGTGAAATACAACTTTTAATCTTGTAAAAACATGACATATTTATTATATATGCCCCAAAATATGTGTTAAACCTATCATAATATGAATAAAAAATATAATCATTTTCATAAAAATGTACAATTGTGAGAAATTTATCATATGAATTAGTCATCTAAAAATAAAGGAGTTAAACACATCACATTATATAGAAAAAAATTTAAGTAATGTACAAAATGTAGAAACTTGGGATAAAATGTCATCATAATGAGAATAGATCATTTGAGTATGTATTAAACACGTATCATAAGCCATACACATTTTATGTCAAGATAGATATATCATTGAGGAACATAGTGAATAGTTGATATATCAATGAGCATCCAAAAATTGATTAATAATTATGCGTAAGGTGCATGATATGTATAATGTCACTGTAAACTAGAAGTGTGTATGATATGATTCACAATAATAAAAATATCATTAAATAATCCTAGATAATAAAATTTCACACAAAGCCCATGGAAAAAGACAATGTAAAATAAAATATCACACAAGACCTAGGGCCACACATAATGGAAAATCATATGTCACACAAGGCCCAGGGCCACACACAATGGACAAAAAATGTCACACACACACACACACACACACAATGGAAAATGAAATGTCACATAAAATAAAATTCAATATATAAAACAAAGGAAGGGTTAAATAATATAATAATTAATTAATAATGACACAATGTAACATGTAAAAACATCAATCATGCATAGAACAAGCAAGGATAATCTACACAATCATTGTATGCCATCATCACATATGGAAAAATTTAGTATCCATTGAAATAACACTCAAAGTAGAATAAGTCATAGCAATTCAAGTAAAATATGTGTAACTTATCTCAATATGATAAATGGAAATACTCATAGAATGATAAAACATGTGTAAATTAGTACTAGTCCCCCAATGAAAGCATGCCACTAATATAAGAAGGTAGATCATGTATGTAGGGATTTCTTGCATCTATGTGTCCATGTCATATATGAACTATATTTCCTACATCTCACTCATGTGTACCTTGAAACACACACACACACACACACACACACACACACACACACACACACACACACACACACACATATGATATAGCATAAATTAATCATGTAAAAAGGTAATACATGTCATGCATATGTCATGGCTTTTTATTTTTTGAATATTTTTATTTTTATTTTATATTTTTTATGTTCTTATAATGTTATGTAATGCTAAGCAATGATCATATAAATGGGATATCTCAAATGTAGCCAATGATACTTTTTGTGATTGAGTAGTAACATGTTTATGTGAATCAAAATATGAAAAATAGTATCATGTT
Organism: Torreya grandis; assembly: GCA_037957365.1. NCBI lineage: Eukaryota > Viridiplantae > Streptophyta > Pinopsida > Cupressales > Taxaceae > Torreya > Torreya grandis. The sequence goes on from JARHVA010002489.1 coordinate 742,030, forward strand.
TTAATATATTAATCATGATCATCATCAACCATATGATCCTATGTATGTTTCATAAATCTATGAATCAAAGCACTATGTGGAGTGTAATGCACACAAAACAATGTGTATATGCCCACTATGGAGCAGCTAAAGGATATTATAATACTAGTCTAGGATTAGAGGGAGTAGATAATGTCTCCAATGATTCTTGAATAAATATTTGATGTAAAAGATGATATAATAATAGTCACTTAGTAAAATCCATTATCTTCTTATGATTTGCTTTAGTAAATTGAACCTTACTATGTTGTAAAAATGACTGCAGTGGTGGTGGGGGTGGAGGATTTATAATCTCCTATTGAAGAGGTTATCAATATGGAATACCTATAATTGTGACCAACCTACCTAGATGTATATACTTCACACATAGGCATGTTTCAGATGGCACAATACTAATATTATTATCTAAATATGTTATAATAACATGGGAAATGCCATTATACTTGTTATAACTAATAATAAAGTAGTGACTATTATACTGCCCACTTTGAGTGGTGGTAAAATCCACCTAAAAATTATTTATTTATGTCCATCAAATCACTTAATTTTAATTGATTTATCCATCAAAATTTCTTAGTTATATCCAAGACTAATTAGGAGTGTCATGGTGTAATTATTTATACTCAAATTATTATATACCATGGTACTGTGTATAGGATACAAATCTATGTATACATGTACAAATAATACCTCATCAGAATACTCATCCTTAAAAATATCATGCTTATAAAATGTGATATTACGTCTATGTGTTTATATGGTTTAAAGAGTGACACTAGATGTTCTTCCTTAAGTATCAAATTATAATAATTCAAATGAGGATGTTCATTGTAAATCATATGTACTTTAGGCTTAAGATTAGTCTCTTATATTGCACGATTTGGAAAGGGATCACTAAATATCTTCAACTTAGTGTTTCCATTAGGATATGTCTATGACTCATTTTAATATGTATTAAGATGATTTGTGTTTTCATATATCAAATCTAGTATCTTATGTAGCAATCTAATGTATTTCTTAGTTGAATGTCTTACACATCAATGATGGTCATAATATGCATTACTATCAAAATTGTTAGCTTTAGGCTTACTCATATCAAATTACTATTGGGGAGGGAGATATAAGGTTTCACTTAATCAAAAAAATTAATACCTTGTGAGGAGGTTCTGGTAAATGTGAATATTACATCCTTAGTGAAATTGAGAGAACAAACCAAATACTTGGTTGTGAGACTGTAATAAATATTATTTTTTCATCATTCTTATTATCACTTGAATTTGATTTGAAAGTTTGTTTACTATAAAAAATTATACTATAAGTGGTCAAACTATTAGAACCATATTTTAACTTATTCATTACAATATGTTTAACTTCTATATCCTTAACTATGTAGCATGGATCATTAAATGATTATAATTTCTTACACTAGCTCTCTCTAAAAGCTCTAAGGCTTTCTAGCACACACATACAATACAGCCCATGAGTCCATATATAGATCTCATGCTTACAATAATTAGACTAACCTAATTACAATAATTAGACTCGCAACTCAAGACTACGACTAGCCTTCAACATGCAAACTAGTAGTCCAAAAATAGACTCTCCCGGATTCGCCATGCAAACCTGCCTGTTCTCACACAGGCTGCCGACGTCGGCGCCTCATGACCGATGTCGGCCGACTGGTAATCGATGTCGGTTGCTTCCTCTTGCCATCTGACTGACGTCAGCTGATCAGACCGATGCCATTTCTCCTGCAACTGATTCTGCAACTCTGCATCCTCCGTAACTTCTCCTGTTTGCATCCTGGTGAAGCTTTTAGCTCCACAACATAACAATCTCCCACTTGGAGATAAATAGCTGCACTTGTACCTATACCTGTACACCATCTAAATTATTCCCTGGCTTGTATTCCTCTTCAAGATCCATCCTGAAGACCAACCACCACGCAACCTATGATGCTATACCTGTCATTCAAGTAACCTACCACATCCGAACCTACATATCCATGTAGTGAAGAACTTGACCCTGCATAACAAGAAACCCTACTGCTAGTCCCACTGAACTGACCTCCAGTACTCCTTCCCCGAATTGGCTCCATACTTTCTGACAACCCCCACTGCTTGGGAAAACAACTTAGGTCTATACTAGACCTCATGTGATTTCGAACCCTGTTTCAAGCTAAGCTTGAACTGTCCAACCCTTGGTGTGCTTTCAGATTCTGCATCCTACATTATGAACCCCGCCAACACCGTCTTCACATCAGCTCCCACTGGAGATCAAATCTCCATGTCTCTTATGCCAAAGAATTTCACTGCTCTAAATTCTTCATGACACGCCTCTGAACTAACCTTACCTTTAGCTCAGCAAATACCTGTATGTACAAACCTACTAGTAAATCACCCACATACAATAAAAGAATGATGTCATGACTCATCATCCACCTGGTAAGACAAAACCACAATAGTTACACTGACATTGACTGAAGCCATGCTTAGTCATCCACCTGTCAATACCTGTACCACTGTCCTACAGCTTCCTCAAGACCATATGCCTTGGCCTTCTGTCTCTTGTATCTGTCCACTCTCTTCTTTATCTCGGGAATCCATTCCGTCTCTCAGTGCTTACATCCAGCTGACAAATCTACCAACAAATACCTGTTTGGTTCTTCTCCAAGGACTCACACTCCTTATCCATGCCAAGCTCCCACTGTATCTGGACTCTACCTGCATTACCTCTTCCAACTTCCTAGTTCTTGACTATCAAAGAGGCAATATAAAGAAGGTGAACAACGAATATGAAGTTCACTTACCATTTCTGACCTCAACATGAGCGTTTGAGACTTGTTGTCTGCCCACTATCCGTACCAGTGACCGATCTCGGCCATCTCCCAGTCTGTTTCCGACCGATGTCGGCTTCCTGTACTGAGCCTGACTACCGACGTCGTTACCCCTGGCCGACGCTGGCGTCCCTGCTGCCGACGTCAGTTCCTTCATGACCGACGTTGGTCTTCTTGTCATCGACATTAGTTACTGTATAACCGATGCCGGTACCTGTGTTCGTCTGTGAGTGACAACTTTTTACCCGCGAGCTCTCCATGGATCAAAATCCTAATCAAATCAATCCTGCTCTGCTCAGAATAATTCAGTTTCCTCACCTGATCTCTGTCCGTCATCTCCTCCATGAACACCAAGGCTTTCCAGTTCTTTAGCTTGTCAAAGACATCTGACCTCCACTTCAAAACCTGCATTCTCCTCCTACATATGTGGCCAAACCTATAGAGCCACATCTCTGCAACAGAAGGTGGATCAGCAATATAAGTAGATAGATAAAGGATACCTACTTTCTTACCACCATCTAATTCAAGTGTATCCACTGTGAGAGTTACAGTGCATCTCTCATCACCCAAATTTCTTGAAGAAATTAGACTCATCTCCAAGACTGGTACCTGCATGACTTCCTTCAACCACTGTGAGTCATCCGTCTGCACTTTCAGCTTCACTTCCCCTTCGTCAATCATCTGACAAGGCTCTCCAACCCCTAAATAAATCTCTCCAAAGTCTCCAAAGACATACCCATGAAAAGATGCTCTATTTTGGGCTGCATGGAAAGAGGCAAAAGAATCTGTAAACAAATATTCCACTTTATCCAGAACACCCTGTACAATATTACCTGCAACATGTGCTTCCACTAGCTGATCTTCTACCGACCAACGATCTCTTTTAACCTGCTCTTTCTTTCCATCAATCAGACCATTCGTGCTATTCAGTTTCTCCATTCGTAGCTTACTTTCTTCTACCATTGCTATACTCCCACTCAATCTGAAACCCCTGTGACCTGTAATCAACAAACACTACCAGATCTGAAACCACCTGTTAGTCAACCCAACCAAAAGCTCTGATACCACTTGTCAGGGAAAAAACCCAGAACAATAAACATGCTCCAATCCCTACTGAGTTAGGACCTTGCTCTACCAATTAGAACACATGTGATTACTTCTTGTATTAGCAACTAAACACAAAATTATACCAGAATCAATAAGTAACTAGAAATATGAAACAACACAGGAATTAAGAGACAATACACAATTGTATTATATACATAGAAGAATATACAATAAGGAAGATGCCACTTCTTCCTCCACCTCAAAGGTTTGCCACACCTCAAGATCTTCTTCCCTCTCTCTCTTGGTCCCAACAATCAACTCCAATACAGAATTGATGTTCACCTCTCCAACCAGTCAGTAACATGCTGCCAGTTCACCAAGTACACAACCGTACTCCAAGTAGATCTCCCATGAACCTTCAACCTGCAATTCAATAGACCATACTCACAATTGTAGATCTCTCTACACCCTTGAAGAACCCTTCTTCAACCAGTACCCCGGTGGATCAGCTCCTTGACCTTGCAGACCTTGCAACTCTCCCTGATCAAACACTCAGCACCCCTTTGGAACTAGGAGGAGCTACACTAGCTCTCTCTAAAAGCTCTAAGGCTTTCTAGCACACACATACAATACAGCCCATGAGTCCATATATAGATCTCATGCTTACAATAATTAGACTAACCTAATTACAATAATTAGACTCGCAACTCAAGACTACGACTAGCCTTCAACATGCAAACTAGCAGTCCAAAAATAGACTCTCCCGGATTCGCCATGCAAACTGCCTGTTCTCACACAGGCTGCCGACGTCGGTGCCTCATGACCGATGTCGGCCGACTGGTAACTGATTTCGGTTGCTTCCTCTTGCCATCTGACCGACGTCGGCTGATCAGACTGACGCCATTTCTCCTGCAACTGATTCTGCAACTCTGCATCCTCCGTAACTTCTCCTGTTTGCATCCTGGTGAAGCTTTTAGCTCCACAACATAACAATTTCTCTTTCTTAATCTTTCACCATTTTTTTATATGACATTATTTTTATCAAATAGTGGACTGTCATCCCTCACAGAGCTTTACACTTTTGGGACCGAGCATTGCTTGGTAGTCCACCATATCTTATTCTAACAATCTCTTTGTTTAAGTCTTTCTTATCTACAGGTGTCTTCCTCCACAACCAAAGAGGAGCTTCTACAACGTCTGGATACGATGCACAACTTAATATGGGTAACGTACAAACCCCTAACCTTCAACCTTTATTTTCTTTCTTCTTTTGAATGTAATTAGCAAAAAATGAGTAGAAACATCATGCATAAATAGTTACAAATTCTCATTAGTGTTTTACCCTATAGGACATTAATGTCAATGCTAGTGTCCCAAATCTGATTCTAGTGTCCTTGCCTTCTAAATGGTTAAAAATAAAAATATTATGATATGTACCAATTATCATATTTTTATTATTTAACCCTCTCATTATCTTATTTCAAAAGATGTGGTATAAATACAAATCAAAGATCATTCATTATATATCTAGCAAGCACCTCTCAAGGTCACATTATACTACTAAAAATCATTTGCACAACTAATTTATACTACCATATTCTTCCCTATTTACAAATTAGTGATAAGGATAGTCTTCTTACAATTTTTAAGCTTTCAAAGAGTAACATTTCTCAATTTAAAATCTAGATCACTAGATGCACTTTCATATAGCATATTTCATAATTGTTCATACACAAACCCACTTAAGGGGGAGAGTTACATCAGTTTGAGTACTTCTTTAGAGTATATGGATATTTATTAGTTCTCATTAACAAAGGGATATTTGAGATCAACTTAGCTTCACTTGAGCCCACTAACCCTTGTTTTGTAAGGTGATAAACCTTGAATCGGAGGACGTAGGGTTTTTAGCAATTGATTTATTTTAGGAACATGTGTATGTGATTTAAACTGATAGACTACAAGGTGAAAATGAACACTAATAGGTGAAAATGATTATTATGAGAAAGGATCTAAATTATAAGCCAAATAAAAGTGTCTGAGGGAAAAAAACATTTATTCTAGTGTTTATAGTCTGATGCTAGTGTCTCAGTTGACAAAAATCTAATTTATATACTATGGTGAACTGATGAAAATCATCAAACTATCTACTTCCACACCTATCCTTATCAAATTTTCCTATGCAATATTGCATAATCTAAGTGTTATTTCTCCTTCACATTACTACTTTTAGAATATTGCTTATCTTTTTACTTTCCTATATTTAAGATATTCACATATTAAGTATATTTATCAAAATATTGTAAACCTAAATTAATTAATTAACATATTTTAGAATTTATTATTATATAATTGATTAGGATATTTCCCCTACCCTTACCATAATAAAGGGTTATTTTTTGTTGAACTTTTCCTTTGAGTATTATTGTACAACCCTAGATTGCTTTAGGGTTTTCAACCTTCTATTGTTTCAAATTCTAATTTCCTTGTCATGTTGGATTATTTTCTACCGTCCATATATATTTATTTTATTATTCTCATATTGGTATTTGTAAATTTTAAAATGGATAAAAATGAACCTCTTCCTCCTTCTAACCATAATAAGGGTGATAGTTACTTTCCCTCTAACCAAGTTCATGTGATCACAACTCTAATGGGTAAGGTATCCCATCCTATACTACCAAATAGAGATAACCAACATATACTTACTCAACCTACTCCACCTCCCACACCACCTATTGATTGTGTATGAATGCATGTTCAATTTAAAGTACCTAAGGTTTATGCTTTTGAAACCCTCAAGGATCAAATCATCATTATAACCAAGTTAATAGAATATTTGAAAAATAAAAATCAATATTTATATTCAAATATCACATAATTGGAAAATATGGTACATATGCAAATAATCCAGAATGTGATCATGTTAATCATGTATTTGTATCTTCATCTAGCAATATTATGCCTAACAGGACTTCATAGCCAAATGAGAAGCTATAATAGAATATATCTACAAAAAGTGATTCAAAAATTATAAAAAAGGATAATAAGAGTTTAGGTGAGATTCCAAGATAAATGCTTAGAAATAAGTTGATCAAACTATCTCCTATACATTCTCTAAGGAGATCAAAATAGTATTATGCATATCGTAAAATACATGGGCATCATATAGATAGTTGTTTGGATTTGAAGAATAAAATACAAAGTAAAATTGATAGCGGTGATCCTATAATAGATGCATCAATCAAGCAACCCACTCACCTTATGCATGCATATTTTATAACACGAGTGAAAAAAGAAAAAGTATGGGTATATAAGGATAATTTAGAGAAAAAATAGTTGCAATTGAAAAAATTAGACCAAAATAATATTCAAAAGGTATAATTAGAGCAAGAAAAGAGTAAAAAGACAAAAGTAGAGAAAATAGGATTACAAAAGGCACAAGATGAAAAAGATAAATTACAAAATGAATAATATTAAAAGTAAAATTTAAAAAAGTTACAACATGAAAAAGTGAAATTACTAAAAGAGAAGTTGGCAAATCAAATTCAAGGTAAGCAAGAAAGCATGCTTAAAGTATGGTTTCTAACAAAAAAGGTCAAAAATCAAGACATTTGAAAAAGATAAATTTTAAAATGTGTTTTCAAAGGGATAAATTACAAACCATTCCTCATATCAGTTAGCTTTCACTATCACTGCTCACATAGATGGCAAAAAATTTACAAATATCAAAGTTATGGACTATAAATATACAAAGTTTTGTTCTATGTTATTTCTTAGCTCTATTCAAAATAATCATCAACAACTAGATCAAACTAATTAAATTGAAACAATTATGGGATCAATTCATTTAAGAGTTATGTTTGATTTAAAATAATGTTCTCTTATTTTTAATGTTATTTATAATAGAAGTGCATAGAATGTTTTGCTTGGAAAATCATGGTTACACTCAATAGGAGCAATGATTGATAAAATCATTAGTTTTATATAATTTGATCATGAAGGTAAGGTCAAATCCTTTTCCAAATAAGTTGCATATTTAGAGATAAATCATAAAAAATAAGACATATCTTTAGCTACTATATAAACAAATATAAGTAATAATATATCAATAGAGGCACAAGACACAATCAATATTACAAAAGAGAAATCAAAAAGGTAAATCCCACAGTATGGGGTAGTTAGTTATTCATATCTACATACAATAGAAGACAAGAGTGGTATTTCACAATTTTAACATAAGGATACTCTAGATTACTATGATTATCATTATATTAATTATGCATAAGATGAATGGAATGACACAACTAATATGCAGGATGAATATGGAAATATAATTGAGGGTTATGTTACACATGACACAAGGCCTACACAGAGGCATCCCATTGGTGGCATATTGAAATTTTAGTAGAATCTTTTCCTTATACATAATACCTTTTATAATCATGCACATATGCAAAAATAATAAAAAATAAAATATTCAAGAAAATACAAAAATGTTAAAATAAAATAAATATACAAAAACATTCAAATAAATTAAAAATACAAAAATACTTGGCATTTACTTATTTACTAAATTTTGTGTGTTGTCTACTTTATATTAATAGATAACACATCCTTTTATTTTTATACACACATATATTTCATAGGTTTAAGTGTGATACAAGCATACATTAGATACATGATACATGAGAAATAAATTTTAAAACTTTTCCTCCACCCACGACACACTAAGTTGGGGTCATTTGCTACATTAATCATAATTGATACTAGTTACATTGTTTTATAGTCACTTTAAATTATCATGTTACACTTATATACTAATGTTTACACATGTATATATTAATGTTTACATCTTACAAAGTGTGTTAAATATGTTATCCTATATGACATTTTGCTAAAACATGCATGCAAGAACTTGTATGATATGGTTATGTTGGTTTCTTATATATTTTACTTATTCATCTTATCACATGGCTTACTTGAGTGTAATATTTTTTTGTTACCTTGTTTTAACTGAGGAAAATTTGAACATGTCCCTTATTTATTGGCCATAGTGCCACTGAGTGATTTTTATTTCATGCATAGACATTTGAACATGTCCTTCCCTTGAGTGTTTATAATTTTGAACATAACCCTTATTTGCATTCTTCTTAAACCCATTTTTGACATTGAGTGTTCTTGTGTGTGTGCTTGATTATTTACTAATTTTGTGTTTGTTACTCCTAGACTTTTCCATTATCCATATAATGAATATTTTTTGTGATTGGATATTTTGAACTTAATTATTACATATACTTAGACATGATATCACTATATGCTTCATTACTACATATATGGTATGGTTATCTTATCCTTTTAAGATAAATTGACTACCAAATTACATTCTCCTCAACTCAAAAGGTGGGGTCTATCATTGGAGGTATGTTATAGATACATGAGTCCCCACACACACAAATTTGGTGAAAGTAACATAATTTGATACAATTTACATGATTTAGGTACACACTTGGAATAAAATCTTATGCATTTAGCATCAATTTTAACATATTTAGGATAAATTATTTAAGGTTTGGGACCGATGTAATGTATAGTTTATAGATTAGAGGTTACATTTTGGTAGATAATTTATCTTGAGACACATTATAGGTGAATATGTCATGTAAATTTATGAAATCACATATACTTATTTAGATTATATATCACTTATATTAGACTTGATCAAAGGGCATGAAAAGGGTGCATTCCTTTCTCACCACATATTGATGCATTAATTTTCCAAGATGCATTGATTAAACCTTTATCTTTTAGAGTAGTTTTCTCCCTTGAGTAGTGTGATTGAGACTTATCACCCTTGATGGCCTTGATGATGCTCTTATTTTTAGGTTGATATGGGTATATCATTTGATGTTAGCTAGATTGTCAATATTGTCTAGATTATGTATATACTTAATTTGTGCAATCAAGATTCAGTTCTCTCAATGGCCTTTTCATAAGTTGCCTTCAATCCATATTAATGACATTATCACATTCTAATTCACATCTTCATGTCTCCAAGGTTCAATTTTAAACCTCTCTCTCCAATGCTTCAACAAGAAAACATCATTACCAAAGAAAAGTAACAAGGCAAAACATGGTTGCATTGACACATGTGTATATTCATTCCTTTCCTTATTTAATTTTAAACATTTCAACTATCCTTTTTCATATTATATGAACTAATTACTCTATATCATGCTCTTGGTTATAGGTAATGCATAAACAATGAATTTAAATGGGACTCAAGCAAAGGAAACATGTGTCATACACACCAAGGTACACATTTATTTCCTTTAACATAGTAATTTTAGCTTTATGCATTAGTATGTTGGTGGGGAGAATGTAGATACTTAAATATAATTTTATATAACATTAAAGTCTTGTATACTTGATAAATACCAATCATGGCTTAACCCTTTAGTTTAATACCTTCCTGTTGTTGAAAGGCTCACATTCACCATATCATTGTGCCTAATTACCTATCTTGATTTTCATCATGCACAAATAGTTATAGATGCTCAATTAATTTATAAACTAAAGGATACTAATTTTTAGATTAGGATATTAGTGTCATTATCAGTGTCCTAAATTTGATGTTGATGTCCCTACCTTCCAAATGGTCAGACATAAGGGTTGACCTATGTGTCTTGTTTAACCCTACCAAGATATTATTTCAAAAGATGTGGTATAAATAAAATCAAATGTAATTTATTATCTATATATAAAGTGCCTCTCAAGATCACACTACACTACTAAAAATCATTTGCACAACTAAGCTATACTACCATATTCTTACCTATTTTCAAATTAGTCATAGGTAAAATATTCTTATAGATCAAAAGCATTAAAAAATCAGCCCATGAGTATTATTTGTCAAGTTACAAGCTAGATCACTAGATGCACTTGTATATAACATAATGAATAATTATTCACACACAAGCTCTCATAATGGGAAGAACTACATCGATCTAAGGCCCTCTTTAGAGTATATGTAGGTAGCACTCATTGACATAGGTGTCTTTGAGGTCAATCGACTTCATTTGAGCCCACTAACTCCTATTTTGTAATGTGACATGCCCTAAATTGGAGGACCTATGATTTTGATCAAATAATTGATTTCAATAAATTTATGTGTATGATTTGAACTGATAGCCTACAAGGTGAAAACAAACCTTAACATGTTAAATTGACTATTTTAGAAAAGGATATATATTATGAGTCAGACAAAAGCATGGAAATCAAGATAAAAAACATCGATGCTAGTATTTATAGTCTGACGTTAACATCCCTACTAACATAGATCTAATTTATATAATTTGATGAATTGAGATGAATCATCACACTATCTCCTTCCAAACATATGCCTATCAAATCTACCTTCACATCATTAAATAAGTTAAGTGTTATTTTTCCTTCACATTACTACTTTCATAATATTGTTTGGTATTTTACTTTCTTATATTTAGCATATTCTTAAAATTATTATATTTATAAAAATACTATAAAACAAAATTATTTAATTGGCCTAGTTTTTAATAGATTAATCCATAATTGATTAGGTTAATCCCTTACCCTTAACACAAATAAAGGTTAAAGATGCACATAATTACTAATAGGTTTGTTGGATCGATGTTTAAGTTTTGAAATCAAAACATAAAATATTCTCACTGATATTGATTCAAAAGTGTGTTATAAATTGATCAACCAAAGGATTGAAAGAAAAAACAAATTAGAAAGGGAGATCATGAAACCAATGCAGTGCATAATCCTTAAAAAATCTATGAAAACATCCCAGTTAACAACCTATCATTGGAATCATAGTCCATGCATGATGTGTGGAAGGCTTGAATATGTTGTTCTATATCACCCTTACCATCATATAATGTAAGCTTAGGTGACACAAAACTTATTGATAAAGGATAATATAAGATATCAAGAACTAATGGATTATGTAATAACACATGAGAATAAATGATATGGCTAACTCTATAATATTTTTGTTGTAATTGTAATACCTTATTATGTAGATCAATATATATTTGCATAAGTGTTTGAGCATTAAGCATAGAAAATTATGTATTAGAAGATGGTGTGACATGATTAATAACTTTAGAATTTATGAAAGTATGATGTGTAGGGATAGTCATAGTAATATGAGAAAAAACATGTGTTTCCTTCATACCATACCCATTAAAAACAATTTTTTAAGGTCAAGTCCAAATATGAGGCAAATTTTGAAGGTCATAATAGTTATGAAGAATGTGAAAAAGACTCATGTATGTGAGCATAGGTAAAGTGTATATTACCAAATATGAGTGTTTACATCCTCAGGAAAATAGTTTCATTATAAAATATCTTCTACAAAAAATTGATCAATTAGATATAATGCTTGTTAAACTATAAGGTCGTCAATAAATAACATATGACTATTATGTTAGTATATTGTGTGTTAAAAATGCTTTAGAATAAAAAATAACACATTATCCTTACTAAAAGGATGTCATTTTCAATGATGGTGCATTGGCATCCTTTCCTATTGAACCTAATGATGTGTTATCTATGTTTCCATATATGTGTATTAACATTGAATAATATCATAAAACTAACCCAAATTTAAATGGATTAAAAATTGCATATGCTGACTACATAGCATAACCACCTTCCTTATATATTGTTGTTCTCCCAAATATAATAATATAAATATACCAAATAAAAAATTATTTACAATCAACTTACTGAGTAACACCATTTTCTATGCCATGGAAAATATTTGCCATGTCTCTAGTAAATAAATACAATATGAAAGTTATTTTTATATGGAATTTCCTACTTTTTATCCTACAAGTGAAGCTATGTTTAGAGTATCTCACTTCAAAATAGTTGAAGACAGAATATGAACTCCATTTGAAATGTTATTATGATAAAATATTCGGTATCCATCCAAGGTTTATATATTTTATTCTTAATCTAATGATGTGTCATCATACCTAAGGAATATTAACCCTTATTTTAAATATGAAAGACAATTTTTCAACTATTATTACATATCTTTGAGAGTGAATCCATCTAATGCCTAATGATAAAATTACAAAAGAATTAGTCTAATTTGATTTTAATTTTTTAGGAACAATCTCATATTGGAAAAAATGCCATAATGAACTAACATGATTAATAAATTATATTATACCACTCTATTTTTCGCATTGAGTGTTATAGACCTAAAATGTCCTAAATTGCATAGTGCAAATTCTTCCAAGCCACCTAAAAATTCACATCAAGCTTATCGTTTGAGAATAAAAAATATTATTTCAAATTCACATCACATCCATTTACATGCATCATATATTTAAAATATTTCATGATAATGTATTATACAATCACTTTGCAGGATAAGAGTATTGGTATATGTGTGTAATAAATTGATTTATTTTGGTTTTTATTTTTGTTTTTGTTTTTTTAAATAACTTGTTGTATTTAGCCTCATATAAACTAATATTATTTTCAAGTATGAATGGAAACATAGATATTTGCACATATTCATGGATTTCTCATGCTAAAAAATGAACCCAATATTGATACATTAGATTGGGAAGATCAAACTGCAGTTGCAAATCTAAAAACATATTTTGATAATTATATATCCACTTATAATCCACATGATAAATTTCACAAAAATAAAATGGTTCGTTGTTTTATTCTTTATTATCCATGTTTATTAAATAAAGTATACATACTATTAAGAAATCATTTTCTTGGCATTGGAGAGATTTTGAATCATGTTTATAGGCATAATAAATGCATAAAATAAACATGTTAAAGAAAAAAAAGATTTTTCAATCTTAATATAAATCATCTTGGGAATTGCATCAAGAATTTTCCATACTCATTGAAAATAATGAAACCAAAAAATATAATCCTCCTCGTGATGATGACATATTGAATACTGAATCCAAACATGCATTCCATTTGGAAAGAAAATGTTAATTTTCAAAATAATCTTTCATGTTAAGTTGTATTGAAACATATTCAAAAATATGCTTTGAAATCATATAAGTCTCAAAGATTTAATGCTTTCACAGTCCATATAAATCAATATCAGATTTTAGAATAACTGTGTAAATTTTTCTTCTTCAACATTTTGGATCACTACCATGATCCTTTAGGGGTCATCAAGAGATAAAATAAAATAAAAGTGGAACAACAAAATTATCCTTCATAAATAGTACTAGGGAGAGGCAATTAACTATTGAAACCCAAAGTCAATAAAATTGCTAAATTAAATAATAGAAATTTCTATCTTTTTTATAAATAATCATTTATCTAAGTTGGATTGAATAATAGAAATTACTTTTGTTTGAGTTGGATTTATTAGTTAGAAAACAATTTTCTTTTATATAATAATTGGCAACATTTTTTTAACTAGTTATATAATTAATTAATCATGTAATAATAATGCATGAAAACTTTAATGAAGTCAAAACATCCTTGTCTAAGTTTTAATAATTAATTAGAAACATATTTTATTTTATATTATAATAGTTGGTAACATTGTTTAATCTAGTTTATAGTTAATATAAAAATTAAAATAAAGTAGTAATAAAATAATGCATGAAAACTAAGTTAAAACTTCATATAACACATCTAAAATTGACTTCCATCCATTACCAAGTTCTAGGCCATCATCCCTATTTAGATTATTAGGGTGTTTACATATTTTTATGGCTTCTCTAAGCTTTTTCTTGTAAAAATGGCTCTGTATGGTTATTGCCCTAGTTTGATCAATGTTAATGGCATGCTTAGTCTTGTAGGAGTTCTCTATAAGAGTATATTTCTCTTTTCTTTCAAGACAAATATCTGCAGCATTTTCCTTGATTACCGTCTTTATAAATCTCCCAGTCTCACCAATATATGGGATTCCACAAGAGCATTCCATGATGTAGACCCCAATTTGAAAGTTACAATAGTGAGGGTCTTTAACAGTCCTAAGATCTATCCTTAAATTATTAATATAAATGAAGGTGGTCTTAATATTTTGACTTTTAACCATTTTGGCTAACTCATTTGAAATCCCTTCCACATAATGTAGAAATGCTACTAGGCCCTTAGCTAAAGTTTCACTGGGATCTTATCTCCCTATTTAAAATTTAGCTTGTTTAATAGTTATTGTAATTTTCTTATTAATGTAACCATTCATTTCAAAAACACATATTAAGTGCTCAATAACTTGGTCAATATTGTCATTATCAAAAATCTTAAAATATCTAAACGCTAATTTTTTTAGAACTTCCACATTTTATGTCAGTTGATGTCGAGAAGAGGCATGAAGGTAAAGGTCAGTGTGAATACCTTTTCTATAGACATTTTTTCCAGAGAAGCATCATATTTCTTTGAAATAAAGATATCTATGAGAGGAAGTTTCCCCTCAATCTTAATTTGTTTGGTGAATTTTATGGTATGGAATAAATGATTGAGGTCATAATGAAATTCCTCTAGACTAACCCTTCCATGCTGCCAACATAAATTGGTATCATTGACATATCTCTTACACCATTTAGGCTTAATAGGAAAAGAGCAAAAAACTTGATCTTCAAACTTTTCCATGAAAAGGTTGGCTACCATAGGGGAAAAGGGTGATCCTATCACCATTCCTTTGCATTGCTCATATATAACTCCCTTAAAGAATAAAAATGTTGAATTTAAACATAATGCCACTATACACTTCTAAATCCAGATCTAATATCACTGATCCATGACCCCTAAGGCCAACCAAATCTGAACCTAGTCTCAACTTGTCCAATGTGACCACCTTGGTCATCATATCCATAGTATTTTGGCTAGTATGAATCTTCTCCAAATTCACCAAGTTCTCCTCCAAATTCATCTTGATGAAGTGATAACGTAACTGAATTTGTTTCATCCTCTAGTGGAAAGCAAAGTTTTTTGCCAAATGAATAGCACTCTAACTATCACTGTGTAGTCTCCCAACTTCCTGCTCATACCCCAACTCTCAAAACAACTCTTATAACAAAATCATCTCCTTAATATCCTCTATGGTATCAACATACTCTTTCTCTATGGTTGACAAAGCCACAACCTTTTGTATCTTAGAAATCCAACTAACTATTGTATCTCTAATAGTAAATATATATCCTATCATACTTCTCCTGCTATCAATATCCCTTACCATATTTGAGTCCACATAACCATGCAAAGTGGTATATGATCTAACATTAAATAATTAAAATTTCATGGTTCCTCTCAAATACCAAAGAATCCATTTCACTACCTGCCAATGCTTATAACTTGGATCACTCATATCCCTACTCACAACTCCCACTACTTGGGCAATATCTAGCCTAGTACAAGCCATGGCATACATCAAGTTGCCAACTACTGATGAGTAAGGTACCTTAGACATCTTAATATTTTTAACTTCATCTTGGGACACTGCACTTTTGATAATCTAAAGTGTCTTACCAAAGGAGTACCACCAGATTTAGCATCCAACATGCTAAACCTTTCCAAGACTTTCTTCACATACTCTGATTGGGATAAGATCAACTTCCTCTCCTTCCTATCATGATAAATCCTCATACCAAGGATTTGCTTTGTAGTACCCAAATTATTCATAAAAAAGGAGTCACTAAGCCTTTTCTTGAGCATATGAATATGTTGTATGTTCTTTCATTCAACTAACATGTCATCAACATACAAGCATAATATAATAAACGAACCATCATCAAGATGTTTGATGTATACGCAATGGTTAGAATGACACCTTTGATATTCTTGTTCCAACATAAAACAATCAAAATTCTTGTACCATTATTGTGGAGCTTGTTTCAGACCATGCAAGATCTTCTTCAATTTGCACACATAGTTCTCCTTCCCTTTGACCTCATAACCCTGTGGTTGCTTCATATATAACTCTTCATCCCAATGACCATGAAGAAAAGCAGTTTTCACATCTAACTATTCTTAAGTGAAAATCCTCAACTGTAACTAAACAAAGAATAGTCCTAATAGAATTTATTTTTATAACAGGATATAAAATCTCATCAAAATCAATACCTAATTTTTGTGTAAACCCTTTGACCATCATCCTAGCCTTATACTAGTTTCTCCCTTCATCCTCTTCTTTGATTCTGAAGATCCACTTGCTCAACAATGTACTCTTGCCCTTGGGTAGCCTAACCAAATCCCACATTTTTTTCTCCATGAGAGATCTATGCTCTTCATCCAAGGCTTGTTCCCATATCAAATTGACATCTACCTGCATTGTTTCCTCATAACGCTATGACTCTCCATTGTCATTTAGTAATAAATAATTCAAATAAATAGAAAAATGTTCAGATGTTTTTCTTACCCTAGAAGACCTTCTTACAATAGGAGTTTAGGGTCCTTGTGTATAAGGTTCCTAAACTAAATCCTTGGATACTATGCCATCAATAATGTCATCTAATATTGTGTACTCTTTTTATTCCTGATCTTGGTGCTATAACTAATCCTTATGCATGAATTTTTCATTAAAGACTACATCTCTAGATCAAAATATTTTTCTATCTTTAATGCTTCATAAACAAAAACCAAAGTCATCCTCACCATAACCAACAAATGTGCATTTCTCTGATTTAGCCTCTAGATTGGTCATATCCTCTTTCTTTATGGGATTAAATGCTTCACAACCAAAGACTCTAAGAAAAGAATAATCAACATTATTATCAGACCAAGCTTGTTTAGGAATGCCTCCATCCAAAGGCATAAAAGGTCCTCTGTTAATCATATATACTGTCATGCTAACTGCTTATGCCCAAAACTTAAAAGTAAACCTGCATGTAACCTCATCTCCTAACAAGTTCTATTATTGTTCTATTCATCCTTTCAGATACCCCATTCTGCTATGGAGTTCTTAGAACCATCCATTTCATATGGATTCCATTGTTAGAAAAATAATCAAAGAAAGCATTACTATAATACTCACCTCCATTATCTAGTCTAAGACATTTCAACTTGAGACTTGTTTCATTCTCAACCAAGGATTTCCACTTCTTAAAAGTGTCAAATACATCAGATTTATTTTTAATGCAATAAACCCAAACTTTTCTAGTTGCATCATCTATAAAAGTAACATAATAATTGGATCCACCAATAAAAGATACCTGAGTTGGTCCCTATACATCTGAGTATACCAGATCTAAATTGTGATCTTTCTTTATGGGTCTAACCTTTAGAAACTTAAACCACTTCTATTTCCTATACACACAATTCTCATAGAAGTCTAGATCTAGATCTTCCAAACCATGCAACTTATATTTTAAGATCTGCATGCCCTTATGGCTCATATGACCGAGCTTGTAGTGCCACATAGTTACATCTCCATCTGTAGCAACTAAATCAATATAATTAACACTACTAGTCAAATACAAAGTACCAACTTTCTTACCTCTTGAAATCACAAGAGAACCTTTGGTAACTTTCCAAGAATCTATAGTAAGCAATATAGAACACCCCTCACTACCTAATTGCCCCACTAAAACCAAATTTTGTCTCAACATAGGCACATGCCTAACATCCTTAAGGATCCATGTGTTCCCCTTTTACATGTTAACCTAAACACAACCTTTCCCTACTATCTCACATGGTTCATTATCATCAAGATATACATGTCCTAGATTCTCTTAAATATAATCAGTAAAATAATGCCTATGTGGGGTGGCATGAAAAGAAGCCCCTAAATCTAATACCCAAGACTCAAAAAAACTATCCATAGAAATAATTAAGGAATCTTAACATGATTTACCTAATTTCATTACCTCATTCATTTCCTCCTTGTTTGCATTCTTATCCCAAAGTGACCAACAGTCCTTCTTTGAGTGTCCACTCTTCCCACAATGCCAACATATCATCTTGAATCTAGATTTAGACTCAGATCTACCTTTTGACTTTCCTCGATTGCCTTTGCTCTTGTCCTTTTACCTCCCTCTAGTATCAACAGATAAAGTGTTACCTGAATATGATTCACCAGTGCTTTTCCTTCGCATCTCCTTGCTAAAGATCATACCTACAACATCCTCAAAATTTAAGTTTCCCTTGGCAGGGACTGCATTACTTACAGCCATAACCAAACTATCCCAACTATCAAGAAACGAGCATAAGATTAGCAAAGCTCTAACTTTATCATCAAAATTAATTCCAACTAAAGCAAGCATACTTATGACCACATTAAAATCATATAGATGATTAGTTATTGAACTATTCTTAGACATTTTCATGTTAAACATCCTTTTCATAAGAAAAATTTTATTAGAAGCTGAAAGTGTCTCATATAAATTTTTAAGTTTATCCATGAGATCCTTTGTGGTTATCTGATATACAATGTTAAATGCAATAGAAGATGCAAGGCATAATTAAATGGCTCCCAATGCCTTCTTATCAAGTAATGACTAATCTGCATCACTCATATTTATAGTTTATCCTCTTCTTCCCTCCAAGGGGAGTTGAAGTTCCTTTTGATATAGGTAATCTTCTATCTACATTTTCCATAAACTAAAATGCTTACCATCAAACTTCTTAATTCTGAATTTGATCTCTTCTCTCATAGCTCCCACTCAAGCTAATACCCTTCCTATGATTTACCACTTCAGTAAAACACACAACCAATGGCTCTGATACCAGTTGTTAAGAATAAAACACTTCTAAATCTAGATCTACTATTACCATAAACTAGATCTAAAGCTATACATTAAAATGCATCACAGAAACATTCCTTAATTAACCATTAATATGAAAGCATAAATGAGAGCAAGATAAAAATAATATAGATAACACAGATCTAACGTGGTTCACCCAAGGTGGGCTATATCCACCAATGAAAGTTCTCAAATAAATTAGTAATCTAAAACAAGATTATAACGAACTCTCACAGAGATAGAAAAATATCCTATAGAAAGTGTTGCATAAAAAAATTGCACTTTCACCTGCACATGCACAATGTTGTATCTCACAAATTGTGAAACCACATGTTATAATAAACCCCTGCAGTTTGACTTTGATCCTCAAAGCCACACCCTACAAATAAACCGTCAACCTATAAAGGCCACACCACACCCTGTATATATAAGAAAATGAAAAAAATCCATAAAAATAGGAGCAAATATGCAATGTTTATCCAAGATAAGCATTATCCAACATGTGACAACCTTTTTTCACCTCATCAAGCCTATCTAAAAGCTCTCCCAAGGAGAAATTTTCCATATTCATCTTCTCCACCTTCTAAGGGAACATTTTCCCATGAACATGTGATCACAACCAACTCCACTCAACAAGGAAGGAGTTCCATTTTCCAAAAAATAACTAGCTTCCTCAAAACAAGGAAGTCAGCATGGAAAAAGGCATCTAACAACTAACTCCATGAAATATGGAATACATAGAAATTAGGAATACAAGGAATATTCCACTCACATTTGGAGAACATGAAAATTATGGCCCACACATCCTTTGAGCTCTTTAGGCCCCAAAAAATGTATTCTTATGGTCATGTGATAGCCCCAAAGGGTTCCACACTCAACATATATAGTTTAAAGTGTGTCGCTAATACCTTCTAAAGGATTCTCTTCCTTAGGTTTCAAATTATAATAATTCGAAGGAGGATGTGCATTATAAATCACATGCACTTTAGGCTTACGAGTAATCTCATATCTTCGACTTAGCATTTATGCTAGGTTATGTCTATGACTCATTTGTAGATGTATTAAGACCATTTATGTTTTCATCTATCAAATCTTGTATATTATGTCGCAAACTAATGCATATATTAGTTGAATGTCTATATATTAATGATAGTCATAATATGCATTATTTTCAAAACCCTTAGCTATAGGCTTACTCATATAAAATTCTTAATGGGGAAGGAGATATTTAAGGTTGCACTCAAGTAACTTATTTAATACCTTGTGAGGAGGTTTTGGTAAATGTCAAAATTACCTCCTTAGTGTAGTTGAGAGAAAAAACCAATTAGTTGGTTGTGAGACTACGTGAGCTGTTATTTTTGCATCATTCTTTTTATAACTTGCTTTTGATTTGAAATTTTGTTTACAAGAATTTGTTTTACTATAAGTGGTTGGACAACTAGATCAATATTTTAACTTATTCATTGCCATAAGTTTAACTTCTCTTTCTAAACTATGTGACATAGGCCACCAAATAATTAAATCTTCTTAAACACAATAGACACATGTAGAGGGGCAAGTAAGATTTTGTTTAATATATCTTGTAGTTCATTATTGACCATTGGTTTGTTAATTTAGAAAGCATAGTCTTGTAACAAAACACATAATAACTATTAGGTGTGTTGGATCCTTGTTTAAGTTTTGCAATCTGAGCATAAACAATATTATCATCGATGTTGATTAAAAAGAGTGTTATAAATTGACTGGCCAAAAGATTAAAAGCGTAAACATATTGGAAAGGGAGACCATAAAACCAACACAATTTATAGTACTTAAAAATATGTGGAAATAACTTAGTTAATAATGTATTATTGGAAACATAGTCCATACATGTTACATGAAAAGCTCAAAGATGATGTTCTAGATCACTCTCACCATCATACAATGTAAGCTTAGGTGACATAAAACCTATAGGTAAAGGATAAGCTAAGATCTCAAGAGGTAACACATGAGAATCAATGTTATGATGAACTCTATAAGAATTTTGTTGTATTTGTAAAACCTTATTATGTATATCAATAACTATTTTCACATGTTTGATCATTAAGCATAAAAAATTGTGTATCAACATATGGTGTGACAGGATTAGTAACCTTAGAATTTATGAAACTATGATGTATAAGGATAATATTAGTAATATGAGGAATATCTAGTGTTTCCCTTATACCATAGCCATTAATAACAAATTGTTAAAGTCAAGCTCATATATGAGGCAAATTTGTAAGATCACAATGGATATGAGGAATGTGAAAAAGAGTCATGTATGTGAGCATAGGCAAAGTGTATATTACTAAATATAAGTGTCTACACCCTTTAGAAAATAGAATTAGATTGCAATATATTATCATCGTATTTCATGACTTTCAAAAATGCATCAATTTTATAAGGTTTTCTATTTCATAGATTTATTTAAATTATGTATGCAACATTTCACTTTTTTTTAGTTTTGATTGTTGTTAGTACTTGTTCGAGCAAGTATTATTGTAATCACATCAACTCATCAATCTCTATTGAGAATGGTGTAATGTAAAAAAAATCAAAAGTTTCTAAAGTTTGAACCATTCTTGAAAAAAAAAATTTAAAAATTTTTATTTTTATACATTTTTATTGATGAATGGTCAATGACATGACAAATTGTCTAGGAAATTTCAAGCATTTAACATTAATAAATTCGAGAAAAATAAATATCATATCTATCCAAAAAAAAATCTCCTTTATTTCTAATGTCATGTTTTGCTTGCTTATTTTTTTACTTTGATGTGCATCATTAATTTCCGAAACAATAATATAATAATATAAAAATCTTCGAGTATAAAGGCTCAAAAAAATTCATCCTCCCTTGTATGCTAAAATTCATCCTTATCCCATCCACAAAGATGTATTGTATAATTTTTAATCAGAATTTAGAGGGTTGTATGTTTTTTGCATTTATGTTGAATGCCATAAGAGAGGTAGGAGCCGATTTCATTGAAGCAAGCATGTGGAAAGCGATGAGGTGAATGAGTTGATAAAGGCTTTTAAAATTTCAATGTTTTCACTTGTAGTAGCCAGCTTACTCTATTCAGCGCATATTTGCTATTGATGAGCAAACAAGGGTTTATGTATTTCATTTTAAATTAAGGATTTCAATTTTGTTACTCGGAATCGCCTATTCAGGGACCCTCAAGCTTATTTTGCATATTATATTACGTGTTTTTTCATTTTATATATTATATATGATGAAGAAGTTTTATTTTCAGGTATTTGCACAATTATTATTTTTGGTTATTGGATCTAAATTAAATCGGATTTTGTGATTCATTAAGAAGTTTTATTTTGAGATATTTTCATAGTGGTTTTTTTGGGTTGATAGTTGGCGAAGATGTTTTGTCAAATGATGGGTTTCTCCACTACATCATTGGTATGTAAAAATAAGTGCTTGTGGTGGCTTGAACTTATGACTTATGATTGTTAGACTTTAACTTCTCCATATTGGGGTTTTGTTCTAGCTAAATGAAAGTTGACAAGCTACATCCACAAGTTTGTAAGATATCTTTTGTTGTTCGGCTTTCAATCTCTAGACTTGGCAACTCCTTGTCGATAGGCCTTCCCTCCATGTGACTGCCTTCTTGTAATAGCGGCCTAGATACAAAATCAATAATTTGTTGCTATTGTTGGCTTTTCTAAGGCCCTTAGATCAACATAAGCATAGCCGCCCTTACTTCCTTTTGTGACATTATCATTTCAATGTGTGAAAAACATGCATTTTGAGCTTCGTAACCTATGGCCTCCACCCCTACCATCGGCTAGCCTAGTTACCCTTATGGTAGAACCTGCAACTTCCTATTATCAAATTATATATTAGATTTATTTATGATCATATTTTAGCTAACTTATGGTCAAGTTTTCTAATTGTTGAATTTGTTGGAGTAAATCTATTAAATTTTAGATTTATTGTGGCAAATTCTCTATTTATCCGGTTTTTATTTATGAAATTGAAGGAAGTTTGACTTATTATATTAAATTCCAAAAACCAATTAAATTGAGGATGTGATTAATTATATTCCATAGTGTTCGAACACATGACCTTCTATTGTCAAACTATAACTTCTACATAACAGACTTATGGTTTTTAAAATTAAATAAAAGCTAAAGTTGTGTGGTAAATGTGTAATATTTTGGGATTCCTATGACAATTTTACAAATCAGCTCATTTAATTTTTTGGAATTGAATTAAGTTTTCATTTGGAAATTATATCGAAATTCAAAAACCAATCAAGCTATAAATTTTGTAACTTGCCATCATTAGAAATTGCAACTTGTTATTGTGAAACTATAACTTCTATAAATTAAACTACTTACAATTATGTTTTAAATAACTAAGCGTCAAATTTGTTAATTGTTGGATTTGATGGAGGAAATATGTTAAAATATGAACATACAGTGGAAAATTCACTAATCATCTTTGTTTTATGTAAAGAATTGGAGTAAGTTTTCCCTTTGAAAATTAAGTTGAATTTTAAAAAATAGATAAATTGAAGTTATGATTGTGTATTCGTTGAGTGCATGATATAGTGTTAGAATGCATACCTTACTTTAACTTCTATATAGTATATTTTCATTTTTTGCTTAGGATTAAGTTTAAGCTAGCTAAGTGTTCGATTTTTTAATTGTAGAACTTAATTGGGTAAATATGTTAAATTTGGATTTATTAGAGTAAGTAGGTTAATTTTAAACTAAATGAAGCAAATTAATTAATCATCTAATTTTATTAATGAAACTAGAGTCAGTTTGCCTTTGGAAATTTTGTTAAATTTAAAAACTCAGTTAAATCAAAATTATGATTAACTCTAGTTTATACAGTGTGAATGATCTAGTGTTTGAACCCATGACCTATTGTTGTCAAGCCATGACTTCTACATAGTATAATTTTGTTTTAGTTAAATGAGAGTTAAATTTGCTACTGATTGATATTATTCTGGCAAATATGTTAAACTGATTAGTCTTATTTTACTGGGACAAATTTTTTAATTGGTAAATTTTATTTATGAAATTGGAATAAGTTGACATTTGAAAATTATGTTCAATTTAAAAAATTGGTAAAAGCAAAGTTATAGCTAACAATAATTTTTGATCTGATGTTATTGTGTGTGAATCCATAACTTGCTATTGCATATTTTTAACTTGCACAAAGTAGACTTCTCCTTTTTTAAAAATTTTAAATTTTAAAATATTTTATCGATAAGCCCCCTTTTTCAATTCCACATATTATACTTACTTCCAGGTATATTTTAGCCAACTGAGAGTTAAAGTGGTTATTCCCCATGTTCTAGTTTCTAAGAAAAATTTACTACTTTCAACATGGTTTAAGGCTTTTTTAAATCACATTTCAATAATCAAATTCCTCTTAAGAGTAGATACTAAAGTCTCATTACGAAGTTTATTTATAATATTTTTATTATTTAATATGATTGGTGTTGTATAAGATTTAAGCTAGTTTCATTGTATATTCATTAACTTCGTGAAACAATATTTCAAATTTAAGATTTAGTGATATAACTTGAGTGATTTACCAACCCCAACCTAAAATCAATACCCTAAGTTCTAAGGGACTAATCACCTTTACATTACACAACTGGTTGAGTAGAGAGTGCTGGCCCGGAACGTGGATAAATTTTTTGACACAGTTTATCCCAGAAACATTTTTTACCATATTATCATGATTTTTATTTTATTATTTTATATATTTGTTGGTTGGGTGTGGAATCTCGTACAATTAAATAAAACTCGACTACGACAGCTCACTAGCAGAAGGGACTGAAATGTCTGTTACTCCTGCGAAGGTATCAGTTGCAGTCTACAGACATGTTAACAATCCTGAATTTTTCTACGTTTATGGTAGTTTGTTCCGTCTAAATTTGACGGTTGACCCTGCCTGTCGTAGTTATATTTTTAATATTGTTCTTCATATAAAGACAATATATAATTTTGCTATAAACATGTACGTATAGTATATACTATTTTTGATGGTAGACATTTTTGCATCCGAACATAGTTATGAAAAATTATAATTGTATTTTACGAGAAATAATTTCGAATAGAGTCATATGGCCATGTAATTTGGCCCCAAAAAAATGGTCAACTCCATACGGTTAGTTCTGTAATTACTATGTTGCCAGTATTGCAGTATTCTGCAAATGTAAGTCTGATTGAAAAGTCCATGGCTTCTGCCATTACGTTTTATGTATTCAATGCTCCACGACAGAAAGGTAAATGTTTAGTTGAAATGTCGAGATATGTTTGAGTTAAGAAATTTGGAAGTTGGGAAGATAAAAATGACAATGAATATATATTCTGAAACATGAAGTAAATGCCTTAAGAATGTCAACGGCTCAGTTCAATGACTGTAGTCTGTAATGGCAGGTGCACATTTTTATATTCTACATTTGGATCACCAGGGATGAGATTTGATGTCTTTAGATGCTCAAAATTATATAGATATGCTCTATCCATGTTGGGAATGGGATATTTAAATTTTTTTTTTCTAAGTTAAAATTATAATTTATTGATTATAGGACTGAGTTAATATTTTGGAATGTGTTGCATCCATTCACTTTTGTATGAGTAGTGATGTATATAGTTATATTATAAATATAAATGTATTTTTCAAATATTTATTTTTTAATGAAATGAATATTATTTAATCTTTAACATTATATTGAAGAAAGTTGATTTAAAGAAGATATTTATTTTTCAATAAAAAATGTGTGCTATATAAAAAATTATAATGTTAAATTAGAACATAAATTATTTTGAAATTATCTTGTGTTCTCATGTGTCTATATTTTATTGGAACGCATCAGTATAGCTATTATAAATTTGAAAAAATAAAATGATATACAACAATTACAACAATAAGGTAGTTGGTAGAAGGTCATGACTTAGTTTCACGTTAGTCAAAAGGGACCAGTTCATATCAGTATAATTGTCAAACAAGGCTCAACAATGAGAGAACCAAGCAACTCAGAACAACATAAAAATAAAGAAGCATGCACAAGCTACTACACTAGAAAGAGGCGGTGGATCATCCTTATGTGTCTGGGCACTCCAAGAGGAAGGCTCAGTAAAAGGAGGATATGGTGCCACCCAACCATCATGAGTAGGATCTAGAAGAAACAAAGATAGAGTAATATTCCAAGTAGGGGATTGCTAAACAACACTGCCAAATAGATCATTCTCTTGCATAGGTGAACTCCACTAGGATGGATTAGCAGCAAACTTCTAGTGTGAAGGTGTCGGACTCCTCCCCCTCAATAAGGAGGAGTGGAAAAGTCGTTATGACTATGTAAACAACTTCACCAATGATGGAATGTTGGGGGAGGATATCCATGTGCCTAATGGTCTATGGAGACGTGGCTCATGGTACAAGGAACACTCCTCCAATGGTTGAGTAACTATTGTGAGTGTTAGAATTCTAGAGCCACCATCTCTACTTGTATTTTTATCTACATAAAGGTGTCTAAACTTAAAATTTAGATTAAGGAGAATCTATAGTTAAAAGGGTAGAGATCGATTACGACACAAGGATTGTAAACTATCTCTAAAGCAGGCCAATTAATTATGAAACTCAGATAAACATATACTAAATTTATTATATTGAGATATTAAAGATAGAAAGTAAAATTATGCTAGATATTGTAATAACAATAAAAAAAGGATACTTAGTTGGTTCTTATGTTAATACAGATCTAGATCTAGAATAGGTAGAAAGTAGACTAGATCTGGATTTTAGAACAATCCCTTGATTCTAGAAATTATGTCTCCATAGCTACAGACACTTGCATCAACCTAGGACCATTGCATCAACACTACTATCTAACTTGGATGTAGGTGTCTAGTACAAAATACCTACTGAAATTGGGTGAGACCAATTGGATGCTTCTAAGTTCTATCATCTTCGCTCTCATGTATTTAGATATAGGACATGGATTGTCACTCCTTGTTAAATAGAAAAATCTTAGTTTTTTATCTTCATATTAGTTGTGGTAAAAATTGTTTAGTGGGCACATGATGTCAAGTTACCCCAAAGACCCTTCTGTCAATGATTGTTGCTTACATAGCCAATTGATTCAATTTTTAAGGGATTATGGAATGTAAACACTAGGTTGTTAAAGAGTCTAAGTACAGTAAATCTGTGGATAGATATGCAATAAATATAGCCACTAATTTGTGTAAGAATTGACCTAATTTGATATTTTTAAAAATAACAATGAATAATATAAATAAGTACTTAGCTAGAATTTTACTGAGACAAATGATATGGGACTAAAAATTGGTGTAAAATTTGATCTGGGTGTTGCAAACATGATCTAGATGTCAGAATCCCTCCCGGATAGTAGAGTTGTACCTTAGATAGGAGTGCACTATGTTAATGTCATCCATGTCACACTAGTGTCCCTTGTGTAAAAATTGTGTAATCTTTTGGGTTCACCTCTAGCTAAGACTGATCTACCTGTACCTATGTGGATAAGCCCTGATTCACTGTTTATGCATTGTTTTTGATTAATTTATGAGTAAACCCTAAACTTTCATGTTGTTAGAGTATTTAAAAAGCACAAATAGTAAAACTGTGATGATAGCTAGGTAGGTTGGACGTCTTTAAGACCTCATTGTATTCAGAGTTGCCTACATACCAATACCTTGAGTGGGGATCAAGCCCAATGTAGTTCTCCCAATCTAAGTGTTGGTGTAAGTGAAAGTGAATGCTAGCATGAGTGTCAACTTGAGTGCTTTGAATGAGACTTGAGACTAAAAAATCTATGTATTATAAGATTAGGGTGGTTGTAGATGATTGTATGCAAAAGCAAGGTAGAATAGAGATCAATAACCTTGATTTTTCACAACTTGTTCTAAGTTTGTTTGTGTATTTTATATCTAATTTTCATCTATTAGGTAAAGAGATAAAATTCATGTATTTATATTGATATGGTGTTTGTGTGGAGTGTGAAATAGGTCTAGGTCGACCCTAGGTGTCTTAGGAATTGAAAACATATCCACTGGAGTTAAAATTAGGAAAGGGACACTATCATAGTGTGTTAGTGTCTAAAGAAGTGCATTAGTGTCTAGGTGATAGAATTTAAGGCACTAAGGGATTGGATCCCTAAGAAAAAGTCTGAGACTGATTTTGGGATGTCTAGGGATGTGTAATACCCATACAAAAGTTGGATAAAGATTGAAAGACACCCTAAAATAGGTCTAGGGTTAAGCTAGGGATAAGTGATCTCAAGTGACATTACCTAAAAGGTGAAGCCCTTGAATCTGGGTCTAAGTATGTAAAGTGTGCTCCATTACATATCCTACAAATGAAACATGGATGAATTAATCCTTACTTAAGGAATATCAAAATCAAAGATAAAAATGAATAAAGATACGAGAGAGAGTAAAATAATGAATACACCTCATTGGTTACACGAACCAATGCAAAATCTAGTGACATCATCTAAGTGTGTGTAACTAATGATCAAATTGGTAAATAGCTTGGACTGAGCTGATGACTTACTCAATCCCCATGTGTGGGTGGCTCAATAACTCAATACAGTTTTGGCTCTATCATTTCCCACCCCTACTTGGTGGATCATACACTGTGATTAATTTGGATTAGATTGATGGCTTATCCAACTCTCCTATGTAGGTGGCTCAAAAACTCAAGTAGGCTATGAATCCATCATTGCCTACCCATGTTTAGTCGATGCATTTATAATTGTAACTATATGATGCATTTGAAAATAAGTAGGATGGCTCTGGGACCACTTAGAAACTTATAAATGTAAAATGGCCAAGGGGCCTCTTAGGCACTCAAGAATGTAGCTCGAGGCCTATGGAGAAATGCCAACCATTGTAGACGGAATAAGGAATCAATCTATTATGAAACTTAGTGCAAATGGTGTCTAAAGTATACAATGCATAGAATGACATGGAGTTGTCATTCAATCTGAAATGATCTAGTGAAAAATTGATCATGTAGAAATAATGTGCTGCACACATACCCCCAATTTTGATATATGTGCATATGGATTCTATATTGAGTTGTAGAGATCTATGTATGTGTATATCTAAAACTAAAATGGGAGTGATAATATTACACATGATGCCCCTAATCTAAGCAAACCTGGTATGAATATGTGCAAAAGTGAGAATAAACTAATCAAATTTGATAACTTGTGATTGAAACTATGCAAATCTGGCCTGTAACTATTATGTTCTTCTATTAAATCTATATTTTTTTGTTTTTGGGGCTACTAGATACTAGCATGGTTCTTTGAATAGTAGTACACTGCGCTAGTGTCCTCTATGATGTTTTTATATCAAACTGACTATAATCTCTATTTGAGTGTTTTCCACTATATTTTCCTGATTTTGAGCTCTATAATTCTATGTTGCATGCTGAAAATCAAACTCTAACTGCACTCTGATGGACTAATCTATGTGACCAACCACTGTGAATGCCTCCTCTTTTGAGGGGAGTTTATAAACTTGTGCAATAACTCTTATCAAAATAAACTCTCTGCATGATATGTGTTAGGATGAAAACATATATGATATATGTGTAATTAATCAATATAATGTGTATACATGACATCAAAGTGTAAAAGATTTTGAGTATAAGTTAGTAATGTACGATGTATGTTATATCTGGTATTCACATGGTTGTCAAGATATATATAACAATGTAATCATGTATAAGAATATCAAATCTGAGTAACTACCTAGGAGGTGGGGCATGATGTCATCAAGGCACCCAAGGAGGAAGGGGGAGATGCATGAGGTCCCTCATGGCATCAAAAATTGAGTGTAAGTGTAACAAGTAAGAGATAAGTATCATGGCCATGATGCATACATGAAAACATACATATAAACATATGAGGCACATAAAATAGGCCAAGAGACCACAATACAAGGGATATTGAGCACATCTCACTAAATTTGAGAAACCAATACATATAAGAACATGTTAAAATATCCACATATGCAAACAAAAAGTAAGTTGGTTTAGAGCCACATGGAAGGACATGTCCAAATGTCAGCATACACAATCAAGAAAGCACACACAAAGACATGGGCACATGTCCAAAGCATACACACAATGAAAAGAAGTGGCATAGAGCTATAGAACAATGGCATATTCAAATGCCCTAGAATAGATGATGAAGTAAGAGACAATCAAATCTAAACTAGGAAAGCTAAAAATGAAAGTATGCATGAACATGTGGTACAAATACATATAAGAGCAAAGATGTACATAAGTTGAGTCTATATTAGTAGTAGTCGACAAAAAATCTAAATAGTATAAGATGATCAATATTGAGATATAATCAATGCTAAATATATGATATAAAGTATAGAAAGATGTAACCTGGCAAACTAAAATTTGTGTAATATGATGCCCCCAATGGGTGACTAAATCAATGCTAAATTTGCATAGTTATGTATGTGCCCCCATTGGGTAGATATTATAAAATATGTATTAATGTGTTGGACCTGATTCCTATAAGAATCTACAAACACTTTACAAGAACAAGTGAAGCATGTATGTATGATAAAACAAACCATACTAAGATAGTTAGCATATGTAGTACGTGGTAAGTATAAAAAATGTAAACATGGAGATGCAAATAATCTAAATTTTGTGTTTTTGAATAATATTTGAATGTTTTTGTGTTTTGAACATATTATATTATTTTTGTGTTTTCTGAGTATAAGTTATGTACAAGAAATCATGAAAATGAAACTATATACAAGTAGCAATAATAAATCAAACTATGTACAAATAGGGAGGAACATGTTAACCAATGAGTCTCACAAGAGACTCATAATCAAATCAAAGAGAGGAAAAGTGATCATGTGTGATGTGTAATGTATATAATATCTATGAATTGGATGTATTAAGTGATATGTAATTGAGACCAACTATTGGGGTTATGAATTTGTGAAGTTGATTGAACTAGCCTATGAATTGTGACATGAATTATCTAAATATTGATGGAAGAGTAAACAAGTGACCATACTACTCATGTTGTGTAGGTGTAGGAAGCCTCTGAAACTGATATTCCTCATGGTGTATTGTTGTTAGATAGATTTGTAGACTTTGTAGCAAATATCTTAATCAATCGTCATGTTGAAACTATGTTTTATTGTGCAATATGTCTTATGAATATCTTAATTGGTTGTAGTACTAATATTATGCTTTGATCTATGTGATATTTGCCAACCAAATATATTAAATAGTTGTTGTATTAATACTATGATCTGATTTATGTGATCTCTATAAAATATCTTAATTCATTATCATACAGAGACTATGCTCTAATATTTATGATATCTACCAAATATCTTAATTGGTTGTCATATTGAGATTATGCTTTGATCTCTGTGATCTTTGAAAAATATCTTAATCGATTATCATACTAAGACTATGCTCTGATCTTTGTGACCTCTGCCAAATATCTTAACTGATTATTGTACTGATACATGTGGTTGAGTTATTTTCCCTTTTATCACCATGTTATTATAAGTAAGTTGATCTTTCTAAACTGGTTTCTATCTCTGTTGAATCTATAGTGCATGATATCTCACATAAGTAGGTGTCCTAGAAACCAAGTGGCTCATATGATGAGTAACCAATGAATCCTTGAAATGAATGTCCTAGGATAACTCACCTATCAAGGAATGTGATCTAAGCTAATGCATAGAAGGAGATCTTGATTCCCCTGTGTGAATTTTATAATACCTCTATCGACATACTGGCTGATATAATATCTAAGTGCATAATAATTATTATCCCAATGTCCATTGATATGATCATAGTTTCAATATGGTTTGTTCCTTATTCTTTGTAGACTGTGTACTAGATGGTGATTAGTAGGATAAAGTGTGATCATCTACCTATCTAATAATGTAAGTAAAATATCATCAGACCTATCTCTATCTGAAAACTAAATATCTCCTTTGTTGGTGTCTTTTGCCCTACTCACTATGGGAGATGCTCTATGAAGTGTGTCTTTGCCTTTATTGAGTATCTTGATTGGTGGTTTTTGTTCCACTTTTTCCTTAGCCATCTGTGTATTAGGTGTTTATACCATATTTGATAATTGTGCCTGTGAGAGACCTAATTACAAATTTGCATCTAAATGTGTCTCAACTAGTCCCAAATTATAGGTTAATGTCATAGCTTGGATGTCTCATATAGTAATTTTTCCTTAAGAGGGAAGATGAGACCTCTAGCAAATATGTATTGTACCTATAAATCTATCGATTGATAGATTAATTGTTTCATGCACTATTTGAATCATAGAATGTAAACATTTACTATTTATGACTGACCCTGGTGTAGTGAAGGTAACCCCTCATATGTGACTCAAGGTCCCTTATTTTGTATGTAATGCATGATAAGTACTTCTTCTAGCTCATCGTATATATGTAATAAACTATCGGGGAGTGAATGATAAAACTAATTTAATTCCTAACCCTCTAGAATTTGTGGAAATAACTATAAAAGCATCAGATTATGAGCTACATGTGCCATATCTTTTTCTTAGGCTTGAAGCTGAAAGTATGGATCTTCGTGTCCATTAAACTTTGGTAATGTTGGTATCTAAAAGTTTAGTGGTAACTTTGTATTGAATATTCTACACTAGATAGGATTTCCATGGATGGCATTGGAATCAACCCAAGAGTAGTATGTTTTACTTTAAAAAATGAGTTGGTGTACTTGTTTTTGTAAATCACCCATGGAATGCATTAAGGATATTACCTCTTGTGAAGGTATATTAGCATCATCAAGAGGTTCATCTATTTTATGAATCTTATTATTAATTTTAGCCATTGGTACACTACATTAGGGACCTTTGGTTTTACTCACCGTAATGTTTAGAGGGGTAATAGCTTGGACTTAGTGAGAGGGAAATGGGCTATCACCCTATCGGAGGTTAGAATGAAAAATGGGTTCTACTTAAGTAAGGAGGGGTGAGGGAGATTCATTGGTATCTCTTATATTGTTAATTGGTAAAGAATTATTGCATGCTAATGGAATAAAAAATACCTTATTATTATGAAAATGTAAACTATGTAAACTAAAAATAGATATGTAATCTTGTATTCTTTTTATCTAAATGCATGCAATCAATTTTAACATGAGAGAGGAGTGAAGTAGGAAGAATACTAGAAAGAGTAGACTCAATATCTTCTTAATTAAAATCATAGTAATCATCATTATTCCAAGTCTCATCGAAATCAGAATTTAATTTGTTTGTATAGGTAAGAGTAGAAGAATTATCATTGGCATGCTCAGAAAGAGGAGTAGAAGAATATTTTAATTTTTTTCTATTATGTAATATATCACCATGTGTAGGTATAGTGTAAGGTGTGTCTTCACTAGCTATAAGTGGAATGCATGTATGATCATTTTTTAAATCTTGGAGTCAAGGGGAGAAGAAGTAGCAATCATATTTTCATTTGACACATTATGATATTTAGGAGAAGGGTTGGAGATATTAGAATTATCTAAATGTTGTATGGAATCAATATGTTGAGCTTGAAATGTGAAAGAAGGTGACGACACAATATCATCTACTTTAGTTTGTGAATATAGAAAAGGTTCAATGTCATGTGTACATACTTTTTTGAATTGAATTGATAAAGGTAAAAAAAATATGGATTTTGTTTTTCTATGCTAGGAACATCATGTGTAATATTACTTGAACCATGTAAAGGTAAATTGATTTTATTATTATTGTAATTTTTTAATTTGAATAAGGTTGTATCAAAAGTGGTTGAAAAACTAGGATCGCATTCAAACAAAGCAATACCTATAAGGGTCTCTTTTGGCCTTATGTTGTTAATGTCATGTTGAAAAGTAGGAGAAGAGAGAGGAGAAAGAGAAGAATATGCATCTAATCTATCCTCATCCACACTTTTATTGTCATGGTCATAGTAATCATCATATCCATCATTATAAAAATAATCACCATCATCATTATAATTGAAATCATGCTCATTGTCATGTGCTAGTGTGAAATATTGAAAATATGTTTGTTCATTTATATAATTATGTGAAAAGTTTAGAAATTGATTATCTGGGTGAGGGAAAAAAGGTTTCCTGGAAATCATTTTAAACTTGTCAAAAAAAATAATGTAACAAATGTATAATAAGCAAACAATAGGGATGAGGTAATCCAATATAGATATATTTTAAAATATGTAAAATATTCAGCCCAATGTATAGGAAAAAATCATAAATTTGCTTGAAATGTTAAGGGCTAATTTTTGAGTGTATGAAGACCTAATATGCAGATCTAGGGTTTTGAAGGGTTTACAAACAAAATTTAAGATATATTAATTAAACCCTAATATATGAATTGATAGGGATGTGTTAGGATGTGAAAAAAATAATTTAATAAACCCTAATTTAGTACATAAAAATGGAGAAGACAAACCCCAAGGTAGAACTAGGATTGTTATGCAATATTCAAAGTAAGTCAGGTTCACCAAATGATTTAACTTTTAACAGATTGTAGAATGTAAACCTTAAGTTGTTAAAGGGTATAAGTATAGTAAATTAGGGGAAAGATATGTAATAAATATATCCACTAATTTATGCAATAATTTACCTAATCTAGTATTTCCAAAAATAGCAATGAATGACACAAACAAGTGCTTAGTTGGAAACTGATTGAAATAGGAGTTTAGGGGCTGAAAACTAGTGTATAAGTTGATTTGTGTGTTGTAAATAGGATATAGGTGTTATAAGCCCTCCTAGATAGCAACGTTATACCTTAGACAATAGGGAACTATACTAGTGTCTTTCCTGTCGGGATAGTGTCCCTTGTGTAGGAATTGTGTGATCTTTTGGGTTCACCTTTGGCTGAGTCTAATGTACCTATACTTATCTGGATGAGCATTGATTCACTATCTATACACTTATTTTGATTGATTTATGATTGAACACTAGACTTCCATATTGTTAAGGTATTTTAAGAGCATAAATAGAAAAAGTGTGATGTTATCTGGGTAGGTTGGACATCCTTAACACCCCATTATAATGAGAGTTTCCTACATACCAATACCTCAAAAGGGGATCAAGCCTAATATAGTTATCCCAATCAAAGAGCTAGTGTAAGTGTAATTAAATGCTAGTATGAGTGTCAACATGAGTGTTTTGAATGAAGTATGAGATTGAAAATCTATGTATTCTGAGCTTAGGGTGGTTGCAGATGACTATATGTAGAAGTAGTGCAAAATAGGGTTCAATAACCTTGATTTTGTAAAACTTGTTCTAAGATTGTTTATGTATTTTACATATGATTTCTATCTAGTAGGTAAAGGGTTAAAATTCATGTATTTATATTGATCTGGTGCTTGTGTGGAGTGTGAAATAGGTATAAGGTGACCTTATGTGTCTTAAGAATTGAAAACATATACGTTTGGGTTAAAATTAGGCAAGGAAACTAACCTGATCCCTTGAACCAAAGAAGTGTGATAGTGTCTAAATAAGTGTGCTAGTGTCTATATGGTATAACTTGGAGCACTAGGGGCCTGGATCCCTAGGGGAAAGTCTAGGACTAGACTTGGGATGTTTAGGGATGTGTAATACACACACAAAAGCTGGATACGGATTGAAAGAGGCCCTAAGATAGGTCTAAGGCTAATCTATGGATAAGTGGTCTCAAGTTACACTAAAGTGATATTTTATATGACTACACCAATACTCTATAGAAGGCATTAGAATTATTTAATTCTCCCCTATGTGTTGGCTTGTGTGTAAATAATGCAATATTTGATAAGTATAATAGTGACCTAGCATTTAACTTGGAAAACATAGCTCTTAGGTTGATCTTTCAGTACTTCGAATATGTATATGTGATGTCCTTATAACTAATATGGAAATAGGAGAAAATAGGGAAGTTTTGCTCACAAGGAAACTTACCAAAAGCATTCTGTCAAGCACTCAAGTGAGCAAAATTTCCTTATTTTCTCTTATTTCCATATTATTCATAGGGACATCACATATACATGTTTGAAGTACTAAATGAGCATTCCAAGAGCTATATTTTCCAAGTTACATTCTAGGTCATTGTTATTTAGTTCTCCCTTATGTGTTGGCTTGTGTGTGAATCATGCAATATTTGATAAGTATAACAGTGACCTAGGATGTAACTTGGAAAATATAGATATTGGTTTTCTCCATCAGTACTTCAAACATGTATATGTGATCTCCCTATGACTAATATGTAAATAGGAGAAAATAGGGAAGTTTTGCTCACTTGAGTGCTTGATAGAATACTTTTGGTAAGTTGCCTTGTGAGTTGTTAGGTGTTTCCAAGTGAGGAATGAATATGGGATAATATTATATTTATATAAATCCCTTTAGATAATATCTTATATTAAATCACTTAGGCCAACCATAAGAATGTGTTTCATTTGTACATTTGATTACTTTAAGGCACTAGACAGTTATGTTAGGGTAGGACACTTACATCGATGTATGCATCTAACTGCGACACAAGTGTCTTGGTAATTTGAAAATAGGTGCATGTCCATAACTTGTATATATGGAAGGTAAGTATGTTTATAACATTATAGACATGATATAAGGTCTAAGTCATCAGAATAACAATAGTCAAACTATAAAATAAGTAATTAGGCACATAGAGATAGTGTATGTGAGCCTTTTGGTAGCAGAAAAGGTATATAAGTTAAAGGTACATCCATGATATGTATTTATCAAGTGTACAAGATTGAGGTATGATATAATTTAAAAATATTAGCTACATTTACCCCCTTTAATCTAGTAATGAAATTACTAGTTTAAAGGAAAATAAATATGTACCTAGGTGTGTATAACACACCTTAACTTTGCTTTAGTTCAACTTGAGTGTTTTGTTGGTGATTAATATGAAACTAAACAAATGTTATAATATATAATTAGTGCATATAATATGAAATTAAAATAATTTAAATTGAAAGAGAGTAAGGTTTAGGAGTACAACTATGTATTAATGCAACATCTTACCTTTTGGCAATTTAATTTTAAATATGTATCATTATGAATCACTGAAACTAATATTAGGACAAATAAAAAATCTAAAAAGTATACATATATAGAAAGAGATAAATATAGTAAATGGAGGACACATGTCCCCAACCTTAGAGAAAAGATGAGTTGTCACTTGGTAGTTAAGATTAACTCAACCATGAAACCCAATCATACTTATAACCTGGTGAGGATGAGTGAATCAAGTCAACTCACACTATAAAGTTGGTGAGGTTGGATGATGTAATTAATTAAAACCTATAAACTTGTAAAATTTTAGTGATTTAATCACCTCAACCACACCAAAAATTAAACTAATTGTGGTAGTAGATTAGCTTAATACAGTCCATAAAAGACCAACTTGGTGGGTGATGGCAATCCCTGAAAGTGTTTAAAATCTGAAATTAATTTAGTTTTATAATATTATGTGCACATTTTATAGTATATGCACCTTAAATATGTCTTATGTTGAAATTGTGTATAACAAAGTATCAATGTATAGAATTATGCCACAAATATGTATCTAAATCATATAACTATGCAATTTAGCCAATTTAAAATTATGTAAGTATGGAGAACATGTTTCTAAAGCATGCCCACACTATAATCTGAAACTAATAAATTGGTGTAAGTGTAGAGAACATGTTTACAAAAAATTCTTCCCACTACAATCTGAACCTAATAACTAGTGTAAGTACCAATGTTCAGAACATGTTTCTAAAATATGCCCCCACTATAATCTAGGTATGTTTCATACTGAATAAGTGTGGAGGACATGTTTCCAAAACATGCCCCCAATGATTCTATAATTATGACAAATGTGGAGAATATTTTTTCAAAACATGCCCCGAATACAATCTAAATTTGTAAAGCAATGTGGAATTCATGCCTCTATGGCATGCTCCCACTAATATTTCCCACTTTTAAGGTGAGGGAAAGTATAAATTGGTAGTTATCTTACCTCAAAATGATAAATTAACCATTTAAACTATGAATGTGCCATGTAGCATATAGAGGGAACATGTCTAGGTAAATATATCATTGAAGCGTGAATAATGTGATCACACCAAGTCCTAAAATACATGATGTAGAGCATGGCAATGTCTAGATAGTAAAAATATAAGTTTAACAAGGAATCAAGCACACACATAAGAGCACTCAAAATCAAATCAAAAGATAAAATTCCAAGGAGACAACAAATAAGGGGCATGTTCAAATGTCATATGATCTAAGGGACATGACTTAGTCAATGTCCACAAAATAAGGAATGACATTGAAATGTAAACATACAATAAATAATGACATATTCAAATGTCAAAGAGGTAAACAAATGCACAAAGGCCCAAATAATGGATTGTATTCAAATGTTCAAACAAACAAGATAAGATCAAGGAAAGACACTCAAGGAAGTGCATAAGTAAAAGCATAAGCAACCAGCATAAACATAGCATTTTAGTCCCTGGATAAATGTGTTAGAAAAAACTATTGAGTACATAGCATATCAAGTATAATGTAAAATATATAAGCATTGATAAATGCATGTGTAAGTAAATATATGAGATCAAACATGATAATGTAAAGTGACCATAGAATGATATAACATGGATGCATCATGATCATAGAGGTGGATGTCCCCAACATCTTGATGACATGAGTAGTAGGAAATCCTAACATCTAAAAGTGCATAGATCATGTATCTATGTATGCTTGAATCACACTCAAAATATGTGTGGAACATGTGTATATATAAAATACTAGTATTCCATCTACAAATATGGAACCAACAACATGTATGTCAAGGAGCTAAGAGGATATGTAAAATGCTGAAAATATTTTTATATTTTTGAAGTTTTGTATATATTTTTGGTATTTTTTAGATCTATAAAATGAAAATACTATCCTATGATTGCATCCAAAGGATTTTCATATATATATCCCCATTTTAAACCTAGTGTAATAAAATGGTGATGTTTTTGAGGAGCATGTATAGGTGCAATATATGTCATTATAGTATTTATGATGCTCTACATATGTAAAATAGGACTTTGTGGTTGTGAAGAAGAAATAGTAGGAGTAGGGATTTGTCAAACCCATCATTGAGTGTTCTATATTTTTTTTTTAATGGTAGTAATAAGAACATGTGTAGGTGCTCTATATATTTAAATATGGTGTGTAGTAGATAAGGATTTCATGGAACCCATTATGGATCTCTAATGTAATGGTTTCTCAAGTACTAGTCGCCTAGAAAATGGAATTTCCTTTTGCTTACCCTTTTTCATAATATTAACCTCAGGAGGTTTGATAATCAATTACTTAGGTATAAAGTAATATTTATCAAAAGGATGTTCATCTAGAATTCTATAAATGATGACTACTCAATTGGCATGAATGTATTTAACACACCAATGCACTGTAGAAGGTGTATACAATGAACTAGGATGGATCTACAACTTGTCTTAGTGTATTCAAAGATTGGAGAAGGAAATCTTACCAAAATAATTCATTGCATAGCTATTTATATCAGGACATGACTAATTTAGATCTGTTAAACCTAACTAAACGGTCATAAAGAAGAGAGTTCTAAAGCCTCTAGGCAAATGACATTATGTGATAACCCTATTTAGGCCTACAATACATAAAATAAATCTAATCTAGTGCTCACTAAAGATTTTAGCACAAAGGGGGATAGTTCATAGCAAATAAAACATGCAAAGAGAAGTCTACTCAAATCAATGTAGAGGTAAACTAAGCAAGGAGTACAACATTCATCTTACTACTTATTCAATATCTAATCTACTACATAAAAGAGTAAAAGTTAAGAATACTCACATTGAATTTAACATATCGTGTCTCAATCTCTCTCTTAGCCAATGGTGCTTTGAAAGAGGTTGTTGTGTCTTTGTAAGGCTCACACTATATAAATCAGCTCTAGGCTAAAAGACTCCTACTTTTCATCCAAGACTTTCCCACAAGACAAACTTATTTTCTTCCAAGGAAAAACCCTAAGCAATGACTCCTTGAATGTAAAAATAATAGAATTTTGAATTGTATCAATGTGAAAATGAATGTTCCTCTTCTTTAGAAATGAAAGGGGTATTTATAGCCAAGGATTGACCTTAAACCCTACCAGGAAATTATTTGATAAAATCAGCTAGGTCGATCTTGTTTGGCATAAAAATAACTATTAAGCCTTGAACTAGGTTGGGTGGGCTGACAGAGTTTCATAATGTGCAGTTAATTCCTGACAAGATTGATCAGGTTGACATATTAATAAAATGAAATAAAAGGGGTAAAAGCTTAGTTAGGGCTATTTTTGAAGGTGAATTGCTTAGAAGAGTGTATATATGGGTTTTAGTTACTTAGGGAGTTAGATAAAAGTAACTTGTAGTGGTTTTAGGTAATGGTATAGGGACCAGCAATCTTATGAAGCACCAAAGGTCTCCCCAACCCTTTCCTAATGCACCTTTAATGCATGCACTCAGAGAGATTGAAACTTGATAAGTTTTATAATAGGTAAAGTGTCAGTAAATGATAATGTTTAAAAACTATTATGTGTATACATATGCCCCACTCAAAGATCATCATGTGTCATGTAGTTTTGAAATGGGATGGTGCTTCGATAAAGAACATAAGAACACACAACATTCAGATAATAGATAGTAGTAAAAAGTGGAAACATAAGTGAAATTAAAGAATTGAAAAATGCATACCTTCACTTACCTTGTTTCTATCGAATAGAAGTTATCGTGAAGCAAATGTAAGAGGCATCCAATGTACAAGACATTAGGTAAACCTGAAAAATAAGTTAAAATTTTGAAATTCTTGTAAAAATATGATTTAAGCATAAAAAAAATCTCTATGTTGTCAGGATTCCAAAACTTTTTATAGATTGGAAAAAAATCTTGTAGAATTATAGTTATAAGCAAAACATTGATTTTTTTGATAAATAATTGATAACCAAAGAATTTATAAATTTTAAATATAAATAGGATTTTAACTATTCATTTACAAATTTAATATTTTGATAACCCAGTGCCTTTGTCATCTAGAGAAGTGATGAGAGAGACCATGGCATAGAGGTAAACAACATGAGTTGGAGTACACACAGTAGCTACTACTAGCATGATCCAGGTATGAAATGCACTTAATTTTGAATTTTTATCAATTTTATTCTTAAAATGAGGTAGATTTGAAAAACTATAGGAACATGAGTTGGAGTACACATAGTAGCTACTACTAGCATGATCCAAGTATGAAATTCACTTAATTTTGAATTTTTATCAATTTTATTCTAAAAATGAGGTAGATTTGAAAAACTAGGTATCAAGGAAAATATGTGTAATGGAATTTGCCCTAAAATTTTTTAGGGTAAAGTAAGAATTAAGATGTAAAATGGGTAGGGATTAAATAGGGTCGTTAATGTCTAGGGCACCAATGATAAATGTGTCAAAACTTATCATAATAAGGTAACAAGGTCAGCCATGCTGACATAGTTGGTCAATAATTGGTTGACTATGTGTATTAGGGTCGATCTAGTCTGATAGTGTCTAGGTAGTTGATTTCATACATCTTGGTTGATTGAGTAATGTATTTAGGTAGTTGATGTAGTTTTGATGAATGGTTAATTTTATATGGAGTGACTGATGTAGTAAGGTTATATGGTCAACTTCATAGTGAGTGGTTAATGTAGTTACATTAGGTAGCCAACTTCCTATAAAATGGTTGATTTAATTTGCATTTAACAGTGGCCAACGTAGTTAGATACGTGGTCAAATTAGTAGAAAAGTGATCCCTAGCTGACATAGTTAGTTATACAGTATATGTAGTATAGAAATGTTGACAAAATGATAGAAGTAGTTAATTTTTAATGTAAATGCATGTATTATTTCTTTTTGTAATGTAATTTGATGATTATCTAATATATAAGGCTAATACATACTTTGTTGTTTGATATTTTAAAGAGATGATAGATGCTCTAATGCTTTGTAGATATAATTTTACTACCAAATTTATTGGATAGATTGACTGTCAATGATCATGCACAATTAATGATTTTCGGCTTTGGAGGTATCATGCAAATGTGTCATATTCCTTTGAGTGTTGAATTAGTCAACATGTCCTTAGGGACATGGGAGTAGTTAACCAACACTTTTAGGTGGGTGGTGGATGGGGATACCATTAAGTTGGGTATCACCCTAGAAGATATCCATGCAATTTTGAATCTTCTTAAGTACAAAGGAATTGAGAGTGATAGCGATACTTTACACAAGTGTGAACTTATTCAGAAAACTAAGGGTATTTTATTGTTAGAGAATAAAGTAGCCCAATTCGCTACCACCTAATGGAATGAACATAAGTGGTAAGTGAAACCAAAGCCCACATAGACCATTATGGATTTTGACTACTTGAAGGATGAATTATTGATATAGTTTGATATCCCTAAGTTTAAGCAATAGAGCATCGTTACACTTAAGGAAATCAAGCTAGATCCAAGACAAAGGGTTTTCACTTATGATGTCAGGTTTAAAAACTTGATTTCTAAATTTCCCTATGTGTTACATCTAGTACAACACTCCTAGTGGCTTATAGGAGGGTTATGTGTCCCAATTTAGAGTGATCTCACAATGTAGACTTTTGTTAATACATGAGAAGTATTGTAGGTCATACTTCACATAGAAATGGTTGGTACCATGAAACCAGGAGCTAGCACAGGCATATTAGTACAATTATACACCATAGAGATGATGCTAAAATAAATTTTGGTCAATAAATCATAAGGTATGCACCTTATTTTATAGTGTGTTTATTGCAAAGAAGAGGGGCATAATCAAAATAACTACCCTGAAAAGAGCATATGCACCCTGAATTTCTCTTATGAAGTTTATCATAAATACCATGAGATTCATTTGTTCCACCTTTTATAGCACATAATCAAAGCTAAAGAGTCCATGTATTTCAAATTATATGATGCCTTCACCCACAACATGAATAATAATTGGGTGATAGATGGGTTCCATGAGACTCAGGAATGAAACATGCATCATTTTGATGCAGGAGCCTTAAGGCATGTAATATAAAATTTTGGATATGGTTATTCCACACAATGGTGTGATACAAGGAACTCTACTAAAGGTTGAGTGAGGTAAAATTTCCACCAACCCACTCTTATAAGTGTGGTTCACCAAAAAATGTTCAGTGAGATTAACCTAGCATCTTTATATGCATATTCCATAGCACACACCTGATTGAGGACTACCCAAATTTATAGGAAAGAATAATGTAGAAGAGTAGGATTTAAAATAATTCTAGCATGATCTACTGTGTGAAATGATCACAACCTTGAAAGAGATAAATACAAAGGAATATGGACCTCAAGTCCAAACTTTGGCCCAATCCAATAACCTAGCACCCCAACATGAAATGAGAACGTAGAACAAACTCTCAAGATGAGGAGTTTCACCTACATATCTCAAAGTAGCAAATGGATTTACCCAAACCAAATTTCTAAGCTATTGTCCCCCAAAAATATCACTCATTTTTGGACAATATTTGAACTATTTTGGTCTTATAGACCAAAATTGTCTCTTCCCTTTCTGAAATTTGCCCTGGGCATTCAAATTCCTCATTTTTCAAACTTCTCAAGAATCTATGGACTCTGCAGGCTTGAATCTATGAACTCTGCAGTCCAAGTTCAATGGGCTTTATAGGTTGATTTCTACAAACTTGATTTCAAACAAAAGGCTTCTGCAGGCGGGTTCAATCAAAAGAATCACTTTCCAACACTTGGTCATTTTCAAGAT
The DNA here is from genome assembly GCA_037957365.1 of Torreya grandis. NCBI lineage: Eukaryota > Viridiplantae > Streptophyta > Pinopsida > Cupressales > Taxaceae > Torreya > Torreya grandis. The sequence goes on from JARHVA010002489.1 coordinate 786,583, forward strand.
TGGTTCAATGCCTTGGTTCAATCAAAAAAATTCATCAGCAAGCATCAACAGTAGGTTCGATGCATTTGGTTCAATAGGTTCAACATCTCTCAACATAATTACAAAGTTCAATTGATAAAAGTTCATCTCTTTGGTTCAATCAAATGGTTCGTCAGTTGGTTCAAAAGCTTCATTTGAACTATTGAACCAAAGCTTGGTTCAACAGTTGGTTTAATGCTTCAGTTCATTCAATTGGTTCATCAACTTGAACCATTTTGGTTCAAAGATTGGTTCATAGACTTGGTTCAATGTTTGGTTCAACCAAGCAGTTCAATGCTTTGGTTCACTCACTTGGTTCAACACTTTGCTTCGTTCGCTTGGTTCAAAGACTTGGTTCAATCAAAGGGTTCATCACAATGAACCATTTTGGTTCAACTAACGGTTCAATGTTAAGTTCAACCAAGCAGCTCAATGCTTTGGTTCAATCAAATGGTTCAACAGTTGGTTCATCGCCTTGGTTCATCGGCTCGCTTTAAAGGAGTGGTTCAATGCAAAAGTTCAAAGAAGCCTCCTAAAAGACAAGTGCCCTTGCAGAGGGAACTTGGTCGATAAAAACACCCTTTGAAAGGGTCATTTTCAAAGAAGGCCGCAAAGGTAATTCTTTTGGATTTTTGTTTAAGGAATTCAAAAAAGACTAAGGCAAGAAGCAATTCCTTCAGACTTTTTTCTGAAGGAATCCCTTCAGACAAAAATTTTGAAGGACTTCGAGAAAGCAGCTACAGGCAAAAAGCTCGAAGAAATTTCCAAAGAAGTAAAGACAAGTGATTAGAACAAAAAGTCCACGGGAAAATGCCCGTGGAGAAAGCCCAAGGAAAATGCCTGTGGAGATAGTCTGCAGGAAAGCTGTGAGAGACTGCTGAAGATAAAAGGCCACCAAAGGACCTCGAAGGGCAGGTGCCCTTGTGGGGGACTCTCGGCTACCAAATTGAAGGGTCACCTTCCCTTTAGGAAGATGTAAAATAAGAAATCTAAAGGAAGAACTTAGCTACCCGCTGGAAGAAACAAGCCCGAAGGCCATTCGAAGACTGCCTGAAGGACAGATACCCTTATAGGGGGCTTTTCCTGACCCGAAGCAGATCATTTCTTAAGGTATGAAAGGGTAGGTTCTTTCCAAGAAAGTGTAAAATAGAAAATTTGAAGAAGGACCAAGGGGTGACGTGCCTGAAGATGTCAAATTCAAGAATAGTAAACTAGTTGTTGAAAATGTAGTGACAGGTGCACAAACATCAATTTCAAAGCTCACAAAATAGTTGTTGATTCTTGTAATCTATAGACCTAAATGTATTCAAAGGCTTTAAGGCCAAAACCATTAGGAAGTGACTAAGGAATAGAATAGTAAATTAAATCTAGGACCTAATTCAATTAACCAGAAAAGGAGGAACGATGAAGAAGGATCAGATCACTAGGTGGACATTGAAAGATGCAAAATTTCAATAGTGTGACTTGTTTCTCTGCGTTGATAAAAGCAAATGGGTAAATGCCCCTAAGTTTCAACCTATCTTCTTAACAGATTTCAATGCAACATGATGTGTTACTGTTCTCGATTCCTTCTTGAAGAGGCTATATAAGGGACTCTCTTTTATTGTAAATGGATCTCTTTTTTACAATCAAAATGAAACTTTGCCCAAATTGAAAGGCATTATTGAGACTTTGAGCTCAGATCATTGATCATATTTTGTTATTGAAATAAGAAAGTAAGTGATTTTTTAGACTTTGTGCTATGATATCTTTGTTGTTGAGGAAACTGTTCTTATGTCTTTTTCCTTAATATATCTTTTATTCCTATAATTCAACAAGCAGAATTAATGCAGCAGTCAAGAAGGTGTCCTGAAGTCAACTATGGAGAGACTTTGTGCCCCCCATAATTTCTTTTCAGTGTGTTTTCTTTTCATTTCTATGTAAACGACCTTGAGATGACTTTGGGGCCTCATTGTCCTTCATATCTCACTCTTGAGCAATTCAGGTGGAGACTTTGTGCTGCATCTCAATTTGCTGGTTACTACGTCCCTAGTTACATTTTGCATTTACTACCAGGAGTATTCTTATGGTTTGCTAAATAGTACTTCTAAAACAAAAGGAGTGTTGTATGTCATTTCCCTTGAGTTTTTCCTTTGATTTGCATGCATCATCTCTAAAGAAAGAGAGATGGATGGTTTGTCCTACCCTTGAGTATTATTTTCTATTTATATATATATAGCATATCTATAAGGAACCTTCCCTTGATGAGAGGAGAGATCAATCTCCTTTTGATGTGGTAAACCTACACATTTGGATGACTAATCTTCTTACTTTCACTAATCAGACCTATTTTGTTTATCAGTATACTGATCAACAAAATATTCAACCAACAGTTTTTGGTGACTCCGCTAAGGATATACATAATTTTGTACAATTTGGAACCTCAAGTTTCAAATTAAAACATCACCTGTGTCTTACCTATTATCATTATAACCCTTATCCATTATAGATTCTGGTGACTCCATTACTTGTCTTACCCATTATCCATTTATAGCCTTACCATTCACCTCCACACTAATCTAAAAATAACACAGTTTAAAGCCTCAAGCTTCAAACTGAAGCAAGGTCAATTCTTTTCCATTTTTTTTTCACAATATGGGAGATTTAAGGTATACACAAAGCCAAAGGGCTAAAGGTATCGTTGACCCTATATTCAAGTTGGTACAACAAAGTGATTTTGATTTGTTTCCTTCACCATCTCATCTCCAACGAACCAAGAGCTTTCTTCCTACTAAAGTCAGATATCCATTACCAGATGAGGTATCTACTGCTATTGATAATGCTTTGCCAATAATTACCCCTTTGATATTTTTTATCCCTCCTTTCATAATCTTATAAAGTAGTTCAAGGCCCCTGGGGTAATGCTTTTTGTCCTCTCAATCTTACTCCACCTGTCCATGAGTTTCAATGCAGTTCAAAGAAGAATTTCCTCAAATTCTATGGTGATAGGAAAGTTTATCCTGATGAACACATTATAGCCTTCAGCATAGCCTGTGGAGTAATTGAAGTAGAATTTAAATATGTAGCAGTCAAGCTATTTGTAGAAACATTACAAGGTGCTACTGTAGATTGGTTTTATTATCTATAGGCTCGATCAGTGACTGATTGGAATACTCTCAAAGATAAGTTTAAAGCTAGATTCAAACCTGTAGAAGATGCACATGCACTTCTGGCTCAACTTACACAAATGAAAAAAATGCCTTATGAACCAACGAGGGACTTCATAGCCAAATTTGATAAACTGAGGAACAAAATTTTTGTAATTGCTCAACCTACAGGTGAGATTTTCAGATGCTTCTTCATTAATTCTTAGTTACTTGAAGTAAGTTTTCTCTTGAGACATGCTGGTCAAATAGATCTTACTGTAGCTCAACATTTGGCCACTGGGGTAGAAGATGATCTCATCTTAGCAGGAAAGACAAGAAGAGATCCAAATAGAAATAGAGCTTCATCATCTTTTGAATATTCATCTATAAGCACCACATATCCAATGGTGCAAAAATTGGTAAATGAATTGCCTGCTCTCAAAAAGCAAATGGCTCAAGGAATGTCTTCTAATCCTTCATACAGAAGAACATTCTCAAATCAGTCATATCAGGGCAATGCTGCCAGGAATCAAGGGCAATAGAATCACCTTTCTCCCCCATAAGAGAAACTTGCCTTGGAAGCTCATCCAACCAATTCAGCAATGGGATATCTTGAAGCAGAATCAGAGTTCTCTTTCCAACCTAAATTGAATCAAAAAAATGACGTTGATCTCCTTAAAGATAATCAAGAAGAATCAATTGGTGACTCTCACATTGGTTTCCTAAACTACCAAGATGAACTCAAAAGTAAAAGAGAAGCTTTTGATGGATCATATGTAGTATTTACCAGGTCCAAGAACTAATCAATCCAACAAGCTAATAAAGAAAAGACAGAGGAACAACCTCAACTAGCAACTCGGCCTTTTCAGTCAAAGGATCTGATGATCACCCAAAAGATAAGAACATCAATTTTGCCTCCCCCTTCTACTTCAAATTTGTAAACCAACCCACCTCCCATCCCTCCTAAAACTCAGAAGGTTGAAGTACATTTCTCTATACCTAGCTCAATTCAACCATTTGACATAATTCATCATGTCAAAAAGAAAAAAATACAAATATCTAAGTTTGAATATTTGCAGTCCAATCTTGATCAATTGAATAAGTTGGTCCAATATGTCAAGAACCAAATTATCCTTGCAATACAAAAAGCTAAAAAGGTAACTCCTAATTTTCTAAAGAACATGTCCATTCTAAATAATCTTGTCATTACTCCTCCAACTACTCCTAGAAAAATAGAACCTTTCTGTGTTTTCCTATTAATTAATGGCCATAAGCTGAGTAGTTATATTATAGACTCAGATGCATCTAACAATTTCATGCCTACTAAAGTAGCTGAGTCTCTGGATCTCACACTGACTAATACATTTAAGAGATGTTTCTCCATGGAGAACAAGAAAGTACCATTTCTAGGGCAAATCAAAGATTCCCAATTTGCATTTGCAGCCTTTCTAGACAAGAGAATCAGGATGACTGTATTGGTGGCTGACATCCTAGCATACTATGGCATTTTGCTTGGATGAAATTTCTACAAGGACATGGGAGGAGAACTAAGCATGGATCTATCTGAGGTAAGGATCCCTGTCCAAGGCATAATGAAGAGGTTGCTCCCTAAAAAGGAAGTAAAATATGTGGTCACCCAAATATCAGCCCCTGAAGCTCAAATTCTTTTTGAATCCACAGGTATGGGTAACTATTTTCTATGTACATATAAAATGCATGAAACACCTGATAAAATTCTTGAAAGTTTCAACTCAAAAATTAGTTTAACTAGAATATCAGAAGAACTAGTAGGCTGTAATACAGATGAAGGACCCTCCATCTTTGATGAAGGAAAGTCTAAAGAAAAATCAGTATCAAACAAAATATGGATTCTAGAATTCGATGGCAGCTATTCCTCTACCGATTTGGGAGATGATATTGTGTTGATATATCCTCAAGGAGATATGTTTCCTTCATCTTATAAATTACAATTTAGCAACACTAACAATACAGCTGAATACGAATATTTGTTACTTGGAATGAAGGCTACTCAAGAAAAAAGCATCAAATTTCTTCATGCCAAAGGAGATGCTAAATTAGTGGTTTATCAAGTAAGAAATATTTATCAAACTAAGAATGAAAGACTATGCCACTACCATAACCTAGTTTGGGACCAAATTGAAAGCTTTGATGCTTTCAACATTTCTTCCATACCCAGAGAGTCTAATGACAGAGCTGATGCACTTGTTATTTCAGGAACTCTCTTAATTCTTTATTTAGATTTCAAAGAAGATAGGTATACTATTGATCTAATTTATAGACCAAGTGTTCTTAACAATTCTGATCATTGGCAAGTATTCAATGATGATCATCAAATCATTGCCTTCCTAAAATGAAAAGATAGTTTTAAACAACTATGTTTTGAAGGCAATGAACCTCAGAAGTATGAATCAGCCTCTGAATCCAATTCAGATTTAAATCAAGAATTCTTATAGCTAAAAGAAAATAAAATTCCCAAAGGCCTGGTTTTTTTTGAGAAGCTATTTGACAAGCATGATAGATTCATCAAACAACAACAAACAGACTCAATTTTCTCTCAGGGATTCAATCAAGTAAATTTGACCACTAATAAAAATCCCAAGATGGTTAACATTGGTAAGTGATGCATCCCTAAAGAAAGATTCAAGTTCACTACTTTGCTCTGTCAATACATGGATGTCTTAGCATATTCTTATAAAGACCTGAAGTCTCTCAGACCTGATGAAATTTGCCATGACATTTTTCTCAAGGCTGACTCAATGCCATACAAGCAAAAAGCTAGACAGTACAATCCAAAAATATCAGGTACTATTCTATCTGAGATACAAAAAATGTTAAATGCTAGAATCATCTTCTCAATCCATCATTCCACATGGATTTCCAACATAGTGCTTGTAAAAAAGAAGAGTGGCAAAATTTGCATCTGTGTAGATTTCAAAAATCTGAATCAAGCATCTTTGAAAGATAATTATCCTTTGCCAATTATGGATCAAGTGCTTCAAACAGTGACAAGTTCAAAGATGTTATCAGTGTTGGATGGCTTCTCAAGATATAATCAAGTTGAAGTTGGTGAAGCAGATCAACACAAGACTACATTCGCCATACCTTGGGGTACATTTTCATATATAAGAATGCCTTTTGGCTTGATAAATGCTAGTGCTATCTTTCAGAGAGCAATGGATCTGGCTTTCAAAGATGAGATTGGTAAATTCATAGTGGTATACCTTAATGACTTGACTGTCTTTTCAAAGCATCGATCCAATCATGTATGCCACTTACAACAAGTGCTAGAGTGTTGTCGCTAGAATGGTATTTTTTTGAACCCCAAGAAGTCTACTTTTGGAGTAACATAGGGGAAACTCCTTGGACACATTGTGTCAAAAGAAGGCATAAAGATTGACTTAGACAGAGTCAAGTCTATTCAAGAGCTTAATTTGCTTACAAGTAAAAATGTTGTTCATTTTTTCTTTAAAAAGGTGAATTTCTTACGGAGGTGCATCCCCAAATTTGCTAAGAAGACTAGACACATTGTGAACATGATGAAAGGGAAGAACATCTTCAACTGGACTAAAGAAGATAAGTCAGCATTTCATGATATCAAGACTGCCATTGCTCACACCCCTACCTTGGTTTGTCTAGATTACAACAAAGATTTCATCATATATAGCTATGTGTCTGAACACACTCTTTCAACAATTCTTGTTCAACAGAACAAGGAAGGTATGGAATCTCTTATCTCTTTCATGAGTTCCCCTCTCAAAACCCATGAGATGAAGTATTCAAATGTAGAGAGGCATGCTTATGCGTTGGTGAAAGTAGTCAAACATTTCCACTTTTATATTCTGAATTCACACACTACTGCCTTAGTTTTTGACACTATAGTCAAGTCTATATTAACTCAGTAGGAGTTTGATATGAAAAGAGGTAATTAGATTGCAAAGATCCAAGAGTTTGATCTAGACATCAAGCCAACAAAGCTAGTCACAGGTAAAGGCTTATGCAAATTAATTATTGACAACAAGCCAGAAGATACATAGCATGAAGAAGTTGAAGTGGAAGATAATCCAACAGTCCTTTTTGTCTCCACTACCAATGAGTGGTATTTAGGTATTGCTTATTTCCTTATTTATGGTGAATGTCCTACTCATTTATCTTACAAAGAAAGGAGGACTATCAAGTTGAAAGCTGTCAATTTTGTTCTTTGGGACAACGACTTGTACAAGAGAAGTATAGATGGAGTATTCCTTCACTATGTAGACAAAGAACAACAAAGCCAATTTTTGAAATCTTTCCATAATCTGGCCTGTGGAGGATATTTTTCTACTCCTGTGACTACTCACAAGATTTTGTGAGCTAGGTATTACTGGCCAACTCTTTTTCAAGATACACATAAGTGGGTTAGGAAATGTGAACTTTGTCAGCAATTTGTTGGAAGACCTAAGTTAGATGTTATGCCTCTCAAGCCAGTGATCATAGAAGAACCTTTCCAGCAATGGGGGATTGATTTTATTGGGACTATAAACCCATATTCAAGTGCTGGACATGATTATGTCCTTACAGCAACTGACTATTTCACCAAGTGGGTAGAAGCAATCCCAACTAAGCATGTTACTTCATAGGTTGTATGCAACTTCCTCAAAGAGAATATCATTTCCAAGTTTAGAGTTCCAATCAAAATTGTTATTGATAATGCAGCTTGTTTCACCTTCCAGGAGATTACACAATTTTGTTTCCATTATGGAATTATACTCTCTCACTTTTGATTATTTTTCACAAGGGAATGGACAAGCTGAATCCAGTAATAAGATCTTGGTAACTATCATCAAGAAGCTAGCAGATGACAATAAAAAAACATGGCATAAAGCATTGCTTGATGCTCTATGGGCAGACAGAATCACACCAAAGAGGGCAATTAATATGTCTCCTTTTCAACTTCTTTATGGTATCAATGCTGAGATACCAATCGCCTTAGAATTGCTAGCCTTGAAATTGGCAAAGGCAATTGAAGATCAGACATATGAAAGCTCTCTTGATAAAAGAATCATGTGCCTGACTGAGCTAGAGGAATAGAGAACCATGGTGGTGGATAGAATTGCTGCTCATCAAAGTCTGGTAAAGAAACTCTTTGACCAGAAGGCCAAAAATCATGATTTCTAGATTAGGGATCAAGTCCTATTGTGGGACAAAAGGAGAGAACTAAAGGGGATGCATGGAAAGTTTGAGTCTCTTTGGAGAGGCCCATTTATAATTCATCAGCACATTGGTGAAAATAGCTTTCTACTAAAATATCAAGATGGCACACTCTTTTCTCTGCCTCATAATGGGCAACATCTAAAACACTTCAACTCTTGAAGTATCAGATCATTGCATCTGTATATATGTATATTTATATAGTTTTTTATTATATTTTGTTTTGTTTGTTTTTTTTTTATGCCTTTCATTTTTGGGTAGCATGACTCCATAGCCCAATGGCATACTTGAAGACACTAAAGATTTTGGATTCTACTCCTATCAATTCTTTGTATAATTGATAGAAGTTCCCCAACTAGAGCCAACTATTGTCCCCAAAAAATATCACTCTTTTTTGGGACAACATTTGAACTATTTTGGTCCTACAGACCAAAATTGTCTCTTCCCTTTCAAAAATTTATCCTGGGCATTCAAATTCCTCACTTTTCAAACTTCTTAGGAATCTACGGACTCTACAGGCTTGGATCTACGGACTCTGCAGGCCAAGTTCAATGGGCTTTATAGGTTGATTTCTACAGACTTGATTTCAAACAAAAGGCTTCTATAGGCAGGTTCAATCAAAAGAATCACTTTCCAACACTTGGTCATTTTTAGGATTGGTTCAGTGCCTTGGTTCAATCAAAAATGTTCATCAGCAAGCATCAGCAGCAAGTTCGACGCATTTGGTTCAACAAGTTCAAAAGCTCTCAACACAACTATGAAGTTCAATCGGCAAAAGTTCATCACTTTGGTTCAATCAAATGGTTCGTCAGTTGGTTCAAAAGCTTTATTTGAACCGTTGAACCACAGCTTGGTTCAACGGTTGGTTCAATGCTTCAGTTCATTCAATTGGTTCATCGTCTTGAACCATTTTGGTTCAAAGCTTGGTTCATTGGCTTGGTTCATCGGCTTGGTTCAACATTTGGTTCAACCAAGCAGTTCAATGCTTTGGTTCACTCACTCAGTTCAACGATTTGCTTCATTCACTTGGTTCAAAGACTTGGTTCAATCAAAGGGTTCATCGCATTGAACCATTTTGGTTCAACTAAGCAGTTCAACGTTAGGTTCAACCAAGTGGTTCAATGCTTTGGTTCAATCAAACAGTTCAATAGTTGGTTCATCACCTTGGTTCATCACCTCGATTCAAAGGAGCGGTTTAATGCAAAAGTTCAAAGAAGCCTCCCAAAAGATAAGTGCCCTTGCAGAGGGTACTTGGTCAACAAAAACACCCTTCAAAAGGGTCATTTTCAAAGAAGGCTGCAAAGGTAATTCTTTCAAATTTTTGTTTAAGGAATTCAAAAAAGACTAAGGCAAGAAGCAATTCCTTCAGACTTTTCTTTGAAGGAATTTCTTTAGACAAAAAGTCCAAAGGAATTCGAGAAAGTCGCTGTGGGAAGAAAGCCCGAACAAATTTCTAAAGAAGCAAAGATAAGTGATCCAAACAATTCCATAGACTTTTTGTCTACGGGAAAATGCCTACAAAGAAAGCTCAGGGAAAATGCCCGCGGAGAAAGCCCAGGTAAAATTCCTACAGAGACAGTTCGCAGGAAAGCCACGAGAGACTACTGAAGATAAAAGGCCGCTGAAGGACCCCGAAGGGCAAATACCCTTGTGGGGGACTCTTGGATGCCAAATTGAAGGGTCACCTTCCCTTCGAGAAGACGTAAAACAAGAAATCCAAAGGAAGAACATAGCTACCCGCCAGAAGAAAGAAGCCCAAAGGCCATTCGAAGATCGCCTGAAGGGCACATACCCTTGCGAGGGGCTTTTCCCAACCCAAAGCAGATCATTTCTTAAGGCCCAAAAGGGCAGGTTCTTTTCAAGAAAGTGCAAAATAGAAAAGTCAAAGAAGGACCAAGGGGTGATGTGCCTAAAGACGTCAAATTCAAGAACAGTAAACTATCTATTGAAAATGTAGTGACGGTTGCACAAACGTCAATTTCAAAGCTCACAAAATAGCTGTTGATCCTTGTAATCTACAGACCCAAATGCATTCAAAGGCTTTAATGCCAAAACCAGTAGGAAGTAACTAAGGAATAGAATAGCAAATTGAATCTAGGACCTAATTCAATTAACCAAAAAAGGAGAAACGATGAAGAAGGATCAGATCACCAGGTGGACATTGAAAGATGCAAACTTTCAACAGTGTGACTTGTTTCTCTGCATTGATAAAAGCAAATGGGTAAACACCCCTAAGTTCCAGCCTGTCTTCTTAACAAATTTCAATGCAACATGATGTGTTACTATTCTCGAGTCCTTCTTGAAGAGGCTATATAAGGGACTCTCTTTTATTGTAAATGGATCTCTTTTTGACAATCAAAACAAAACTCTACCCAAATTGAAAAGCATTACTGAGACTTTGAGCTCAGATCATTGATCATATTTTTTTATTGGAATAAGAAAGCAAGTGATTTTTTAGACTTTGTGTTGTGATATCTTTGTTGTTGAGGAAACTGTTCTTATGTCTTTTTCCTTAATATATCTTTTGTTCCTATAATTCAACAAGCAGAATTAGTGACAGTAGTCAGGAAGGTGTCCTAAATCAACTATGGAGAGACTTTGTGCCCCCCATAATTGCCTTTCAGTGTGTTTTCTTTTCATTTCTGTGTAAAAGACTTTGGAATGACTTTGGGCCCTCATTGTCCTTCGTATCTCACTCTTGAGCAATTCAGGTGGAGACTTTGTGCTGCATCTCGATTTGTTGGTTACTACGTCCCTAGTTATATTTTGCATTTACTACGAGGAGTATTCTTGTGGTTTGTTGGATAGTACTTCTGAAAGAAGAGGAGTGTTGTCTGTCATTTCCCTTGAGTTTTTCCTTTGATTTTCATGCATCATCTCTGAAGAAAGAGAGATGGATTGTGTGTCCTACCCTTGAGTATTATTTTTTGTTTATATATATATATATATAGGGAACCTTACCTTGATGAGAGGAGAGATCAGTCTCCTTTTTATGTGGTAAAGCTACACATTTGGATGACTAATCTTCTTACTTTGGCTGATCAAACCTATTTTGTTTATCAGTACGCTGATCGACAAAATATTCAACCAACATAAGCCATGCATTAATTTTGATTCATAAGCTACATATAGAATTTTAGCATACCCAAGGGTGAGAGGAGGATGCATAATCTAGACTATAGACCCAAGAGAAGCAAAATGAATTACTTACCAAATTAATGGTGCTTATATAGCATTAGGACATGGTTCCCATGATAAAAATTATTTTAAATACCAATGATCAAGAACAATAAGATGATATGGAGAGAAAAAGGTACAACCATGAACTGTTAATTGATGTATAAATCAATAGTTGGTAATTTACAATGGCCTACGACACACAGGATCCAAAGTCAATGTCCTCATGGTAGATGCATGGTAAAAGATACAAGTCCCCTACTAAAACCATCACCTCACGTATTGACTATGGCTTATAAGACCAAAGTACAGTGCATTTAGGTATTAAGCAATGATGACATTAAGATTTAGGTTGTCAAGTTCAATGATGACTTTGAGATGATCGAATTAGTGGAAGAAGATGACTATCTCATGTTGTTTGGAAGGCCTTAGTGCTAAGTGAATAATGTGGATTTTATTTTCAAATAGAAATACAAAATAATGGATAATAGGAGTGAGCATGTGGTGATCCCATTTACCACCAACCAGGGACTTTGTAAATTACACCAGTTGATCCTACCCATAATCGACACATGTGTGCTACCAATTTATGATCACAACCTAACCATGAGAATGATAAGGTTTTTCAATGATGATGTAATTCAATACATCCAAACCTTCTATTTAAACTTGCATGAATCAAACTAGGTCTATAAGTCACTTGCCTACCTTAGAAGATGCTAAAATGATGTAACAAGATAAGAATTGAAATAATGCAACACTCCCCTTATGCCTAACAACATGCTCCCCCTTAACACTTTACCTAGACCTGATTAGTACAAGCCCAAAATATCCTAGCACACATGGTCCATGCATAGAAGAATTGATTTCACATCAACCCACTAGGATAACTTCATCAAGTACCAGAGGAAGGGAGGATGGCAAATGATTTGTGCCCCTCTATTATTACCACATCCCCTAGACAACTAGACAAATAAATTCACCCTCATACTAACATGCCCCATTGTGAGTGCTTCATTAGGTATTGAATTCACATCCAAGTGTAATAAGGTGTTTGGCACCATTGTGTAATAAGTCTTTCTTAGTCATTCTTATATCCATTTTGCTTGGTGACAAAAGTTTTTTTTGGGTAATAAGATGAGCTCACCTCTTAATATCTAGTTGGGCGAGTTGAATAGGAAGTTTATTCAAAAGGCCCCCATGATATAAGTCTAAGTATTTATGGTGAGATTAGGAGTACCATAAAATTAGAAAATATGTGTTTACGCCACTAAATAGAGAGTTTACATCAGCAACTAGACAAACACATCTCAATGTAGCACTGTGCTAGAGGACTAGATGTATATTTTAGTGTAGGGTTGGAGATGGTGCCGAGAAGAGGAGAAAAAAGGAATTTGATGAAGACATCTGGAATAAAAGTGCACAAGAGATTTTGGGAAGTGCACATAAGGAAGAAAAACATGTGAAAGGAGTTAGCATGTTAACCAAGTCAAAGAGCTAAATGAGAAAAGACATGTATCATGTCATTATAGAAAGAATGAGCTATGACCAGTTATCTTACTTGATGAAAAGAGGAATGATGGTGACTTAGATAATGTACACAAGGACTAACACAATCTAAGACATGATCCAAAGTTATTTATCTCAAAGTTGAGCAATGAAGGAAGTGACTTAGCTAGTGAAGGACAAGCATGATGAGGATTGAGGTGTGTGAAATATCTACCACCTATCATAATTTCAAATTTAAAAGCTTAAGTTAGACATGCTACCATATGCATAGGTGTAAATAGGTAGTATTATGCATAGATATCAACATATTATCAAATTAGCCAATCACTCATTTTGCACCTATATATATGAGAGGAAATATGGCCCATGGTACAACTTGCCAAATTAAGAGTAAACGTGAAAGAGATCACTAAGAACTTTAAAAAGTAGGCTCAAAAGGCCTTCTACTAGAGAGATAGTATAAAAAGTTGAGGATATAGGAGAAATGAAGAAATCAAACTAAGAGGGTCAATGCTTTGGAGGTTAGATGGAAGGAACCAGATCTAAGGAGATGAAGACACCATACAAACCTCTAGATTCAACTCAAGTGATTTTTAAAATGTTATAGAATAGAAAAAATTCTTTTTTTCTAAGATATTGTAGTAAAACTAGAGACTTGTAAGTTGCAGGAGGAGAAAGAAGGAGCATGTCAGTTGAAGAGAAGAATTGATCGAAAGATGACTCAAGACAAAGTCATGGGCCTCCATCATGTATATGGGTAGAGACTAAACAACATCAAATAATATACAAATGTCTTAAGAGGGGCTCGTGCATAAACCCACCCTAAAACAAATCATAGAATAATAGGAGGTTGGTAAGTGCAACTTCGTGCCAACAAACATTGCTAGTATTGTAGACCCAACTAACACATAGTGGAGTAGCCTATTTAGAAGCTAGCAAGATTTCAAATAATAGATATGATAGCAAAGTAAATCACTAGGATGTTAAGATTTCTAAATACCATTCTAGGTAGTTTCTCGTTAGGCTTGTTTGAGGTTCAGAGGAAGTTGCAACTGGGTAGGTCAAGATTGAAGAGTTCAATAGTTTTCAATTGAACCTCCTAGCTTCACTCAGCATTCAACAATCCTCACTAATAGTGATAATCAGAGGGATGAAGGTTACTCATCTAGATCTGAAAGAGATCAACTCTTAGAGGCATGAATAAGCTAATGAGTGACAAAGGTCAATCTAAAATCTCTTGAAAAGAAAAAGGGACAAGGTGAAGATAGGGTGCCTAGGTGCCCAAAAAAATACAGTAAGAGGATCCATCAAGTTGTTAAATGGTATTAATATGGTGAAATACAATCCATTGGGGTTGTATTGGAGGAAACTTAGAGGTAAATTATTGATTCAAAATGTAGAAGACAAGGTGATGCTACATGCCTTGAAGATTACTTGTCACTAAGAGAAAGGGGTTTGAGCCATGCACTAGTCTCATAATACATAGACCTATGTAAAGGACTGACAAGAGAGCTAGAGGAAAGATTCCCCAAGGTAAGGTCGAGTTCAGTTCAAGAAGGCCTGCATGAATGCTACTGAAAGAAAAGAAAAACATATCATGAGAAGTCACATAGAAAAGGCTTGTAAAACCATGAAATCATAGATGAATAGGTTATTTATGAGGAAGTTTTAAGGGTAGCTAGATTACACAAGGAAGTAAAGTAGAATAATAACTCGTTATCTGAGGATGTATAACCAATTTAGTGTGAGGTGATGTTGACCCCTAAAATTTTCTAATTACCAAACAAGTTCATGCTTGTGTACTTCAGGTGAGTTCAACACCACTAGTCAAAAGGCACATGCAATCTAAATCACACAAAATTTGTGCACACCTTAAATAGAATTACCAATAAATCTTATGTCAGTTATAAAAACCATGCTTATGTGTGTTACACTACAAAAATGGTAAGACTCAGGGAAAAATAACCATGTGGACCCAAGAACTATATAGGAGATTAAAGCAGAAATAAATAAGTGAATTAGCTGAATACATATATTAACACAAAGCTATGGTGGTATGATGACATAAAACATGGAATTTGACCTTAGGCTAAGCCAATAATTTAAATCTCGACTGAGGTGACAATTTTGAATGTTGGTAGATCCTTGGTGAGAAAAAAGGTATAAAAGTAGGCTAGTTGGAAAAAATAAATAGTTATCCCAAAAAAAGTAGAAGAAGAAGAAGAAGAAAAATAAAAGAGAGAGAGATGACTACTAGATAAATTGCCAAAGAGAAGAGAATTAACCAAGTATAAGATGAAGGTCGAGAGCCAAGAAAAGGAGAATGAAAAAGAGCATAATATGAGAGAAGGAAACTAGATAGATGGAGGGAGGCCAAATACAAGCCAACATGGGTTTATAAAATCTAAATATGTGTCCTAAGAGCAGAGTATTATAAAGATTATGATTATATAGGCTAAAATCCTTATTATAATGATTGGTGTTGATTAATAAAATTGTTTTCCTATGGATTCAAGTCTACTATTTAAATATTTTTGGTTAGGTTTATTCTAGTATTATAATTTAACATCTATAACTAACGCAACCCCTTTCCCTTGAAACTCCTCCCTTAAGGATATTGACAACCTTATAGGCTTTCCCCCAAGCATGTTTAGATACCCATCAAGTACCAGATAAACAAATACTATACATAACTACCCCCAACCTATCCCACATCCTCTCTCCACACTCAGATGAGCACACATGACTTCTCTTCCCTACATGATATGTCAATGTAGGGAGATAAGCAAGGTAAGTCATTTACCATGGTTGTGACCCTAGTTGACTAGACTACAAACATAGGAATAGGGTTGATTGAAATGGGACTATGTTTGGTGGCCTACCACTATAGGTTAAGCCAAATCTTCTAGTGAAGAAGAGGAGTTATCTTAAAAGTTGGAATCCCAAAATAATGAAGGAACATTGTGGAGTAAGGAAGGGAGCATTGATAGGCAAAAACTTGTACAAATGTGAAAAATATTTATGGAATGCATGTATCCATGGTAAATTCACCATTCACCATTTGCTTCATCGATGATCCCAGCCTTAGGAATATAATTTTTTACTACAAGTACATCTTTAGGGTGACCAAGTTATCATTTTTAGTGAGATAGTTTGACCTGACCAATAGATATAAGTACTCTAAAATCCAAGACTGAGTACCGAATGGATTTGGATTTTAGTAGGTTTTAAAAACACCTGATTAAACCATTATTTTAGTGAAACATGTGAACAAAGAAATGCATAGAGAGGAGATTAGTATCATGTTGGTCAAGAAATCAAATCAAAATAAACACTCTAAAAAATAACACCTCTAGCCTTGACACTCAAAGAGCTAGAGAACTAAATAATTAACTAACAAGTGAAATAAAAAATAAGAGATTTTACCTTCCATGAGAGCAAGTGTTGTGAGTTGGCCATGGGTTGATGTGCTCAAGAAATATTTGTCAATGAAGCTCCATTGATCCACTTCTCCTTGGCACCTTGGTAATATTGGTTGGCTTTGGCTTGGATTGGATTATGAAATAGGCATGGTAACACTATAATAATTAAATCTTTGCATATATTTTTGCATAATAACTTTACACCAAAAGAGATTATTTTCCAATGGGTGAGGCCTTATATATATATATATATATATATATATATATATATATGTATATATATATATATGTATATATATATATATATATATATATATATATATATATATATATATATATATATATATCTATACATATATATCTATACATATATATATATACATATATATATATACATATATATATCCTCTAAAGTTAACTCTAACACGAGTGTAGTTAGGTTAGGATTTACCATGGTTGAGTTAAAACTAATCTTGATTGAGTTAAGGCTAACCTTAATTAAGTTAAGGAGGGGACATGTAATTAATATTTGTGATAGAGATCCCATTAATTAGGCATGACTCTCCCATTCTGCATTTAAGGCTTTTTAGGGAGATATTTTAATTCCTTGACTTTGAGTATGATGATGTCATCATGACTTCATATTTATTGAAATTTCCATTTTGAAAAATTTGTTTTCACTAATTGCATATGGAAAATTAAATTAAATATTTGATTTGATTTGATTAACTAATTCATTTATTTTGCTTAGCATTTTAGGAATTGTTCAAGTGCCTTGCTTAATGGGTCTAAAGGCCAAAGTGCTAGTTGTTAGCTCGCAAGGTGACTGGAGATGAATCTATGAGAGGTTAATGTTGAGTACATGGTAATACCCCGTATAGGGATGCCTCAACATGATTCTAACCACTAATGTTCGATGTGCAGATGAAATCGGAACAATCAGTGATTCATATGCTTAATTTTTAATGTTTGGTAGAAATTAATCTGAAATCTGGTTGGAAGTTGGTTGTGGCTAGAATGGGATGTCTTAAAAATGATTTTTGACACTCTAAATCAAACACTAACTTTTAAAACCCACCATCTTCTAGCTTGTCTAGATTATCTAGTTCATCAAAACTAGAGGCTTTTGATCTAATGAAAATGTGTAGAGATTCCTCGGGTGGCAATTGAGCAAAGGTTTTATTTGAATTTTCCACCCAACTATTTCTTCACAATCATTTTCATTATATCATGCCTTTTTTCTACCTAATATTATTTAAAAATTGTATTCACATTATTATAAATGAAGAAATATTAAAATATTTATGTCCATAATATGACTATTCATTTCATCTTTTGTGAAGACTTCATATTTATAGGAAATTCATCTACCATTGTGAGATAAAAACTCTCCTACAAATTAGACTTAGAATAAATATATATTATATATAACAAGGGCCACGTAGTGGCTAGTCCCTACCTTCGTATTACTTTTGTATTGAGAAATTATTTATGTGTATGTTTGCATATAAATCTACAATGCAAGCTTGCTTAATTTAATTAGCAATAGTTAATTTGGAAATGATCCCTACTTTTATATTATAAACTATTTAAAGTAGAGTTTACATGTAAATTGCAATGTAAGGACACTGAAATAGTTAATAATAGGCTAAAAAAATGCATCGTCATTGTGCTTGTATCTAGATCTCCCACTTAGCTACTATCCAAGCTAGAACTAAAATCATTTTGGTTAAGTGTAATATAAAATTTGGCTATATGTCATTTATGAATAAATCATGTTCGAAAAAAATGATGGAATGTTTTTAGCTTAATAATAATGCTTATTCAAATACAAAGTAGCTTAAAGCCTTATGCCCATTTAATATATAAGCTTTTCACATCATAGATAGACTTATATTGTTATTCAAACTTGTGTCATAGAAAAGGCACTAAAGTAGCTTGGATGACTGATGACACATGGAAATCAATCCATGGTTTTTAGTTCAAATAGAGTTTATTAACATTAAATAATCTTTAGGCCTAAGGAAACCTACCATTATAAATGACTATAAGCATGGCCCAAGCCATTTTTTGTATAAATAGGAAAATTACCTAATTTGTTGTTTAATATCCATTAATAGTCATTATAAATTAATTAATTATCAAAAAAAATAATCACATTGGAGAAAATCTAGTTATTAAAAATTGAATTTGAGATGGTGAATTAAATGTGGTGTCAGCTCGTAATATGGCATCAATTGTTAAGTACTCCTCGAAATGTGTGGAGAATGAAAACATTATACATTGGTGATTGAAGATGCGTTAAATTAAATACATATATTATCGGGGATAACAAAGCTAAATCTGATTGCTGCCCTTTGAAAAGCCCTGTAATTGTCTTGAAAACTCTTGTTTTACATTTGATTGCTTCCCACCATATCATTATCACTTTACAGCTAATTTATGTCTAAATTTGGCATATCTTGGCCATTAACTCTACAACATGCATTTATTTAGTATTGGTAGTTATTTATCATCATTTGTACTGAAAATTAATACGTGCATGTGCAACAATTAATAAATGATGTATTCCCAATTAACACCCCATGGAATATACTAATATTTATGTGGAAAACATTAGACAAAACTTTATAGTTCTTAAGATTATATGTATATGAATTTTTTGATTAACTGATTAAGAAATAATTATTTGAGAAGTGGTTCTTATAATTTCCTACATTGCTAGAGACTAATAAATAAAAAAAATATTAATGATAAGACTTAAGAGATATAATGTTTCCATAGTCTATACAATAAGAATAATGGCCAATGGATATAACAAATACAAAAATATATACAATTCCAATATGAAAAAAAGTTTTCATCTTGTTATTGTTAAGTGGCATGACATTTATTATTAATGCAAATTATTTGAAGAAAAATAAATACCTATAAATAAAATAAAATGACTTTTATTTTAAATAAGCTAAATTTTAAATGGATATGTGAGCCACAGGGTGTCCCCTTCATGGGAAAACAACTTATAATTGTGTATACTATACAAAGAGGCAAAATACAGCTTTTTATGGATGTCTTGGCTTGAGAACTTCATAAAATAAATGGTGTCGGTTTTATCTGACTTGTTATTTATATTTACTATTGGAATGCCTCATATTATATATATATATATATATATATATATATATATATATATATATATATATATATATATATATATAAGGTTACATAGTAACATGGTCGGACAGATCATGGTCCATACTGCATGATGGGAAAAAACACCAGCTCAAACATCAACAAAGTACTAAACAAAACATGACAAGAATAAGCACAACTATAAATAGCTAGAGAGAAAATCAAGAAATGTCACCACCCCAAGAGGCAAAGGTGGAGGGTCCTCCTTAGGAAGCACTGAGCAAGCAGGTGGTTCCATGTTTGAGATTTTTGAGTAGTCTATCCAGTCAAGGTGTCATCATGTACAATGACCGTCTAACCATTAGTGGGATAAATAGAAACAACAACACTCATCAGAGACTACTGAGCAAGACTAACATCAGATTTTCCAAAATCACTCCAACCACCCCTTGGAGGAGGGTGAGGAAAAAAGTGACCCCTACAACAGGATTGGATTATGCTTCAATGCCTCATAGGAGAAGGTGGTGGGGTCTTTCAGGGTGGGTCATCTGGTGAAAATTTGATCATAATGCATGAAGCACTCTCATAGTGGTCAAAGAGCTCTTGTACATGGTGAAGGTCCTGGTCCATCTTCTCCACTTGAGCCTGGATCTAAAAGTACACCAAGGAGATAATAAAAACTTTCTCATCAACAAAGAATGAAGTATCAAAATATCCATGATTAAATATAGCATTATTTCTAGATTTCCAAAGCTAAAAAGGATGATAGCACAAAAAAACTACTATAGAAAAGCAAAAGAAGCTAGCTAGTTTGAATAATCCAAGAAAAGTGCCTATCTCCAAGAAAAGGGTTCAAGATGAAAAGATTGAAATAGAGAATGGACCTAATGCCAATTAGATTGAGCTTTAGAAAAAAATTAGAATCTACGTTTGAAATATTCAGGCCACTTGCAAGCTGGGAATGTGGAGGTGGAGCATCCTCTCGCCGAGGGGGATCCCTTGGTAAATTAAACATCAAATAAAAAATAAGCCAGTTTTGGCTCTAATCTTAGGTGCCACACACATTCCAAATGGGCAAGCCAGGTCCTAGGAGAGGACTAAAGGCCCCATAATTTGTTGATCTTGTCAAGAGATAGGGAGAAGGGTCTCAACACTTGATACAAAAGTCCTAGAAAGTAGGATTTAAAATGTGTATCATAGTTCCACCTACAATCTTTCCACCATGCCCGAGGAGGTTGAAGGCCAAGCTTATGGAGCATAACATCAGGGAGTAATTCCTAAATGTGACGGATGGAAGGTAAGTCACCATTATTTAATTGAAACTTGGTTTTCAAATCTATCCAAGGGATCTAGTCTTTGGAACTAACTAAATCACAAATAGTGTGAATTCTTTTATAGAATAATCACAACACTTTAATACTAGGCATTTCAACCAGGGGAATAGAATAATTGGTGAGAATAGGAGACCACCATAAAATATGATCATTAAAAGATAAATTTGTATGAAATCCATCCCTTACTTAAAGTGGGGTTTGACTACTTTGAAAGCTTTCCAAATACTCTTAACCATGAATGAACTTATAATTTTGACTGGCACAGTAGTGATAAGAAGATACTAAAAGCCAATATTCTACCAGGTGGTTTTTCTGTAGGGAGAACCAGAAGAGATGCAATGGTAGAGGAGGATTTTTCAAGCCTTATTTCCCTTAATGGCCTAAACAACTCATTTAGCACACAAGGCCATAATTTTTCAAGTGAAAACCCTGGGCCTTATTAGAATTAACTTAGAGGAAATCATGAAGAAGCTTGGATAGACTATCATAAGAGGCTTTATAAGGGGCCCAACAAGAGGATTAGTATATGTGAGTGGCTACCAAAATATTCATGTAGATCTAGAACTTACCCGCTAGAGAGAGAGCTCAATGATCCAATAGTCAATTTTCCTTACAATCCTATTGAGGACATACCACCAAAGCTCAGAAGGTGAGATATCAAACATAAAATGGATGCCCAAGAAATTGAATTTTTCTCCCTGAGTGATCCACTGCTAATTAAATTATTTAATCCACTCAGGTAGTGACATCATGCTTTGTTGGAAACACTAGGTTTTCCTCCATTAAAGGCTTGAGCTCAAATCCAACAAAAGGTGTCAAGACAATGCCTAGCTTTAGTGAAATTGGTTTTGGAATCATAATTCACTGAGATGGGGGTAAATCAGTGACCTTACAAACTTTTACAACTATAAATTACCTTTCATAAACCATTAAAGCAACATAATGATCAAGTAAGGCATATAGAACCATTCACATGAGCATGAAACAAGAGCATAACCTAATATGTGAGTGGAAAACCCTCAAGGGGAAGAAAACACACTATGACCTCTAAAATTGGACTACAATGCTATAAATTTTTTCACAAGATCAAATTTTGTTGAGCACTAACTCAACTTGAAGCACCAAATCCAAACTGTCAATAACCCACTTGTAACGAAACACCAACTCCCTAAGTGACTCAGCACCAACTTAGCCACCTCTAAATTTTTATCACCTTATTAACTTCTTTTTCCTCAATCAATAAATGATGACCAAACCTCTACTCTTCTATTCTTCAATCTCAAGGCTCATTATCCTTCACTTATCTAATCCTCATCAAATATGATTAGGTCATTTATGTATGATCTTCATATGTAGAAAACATAAAAACTTCTCATGTATACTTCTATACTCTAATATAAGGTTTTCAACTCATTTCAAGACATTTTTCTGCTCAACCATGCATCATCTTTTTCACTTATTGCATGCATACTCAAATAGGCCTAAACTACCTTGTATATATACTAGTCATGATCACACACCACTTGGTCAGACATACACCTTAAACATCTTATGTCAACCATATAATATGTCTTATGACATCTTATGAACATGCTTAAATCATAATCTTAACCTCTTTTGGTCTGACATAACTAATTTGGCCTTATTTCTCCATTAGGACTCATGGAGACCTAATTGCATTAGGTATGTCTAGTAACATGTATACATGATCTTCTTTGAACACCTTTTACCTTCACTCACAAAAATATCCTTTAAAATACACTTCAAATAGACCCCATATAACAAACTCTAATCTCTATAAGATATTTTAGATCCAACCACCTGATGAAAACACTCCTTGTAGTTCACTGTCATGATAGGCTTGTGTACACTCAAAAATTATCTATCTCTTTCTCATGCTTGAGCACCTTCATTTCATGTAACCAAGGCATACAAAGTATGTTTATAATAACTATATTACCCAGAGTTGATATTCAATCACATAGAACAATTTAACTTAATGACCACTATTGGTCTTGCTCATCCTTTAGATCTCATGGAGACCTAATTGCATTAGGTCTGCTCTCGTAATGCCAAAAATTGATCTTATTTGGCCTAGATAATCTTATCCAATGATCAAAAGCTATTAAAACACTTATACAATTAACTCTTCTTACCTCCTCCATGTTTTTTTAAAACTGTGTCCTTTGTTCAAACCATGAAAGCTCCTTTAAGACAAACTACCTTATTAGGCTTGTGTACCTCAAAAATTTGTCTTACAAAATTGAAGTTTAAATACCCTTAATCTACTCAATCATGAAAAAATAAACATGTATACAAATAATATATGACTTTAGTGTCATCCCCAAATACTTGGAACACATTTACTCAAGTAATAAAACCTCAAGAACATCTCTGCAACTTACTCAGAACTGCCAACTTACCTCAAAAACCAATCGTGGTGACTTGAACCTTCAACACCTATGTAGACACTTTTCATGACTCCTTATTCATTTAAATTTTCCTATGATATATCCAAACCATCCTTATATATAAATATCATATGGTCTAATGGCAAATATTAGTCTTACAGACCAATTTATTAACCTTATATCACATAGTCTTATCTGAACAAGATAGGTCATTTTGTGAGCAAATTTTTAAACATATTCACTAAAATCCAAAACTGATTCCAAGCATGAACATGACTTAAAATTCATAAATAAACCCTTCATGCACTTTGTTGCATCAATCTAACATGCTCAGCCCCTCAAATCCATCTTCTCATCTTTGCCTGGGTTTTACACTATTAGGTATGTCTGTGACTGGCTAACTTGGATAACCAAATTAGAAAAATTTAAGGATAGAACATATTTATAAATCATGTACATTAAAAATAAGTCTATATCATTCTCCCATCCATTTTATTTTCTTGACCAATACAACTTTTGAGAGCTACAATAACTTCTTGACAAATAAGCCTATATCTGTGCATTTTTTCTCTCATATAATTAACCACCACTACCTGGAAGTACCTGAGACAGTTGAATACAATATCTAATAGCTTGAATAGGCATTTTAATCCATTATAATCTGATTTTAACAAGATATTTCATATCAGGTCCTTATTAAGGTTTTAGGGAGGTTTAACATGGGTTTTGTTGTTAATAATTATTCACAAAGGGCTGCCCCTTGAATCTAAAACTAATGCCTAGAGATATTAGTTAATAACCTTCCCCATATATCCTTGATATATCAAGTTCTCATGCAGAGGTCACATGTGCCAATAAATGTTTGAAAGTGCTTCTCAGGTCTTGAGACCTCGTTCTGTGAACTCAAGAAGGCCTAAAATAATTATTCATGTAATTTACTTCAAACCATTACCTAAAACTTTGTGAACTTGAATAAAAAACCTATCTTACCTATGTACATGATCACATATGCATACTTTCCTTTAAATCTTATCTTCATACCTCATTAGGTCAAGCAAGGTTTAAGAAAGGTCTAGGTGTAGGTTTAGTCTGAAGGTCCTACCCCTATAAGCTCACCCTAAGAATCTCATGAATGTTTGAAAGCCTCACATACATGATCAAATAGTGACATAACACCTTCGCATTCCTATGTTAATTCATTTCATCATACTCATAACTCTTTATGTCATGATTATGCTTCTTATGCACTTGACATCAATGACTTTTACCTTCTATGTTGATCATGACATCAATCTATTTTGTACGTGTACCTTCCATGATTTTTATGCACTTGTCTTCAAATGATCTATCTCTATTTATCTTATGAAAACACTCTCTCTTTCAATAATGACATTTCCAATATGCACTTGATCACCTCTGACATCAACCTCATATAAGATGCACCTTCACAAGATCACACTCTTCCATGTTAACATCAATGACTTGTCTTAAAATAATCTTCCATGCACCTTGTCATCAACCTTCATATTATTCACCTTTGACATCAATGATAATACTCATCAATCTCCCCCTTTGTCATTTATGGTAAACCATTCTAAAAAAGTTCTCTTAACAGGCTATTTCTCTCATTATTAACTTTCTCCCAGAACTAGCTCTTTTCAATCTAAATTGACCTTCTTCTCCTCCTTTTTGAGATTTCTCCCCCTTTGAAATTAATGAAAAATAGGTACCTAAAACTTATTTAATCAAATTTCTTTCAATTTTCTCCCCTTTGCTATTTTCTATACCACACAAGATTATGAGTCTATGAAGCACCATACAAACATGTTCCCCTATATCCATGAATACTTCCTTCAAATTATCCTTAACATGACTAACATATAATTTTAGATCAAACCCTAGATCACTCACTAGGCCACACATATGTTCTTATCTAACATATTCTTTCTTCAAATGAACTTGAATACATAAGACCACTCACCTTCTTTCATGCACCTTAATGCCATAGAGACAGATAATATCCATTTTCATTATCTTGCTTAAGATCCACAAACATTCACCATGCTCCCTTCCTTGGCCATAATCTTTAATCTATCTTCATGTCTCTGCATACCTTCTCTGCACTACAATCTTCTCTTTAATTTAATGAACTACCTGATTAGCTTCCCTTTTATCCTCACAGCTTGTGCTCATCATATGAGTCATCAAGACTCATAGACCATTCTCAACATGTTTAGAAAAACCTTGTTATTATATAACACTAGTAGTACTACCCACATCACAAGTATGCTTTTTCTCCCATTATACCTATGTTAGGCTTGTAGATGCACTTTTAGACATCTCACTTCTACTTCATGTGTTATGCCCTTCTTGCACCTATTTGATAAAGAGTGACAATGTAGACAATGTATCCTCATGCTTCATGATCCCTTTCACATTCCTCTTGCTTTGCATATATGTTTGTCATGACTTCACAAATTTTCTTTGTCTTCATCACTTGTTATTGGATCTAATGAACCACCTTGATTAGCTCCCATTACCCTTGAATTGATCAATGGCTGGTATGGGTAGAAATTGCTCCCAATTCTTATTTTAAATGTTCAAATGTTTCATATTATCTTAGGAAATGATATCTAATGGGAATGTTCCTAGTCCTTGAGTGCATGACTATATTCTTTAATATGTTTATATCCATCTTGATCATGAATCATATCTCCTTCTTGACCTCATTTAACACATACAGATTATTCTTAGTCTTATGTTCCTTCTTCACCTTGTCCACATGGTCTAACTTCTTGATCAACTTATTAGTGACATGATTGTATACCTTTGTGTCTTGCCTGATCTTCCTCATATGCCTCATCTTGTAATACCTTTAAATATGTCCTCTTTGATTGAATTTATAGCATAGAATTTTGCTTCTACTATTGAAGTGAGCATTCATCCTATTCCTCTATGGGGAATTAATTCTAGCATGAAGTCTACAATCCACATCTCTATGTCCATATTGATTGCATGGGAAATAGTAACCATGAAAGAATTCACATACCTTGTCTATCTAGTTGTATTTTAATGACTATTGAATGATTCACCCTTAACTTTATTATCTCTTAAAGGAGTTACATTTTTTTTTTACTTGTTGACTGCTAATTTGAGTCTCAAATTTGAGGGCTTCTACATAGGTCTTCACTCTGTCAGTACCATCACTTCTTGGTAGTCCATTATCCTCTGAGATCTGACTCTCCTTATTTTCCTTTTGGTCTTCTTTAAATCCAAGACTTGCCCTATCATGTTAAGACCTTTGACTATTCAAAATATCATCTAATATTTTAGTGTTCTTTTCAAATTCTTGAAGTGTCTTCAACTTGATTGTTGTCTGATCCAATTCTACCTTCAAGGACTCCATTTATATTCTAAGCTTGATGCATTCTTACTTCTTGGTCTTAATACTTATAGTGGCAATCTCAGCTTGAGTTTTTAACTAGTTAATGATCTCTTTATGTTCATTGGTGTTATTACTTAGTCTCTCTTCGAAGAGATTGATTTATTCCTTGTAACCCTTGACCAATGACCTCACTTCTTTATTCTTCCTTTAAAACTTCAAATCCTCTTTAGAATTCACCAATTCGACCTCAAGGTTCACTTCAGCCTCTTCTTCATTTGATTCTTCATCTTCCATAAGACTTTTCCCTTTTGAACAACCTTCATTATCAATTTATATGGTCATGAATAGGATTTCATTACTATCAAGATAAATATTATCATCATCACTACCAGATGTACTTGTATCACTAACATCAAAGAAGCTATTGTCCTTTTTGGTATATAAACTTCTTTTGTTCTTGAATGACCCTTTCTTACTGTCATACTTCCTGAAGCTATTTTTTTTCTTTTCAAGTTCATAAGACTTCTTATCGTCACCATGATGTTTGTCATGCTCTCCATCATGTTCATTATTATCCTTATTAGGACACTTAAATGCAAAGTGGCCAATCTTGCCATAGTTAAAACACTTAAATGGAAACTTACCCTTATACTTACCTAATCCTTTCCTTAGTTTTTTGATAAACATAGCTTTTATCTTGTCATCATAAATGTATGTGTCCACATCACACTTAACATTTTTACTTTGTGACTTTGTCTTAGCTTTGAATGTAGCTTCTTTCTTAGAAGGTCATTCATCACTTGTTCTCATTTCATATGCAGTTAAGATGCCATGAAGTTCATCCATCTATAGATTGTCTAAGTATTTTACTTATTCAACTATTGACACCTTCGAGTCAAATCTTGGGGTCAAGGATCTTAGAACCTTTTGAACAATAGTTGACTCATCAACATTTTCTTCAAGACCTCTAATTATATTTAATACTTCATCCACTTTAATAATATATGCTAACATATTCTCTTCTTCTTTCATATTTAGATCTTCAAATTGTCTTCTATAGGTCTAATGCTTTGCCAACTTTATTTTGGTGTCACCTTCATAGATGATTTATAACTTGTCCCAAATTGCGTTATCTGAATCACATTATATCACTTTGACAAACTCATATCCTACCAATCCACACAATATAGCATTCATAGCCTTTGAATTGTTCTCACTTACTTTATTTCCTATAGCATCAGTTAGAGGTGTAGGAGATGGAGTGAATACATCAACGATTAATTACCATATGTCAAATCTTAAGGACATTAGATGAGTCTTCATTTTGATGCTTCAAAAATCATAGTTAGTCTCACTAAAGAGAGGCATGTTATTGGTTGAGAAACCTCCTTGTACCTGATGACTTGGCATGTTTGTACTTTGAAGATCTCCTTTAATTTGTTAGGCCTAATTCAAAGGACCAGGATCTGATACCAATTGTTGGAAGCACAATTCAATGAGAGGGGGTTGAATCGGTGACCATACAAACTTTTACAACTATACATTACCTTTCACAGACCATTAAAGCAACATAGTGATCTAGTTATACATAAACAACCATTCACATGAATATGAAACAAGAGCATAACACAATATGTGAGTGGGGAACCCTTAAGGGGAAGAAAAACTACTATGACCTTTGAAATTAGACTACAGTCCTATAAATGTTTTTACAAGATCAAATTTTGTTGAGCACTAACTCCACTTGAAGCACCAACCCCAAACTGTCAAGCACACACTTGACTAGGCTTTAGCAAACATCCAGTTACAAGGAAGCACCAACTCCCTAGGTGACTCAGCACCAACTCAACGACCTCTAAATTTTGATCACCTTCTAAATTTCTTGTTTCTCAATAAATAAATTATGACCATGCCTCTGCTCCTATATTCTTCAATCTCAAAGCTCATTCTCCTTCACTTGTCTAATCCTCAATAAATTTGATTAAGTCATGTATGCCTAATATTCACATGTAGACAAACTAAAAAATTCTCGTGTATAATTCTATACTCTCCTCTAAGGTTTTTAAACTCATTTCAAGACCTTCTTCTACTCAACAATGTATCACATTTTTTGCTCATTGCATGCATACTCAAATAGGCCTAAATTACCTAGTATATATAATAGTTATGATCACACACCACTTGGTCAATCATACACCTTCAACCTCATAGGTCATCCATACACCTTTAAACTCTTAGGTTAGACATATAATAGGTCTTAGGATATCTTATGAACATGGTTTAATTTGTTAGAGCTACAATCACTGAGATGGGGTGAATCAGTGAGCCTAGATATTTTAGTTTTAATTGCAATCCCTTTCAAACTATTAAATAATCAACATATAGCATCTTGATCAAGAAAAATTAACACAAAATTTCATTCATTCAATCATACACAAGATCAAACACATAACACATAGTTCCTATGGGAAACCCTCATGGGGAATAAAACCCACTCTCAAGACTGTAACACAAATGGACTACTGTCCTATAAGAGATTACAAACAAGAGACTGATCAACTCCTTAAGACCAGGAAACCTTGATCATGTCCTCCTGACCAAAGGTATTTAGTGAAACACCTATTCCACAAGGATCATCTACCCCTAAGATTATCAACTCCTTTATATCACTTACCTTTAGTATAATCTATTTTACAAGGAACAACTGCCCCTAAGGAAGACCAACTCCTTTAGACCCTCCTTTGATAAAAACACTTCTACCTTAGAACTAATATCACTCTTATCACATTTTAGTAATAACTCTATCATCCAACATACCCTTTTGGCCAAAGCACATTACATATTTAAATTGACATACACAGATCAATTAAGACACATTACATACCCCAACTAACCCACTCATTAGTTCTACACACTCAATGCATCATTCATAGTAAAAACTCTATCATTGCATAAACTAACATGACCAAATGGTCATACACATAGTCCATACACTGATATGCCTCTTAGATCAACTAGCATGCTCACACAAACTTCACCTTGCCTTCACTCACATTCAAACAACAAAAATATTATTCTGCCAATATAGTTATGACTAATATGTCATATAAATATTCCTCAAACTGATCTAATCATTAACTCATCTGTAGAGAATTCTACCCTTCCTTAGATCCCTAATTCACATATACAAACATCTCTCAAAACTCTCCTAGGTTTCTCTCAAATAGCCTCTTGAGCATACTTTCCCATTCTACCTCTTAAGACTTATTAGGTCCATTGACTTATGCAATCACCTTTAATACCTTGCCCAAACTAGCATGTTTGATCATCTTCACTCACTATAGGTCCTCACCAACATTTACCTTCTCTTTCAAAGGTTATCTCTTTCACATGGCTCTACACATGCACTCCCTCATTCAAGTCTTACAAGTCTAGAAACTAACACATTTGGTTTTACTATATATAGAGCAATCATGAATTAACAAGATCAAAATATTTCCTTGTTAGCCACAAAACATGCCTTAAACCTTAAGGCATCTCATATGGGTCACACTTAAGCATAGTCCCCTTTCAAAATAGGCCCAAGTCACTTTTAGGTCTTATGGAGACCCATTCAGTGCTTTATAACTTATTTAAGCATAATAAGAACACAAGACCACTTTACAAATACATAGGTCCACTCCTTATGTCCCCTAAGACGTCCTCAAATGATCACAGTTACCTTTTTCACATCTATGCATGCTCAATCAACTCAAACAGAGACTTTATACATAAGAATGCCATTAACGAACATAAAATCAACTTCTTAAGCATTATTCATACTCAAGATATTATTGATCACACCTCTAAAATACTCATAGAGCATCCTCATAGAGTCTACAATACTCCCTAATAGCTAATGTTGAGTTGTGGAGCTAAAAGCTTCACTAGATGAGCAAATGCAAAAGTTGTTGGATTTACACAGTCGTCGACATCGGTCAGGAGTCGACCAGAGGCTGTCGAACGTTGGTTATGGATCGGCCAACGTCGGTCGTATGCAAGCAAACAGGGACTGACATCGATCACCTGTGTGTTTTAGAAGTCTATTTTTGAGGGAGAATAGATTATTTGCATGAAAAGATTAACTGTTAGTATTGAGTCTGCATTTCTATTTTTGGCAGGATAGATTTGAACCTTTGATTAAGAGGTGTATCTAACGGTGGAGAATGCATAACTTATGAATCCTAGTATTATATAATAGGGTTAGATCTTCATAGTTTGTAAGTTGTAATTGACAGAGAAAACTCTTGAAGGAAAGAGATCTGTACATCTGAGAGGTGTGAGAAGAAAGTGAGATTTATTCATTGTATTTCCTTCTGAAAGAGTTTAATACAAGTTTTTGGGTTGTTTCTTGTATCTCATATTCTTTATTGTTTCTAATTTCGAGTTACATATTACTTCTGGTTTAATTTTGTGTTTAGTTGCTTACACAAAAGTAATCAATTGTCTTGTAAGATCCTAACAAGTGGTATCAGAGCATAGGTTCACTAACAAGCGGTAGAGCAGGTTAGTGTTTGTTGATTACAGGTCACTCATAGGGGTTTATGATTGAGTGGGAGTAAAGCAATGGTAGAAGAAAGAACTAAGAATGGAGAAGTTTAACGATAAGAATTATCAATTATGGAGGATGCAAATAGAAGATTATCTGTATCAAAAACATTTGTACTTACCATTGGGTGGGGTTTCAAGCAAGCCCATAGATATGCAAGATGAAGAATGGAATGTTCTTGATAGAAAGGCTCTGGAATCTATAAGGTTGAGTCTAGCATCTTCTGTGATTTCTAACTTATCACAGGTAAAGACAATGGTAGAGTTAATGAATACTTTAGCAAATTTATATGAAAAGCCTTCAGCTTCAAATAAGGTATATCTTATGAAGCAATTATTTAATTTGCAAATGCAGGAAGGTGGATCTGTATCTACTCATCTAAATGATTTCCATGCAATAGTAAATCAGTTAAATTCAGTCAAAATAGTTTTTGATGATAAAATTAAGGCTCTCTTAATTTTATGCTCTTTACCTGAAAGTTGGCATAGCTTGGTAATGGCAATTAGTAATACTGCATTTGCTTCAAATATCTTGAAAGTTGATGATGTTGTTAGTGTAATCTTGAATGAAAAAATTTGTAGGAAAAGCACAAAGGAAACATCAGGTAATGCTTTAAGTATTGAAAGCAAAGGAAGGCAAAGAGAGAAGGGCAAGCAAGGGAGATCAAGGTCTAAGTCAAAGATGAAAAATAGATCCAAATCCAGAAATGGAAGAAAAATAATTTGCTAGAATTGTGGAAAGATAGGGCATGCAAAGAAAGATTGTTGGTTGAAAGATAAAGAAGAAAATCAACATGAAGGTAATAAAGAAGTAAAAGTTGCAGGTATTGTTGCACAGGATGCTCTTATATTTTCTTTGGATAATAAAATAGAATCTTGGGTTTAAGATTTTGGTGCCTCTTTCTATGCAACCCCAAATAGAGAATTTTTCAATGATTATGTCTATGGAGATTTTGGAATAGTTTATTTAGGGGATGATGAGCCTTGTAAAATTGTTGGCAAAGGAAAAGTGCAGTTGAAATTGTAGAATGGCAACACATGGGTGTTGAAGGATGTCATGCATGTACCCATCCTGAAGAGGAATCTAATTTCTATAGGAAAGTTGGGGGATGAGGGTTGCACAGTAACTTTCACAGCTGAATCTTGGAAAGTTTCCAAGGGTGCACTTGTATTAGCCAGAGGTAAGAGAGTAGGTACTCTCTATCTATGTAATTGTATTATTGATTATTCTCCTTCTAAATTATCTACTTCAGATGTAGATGCAAAGTTGTGGCACTATAGGCTTGGTCACATGAGTGAGAAGGGAATGACTATTTTTAAGTCAAAAGATAAGCTTTTAGATTTGAAAAGCATAGATCTAGATTTTTGTGAGCATTTTATTTTTGGAAAATAGAAGAGAGTGAGGTTGCTCAAAATTGAGTCAACAAAGAAAAAGCACAAGTTGGAGCTTATTCACACAGACGTGTGGGGACCAGCTCAGGTAGCTTCTATTAGAGGATCACAGTATTATGTTTCATTCATTGATGATGCTACAAGAAAGGTATGGGTTTATTGCATAAAAAAGAAATCTAATGTTTTTGACACATTTAATAATTGGAAAGCTTTGGTTGAGAATGAAACAAGTTTGAGATTGAAGTGCCTCAGATCTGACAATGGTGGTGAGTACTGCAAAAATAAGTTCAACAGTTATTGTTTTATGAATGGAATACGCAGGGAAAGGATGGTTCTAAGGACACCTCAGCAAAATGGAGTTGCTGAAAGGATGAATAGAACAATAATGGAGCGTGCACGGAGTATGAGGTTGCATGCTGGTTTGCCCTTAAAGTTTTAGGTAGAAGCTGTAGACACTACAGTTTACCTGATTAACAGAGGACCTTCTACTGCTCTGGATGGTGGAATTTCAGAAGAGGCTTGGACATGTAAAAAGGTAGATCTTTCATTTCTCAGAGTTTTTGGTTTTAAAGCTTTTATGCACGTTGATAAAGAAAATAGCAAGAAGCTGGATGCTAAATCTATGCGGTGCACTTTTATTGGTTATGGCTCTGGAGATTTTAGATTCTGGTTGTGGAATTTAGGAACTAAAAAAATTATTAGAAGTCGTGATATTGTTTTCAATGAGAAGGTGATGTACAGTGATCAACTCAAGAAGCTAAATAATACTAAGCAGGGCAATGTTGATTTGGATGAAGTGATGATCCAAAATGAGCTCACAGATAAAAATATTCACACACAAGAAAACACAGACACTGACATCAGTCAAGAAGGAACTGACATCAGTCAGGAAGGAACCAACGTCGGTCACATAGAACCAACGTCGGTCATGTGGAACCGACGTCGGTCAGGTACAGACCAAGAGATGACTGAGATCGGTCACTGACAGAAAGAAATTTGGGTGGACAGCAAGCTGTGAATGAGTCTCAAATGCCCATGAGGAGGTCAAAAAGGGTAAGTAAACCTCAAATTCGTTATTCCCCTTCATTATACTACTTATTGCTCACTGATAGTGGAGAACCAGAAAGTTTTGATGAGGCAATATAGGAAGAATCTAGGAAATAGTGGGAGCATGGCATGAATGAGGAAATTGATTCCTTGAAAGAGAACCAAATGTGGGATTTGGTTGAGTTGTCAGTCGAAAAGAAAGCACTAAAAAATAGATGGATTTACAGGTTAAAGGAAGGAGAGAATGGACAAATGAGACATAAAGCCAGGTTGGTAGTAAAGGGATTTACACAGAAACTAGGTATTGAATTTGGTGAAATTTTCTCCCGTAGTAAAGATGACATCTATTCAAACTGTATTGTCTTTAGTTGATATTGAGGATTTGCATCTTGAGCAGCTTGATGTTAAGATAGCATTTCTTCATGGAGATTTGGATGAAGAAATATATATGGATCAGCTGGAAGGTTTTGAGGTCAAAGGTAAGGAGAAACTTGTGTGCAAGTTGAAAAAAAGCTTATATGGTATTAAGCATGCTTCAAGACAATGGTATTTGAGATTTATAGGTTTATGATAGAGCATGGCTTCAATAGATGTCAATCTGACCATTGTGTTTATTTTAAGAGATTGGATAATGGTAGTTATATTATCCTATTGATATATGTAGATGATATACTTGTTGCAGGTTCACACATTTAAGATATTAATGAGCTTAAGGTAAAATTAGCTCACACATTTGCCATGAAGGATTTAGGAGCAGCAAAGAAAATCCTTGGCATGAATATTAAGAGAGACAGAAAAAATCACAGTTTGATTTTGTCTCAAGAGGATTATGTGAACAAGGTGTTGGAAAGGTTCAATATGCAGGATGCAAAATCGGTAAGCACACCTATGGCTGGACACTTCAAGTTGAGCAAAGAACAGTGTCCTAAATCACATGATGAGGTTGAGTGCATGAGCAAAGCTCTATATGCTTCAGCAGTTGGGAGCTTGATGTATGTAATGGTATGTACTAAACTTGATATTGCCCAAGCAGTGGGAGTTGTCAGTAAGTTTATGGCCAATTCAGGGAAGGAACACTAGAAAGCAGTTCAGTGGATTCTCAGATATCTAAGAGGGACCAGCAGTAGGCATTTATGCTATGGAGGGTCAAACACTTCTCTACATGGGTATGTAGATTCGGATATGGCAGGTGACTTGGATGGCAGGAGAAGCACCACAGGATATGTGTTCACTGTTGTTGAAACGACAGTTAGCTAGATTTCAAAGTTGCAGAAAGTTGTTGCCTTGTCTACTACAGAGGCAAAATACATTGCAGTCACAAAGGCTAGCAAGGAAATGATTTGGATGACTCGGTTCATGGAAGAGTTGGAAAAGAAGCAGGAGAGTTGCAGATTGTACAGTGATAGTCAAAGTGCAATTCATTTGGCAAAGAATTCAGCCTTTCATTCAAGAACCAAACATATACAGCTTAGGTACCACTTCATTAGACAGGTATTGGAAGATGGTGAGTTGAAGCTAGAAAAGATCCATACAGATAAGAACCCTACTGATATGTTAACAAAGCTAGTAACAAAGGAGAAGTTGAATCTTCATTCAACTTTTGTTGGTCTTCAAGATTGAGCTTAAAGATAGAGAATCTAGAAGATGTTGTTGTATAGGTACAGGTGCAGCTATTTATCTCCAAGTGGGAGATTGTTGAGTTCTGGAGCTAAAAACTTCACCAGATGAGCAAATGTAAAGGTTGCTATATTTACACAGTTATCGACATCAGTTAGGAGTCGACCAGAGGCTACCGATGTTGGTTATGGATCGGTCGACATTGGTCGTATGCAGGTAGACAAGGACTGACGTCGATCACCTGTGCATTCTAGAAGTCTATTTTTGAGGGAGAACAGATTGTTTGCATGAAAAAATTAACTGTTAGTATTGAGTCCGCATTTCTATTTTTGGCAAGACAGATTTGAACATTTGATTAAGAGGTGTATCTAACGGTGGAGAATGCATAGCTTATGAATCTTAGTATTATATAATAGGGTTAGATCTTCATAGTTTGTAAGTTGTAATTGACAAAGAAAACTCTTGAAGGAAAGAGATCTGTACATCTTAGAGGTGTGAGAAGAAAGTGAGATTTTTTCATTGTATTTCCTTTTGGAAGAGTTTAATACAAGTTTTTGGGTTGTTTCTTGTATCTCATATTCTTCGTTGTTTCTAATTTCTAGTTACATATTACTTCTGGTTTAATTTCATGTTTAGTTGCTTACACAAAAGTAATCAATTGTCTTGTAAGATCCTAACAGCTAATTCACCATGAAATATTGAAATAGTATCTACATAAGCTCAAATATCCTTCTTGGGTTCCTTGTAGAACATATATGGAAACATAATCAACTTTGGATCTCAATATCTTTGTCTATACACACTTTCAAATCTTCAAATACATATGTCAGATGCATCTTAGAGTCCTCTACCACTTTGCTTGTTACTATAATAGAAAATTTAACTTATATCAAAATTCGTGGTCCAAAAACTAGACACTAGTTTTTCCTTCACAAATTCAAATATTCAAATGGAAACAGTCACAGTTAAACCTCAAACACAATGATCGCATCTCATGTCCTCTCAGCTTTAGATCAAAATATGCTCTAGCAATCTTGAGTGATATTTAACACATAGGCACCAATGCTTAATCATTAGACCTCTATCACTTTGACCATATCTCGTTTATCCTTGAAATGTTGACTTAACGTGCTCCATCAATCTCTACAAATTAATCAATTCTTTCATGATCAATGTTCATCGTTCAATCAATCTGTATGAATGTCTGTTCACTGTTGGATCCTTATCCTATACCTTTACTCAGTCATTAAACATTGTGTACCTATCTTCATCTCACTTATTCCTATATTATTGGATCAATTCATACCATTGATCTTGCTCAATATTTAACACTTGAAGAAATGACTATGGTGGCCCTCTCAATATGCTTATGTAGCCATTTTTTAACCTTAATAACTTCTTCTACGCTTCGATGCATGATCTCAAATTTGGACTAGATGATCCCCTCACATAAGAGAATCCAACCATATGACACATTTCTCCTAAAAATCTTGTATGTGTGAGATATAATTCCATTAAAAATGTTGGAATAATGCATATTTAAGCTTACCTAGGGTTAATAGGGTAAGTTATTTATTACCGAGGGTAAAATTTATTTACCTCAGTTAATTTATTTTATTGTTGAGAATTTCTCAACAATATATTTGTTCATAGTATGAGAAAACAAATAGTTTGTTTTCTCTATTTTGTAATCATTACAAATAGTTTGTTAATATGAAACAAACTATTTGTATTATAAATACTTTGCATTATATGAGAAATTAACGAGAGATTATTGAGAATATACAGAGAAATTTGTGGATTATCACCTATTTTTTAGGTGTGACAAATTTATTTATTCTCTGGAAATATTTGCAGGTTATTTGTTGTGGGTTCTCTCTCCTAGATTGACCCTGTGGATCTTGTGTATCTCCTGCTCATTCTTTCATGGTATCATAGCTTGGAGTTCCAATTGAAGATCCTATTCCCTGCAATTTTTCATCTTTTAACACATTCAAAAATATTATTTTATTGATGTGTTACAGATATTTTTAATTCTCTCAAATTCTGGTTCTTATTTACTAGTTTTTTTGGAAAATTTTGTACTTTATGCTCATTAAATGACCGTACAGATTTAAAAAATTATTTTTTTTTCATGAGGATGTAGGAAATCAAGTTAGGAATCCATTACAATTTGAATTTTTGCATTTAATGCTGGACGTACAGCTCTTTCCTTCCAAAACTTGCAGACTAGTCCCTGTTGGCAGACTGCAGTACCTGTCCGTTTTTCTGATGTGGAAAATAGTACGATGGACTTTTTTCAAATATGAGACCTTTTAATGAAATCTGACTCTTATATCTTTCTATCCATATAATTTTTAATGAATTTGGATCATGCCATACAACGTTTTGGAAGCCAACAACAGGAATTTAAAAACTATTTTTTTGCCTGTTGTATAGCCGTACGGATTTCTCATTTTTGAATGCCTTATGGTGCATAAAATACAAATCTGAAAATTCCATGTGAAAGAAGATTTACTATGCTTTCATTTCATGCTAAGAAGGATGGATTTGGAGCAGGCCGTACAGTTTTTTTGGCAGATCTAGTGGAGCCATTCTGCATTGCTGAAAGGTGTTTTTTCCTTGGCTGTGTTTACATTTTTCTTAAATATTTCCCCGACCACCACGCCTTGCTGGAAAAAGAGTTCATTTTTGATAAAGCCAAAGATTATTCAGCTGATATCTCACATGTGTGAGTCATTTTTGGCTTTTTTTTAATTAATTATTTTAATTTTTAGTGGTTTAAATGCAAGTCTCTAGCTTTGAAAGTTCAAATTTGACTTTGCTAAAACGGCTAGAGATATTTTGTTAAAAATTTATAGGGAGGAGGTCTTGGGGTCAAATCCCCCTAAATTTTTTTGCATAAAGCCATTTTTTAATTTTGTATAAGCCAAGGCTAAATTTTTTTTTCGTCGGGAGACGTTAAATTGTAACGGGAGGGGTGTTTTTTTGAGGAAAAACAAATGTCTAGATTGTTCTTGTCAACTTCATCATCTTCCTCGGGAATGGAATCTCGATTGTTTGAACCTCTAAATTCTAAAAATTACCATTTTTGGAAGCTGAAAATGCAACAACTCCTTCAATCAAAGGGCTTATGGAGATTTTTTTCTAAAACGACACCTGCAGCATTCACCACTGAAAAAGACAAATATGCATATGGTTGTAAGCAGGATGAGGCTCTTGGATTGATTTGCCTCAACGTCTCAGATAATCTTCAATTTCACATTGTAGATGCTACTACACCAAAAGAGGTATGGGAAAAATTTAAAAACCTATTTGGCAAAGTTAATGAGTTTAAAATTTTGCAATTAGATGCAGAATTGAGTACTCTCTCTCCATCAGATTTCCCTTCAATAGATGAATTCTTAGCAAAATTCAAATTTATAAGGTCACAATTGAAAGCTGGTGACAAGGATAAAAGTGATCAGGAGTGCATTTTCATGATTTTTTCAAAGTTGAAAGGACCATATAGTGTTTTTTTCTCTGCTTTTTATACTATGATGGATACATTAGGTGATGAATTCAAATGGCCTTCCTTTGAAGTTTTTTGTGAAAGATTGACTAGGGAGCAAACAAAATTAATGGCCTTAGATGCTCTACCTGGTACTATTCATGCTCTAGTTGCTAATTCTTCTAAAGGAAAACCTTCACCTAAGTCTAAAAAGCAAGCACCTTCAAATAACCCTCCAGAGTCCACCACCCAAACACCTCATCATTCTAAATCTACTAAGACCAAAAAGTCCTTTAAGCAAAAGAAGAAAACATTTGGTCCATGTAATTTTTGTGGTGGTCCTAATCATGATGAAAGTAGATGTTTTAAGAAGATGGAAGCATTAGAGGCAGTGGTTAGACAACACAAAATTTCCATTCCGTCTCCATCTCCTTCTACTTCTACAGGAAAAGGGAAAGCACTTTCAGCCAGGGCTATATCTTCATGTCAGGATCAGTGGATTTTTGACTCAAGTGCTTCTCACCATCTCACACATTCTAAGGATCTATTGTCTTCCCTTACAGATTGCAGTACATCACATATTGTTATGGGTAACTCCTCACAGATTGAAGTCTTGGGATCAGGTACTGTTGATAAACAAGATGGATGTTTTAACAATGTATTGCTTATACCTCAAATCTCTTCTAATCTTCTCTCTGTATATCAAATATGTAATTTTGGTACTAGTAAAATTGTGGAGTTTACTTCTCATAATGTTGTAATAAGAGAATGTAATGATCCTAGTGAGATAGTTGCTACAGGTACAACAGACCATACTGCAAGACTCTATACTTTTGATAAGTTTGAGTCTTTTATGTCTTCTGGTTCTTCACTTATAGCACATGGTAATAATCTCAACAAATTGTGGCATGAGAGATTGGGACATTTGAGTTATGGATATATGCAACAAATGAGTACAAAACATCTTGTAAAAGGCCTTCCTAAGGTCTCATGTATTGATGGGGTGTGTCCTGGTTGTCTAGTTGGTAAACAGCACCAGGATCCATTTCCAGTTGGTAAGGCCACACGTGTAAATGCACCCTTAGGGTTGGTTCATAGTGATTTGATGACTTTTCCAACTCGTTCTTTTTTAGGGGCTAAATACGCACTCACATTCATTGATGATTTCACTCATAAAACTTGGGTATATTTTCTCAAGTTGAAAAGTGAAGTTTTTGAAAATTTTAAGGCTTTCAAAGCCTTTGTTGAAAAACAATCATCTCTTCCTCTTAAGAAGATACGCACTGAAAATGGGGGGGAATGTGACAGTAATGCTTTCTATGATTTTTGTATTGAGCATGGGATACAACATCAGTTCACTGTACCACACACTCCTCAACAAAATGGTGTAGCAGAGAGGAAGAATCAAACATTGAAATAGATGGCTAATTATATGATTCACTCTAAAAATTTGGGTCCACAATACTGGGCTGAAGCTGTAAATTGTGCAAACTACATTCAAAATCGTATGCCTCATAAGCTGTGCAAAATATGACACTAGAAGAAGCTTGGTCTGGGATCAAGCCTGATATTTCAGATTTTCGCATCTTTGGGAGTCAAGCATGGGAATTCATTCCTAATGACAAACGTAAAGCATTGGAGAAGAAAAGCCAACCACTCATTTTTGTTGGTTATTGTGAAGATGTAAAAGCCTACCGTCTTTTTGATCCTGTCACACATGATGTGTTGTTTCGATGGGATGTTCAAGTGATGAGCTACCCACTCCACAGGAGTGTACATCTAGTTCTTCTTCTTCCCCTCCTTCTACTGAGGATATTGAGGATTTGATTTCTATTGTTGATGATGATGATGTCGCACTTATTCAGCCACCACAGCCATCTTCTTCACCACCTTTGCCTAAATGGGCAAAGAGCACTCTACATGCAGTTGGTTCTTTTGTTGGTGATCCATCTGATTCTCATCGCACTCGCTCACAGACATCTGGTGTTGCTCTTTTGGGACAAGCTTGTACAGATGATCCAGTGTTGTTTTCTGAAGTTATTGGTATACCCGAGTGGGATGTTGCTATGTATGATGAGTATTCTTCATTAATGAAGAATGATACTTGGGATCTTGTCCCTCTTCCTAAGGGAAGAAAACTTGTAAAATGTAAATGGGTCTATAGGACCAAATATGTTGCAGATGGATTAGTAGATAAGTACAAAGCTAGATTAGTAGCTAAGGGTTTTTCACAGGTTGAAGGGGTTGATTACTCTAAGACCTTTGCCCCTGTAGCTAAGATGGATTCTATTCAGCTTGTACTCTCTCTTGCTGCTTCACATTCTTGGTCTGTTTTTCAGATGGATGTGAAGAGTGCTTTCTTACATGGTGATCTCCATGAGGAGATCTATATGGAGCAGCCTCCAGGATTTGTGCAGGACTCATCCTTGGTTTGTAGACTCCGTCGTTCTCTTTATGGCCTCAAACAAGCTCCTAGAGCTTGGTACGAGAAGATGGATAGTTTTCTTTTGAGTTCTAGTTTTATTCATTGTGAGTCAAATCACAATGTATACATCCTGAAGCAAGGTGAGGAGCTTGTCATTTTGGTTTTGTATGTTGATGATCTCATCCTCACTGGTAGTTCAGATTCCTTGATACATGACATCAAGGACAAGTTGGCAGATAGGTTTGATATGACAGATCTGGGACTTCTACATTATTTTCTTGGTCTTCAAGTTTTTTAGTCTTTTGAGGGCATTTCTATTGGATAGCAAAAGTATGCGACAGATCTTCTTCATCGATTTGGCATGGTTGATTGTAAGCCTGCACCCACTCCATATCAGTCAGGTATTGTGTTGTCTGCCACTTGTATGACTCCTCTTGTTGATTCCACTTTGTATCGGCAACTTGTAGGTAGTCTTTTATACCTGACTCATACCTGTCCTGACATCACATTTGCTGTGAACCATGTCTCTCGGTTCTCACATGAGCCTCATGAGAGTCATTGGCAAGCAGCCAAGCGTATTTTGCACTACATTCGGGGCACCACTCACTTTGGTATACATTACACACCATAGAGTTCTACACAGCTTGTTGGATACACTGACTCTGATTGGGCTGGTGATGTTGACACTTCCAAGTCCACTTGTGGATTTGCTTTCACACTTGGTTCAGGTCCAGTTGCTTGGGCATGCAAAAAGTAGACTGCTATTGCATTGTCCTCTACTGAGGTTGAGTATGGGAAAATAGTGAAATATGTCTTAGAAGCCAACTTTTCACCCTCATATTTTAACTGTACTTCAATGAATGCCTTAAGGTCTAGTCCATAAAAAATAGGGACTATTATAATGAAAACCATCTGACCATCTCCCCTTAACTCATTCACATGTGGCAATGGTGATGTCATCAAACTGCCTACTCAAATTTTTTGTCCCTGGACCCAAAGTATCTAGATGAAAACTATGATCAACTAGATGAATGTCACTCATGCACACAAGCTCTCAAAGCATAGATAAAATATTAAGGACTTCTTTCACATGCTTTAATCACCATACTCTTCCTTGAACATCTCTAACCATTTAAACTCTAGAGATCAACCAAGCATACTTTAAGCACACTAGAACAAGCACATTACACACTTTGTCATTGTCACTTAGGCTATCAAAGAACTTAATCCATGACACCATCATGACATAACTATTGAAACTCTCTAGCACAATCATAATTTGAACCTCTTTTGGTATGCCACAACTAATTTGGCCTTATTTTTCCATTAGGACTCATTGAGACCTAATTGCATTAGTTATGTCTAGTAATGTGTATACTTGATATTTTTTGAACACATTTTACCTTCATAAATAGAGATATCCTTTCAAATACACTTCAAATATACCCCATATAATAACCTCTAATCTCTACAATATATTTTATATCCAACCACTTCATGAAAATACCCCTTATAGTTCATTGTCATGATAGGCCTACGTACACTCAAAAGTTGTTTGATCTCTCTATCATGCTTGATCACTTTCATGTCATGTAACTAGGGTATATAAAGTATGTTTATAATAAATATATAACCCTAAGTTCATCTTCAATCATATATAATAATCTAACTTAATAACCACTATTGGTCTTTCTCATCCTTTAGATCTCATGGAGACCTAATTGCATTAGGTTTGTTCTCTTAATGCCAAAACTTGATCTTCTTGGGCCTAGATGATCTTCTCCAATGATCAAAAACCGTTCAACCACTTAGATAATGAAATCTTTTGACATGTTCCACGCTTTTTTAAAATTTCATCCTTCGTTCAAATGATGAAGGCTTCTTTACGACAAACTAAACTATTAGGCCTATGTACCTCAAAAATATGTCTTACAAAAATGAAGCTTAAATACCCTTCAGCTAATCAATAATGATAAAAAAAAACATGTATATATATACTACATAAATTCAATATCATCCCCAAATTCTTGTAACACATTTACTCATGCCATAAGAGCTCAAGAACATCTCTATAACTTGCTTACTCAAAATTGGCAACTTACGTCAAAAAATAGTCATGGTGACTTAGACCTCCAACACCTGTGTAGACACTTTTCATGACTCTTTATGCATGTAAATGGTCCTATGTGATATATACACCATCCTCATCTATAAATATCATATGTTTAAATGATAAATATTGGTCTTGTAGACCAATTTTTTGACATTATATCACATAGTCTTATCTGAACCAGATAGGTCATTTTGTGAGCAACTTTTTCACCATATTCACTAACCTCCAAAACTTATTCCAAGAATGAAAATGAATTAAAAGTCATAAATATGACATTCTCATACCCTCAAATCCATCTTCTCATCTCTGCTTGGGTTTTGCATTATTTGCACTATTAGGTCTATCTAAGACTAACTTGGATGACCAAATTAAAAAATTTGAAGGATAGTTACTATCCATAAATCATCATGGACATGCAAAATTATTCTCTATATTCTTCTCCCATCTATTTTATTTTCTCGACCAATATAACTTTTGAGAGCTACAATAACTTCTTGATAAATAAACATGTATATGTGCATTTTCCCTCTCATCTAACTAACCAACACCACTTAGAGGTACCTGAGAGAGTTGAATACTTGATCCAATAGCTTTTTTAGGCATTTGAGTCCATTTTGAGCTGATTTGAACAAGATCT
Organism: Torreya grandis; assembly: GCA_037957365.1. Classification (NCBI taxonomy): domain Eukaryota; kingdom Viridiplantae; phylum Streptophyta; class Pinopsida; order Cupressales; family Taxaceae; genus Torreya; species Torreya grandis. Next base: position 830,612 of record JARHVA010002489.1, read on the forward strand.
TTCACATCGTGTCCTTATTAAGGTTTTAGGTAAGTTTAACATAGGTTTTGGTGTTAACAATTGTTCATAAAGGACTACACCTTGAATCCAAAGCCAATGCCTAGAAATCTTAGTTAGGACCCTTATCCATCTCTCTTTAATATCTCAGGTTCCTATGTAGAGGTTACATGTGCCAACAAACATTGAAAGTGCTTCTCAGGTATTGAGACCTCATTTTATGAACTCAAGAAGGCCTAAAACACTGATTCATGAAATGTCCTTCAAACCATGACCTAAAACTTTGTGAACATGCCTAAAAAAACCTATCTTACCTCTATCCATATTCACATATGCATACTTTCCTTGAAATATGATCTTCATACCTCATTAGGCCAGGCAGAGTCTATCATAGGTCTAATTGTAGGCTTAATATGAAGGTCTTGCCCTATTAAGATCACCTTGAAACTCTCATGAATGATTCAATGCCTCACATACATGCTCAAATAGTGTCATACCACCTTCACATGAATGTGTTCATTCATTTCATCATACTCTTAGATCTTCATGTCATGACTATGCTTCCTATGCACTTGTGATCAATGACATGTAACTTTCATGCTGACCATGATATCAATTTAACTTATACTTTTGCCTTCCATGCTTTCTATGCACTTGTCTTCAAATGATATGTCTCTCTTTCTCTTATGATAACACTCTCTCTTTCAATAATGGCACTACCTATATGCACTTGATCACCTCTAACATCAACCTCGTATAAGATGCACCTTCACTAGATGTTCTTTCACAAGATCATTCTTCCATGCTAACATCAATGAATTGTCTTCAAATACTCTTCCATGCACCTTGTCATCAACCTTTACAAGATGCACCTTTGACATTAATGATAATACTCAACAAATGGCCTCATGCTCTTCAAGTGTGAGAAAGGTGTCATCTGCCAAGTGACCATTGATAATCTAAGAGGTGCAGTCAGGTAGAATAATGCCTTAAATAAGCCCTTGTGAGGCTTTAGAAGCCAAAAGGTACCCCAATGATTCATCGATAAAAACATAAAGTGATAGAGCAAGGGGAGATCTTGAATGTATAGAGAAATAGATTTCTATCCCTAGGGTCTGATAGCCATTGATAGTGAGGCAGGTAGAGGTATCACGAAGTAAGGATTACACATATCTAATAAAATAGGGACCAAAGCTAAGAGATTTAAGCATGGAAAGAATAAAGTGCCACTCAATCTTGTCATAAGCTTTTTCAAAATCTAGCTTAATAAAAATAACTCTCTACAAAGAGGAGCGAGCCCAGGCCATCCAGAATGTAATAAGATTGTCAAAGATATGCCTCCCTCTAATGCAACCCTTATGCTCTATTCTAACAATGGTAGGAAAGATAAGTTAGATACAATTGGCAAGGGTGTTGGAAAGGATCTTGTATGAAACATTTAGTAGAGTTATCATCCTCTAGCTAGTGAGAAGCTCAAGATCCTAGCTTTAGGGATGAATTTTATATTGCCTTTGTTAATCATAAGGCCAAGTGACTGAGTCCACAGGGCTTCTTTGTAGACTTACAACAAGTCAGAGCTGGTGAATTCTCAAGTGGATTTGTAAAACTTATAAGGGAATCCATTGAGGCTAGGGGCCTTACCATTACTCATATAATTCAAATCCTATGTAAGCTCTTACAGGGTGAGCAGGGTATCACATAACTACTTATCTATAGGCTTGAGCTTCCAAAGCACCACTTCGAGGCAATTTTGAAGAGCACAGGACCTCTCAGCCATAAAGGGTTGGGCATGAAAAACCTATTGGTAATGCTCTAGAAAGGTCAAGGGGATATCAACCTAAGAGGTGAGATGAGATTGAGCCACTTGTATGGCTTTAATTTTACTGTAAGCTTATTTGACTTTCAATACTTTGAAAAATTCCTTGGAGGCTTTATCACCAACTTTGAGCTAATGTGACCAAGCTTGAAGATAGGTGCCCTTAGTTACATGACTATATGCCATCTTAAGGTGGTGTTTGAGGGAGGCAACTAGACTTTGAAGATGAATATTGAAAGTATTTGTCTCAAGGGAGGTAGAGACCTATGTGAATTCTTGGATTGTAGCCTCCTCTAATCACTTGTGAATCTGGGCAAAATGTTTGACATGGTGGGGAGGAAGGAGGTGATACAAATAATGTCTTCATTCCACCACTCAATCCATCTAATGGTATATTAGGGTTGTAGGGCCAAGTCCCAGATATGGTGGATGAGTCAGATGGTTCCAACATGACTCATCATAGACGTGTTGAGAAAGAATTGATTATGTGTCACCTTATACTACCTAGAGGTCCATTCTAATTTTCAAAAAATGGGTGAGGACATTGACGGGCTAGCCATCAATGATGGAAAAAGAAAAAAGATTTTGCTTTGATAACATAAAGTGATTTAACTATTTAAGCATCTGGTGATACCCAGTTTGGTAGTTAGACCACATAATCCAAGACATGGGATTAAATGTTCACCATCAAAGGAGAGGGTCTTCCAGGGCCCATTTATTTTTTAAATAATACCAAGCCTCATGATCACCAACATACCAATACATAGGGAGGGCCCCAGCTTTGTTTTAGGTGTGTTCAATCATATTAAAGTTATCACACACCAGTCACATGGTAGGAGGTAACCTATCTACCAAAGTTTGCTAGAGAAGGGAACAGTCAAGGTCATCATTCAAAGTATAGATGTTGAGGATGACAAAAGGTTGGTCATCAATGTCAATAATAATCTAGACTACCCAATGTGGTAGGTCTTCCCCCATGGTAATAAAGTTAGAAGAGACTTTAGAGGTAACTAGGATACATGCACCCCCATGTCCTGCCTTATACAAGGTGGTCACCTAGGTGGCATCTAGCCAAATACTTTGCAAAGCTATCTGGAGGAGAAAACTAGAAATCTTAACTTCTTGCAAACATAAATATCTAGAAAACCAATCTACTAACATGTAGCTCACATAAAGAATTTATGGGTAGACTTTGTAAGACCCCTTACATTCTATGGTAAGACATTCATGGGGAGGAGTCATCCATTTGAAGCTCCCCTTGCCCATCCTCAAAATATGCCAATGTTGTAAAGTTGGTATGCTAGTGAGAGATATAAATTGCATCATCTATAATGTAGAAAAGTTTGGCATCATGTTCTTCTCAAGGAGAGTCAGTGCCCTGTGAGGTGGGTTATGATACCATTAGGAGAATAGCCACTAGTCAAGTGAATCTTAGCAAGAGGCATCATACAATTCTAAAATGTTAGAGAAACACTCTGAGGGTTAGGAGGAGTTAGGATGAAAGGGGGTGAGAAATAAGTCCCCTAAGAGGGTGTGATAGGTGGAAGATAATCCTCCTGAGGTGGTGACTAAGGCATGTTATGTGGGTTAGTTCCTGATGTTCATTTAGGGCGAATTATGGTCCAACCATCACCTTGGTCTTTTGGTTTTGGCTTCTCAGACTAAGGAGGTGGTTGAGGAGGTTTGGGATGACCCATGCAAAGATAATCTTTGGTTTTATGGTTTGAGGCCTGGCAATAGAAATAAGTGTTGAGATGGTTGAAATATACAACCTTCTAAGACCATTAGGTATATCCAACCTATATTTCAATGAACTTCTTTAGTTCTTTGGAGTGGTCAACCTCCAAATAGACTCGCTTATTAGGGTGGGGGGAAAACATCTAGTTTAATAATAACCATGCATCCTATAGGATCGATGATTTGGGGGATAAAATCCTAAAGGTGGAATGGCAGACCCAAAATTTTGACACAAACAGGGACACAAAGGGCAACATTATCAGAAACCTTAAAATCCTAGGACCGGGAGAAAAAATAATAAGTTGATTGTGAAGGAACAAAACATTAGACTTCATGAGAATTAGCTGAGTTTCAAAGGGCTCCTTAAAGGTAAACAAAAAAAACCTTTGGTAAGGTTATGGATTTCAGAGACATTGACCTTTAGTGGTTGCCAGTGGTTGCAGAGCCAGTTATGGAGGTAATCCTCCAAGGGGATACGGCCAACAAAATAATAAATAATAGAATAATTTTCATACCATTTACAACATTGTTCAATAGCAATATCAGGAATACCTACCTCCAAAAAGGAGGAGGTAGAGGGATTACCTCATCGTAAACTTTTGAAAGTTTGGGCACCATTAGTGTCATCTCCTACATCAACAGATGTAGTAGAGCACGAAGAAGCTATAAATATAGGGCTTCCTTGCCCAAAGGATGACACATCAAGTGCAGTTAATGTGATGTCACCTAATAAATCTTGTTTGCTTTGTGATGTGACAGAAGGGGGTCAAAAATGCAAACAAGTAAATGTAAACCATGAAAAAACCTAATAGAATGAATTCTCAGTGTTGTTTCTCATCCATTATTTATATTTATTTTTGAAGGAGTAAAGATTTAATCTCATACCAAATAGAGTTCATGTCAAAGAGATCAACTAAAAATTCTGCTCTAAAATTTATCATAATAGTTTAAATTACTTATTCACTTTGCATGTTTGAAATCTAGATAATTATGACGAACATATTTATTTGAAACTTTATTTAACATAACACTTCATTAATTTATGATAATTATGTATTGAGTCTCATTATGACCATGACCATGAACAAGTCATATTTTATGATTCTTTTAAAAAATAAATAGAATTGGCAATGCCCATATTCGAAAGACAATGTGTTTTCTACAATCACAATTGCATTCATTGCGTTCAATGTCTAAAGACATCTATTAGGTGGATTGGTAAGTTTTTGGGTCTAATAATGCATATTAAAATTGATAAATTTTGTTAAAGGACAAAAATATATTATTATTAGGAGTAATGATTGAGCTTTGAGCCAAGGAAAAAACTATTTAGAAAATTTGCAGCCCATTATCGATGATAAAAATTGAAGAAGAGAACGTCGTCTTATAATTTTTGAAGCTTGGCTTGCCTTGACACATATAGGGCCTACTTTTGGGATATTATTCATATTGAGTGATAGATTAAATCAAACATTAAATGTGGAAATATGTATGAGCATATTTTATAGTTATTTCTTTGGTTTGAGATTATGATTAATGATGAGATTTGACATGTTCAATAATTAATTAATATTTTCAATTTTTTTTAAATTGAAATGTATTGAATTAAATATTATTTATAATAAAAAATAATTAATGATATTTTTGTTATTTTATTGTAATTTTTTTACACATCAGATTGTTGAATGTCCTTCTAGGATAAGATGTCAGTCTGCTCCTTGATCTTCTCAAGTTTGGTTGAGAAAAGTTGAAACTTTAGATTAAGACTTTTTACGGCATAATTACGATAAATTATTTCTTCCTCTTTTCTCTAAGGAAGTCCTTGCATAGGACTACTCAGAAGATGTGCCATCAACCAATCCTCAGTCGACTTTTCCATAAGTGTTTTTGTCCTCCCCTCCTAGGACCTTGCTTCTCCTGTTACAAAAGTTACTTCCTCCAAACTTGGTGGTGATCTGAATGTGGTGTGATCTAGTGAATTTGTTATGTTTTTGCTCTCCCCCTTTCCCCCATTCATGTCTCTCACACCTTTTTCATTGTTCCCCCCTCCTCATGTTGCTCCCCTTCAATGCCCTCTCCACACCTTGTGTCTTCCCCGTCTCTCCTATTGTTGACCCTCTACACACATGTCTTAGGAAACCAAAGCTGACATAAGCACCACTACCAAAATGAAGGGTAGGTTTTTTTAAGCAAAAACACTAAGGTCAGATGTTAAAGCTTTGATAAGATAAATAGCCTAGTAGATAATGAAGGACCTTCTTTCAAGACACAAGAGAAGACTAGCCTTAAATTACAACTAAGGGCTGCATCACTTTTATCTGGGCTCTTTTGGTTGGCTCCTACCTCTGCCATGATTGTTCTTATGTAGGTCAGATACACTGAAGTCTTGTAGGACATTGGACTCCATTTTGAGTTTGTCACTGCTTATTGACAAAGGTTTGGGGACTTCTTGTATTTTTATACTTTGGTTTGCCTTTCTTTCGGTGTGTCTTTGTCCCCTTTTTTACTATTTTTTTGTGGTTGATATTGGTCTCTTACTTCATCATTGTTTAATCACCTTCTTGTTATCAAGAACAGAGCCCCTATTTATGTCCCAACATCGATTCAGAGTTTCAATTAAAAACATTAATCCTATTCATAATTCCAATTTTTAAAAATATTTACCTACCAAATAAAAAATAATTAATAACATAAATAATTATAATAAAAAATAAATATAGTAACTAATAATAATATGAATTATTATGGGTGGGGGCCCTAGCCTGGTTGGCTAAGTATTTCCGTTGCGGCTCTGCTGGTCTCATGTTCTAGTCTCCCCCCACCTCGTGGTACCGGTATTATGTGTGTTCAGCTAGCACCACCAATCATGTTAAAAAGTTTACTAAGCTTTATATATATATATATATATATATATATGAATTATTATAAAATAAAAAACTATAATAATTAATAATAATATAAATTGTCATAATAATTAATTATTATGATATCAACATAAAAATATTCTTAAATAATATTTATATTAAATAAAAATTATATTTGTTAAAATCATATACATTTAAAAAAATTGATTCACTACATAAATATTATATTTTTGAAACAAATTAAATTAATAATAAATGTCACCCAGTTCTTAAAAAAATTCAAAAATACTTTTCCATATTTTTAATTCTTATTATTAAAATTTTAAATGTTATGTATGTGCAATGAGCTTGTCACCCAACAAGAAGAGTTGTAAATTTTATACATTTATTTAAATATTATTATTAATGCATTGAGACACTTGGTCACAAAACAACATAACTTGAAAATTTTGATAAAGCAATTTTAATTTGTCGTTAATATAGTAAAATTATAACCAACCTTTACTCCCACAAATTTGTGTAGGGAATATTGGTAATATAAGAAGTCGTAGCAAGTAGGTCAAAATAGATGTCGACAAGATATTGGTTAATGGAGTATATATAGAGTAAGAAAAGGGTATTAACTCACATTTTGTTGATGATAGCATGTTATTTCTTTAGAATTCTGAAAAAGAAATCATTAATATGATAGAAAGTTTGGATTTGTATTATTCGGTTTCAGGGTTACAGATTGCTCATAAAATTTTTTTTTTTTTATGATTCAATCTGGGCCCATTTTTTAGTGGATTCTCAGGGTGTGTGCTTATCACTGATGCATTGGGATATTTGCTTCAAAAAGCTAATCAACTGAATTTTATATCGGGATATCAATTCCTCAAAATAGTGTGGAAATAATAACATGTTATTTCTTCATAATTCTAAAAAATAAATCACTAATACAATGGAAATTTTGGATTTGTATTGTTCAATTTTAGGGTCACAACTTGCTCATAACAAAATTGAATTCTTGATGATCCAATCAGGGCCCATTCCACAGTGGATTCTTAGGGAATGGAGACAAATCAATGATGGTGAGATCACGAGATATATAGATATTCCATTTGGACTAGGGGTTTCCCTCTCAGACATGTGAAAGTGATTCATTGATAGGCTCAAAAACAAACTTTTTAATTGAGGCAATAAGTTTCTATCTTTCGCTGGTAAAATCCAAGTTGCTAATAGAACTTTTATTGCTACACATGTTTATTATTCATCTTGTTGGATGCCTTCTAACAAAGGCTATGAGGATCTAAATAAAATTATTCATCAATTAATGTGGTCTAAATGGGATGGTAGTTCTGCATTCAAGGCTACTTCTTGGACACATTGTATTCAATGCAAATACAAAGGAGGCCTTGGTCTTATTGATCCAAAAATGCAAGGAATTTGTTTCTCTACCAAATGGATTATTAGAGTGATCTAAGGTAAGAAACCTTGGAAAATTTTAGTTCATCATCAAATTTATTCTTCTTCTACTAAAGACAAATGGTAGGCTACCAATTGGAGTGATAAGATCCTCCTTGCTCCATTTTTTAAAATATGAGCTTCATCCCCACTTCAAATTGTGTGGAAGGCCTGACAATGTGTTTGTCATCTACTTAAGTGGAGGGATTCTTCTCTCCAACATGGATTCAGTTTTGCTTCATCTTCTATATGGTGGAATAAACATATTCAATATCACAGTCAACCTCTAGCCATAAGCTTTCCCAGGCAAGCATATTTTTTGTTTAAGCAATTTAATGATATTTGAGACTTCAATGTATTAGACTGGGTGCCCTGGCATACTGTCAAATCTTGTTTTGGTTTGAACAATAAGTACAAAGAGTTTCTTATCTTTATCCAGTCACAAGTTCCTATAGAACTTTCTATGAAAATGTGCACCCCTACTGTGTGCAATTTTCTTAAAGACTAACGATGGTTCTCAAGTCACCATTTCATTGTTTTTCCATTGAAAAGAATTTACAGTCAGCTGCTTCCTTATTTATACCTTAACCCCTGATTAAATCTTAAATGGAAATGTAGATTTAATGAGAAATTTTGGTCTAAATTGAGCACACAAATTTGGAAATCCAAAATGGATGTGGACGCTCAAATTTTGACTTGGAAAATCTTGCATTATAAACTGTTGATTGATAACAAGTTAATTTTTTGTAAGATTCAAGCTCATAAATGTCCATTTTGTCATTATCAAGAAAGTATTAAACATATTTTTTGGGATTTTCATTTTGCCAAGATTCAATGGAAGGCCATTTTTAATGACTTATTAGTTATTTTTAAACATAATTTGAATTGGAAGGAAGCTCTACGACGCATGGATCTATGTAATGTTATTACTAATTCTATTAGATAGACTATTCTCATGCATATTTGGAAAAGGAAGTGTACAACATTTTTTTCTAATTCCATATATCCTCAGGAAGTAGGAACTATAAGGCTTTAATCTGACGTGTTTCTTCAAATTGAATCTTTATTTGCGCAGTTACAAATGATTACAAAGAAACATGTGATATTAGGTTCTCAACTTCAACATATTAAACTCTAAATGACACCACTGCAAAAGGACAAGATGCCAATGAAGTATAATAGGCATCCTACTTCATAAGATGGTATATATAAGAGTTTTTTATTGTTTATTACCTGCTTGGTTCAGTGTCATTCGATAGGCTACCCAGTTGTTTCTTTGTGTGGTGAAGTTTGTCTAGTTTTTTTTTTTCTTTTAGGAGTCTTTTGATTGTTGATTCTTTGCAATCTACATTTTATCAATACAATGTGTGTGTGTGTGTGTGTGTGTGTGTGTGTGTGTGTGTGTGTGTGTGTGTGTGTGTGTGTTTGTGTGTGTGTAATATGATGTAAATGGTAACCAACAATGTAATGGATCATATTATCAAATTATAAGTTGAGGTAACGATTATTTATCATGTAAAATAGTATAAGGAAAGGTTTCATGTTGAGCATTTTAATTTGGGATCTGCGTATTATTTAAATGGTGTTACATTAGAGTTTGAAATTTATCATAAAGTGAACATGGTACATGTTTAATATCTATTTTTCATTTCTTTTCATGCATAAGATGAAAAATCATATTTTGAATTTATTTAAAATAAAAAATCTAAAATACATTGAAAAAAAGGTTGATCCAATACTTGTACATGGATGTATAGATCTCTAATAGTTGTGAATTTTACATGACATTATATGATTAGTTAATTTACACTATTATTAAGTAAATGTTGGACAAGTATTAGATAAGGGAGAGAACCCAATAGTTGAGTGGAGTCCAATAGTTGAGAGGGTATTTGGGGGTCTAGGGTCCAACTCTTGAACATATTTTTTAATTAAAAATAGATGATTTTTACATAATTACAAATATTTTTATCTGATACTTGAACATTGATATTCTGCATTGATTCATAAGAAATATTAACCTTGTACAAAAGATAGTATACTCTTGTTTGTACATAATATTTCAACTACAAATATCTCAATGCAAGATTTGCATGGACAAATGCAAATATTAAGTTTAATAATATAGATTTTATATTGCTTGTCAAATACAATATGTCCTTTCGCTTATTATGAAAAGTCAAAATTTTATTAACTTAATAGTTGAGCATGTGGAAAATTTCAAAAAAAACTTGTCATTTTCACAACATTTTATGTTCAAGTATACATCTACTTTGTCATAATATTTAATTTTATATAGTTTATACAATGTTTCATTGAAAAATGTCAATATACTACAAACAATGTCAACATACAACAAAACAAAGAATGACATGTAGGCCCATAAAACATTGTATAAATTATTCATTATGCATCATCAATGAATCTTTTAAATAACTTAGTGATAACCATTTATCTCAAAAAATAAAAACTTTTTGTGCATTTATACTCCTATAATTGTATCCAATCCCATGGCCAGCTGTGCAACCCAATTCATATATGCCACCCCAATAGGCCCAAACTCCATTTCATCAAGTTTATATTCATCCCCTACCTATAAAGAGGAAGAGTTAACATAAGGGTAATAAATATTTAATTCCATACAAAGGCACACAAAAAGCATCAAGCTTCCCTTCCTACATTGATCTTTTTTCTATGAGATTAGTGACTTGAACCATTGCCTATGGCATAAATGCATAACATAAAGAAAAAATATATCCCTGGGCCATAATAATAGGTCCACCTTGGGACTCAAATATCCCTTCACTTTTCATCAAGTCTACAACATTTGTTGTAATAACTTGCATTGCCATCTACAATATTTGTCAATAATACAACACAAGACTTTGGAACACAAAATAGTGCTCAAAACCCCTACAGAGATGCAAGGCATTTATAATCATTTAAAAAATTTATTATTTCATAGGGATCAACCTTGAAAGACTTGTTATCTATCCTAAACTTGATGCTATGGACAAACTTCAACCAAACTAGAAAGCCCTTGCAAATAGATCAAAAGCATTGACATCTACTATTAATAATCCCATCTAGGTGTTCATGATAAAAGGATTTCACAAATAATTGAGATCATATACCAAAGAGTATACCCAAAATTTAATTCAAAGTAAAAATAAGGACCAATGCGAAGGCTAACATATAGCCCTTCTTATTGGACTATCTTCACAAACTTCACCAAATCGAATCCTCCATCTAAATAGTACTGCAAAATTAAAAAAATGCATATGAGTTAGAATTACCCTATAGTAAAATGCATACATAACTCTTTTTTGTGTCTTCAAATCTTGCAGCAAACTATGAATCACACTTTGACCCTCCATAGCAAAACAAAGTCAAGAAAAGACCTGACATTCAATTCATGTATTATAATGGTACATAGATTTGACTCAAACAAACTATGAGAAGTGCCTTGCATGTTATGAAATGAAATGTAAATAATGAGCCCTTATAGACACTCTAGTGAAGTTTATTTCATGCATTCAGTCGACTAATTATTTTTACAATGGATAAGATGCAGGGAAATGCAAGCCCTATGTCAATTCTTTGAGATATCTTAGGAAAAAATAAAGATTGCCAAAAAAACTATGCCAAGTATAGTTAGATGTGGATCAAAAAATAGATGAAATCATCTCCAAAATAAAATGCAAATGCTCTCATGACTAGCCTATTATTGAATTTTGATTTAACTTTTTAAAGGAGTTATGGAATGTAAAACCCTAGGTTGTTAAATTACTAGAATAATAAATTAGGGAATAAATATAACAATATCAACATCTAATAATTTGTACAACAATCTATTTTTTAATTATTCTATAAATAACAATGAATTAGAAAAGGTGTATAATATCTGAGTAGACGTTGACAAACTAGCCATCAATGCTGGAAAAAGAAAAAAGATTTCGCTCTGACAGCATAAAGCGGTCCAACCATTTGAACACGTGATGATCCCTAGTTGGGTAGTTGGACCATGTAAACCAAGACATGGGATTAAATGTTCACCATCAGAGTAGAGGGTCTACCAGCCCCCATTTATTTTTGAAATAGTACCAAGCCTCACACTCACCAACACACCAATGTATGGGGAGGTCCCCAACTTTGTCTTGGGGGTGTTCAATCATATTACAGTCACCACACACCAGCCATATGGTAAGAGGTAACCTATCTGTTAAAGATTTCTAGAGCAAGGAGTAGTCAGGGCCATCATTAGGAGCATAGATGTTGAGGATGCCAAAAGGTTAGCCATCAATATCAAGAATAATCCAAGTTTCTTGATGTGACAGTCTTCCCCCATGGAAATAATGTCAGAGGATACTTTAGAGGTAACTAAGATACATGCACTACCATGTCCTGCCTCATGTAAGCTGGTGAGTTGGGTGGCATCTGACCAAATACTTTACAGAGTTGTCTGGAGGAGAAAACAAAAAATCTTAACTTCTTGCAGGCAAAGAATGTTTGGAAAACCAATATGCTGACATGCAACTCATATAGAGTATTTATGGGTAGACTCTGTAACACCCCTTACATTTATGATAAGACATTCATGGGGAGGGTTCATCCATTTGAAGCTCCCCTTGTCCATCCTCAAAATTTTCCAACATTGTAAAGTTATTATGTTGGTGATGGTGAGAAAATTCATCACCTACAATGTAGTAGTGTTTGGCATCATGTTCTTCCTAATGAGAGTCAGCACCCCCATGATGTGGGCTATAAAACCATTGGGAGAATGAGCCACTGGTTGAGTAAATCTCAATCAGAGGCATCTTGAAATTTGAAGAGGTAGAATAAATTCTCTAAGGGTTAGAAGGAGCAGAGATGGAAGGGGTGAGAAGGAAGTCCCCTGAGAGGGTACGATAGGTGGAGGAGAATCTTATTAATGTGTTGGTTGAGGCATGTTTTTTGGCTTAGTGCTCGACGCTCATTTAGGAGGAACTATGGTCCAACCATCACCTTAGTCTTTTGGTTTTGGCTTCTCAGACTAAGGAGGCAGCTAAGGAGGCTTGGGATACCCCATGTAAGGACAATCCTTGATGCAATGGTCTAAGGCTTGGCAATGAAAAAAGTGTTGGGAAGGTTAAAATAAACAACCTTCTGAGACCACTAGGTCTCTCCATTCTGTATTCTAATGAACTCCTTCAGCTCTTTAGAGAGGTCAACCTCCATACAAACTCATTTATTAGGGTGGGGGGAGAACCACTTATCTGGTTCAATCATAACCATGCATCTTATGGGAACAATGATTTAGGGGATAAAATCCTAAAGGTGGATTATCAAACTTGAGAGTTCGATCTAGACAGGGACACAAAGGGCAACATTATCAAAACCCTTAAAATCCTAGGACTAGGTAGACAAAATCATAAGCTAGTCATGAAGGAACCAAACATTGGACTTTGCAAACATTAGCTGAGTTTCAGAGGGTTCCTTAAAGGTAAACAAAAAAAACCTTTGGTAAGGTTACGTATTCCAAAGACATGGACCCCTAGTGGCTCCTAGTGGTTGTGAAGCCAATGATGGTTGTAATCCTTTGAGGGGATACAGCCAACATAATAAGCAATAATAGAACAATTTTCATACCATTTGTAGCATTGTTCAACAGCAATAACAGGAATAATTACCTCTAGAAGGGAGGGGGTATAGGGATTACCTCATTGTAAACTTTTAAAATAAACTTTTGAGCTCGTTTGGGCACTATCAGCTTCATCTCCTGCATCAACAGATGCAATAGAGCATAGAAAAGCTATAAATATAGGGTTTGTCCACCCAAAGGTTAGTGTGTCAAGCACAGTTAATGCACTGCAGCCCTAATAAATCCTATGGGCTTCACAGTGTGATACAAGGGGGCCAAAAACACAAACAAATAGGTGCAAACCATGAAAAAAACCTAATAGAATGAATTCTTAACTCATCTACTATTTATATTTGTTTTTAGAAGAGTAAATATTTAATCCCATACTAAGTAAAGTTCATGTCAGGTAGATCAGCTAAAAAATTTACTCTAAAAATCATCATAATAGTTTAAATTACTTAAACTAATCTTCATTTTACATGCTCGAAATCTAAATAATTATGAAATAACATATTTATTTGATACTTTATTTATAATAATAATTAACCCGGAGGCTTATACAGTGGGCAAATGCCCAAGATTCATCTCATATGAGACAAGAAAATGAATATGATGTTTAGCCCCTTCAAAGATGAACACATTTGGTGGCAGTTTGGTGGTAGTTTGACGATTTATTGTGTTGGTTTATGTGGCTAGCTATTCAGGCAGAGAATCCTGAGCTCATTGTGAAAGAAGATGAATAAAACACAAAGATTGAAACTTTGTTTCAGCATCTATTTCTTGTGTTTGTCTATTCATGCATCTTCCAAAACTCATCGTAGAGATTGAAGTCTTTTTCAAATATGTTGGTCTCAATGTACTGATACCGGGCCTTTCGCTCATTCCCGCCAGGGATCTACCCACTCCCATTCAAGATAGGTCTACTTTTGAGTTTTACTGATTCATTCACCATGGTTTTCGCTTTAAAGAAGCAAAAAGGATTTTCATTAATACGTTTGTTGAACTGGGGGAGGAAGCTCTTAAAGCCCTGACAGAAGGGAAAATTATGAGCACCACAGAAATGCCTTTTAACGAAGTGTATTTTTTATATATACGATGAATTATTTTTTATATATATGAGGAAATTTGGTTTTATATTTTTAATATATAAATTTTAAATAATATAGTTTAAATTTAATATAAATTTCAAATACAACAAAAATATATGTAAAAATAAAATAGTTTATGTTTTAGGTTTTTACATACTTTTAAATATAATGATGTTAAAATTCAGTGTAATCACATATTAAATTTATATTAAAACAGATTTTAAAGAAAAAAAATCTTAAAATTTAATTTAATTGAATATTACTAATAATAATTGATAAAATAATTTATAATTTTAAATTTAAAAGATAAACAAGTTGTTTAGTTTGATTTTTTTAATAAATAATATATATTTTAAAATTAAAATATATAAAATTATTTTTATATTTTATTATTTTTAACCACATTTTGAAATTTCTATGTACTTGTTTAGAACAAGTTTTTTTATAATATGCATAGGAGCTTGAGCTTTCTCCAAGTATTTACATGATTTTTTCCATCAAAGTTCACAATATTTATATTAGTAATTGCTTCTAATGGTGTAAATTACGTCGAGAAGAATGTAATATATATTTTTCCTATTTTGCATTTTAATAAAGTCCCCTCCATATAGACAACATGACCATCAAGATCTTCAGTTTAAAATGCCACCACGTTAAACCAAGCATAGAATTTTTTTAATTTAATATAATAGAGTAGCCTTTTGATAAGACATTTACACGTGTTAGAGGGGCGATTGAGTGCATGATATTAGAGTATCACATGATATTTAATATTATACATTATTTATATGGTCTATATAAATTTTATATATGTATTGTATATATTAGATAAAAATAGATGTAATAAGAATATAAATATAAAACATTATAATATATTTATATTACATAATATCTATAATACCTAGCTTAATTAATTAGAAATTATATTTAGCCATCTAAATTGACAAAGGTGTTAAAAGTTATAATAAAATAAACTTTGATTAATAACATAATTGTAAATCCAATTATTATACACATAATTTATTTATATCATATGTTATTGTATTTTTACATTTGTCCATAGCCCCCAAAGGTTCGTCTATGCATTTGACCACATGCAATAAGCATTGGTTTGAATAAGGTAGACCTTATTAGGCATTGGGAACAAATAAAAGATTCTTACAATCCATGGCATACTAAGCGAACACCTACAGAAGAAAACAATAATGTCGAGATAAGTAGTGATGAAAGTGATAATGAAAAACATCTACAACATGAGATGAAAATGCACGAGTGGGAAATCTTATCTCATACACATCCATCTGGGAATGCTGAGCTAGATGACATTAACATGCTTGGACTCTATGACTTCTACAACAGACACAACTGGAATCATTCAGATATCCTACTCAACCTGCACATAACTGCACAATAATTCATAGATTCACATGTCATTTCAAAATATGCAAATATTCAGTGTAGCAGCAAACCAATATCATATGAGTTATCAAGTACTCAACAGATAGCTTTTAATATATTTCACCAACATGCACAAAAAGGTCCACAAGGTACACCACTTCGAATGAGTTTTATAGGGCCAAAGATGCTCACTAAGATAAATAATCGATTGTGTGAAGCATTTTCTTAGCAAAATAACAAATACTTTTGTGATTGCTCAATTATACTCATTGGAGACCTCTGACAGCTACCACCTACAAACAACGTTCTAATGTATGCAGTCAAATCTTTTGGGTACACATTATGGCGAATATTTGATACAATTATTACATTAGAAATAAATTTTCGTCAACAAGGATGCACAGAAAAAAAAATACTATTCAGGAATTTATTAACTAGCATCAAAGATGCAAACCCAACAAAAGAAGATTGGAATATTCTCATGTCAAGAACAACAAAGTATACAAACAAATACATCTAACCACAATGACACTCAGTTTGCAATAGTTACGCTTCTATGTAATAAACAAAAAATTATGTTAACATCCAATCTATGGGTGAAAGCAGGATTAGCTAATGGAGCTATTGGAGAAATTGTTAACATCGTCTACAAATCATATTCAAAGCCACCTTTCCTACCCATATATACAGTTGTTGCATTCAAAAAATACTCTGGCCCTTCATGGGATGGAAAGAATCTTACATATGTACCGATTTCTCCTATCAAACGAGGTAATCGTCGATAAATGATTATAAAAATGGCATAGGCTTTAACCAAATACAAAGCATAAGGAATGACACTCAATAAAGTAACAATTGACATTGGAGACATTGATCGTCAAGGCTTAACATTTATTGTTGTATCAAGAGTGTGTTCAATCAATGACATGTATATCTCTCCTACATTTACCTTTAAACGTTTTATAAGAACGAAAGAAACTAAATATGTAGATCTTCAAAAAACAGAGAAAAAAATATTGACAAAATTCCCTCTTCCACATCACTCATAAGAACTCTAGCTTTGTAATCAATGTTGTGTACAATCAAAACAAAAAAAAGAAAAACATTTATAAGTATTGTTACATACAATGCATTTTATAACTTCAACAATTTCATCATTAATATATTAAAATAAATATTATATAATCTAATATTTTCATAATTTTTTTTTTTATATATATATATATACTCTAATTACATAACTTAAAATTTAAAAACTTACAAAATAATGAAGAACAAATATAAACACTTAAAAAAACATAAATTAAAATACTTTATTGTTGCAACAAATCAAATATAAACTACTTTTATATAGTCTTTTAACGTTTTCACTATAAAAACAACGGCTAGTTATGTATTGAGTCTCGTTATGACCATGAACAAATTATATTGTATGATTCTTTAAAAAATATAAATGGAATTGGCAACGCCTATATTTGGAAGATAATGTGTTTGTTCAATCACAATTGCATTCATTATGTTAAATGTCTAAAGACATCTATTATTAGGTGGATATTAAAATTGATAAATTTTGTTATGAGGACTAATGATCGAGATTAGAGCCAAGGAAAAAATTGTTTATAAAACTAAATGGGCATTAGAAATTTAAATGGGTATCAAAAACCATCAATGGGTATAAAAAAGACAGGAAAAATGTTATAAAAGGTGAGTATCCAAAAATGTTATAAGAATATAAAAAAGACACGAAAAATGTTAAAGGGGTAGGTGCCCATTTTAAAAAGTTGCATGACCCATTATTTATGATGAAAATTGAAGGAGAGAGCGTCGTCTTGTCATTTTTAAACCCTCGGCGCTTCGTTGACACATATAGGGCCCACTTTTGCGATATTGAGTGAGAGATTAAATCAAACATTAAATGTGGAAATATACATGAGCTTATTTTATATTTCTTTGTTTTGGAGTTATAATTTTTGATGAGATGTGATATGTTTAATAATCAATTAATATTTTAGAATTTTTAGTTTTTTTTTGGAATGTATTGAATTAAATATTATTTATAATAAAAAATAATTAATGATATTTTTGTTGTTTTTCATTGTAATTTTTTTAGATATTGGATTGTTGAATATCTTTCCAAGATAAGACGTCATTATGTTCTTCAGTGTTTTCAAATTTGGTTGAGGAAAGTTGGAACTCTAAATCAAGACTTTTTACGGTGTAATCACGATAAATTCTTTCTTCCTTTTTTTTTCTAAGAAAGACCTTACAGAAGATCGCTCGGAGGAGGTGCCTTCAACCAGTCTTTAGCCGACTTTTCTGTAGGTGTTTTCGTCCTCCCCCACCTGGGACCTTACTTTCTCCCATTGCAGAAGTTTCTTCTTCTAGACTTGGTGGTGATCCGAATGCGGTGCAGTCTAGTAAAGTTGTGTTTCCCTCTTCCTTTCCCCTGTCCCTGTCTCTCACACCTTTTTCATTGCTCCCCCTCCTCGTGCTACCCCCCCCCCCTCGGTGCCCTCTCCCCACCTTGTGTCTTCCCCCTTCTCTCTCATTGTTGACCCTGCATACATGTGTCCCAAGAAATTTAACGCTGACACAGGTACCACTACCAAGAAGAATGGCAGTTGCTTTGAGGCAAAAACGCTGAAGCTTTGGTGAGAGTAGGATCCTAGTGGATAATGAAGGACCTTCTTTCAAGACATGAGAGAAGACTAGCCCTAGCCTATAGTGGAGGGTTGCATCACTTTTGTTTGAGCTCTTTTCGTTGGCTCCCACCTCTGCCACGATTGTTCTTGTATAGGTCGGATACGCTGAAGTCTTGCAGAAGGACATCAGATTCCTTTTTAAGTTTGTCACTGCGTATTGACAAAGGTTTGATGACATGTGTTTTTTGCTTTGGTTTGCCTTTCTTTGGTTGTCTTCCTCCACTTTTTTATTGTTGATATTGGTCTCCCATTTCTTCATTGTTTAAGCACCTTCCTATTGTCAGAGACTATACTCGTTTTTGTGTCCTTGTGTCCCAACACTGGGTCATAACTCCGATCAAAAATGTTAATCCGATTCATAACTACAATTTTAAAAATATTTACCTATCAAATAAAAAATAATTAATGACATAAATAATTATAATAAAAAAATGAATATCGTAATTAATAATGATATGAGTTGTTATAAAACAAATGAATATAGTAATTAATAATGATATGAATTGTCATAGTAATTGATTATTATGATATTAGTATAAAAATATTCCCAAATAATATCTTTGAAAATATTCTAATATTTATATTAAAAAAATTTAAACAAAATATTTTATTAAAATGATATACATTTAAAAAAAAATTGATTGACTGCATAAATATTATATTTTTGAAACAATTTAGGCTGACAATAAATGACACCCACCTCTTACAATTTTTTTAAAATATTTGTTCATATTTTTAATTTTTATTATTTTATTATTAAAATTTTGAATACTGTTATTAGTCGGTGGCTTATACGGTGGGGCAAAGCCCCAAGATTCGTCTCACGAGAGATAAAAAGAAAGAAGATATTGTTTGTCGTCATTTGTACACTGACACAAAGAGTTAAATAATGGTTTTACAGACTCTCAGTTTGTGGTTTCAGGGTTGGGTGCTTTGTTGGCTTGGAGATTGTCTTACTGCTTGCACAATTGACACGCCTCTGACTCCTTGATAATTCAGAGTATCATACTATTAGTTATCAAGCTCGGTGGTAGATGAGCAAGACACGTCATTCCCACTGCAGTGTCGCCCCTTCCATGGGTTTAAGTCGGCAAGTTGGTTCAATATGAGGTTCCCCGTTCCGCAACGTAATGGATAGAAATGACTACAGTAGTAAAAAAAAGCTTTGCCATCCTACAAGTAATGTTTACTATGTTATCAATTTCTAATATGTGTTATGTAGAAAATAATTTCATCTCTTTCATTGGCTACATATTGAAAATATAATCATTGTAGGTACAATGGCAGAGGCTTAGGACATCCCTAATATTATTGTATTTCGCTTCCATTTCCTGCATTTAAACTTGAAATCTTGGAAACATTATTCTCATCATCTTTATTGGAATGGGTTACAAATAAGCATTCCATATAACTTTGTCAATGGCTCTTATTATTGACACATTTAAATGCGACAAACAATGGTAAGGTATAATTTTTTAGTTATTACAAGAATCAAATATTTCTATTTATAAGAGTCTTGGTAGTAGTCTCCTCCTACAATAACCTTGCCTATCACCCTCAGAGCAAAAGTTTTTGTGTTGGGTTAAGATAAGAGGAAGTTTACAAGACATTTGAGTAATTAGATTCGAAACACAAACCTTTAAATTGCATTTATTTAATCTTTGCGCTTGCCCCTGTTCGGAGGGATTGAGGATCATGGACAATAACCCTGCATCCCCTGGTATAATGAAATCCCATAAATCCATTGTGACATTTGGGGGCTATAAGGAAAGAGATATGGTCATCCATGTTCCAATTGATACAAGAAGCAACGATGGAAATTTTCTAAAAAAATCAATAACACAGAGTTTCATTTTTTTGGATACTCTACAATTTGTTTGACCGATATTGTTGAATTGAGTACCTCAAAGAACGTTGCAAAACTTCAAATCACATAAATTTAACTCAATCTGAAAAAATTAATATAATCTAAAAGTATATAAGACATTAAAATTTTAGGAGAGTTGGGGCCGGATTTCTTGCATAAAACCTTGCTATTTGCAAACTTGACGATTCTGAGGCGGAGAATCTTGTGTATATTCATAGTGAGGGAATTGTATGCAAGGCTTAGTTCGTGGAAGCAGTGTCTCTTTCCCAAATTGGAGGAATGGAGGGCGCATCAGCGCCTTTGGCCATTTCAGCAAGGGCTCTCAGAAATAAATGGAACCCAATACCATCAGAGATGCAGTGATTGACGTGTGGCATGATTATGAAACCACCGCAAGTAAGTTGTGTCACCTAATCAAATCAAAAGAATTGAAAAAGTCACAACTCTAGATTAAAACATAGAAACAACAGGGAGTGGTTGTGTCAAGGAGGACTCGGACAGATATTAATACATATGCTTGGCGGGGCATCTTTTTATGTGGATTGGCCACGTGTCGGGGAGATTAGTGTTTGAGGTTCAAATTACTTATCCATTGTTTGAATTCAGTTAGGTAAGAATTGTTTAGAGCTGATTTTATGTTCCAAGGTATTATATATTTAAATATAATAGTAAAATATACACGTAGCTATGCTAATTATGGGTAGGACTGGTACAGAGATTAATATAGATGCTTGGTGGGGCATCTTTTTTATGTGGATTGGCCACGTGTCGAGGAGGATTAGTGTTGGAAGTTCAAAATACTTATCCATTATTTGAATTCAATCAGGTAAGAATTGTTTAGAGCTGATTTTATGTCCCAAGGTTTTATATATTCAAATATAATAGTAAAATATATTAATATATATATTATATAATTTAATATAATATTAAAATATATATTATACAATCTAATATCTAAATATATACTATATGATGTAATATAATATTAAATATATAATATAATCGAATATAATATCAAAATATATATTGTGTATAATATGATATAATATTAAATTATATATCATATATTATTTATGTAAAAAATATATTAATTATATAATATATTTGAATCTTATATATATAACATCATATAATATATATTTAAATATTAGATTGTATTTTATATATATATATATATATATATATATATATATATATATATTTTAATATGCAGTTTACTGCAACAACTTTCTCTTACAGAAACTCCACCTCCCCCATCCCTAGCCTTCACAACACAATCATCGTCCTTACGGTGCACATAATCCCTTTGTGAACCTCCAGTCAGTCCACCACAGATAGTGTATAGTCATTGTTTATCCTCCATAGACCTTCACCGCCTATGCCAACGACGCTTCCTCTTTCAGCGCTTTTGCACTTGCCCTAGAATCACTATGTTGCCTACATACTCTCTCGACAGTGGTGGCTCCATCGATCTCATGTCTCCCAGGGACAACATCGTTGACATCTCCTCTGATTACATCTCCATTGCCGCCATTCGTGCCTTCCAAACCAGTGCATAAATAAACCATCTAAGAAACAGAAGCCAGCATTTCACTTGGCAATGACTTTTCATTCCCCCAGGTCACAATTACTCCAAGAATTCAGAGATGATGACAATCATAATCTTCAGGGGAGTCACCCAGATCTCACAAACATATTCATTTTTATTATGTGTTATATTAAAGCGATCAAATTATATTTTATGGATATAACATAAATGATCATAATAGCCTTGATATGGGTATGGATATTTAGATGATCATAATAGTCTTGTGAATGCAGTCAAGCAAGTATATAACATTAATCCATTTATACATGTTTCATTATGTAATGATAGTTTAAATACACTCAATATTTGATATTGAAAAAAACAATTCACTATAAACTTGCTATTAATACTACTTAAACTGCAATACATGTAATGTTTATTGCTATTAATACCACTTAAACTGCAATACATGCAATGTTTACAATATATTAATTAGATCGTACCACAAATGAAAAGAAAATACTTAACAAAAAAATTCACAAATTAGAATAATTTTTTTTGCAAACATAAACTACGTTCAACTAACCTCCGACTTTCCTTGCACCATCGGAACATTAGTTATCACCGAGCAAGATGAGTTGTAAAGTGTGTACATTTATTTAAATATTATTATTAATGCATTGAAACACTTGTCACAAAATCAATATGTCTTGAAAAGTTGATAAAAGCGATTTAAATTTCTGTCACACTCGGTGGTTAAGTTTATATCTTTATTTGAATTTTATTATCAATATGTTGGGACACTTGTCACACAAGCAACATAGCTCCAAAAAGTGGATAAAGCGATTTTAATTTCTCATTAATATAATAAAATTCTAACCAGCCTTCACTCCCACAAATTTGTTAAGTGAAGATTGGTAGCAAGTAGGTAAAGAATAGACGTCCATAAAATTTTGGTTAATGACGCAAGGTTACATGTAATCTAGTAAAGGCTAACATACTTTTCTTTTTAAACGTTTTCTATGGTTATGGAACCTAATTACTACTATTATTTATTTATTTATTTATTTTTTTATTTTTTTGGATATAGAAAAGGATATGGGTGTAATGTAATGTAATGGAGTATATTATCAAATTTATAAGTTGAGGTAATGAATATTTATCATCTAAAATAGTATAGAAAAAAGTTTTATGTTGAGCATTTTAATTTGGTATCTATGTGGTGTTTGAATGGGATTATATTAGAATTTGAAATTTATTATATATTAGATTTAGCATGTGTTTAATATATATTTTTAGTTTTTTTTATACGTTAGAAGAAAAATCATATTTTGAATTTATTTAAAATAACAAATTTGAAATACATTTAAAAAAAAGTTGATCCAATACTTGTACATGGATGTAGAGATTTAATAGTTGTGAATTTTACATGACATTATATGAGTAGTTATTTTACATTTTTATACAGTAAATATTGGACAAGTATTAGATAAGGGAGAGGACTCAATAGTTGAGTGGAGTCCAGTAGTTGAGAGGGTATTTTAGAGTTTAAGGCCCAACTCTTGAACATATATTTTTTCTATTAAAAATAGATGATTTTTTCATTAATTACAAATATATTTTTATCCAATACTTGAACATTGATATTCTGCACTAATTCATAAGAAATGTTAACCCTGTACATAAGATATTATACTATTGTTTGTACACAATATTTCAACTACAAATATCTCAATGCAAGATTTGCATGGACAAATGCAAATATTGAGTTCAATAATATAAATTTTATATTGCTTGTCAAATACAATATGTCCTTTCACTTACTATGAAAAGTCAAAATCTTATCAACTTAATACTTGAACATGTGCAAAATCTCAAAACAACTTGTCATTTTCACAATATTTTATGTTTAAGTATACATCCACTTTCTCATAATATTTAATTTTCTATAGTTTATACAATGTTTCATTGAAAAAAGTTAACATACTACAAAACAAAGAATGACATGTAATCCCATAAAACATTGTATAAATCAAATTGTTTAAATGATTCATTATGCATCATCAATGAATCTTTCAAATAACTTAGTGCTAGCCATTTATCTCAAAAAATAAAAACTTTTTTGCATCTATACCCCTGTAATTGTATCCAATCCCATGGCCATTTGTGCAACCCAATTCATATATATAGGCCCAAACTCCATTTCATCAAGTTTATATTCATTCTCTACCTGTAAGGAGGAAGAGCTATCATAACGGTAATAAATCTTTAATTCCATACAAAGGCACACAAAAAGCTTCAAGATTTCCTTGTTGTTACATTGATCTTTTCTGTGAGAATAGTGACTTGAACCATTACTTATGGCATAAATGCATAACATAAATAAAATATATATACCTAGGCCATAATAATATGTCTACCTTTGGACTCAAAGATCCCTTCACTTTTTATCAAGTCTATAACCTTTGTTGTAACAACTTGCATTGCCATCTGCAATACTAGTCAATAATACAACATGAGACTTTGGAAAACAAAATAATGCTCACAACCCTTATAGAGATAAAGGACATTTATAATCATTTAAAATGCCGATTATTTCATAGGGAGCAACCTTGAAAGACTTGTTATCTATCCTAAACTTGATGCCAGAGACAAACTTCAACTAGATTGGAAAACCCTTGCAAATATATCAAAAGCATTGACATCTACTATTAATAATCCCATCTAGGTGTTCATGATAAAAAGGATTTTACAAATAATTCAGATCAGCCACCAAAGAGTATACCCAAAACTCCATTCAACGTAAACATAAGGACCAATATGGAGGCTAACATATAACCCTTTTTACTAGACTATCTTCACAAACTTCACCAAATCAAATCTTCCATCTAAATAGTACTAAAAAATTAAAAAATGCATGTGAGTTAGAATTACTCTAAAATAACATGCATACATAACTCTTTTTTTTGTCTTCAAATCCGACAACAAATTGTGAATCACACTTTGACTTTCCATAATAAAACAAATTCAAGAAAAAACTTGACATTCAGTGCATGTATCAGAATGGTACATAAATTTGACTCGAACAAGCTATGAGAAGTGGCTTGCATGGTATGAATTGAAATGTAAATAATGAGCCCCTATAGACACTCTAGTGAAGTTTATTTCATGAATTTAGTCGACTAATGTATTTTTATAATGGATAAGGTGCAGGGAAATGCAAGCCCTATTTCAATTCTTTGAGATATCTCAAGAAGAAATAAAGATTGCCAAAAAAAAAATGCCAAGTGTAGTTATATGTGGATCATAAGACGTGCTTGATACTGTGCAAATCTAAACTAAGTATATATTGTACCAATCTAATAAGACATGTTTGATATTGTGCAAATCTAAACTAAGTATATATTGTAACTCTTGTACCTTTCTGACAATTCTAACTTTTTTATTTATGGGGCTACTGGATAATGGCATGGTCCTTGGTCAATAATGCAATATGTTAATGTCCTCTATGTCACGTTATTGACCAAATGTGTTATCTCTATGCAAAATTGAGACTAATCTAGGTGTGACTAGTTTTCATTATATTTTACTAAGTCTAGGCTATGTAATCAATGTTTGTGTGATAAAATTTATGTTTTGAATGGACTAGGATGAATTGATCTCTATGATAAACCCTTGTGAATGTCCCGTATTTTGAGGAGAGTTGTTAAACCTCTGCAATAATTATCCTAAAAATAAAATCTATGCATCATGTGTCTTAAACTAAAAATATATGATATTTGCGTGATAAACCAATATAATGTGTATACATGACAACATAATGTAAAATTTGATTGAGCACAAGTTGGTGATGTATGATGTATGTTAGATCTAACACTCACAAGGTTTTCAAGATAGATAAAACAATGTAAGCATGTATATGAACAATAAATATGAGTATAATCTATGTAAACTACTTAGGGGATGGGACATGATGTCTATCACGTCACCCAATAAGGAAGGGGAGATGCATGAGGTCCCTCATGGCATCATAAACTGAGTGTGCAAGCAACAATTAAGAGACAAGTGGCATGGCCATTACACATACATGAAAGCATACATACAAACACATGAGGCATGCAAAGTAGGCCAAGTGGCCACAATAAAATGAACATGGGCAAATTTCACTAAGTCAGATAGAGCAATACATACAAAGACATGTTTAAATGTCCACATATGCAAAGAGCAAGTAAGGTTGGCTTATAGACACATGGAAGGACATGTTCAAATGTATGCATACACAATCAATAAAGCACACACAAGGACATGGACACATCTCCAAAGCATACACAATGAAATGAATTGGCTTAGAGACATATAATAATGGCATATTCAAATTCCCTTGACTAGATGTAGAAACAAAGAGACACAATCAAATGTCAACTAGTAAAGTATAAAATGAAAGTATGTATAACATGTGGTATAAATCCATATAAGAGGAAGGATGTACATAATGTGAGTCTATAAGAGTAGTAGTTGGAAAAAAAATAGTGTAGTATAGGATGATCAATATCAAGATATAATCAATGCCAAATCTTTGATATGGAGTATAAAAAGATGTAACCTAGTAAACCATAAGTTGTGTGTATGTTGCCCCTAATGGGGTTAATATATCAATGCTTAATCGATGTATATGTGTATGTGCCCTTGATGGGTATATAATAGCAAATCTAGATCTATGTCGAGGACCTAAGTCCTATAATGATATGTGAACACTCGAAGAAAACAAGTGAAGCATGTATGTACGGTAAAACTGACTCTACTAACATAGATAGCATATGTAGTAACTGGAAAATATAAGGAATGTAAACATGGAAATGCATACCATATAAAATTTATATTTTCAAAGTAATATTTGAATGTTTTTATATTTTCTAAGTATAATATATATACAAGCAATATGAAAATAAAACTATGTACAAGGAGCAAGAACAAAGGAAACTACATGCACGTATTATGTAAGTAAATGAGATTATATACAAATAAAATATATTGCCTTTATAGACCTAAGAACACATCCATAGGATGTGGATAGTCAAATAGTGGATCTGGTGGGATGTCATCCAATGTTGGATACTAAATCTTACCAAACTCAAATAAATCATCATAATCATCATACCATGTTGTCAGTACAAATATAGCCTTATCCTTGGTATTAGTCTAGATTTTGTACATCCAAATAGCATGTTGCTCTACTATGTATTAATCCTCCCATTCAGTCCTAGGGTAAGCCACATTGGACCATCATATGTTTATATAAATCATGTGATTCTCATCGAGGTCATCATGTAAGATGCAAACTGTGTGTCCCTCATAATTAAAAGTCAAATATTTGTTTGTCTAATCTATTGTGGCATCCATTACTTATAACCATGTACTATTAAATGTAACCTATATATGAGTGCCTATGATCATTAAAAAGATTAGTTTGTTGACCACCTTAGGGCCACATGCAACTGAGAGTGTGATATGTTCTAAGGAGTCCTGATAATGTATAACATGTTGTAGCTCAGTTTCTTGATGTACTATGCGCTATAAGAATGCTAATGTACAAGTGTTGAGATCATAACCCTCATCTATAACAACATGAGGGATGTATCGGTCCTTGATGAAAGCTTAAATAGTCAAGGGATCATTCTACAAATGTCTATGTCAGTGAAGAGTCCATCGTGGTGCTTGTACTGGTGGAGGTGGACACTGTGTAATATGAATAGTGCCCTAAGCCTTGAATTTATTTAATTTCTTTTGTAATGTTGAGCATGTATCTGTATCATGTTTGATAATCTTATTAAAATGAAAAAAGGGTCTATCATCCTATTGAGACAATCTACTAATGAATCTATGGTGAACTGTAGGTAGTGTCATCAATCCTTTATCAAATAATATCTATAAAATCTGGTGTGGTTTGTTATGTGTACTACCTGCCTGAATCCAAATAACTAGGTCAATATCCATAGATGTAACCATGTGTATTGAGTGTATGGAAGAATCAACCTCTAATTTCAAGTGAGTGACTGGGCTTGTATTTATAAAACTGTGAACTGGTGGTGATGCTTGTGTAGGTAAAGGTATGAGTACCTTAGAATCATCTATGTACTCTCTAAGGCCTACTAGTGTGAAGCTCAATCCACATATATAATCATTGATGTTCATGGGTGATGTATTATCTTTTGTGGTGGTCTCAGAATCTATATTTGAGTTTCTAATGTATATGTCCTCTGAGTTAATAAATAATGGTAATTGTGTTATGTTAATTTCATTAGCCACCTTGAGTAGGGGTAACTATGTTTTAGGAGGATCATTCTCCATCATGGGTGAAGTTAATGGTGTTGTAAGAGGATTTGGAACTGGTGATGGAACAATAGTGCTAGATTCCTTTCTCTCATATGTATGCATATGCTCTATAGGAATGATATGAGGTGGGGACTCTATGAGAACATGAGGTGTCCCATTTGAAGATATACTCAGGTAGTAGGCTCAGTGACTCTATAATATCTGAATGGTTGGTTATCAATTAGACAAGTGTATAAATATCCATCATGTAAAAACTTGACACATCTATGCAAGGTAGAGGGTATGGCCTCCGTGGTATATATCCAAGGTATCCCCAGTAATAAATTATAATTCAAATGATTAGGCATCACTTAAAACTATGTGGATAGGGTTTTTGGCCCAACTGTGATATCCAATGTAATTAAACCCAATGCATGTCAGGGAATGTCATCAAAACCTCAAATGTTATTATGTTTTATAAATGGATGTTATATCAACTCCCATAATATGTAAAGATGTGAGGTTGCATATGTTAATACTGGAACCACTATCAATTATAACTCATTCAATAGTGGTGGCTTTAATTTGTGTTTGAATGAAGAGTGGTAGATTCTGATTGATAACTATCTATGAGGGCAAATCATCATTACCAAAAGATATAACATCCTTAATGTATTTATAGTTTTCATGATAGATGTAAAATAAGCTAGCTCTATATCACGAGGTAAATATGTATGATTAAGTGTTTGAAAATGAATATCTTTCAATATGGTTGCCTTTTAAATAATTCCAATATATAAATCTTAGTTAGTGTATTTCTCAACTAATCAATAATATCACATGCTTTGCATTGATATTTAGGTCCCATTGTATTATGTTGGGGATGAAGAGGGATTGTGGGATTACGTTACTCTTGTATAGTCTAAAGAGGCATCTAATTTCATCTAGTAACAACTCAAACCATGAGATCTAATATTTGTCAAGGGTGAGTATTAAAGGAAACATGTGAGTGAAGGTAATCAATTGGTCTAGGTGGAGGAGGAACAAAAGGAATCCTCTAAGCTCACTGTCATCAAGTAGTAAACAGAGGTAACTCAAAATTGACCATGCAACAATGCTCTCCATGGGAGGGGAGCTCAATAGGGGGTGGACCAATGTGTGAAGTAATTTGAGTTTTAATGCGATCCATGAGATGAGTAACATACATGTGCATAATTCTACAAATGGCATGAAATAAACATGCAAGATAAACCACCAAACTTTGTACCAAAAAGTAGAAAATGGATTCCATCATGATAATATTGATAAAAGGCTAAAAACTAAAAATTGAGCAAATTCTATAAATAAGAAGGGATACCCTAATGGTGCACTAGGGTTTTAAGCGATATGTTTGAAGTAATTTGGGTTCACCAAATGATTTAATTTTTTAAGGAAGTTATGAAATGTAAAACTCTAGGTTGTTAAAGTGTTGGAATAATAAATCAAGGAATAAATATAATAATATCAACAACCACTGATTTATACAACAATTGATTTATCTAATTATTCTATGAATAACAATGAATTATAAAAAGTGTACTTAACTGGAAAACTAACTGAGATAGATAAGTGGAAAACAAGAAATTGGTGCATGAATAGTGCAAGGTGTCATCAACAGGAAACATGTGTCATAAACCCTCTTG
The DNA here is from genome assembly GCA_037957365.1 of Torreya grandis. Lineage (NCBI taxonomy): Eukaryota > Viridiplantae > Streptophyta > Pinopsida > Cupressales > Taxaceae > Torreya > Torreya grandis. The sequence continues at coordinate 860,666 of JARHVA010002489.1, forward strand.
GATAGTAGTGTGGTCCTTTAGTCAATAGTGCACTACACTAGTATCCCCTATGCCACACTAATGTCCCTATGCAGTAGAGACAATGAGTTCTTGGGTGGAACTTTGTTTGGTTATGAGTGGCTTGTACATGTGTGATCAAATGTTGGATCACTGTCTATTATTTATTTTAACTGATTTCAATGTGAAATCCTAAGCCTCCATGTTTGGTAGGGTATTTGAGGATGACAAGTAGAAAAAGAGTGGCATTAATAGGGTAGGTTGGACATGACCTCAACACCCCATGTGTTGATCATTGCCTACACACCAATACCTCAAAAGGGGATCAAGCCTGATGTAAATCTCCCAATCTAAGTATTGGTATAAGTACAAGTGAATGCTAGTGTGAGTGTCAGTTTGAGTGTGACTTGAGACTAGAAATCTGAGTAATCTAAACTCTGGGTTATTGTAGATGGGTGTACGTAGAAGTATGGTAGAATAGGGATCAATGACCTTGATTTACACAACTATTTCTGAGTTTATTTATGATTATTTGCATTTAATTTCCATCTAGGGGCCAAATGAATGAAATTGGTCTATATATAACATTCTAGTGCTTGTCGAGACATGAAATGGGTCTATGCTAACCCTAAGGTGCTTTGAGAAATGGAAATATGTCCGTTGGAGGTGAAAATAACAAGGGGACATTATCACTTCCCCTTTTCCAATAGCATAATGTTTTATAATCTAAAGGGTCATGCTAATGTCCAGAAGGCAAGAATGGGTGCAAAAGGGACCTAGGTGCCTAAGTGAAGGCTCAGTGATAATTTTGGTATGTTTGAGAATGGATTGGACTTTCACAAAAGTTGGAAAGTGATCAAGAGAGGACCAAAGATAGGTCTAAGGCTAAGTTAAGAATAAGGTGGTCCCAAATGACACTCATTGCACTAAAATGACATGTTAGATTACTACATATTCTCATTAAACACAATATGATCATTTTTTATAGCTAACAGAAAATATAAACTATTTATAACAATGACTTATTTAGATAATCATTAATACAAAATAATAAAATGGAAATGTATTTTTCCAACAAAGAAACCCGGCATTTCTATTAACAATTAAAACCCAAACTATAATGTGACCACCTTATAAACCAAATCTTACTAAATGTAGGAATCCACCTAACTATAATAGTTCATAAAATCAAGGTTTTTTTAGTGGTAAATCTTCATTAATTCATGAATATTCTATTTTCTAAAATATGGATTTGGCTATTTTTTTGAACCAGGAAAGCACATTGGGTTGCCAAAACTTTTGGGTTGTAAATTTGATTTAGAGATCGACTCACCTACCCTTGACAACTAATTCTATAATTTTAACTATAAATCACCATGGCATCGAAGGACATTTACACACTATTTTGCCAACATATATCAAACATTGCATATCTAATATATTCTTTAGATGATCGAGATTAAAAATTTAACCTAGCCCCAAATGAAAACATAGACTTGACAACAACCATAAGCTCTAGGTGGTGATAACAAACTCTGAACAATGATGAGGGGACCAAGATGGTGGTTAAAATATCTGGACACCAACCACAGGTCCCAGATAGTGAACATAATCAGAAGGCATCCATAGGTTTTGGATGACAACTACTGGGGGTAGATGATGACTAGATAGACTAGATGGCATCCATAAGGTCTGGTCACTATCCATAGGGTTTGGATGGTGACCAAATAAATTGGATGTAATCTACAACTTTTGGATAGTGACAAGATAGGCTAAACGATGTCCATAATGTCTAGATAGTGACTGGATGGACTGAACATCATCCATAGGGTCTCAATGTTATCCACAAAATGTGGACACTATTTAGAGGGTCTAGATGGTGTCCACAAAGTCTAGATGGTGTCCACAAAGTCTAGATGGTGTCTAAAAGGATTGGGCAATGACCAAATGTACTTGGTGGTGATTTCCATCTAAAAGGACTCTGAGCAATGGCCACATGAAAAGGATGATTGATTACATAGTACCCAAGTAGCAAGACACAACTTATCTTACAAAAAAAGGTGTCTGTAATTTCATCTAGTGATAATGGTAAAAGATCAAGCTAATTATTAATGACAAAGAGCATATTATCTTATTTTGTGTAACCAATAAGAACACCCAAGTAAAGTTAACCTACACCCACTCAAAATATAGGTACTAAATGATTTACAAAATTTATTTATTTATTTGTAATAACTATTATTTAACATTTAAAGGATAATATCAAAATAATTATGCATGCAGATCCCTCCACTGATAGTGGTTTTCCAAAGGAAAGATTTAATCACAATATTATTTCACCATTTGAAGATATTATGGATGATGGCATGCCATCAATTGAAGACATTACTGAATATGGCATTGCTATAGTGAAGGACAAATCAAATGATATGATACATGTTGGGTGAATATTTTGTCAGCCAGTTAATTGGTGACCAAAATAGTTCCTATCACCACAGCATAGGAAGATTGGTCACCCAGGTGTGTAGCTTTACTACATCAACTGGAGACAAATCTCTCCTCTCATCAAGGAGAGGTTCCCTATTAAATATGCGGAGGCTATATACTATATATGTAAGCAGAAAGTAAGACACGGGGGTAGGATAAACCATCCATCTCTCTTCTTTCAGAGATGATGCTAACAAACAGAGGAGAAATCCTGAGTGATTGGTGAAAATACTTCTCTTCTTTCAAAGGTAACATTTAACCAAGAGCCAGATCCCTTCCTAGATAGTATAAATCTTGATGAAATGACAGAAGGCACTTCTCTTCTTTCAAAAGTGCTTGTTCTTGCAAACAACAGGAATCTTTCTAGTAAGTAATTGGTAACCAAAGGTGTAGAGTAACCAACAGCCTAAAATGTAGTGCAAAGTCTCCACCTCAACTGCCCAAGAGTGAAATACGAAGAACAATGGGGGCACAAAGTCGTCCCAAGGTCCTTTACACAGAAACAAAAAAGAAAAACACACACTGAAGACAACTATGACAGCACAAAGTCTAAAAGTAGTTGGCTTCAAGACACCTTCCTTATCACCTCCACTAGTCTTGCTTGTTAAAACAAATAAATAAGAATGCTTTCAGAAGACAGACATAAGAACAATCTCCTAAAGTAGCACAGGCTATAACAGCACAAAGTCTACAAGTAACTTGATTTCTCATTCAATCAAAGAAATATGAATTACAATCTGAGCTCAATGTCTCAGTAATACCTTTCAATTTGGGCAGAGTTTCACTTCTAGTAAGGGGAAGATCTCCTTAAAACAATAAAAGAGATTACAATATATAGCCACCAAGCAAGGCTTGGCGCTCTCTCCCATGGGATGGCCCATGCTACAATCAATGCCTTCAATGCACCTTCAGTTCTATCTAGAGGGACCATGCCTGAAACAGTGTGTCACCTTAACTATGGCGTGTCTATTCATCTAATATGTCTCTTCCTTGGTATGGACTGTCTAGTCCTTTCTCTGATGTTTGTGCAGCTGTCCAATTTGCCATTACTTCATGGAAGAAAAACCTGCTTATGCCCTTGATTTGGTGCACTCAGAAGTCTACTTGATCCACTATTTCACCTACTAGAAATAACTCTTTTGAAGATATTTTTGGTCCTTTGGTCTCGCTCCTCTCTTCACCGCTTAAGCGCTTCTTATCTCTCTGGTTAAACCATCACTTTAATTGAACCTGCCCTTGGAATCATCCATGTTGCTTCTTTGTCCTTTATAGCCCTTCTTGTCTAAGTCTTTAGGGGGTCCTTTCTACATCTTTGACAAGTGGCAAGTTCCATTGTTATGAAACTCATTAGAAACTTATGAAAAATGGGATCCACGACACATCTTGCCCGAGAAACTTCAAAAGGGGAACGCGGATGCAAACACTTGTCACATTCTGCTGAGTCATAACAAGACACGTGATGCATTTCGCTTAACTTATAGAAGCTTTAGAAACCTTTTGACACATGGTGGATTCTGCTCCACTTTATAATGGACACGTGGCAGCTTCCACCGCACTTTGTCTTTTTCCATTAGGCATTTTTTTGCGAGCTTATTTCCTTTGGTCGGGCTTATTTCCTTTAGACAAAAGTCTAAAGGAATTCCTTCAAGCTTTGCCTTGGTCATTTTCTCGTAGAAAATAATTTCAAAATAATTATAATGGCTCTTTCACTTAATAATTTCCTTCAGACAAAATTTTTGAAGGAAATGTTCCTTGTCAGCCTTTGAACAAATTCGAAGGAATTCTATCTTTTCGGTCAGACGCTTGGTTATTCCTTTAAGTTCTGTGCTTTATTTGAATTTCAATGGATATTCCCTTACTTTAAATTTATGTGGGGCCATCAATGGTCACTAGCCGTTTTGAACCATGTTGAACCTTAAACCTTTGAAACCATTGAAGGTACATTGGTTCATTGGTTCATCAGCTTATTCTTCCTCTTTTGTTCCATCGCTTCCTGGTTCAATCGCTTTTTTGCTATTTGGTTGAACCATCCATTGAACCACATGTTTACTGCTTCTTTCCTTGACTGAGTCTGCCTTTGAACCTTTGAACCCATGAACCATTGTACTTTGAACTCTTTCAGTTCAAGGTTCAATCAATTCATTGGTTCATCCTTTGTCTATCACTTGTTCTTTCTAAGCTCTTTGATCTTCATCACACTGGTTGAACCTTTGAACTCATTGAACCTTTTGGTTCAAGGTTCAATGGTTCAATTGGTTCAATCTTTTTGATGTTTTTAAACCAAATGTGTTGAACCATTTGGTCATTGAACCTGTTGAACCATTGAACCCGTTGAACCTTTGAACCAAAGTGGTTCAATGGTTCGAGCCTTCTTCTCTTTGATAAGTGTTTTGAAGCCATTGAACCTTGAAGCGGTTGAACTTTGAACCTTGATAAATGTGCTTAACTCTTGCTGATGACTTTGAACCATTGAACCTGTTGAACCAAATTGTTTCAAGGTTCAACGATTCAATGGTTCAATCCTTTCTTAGAAGCTTGCCAATGAACTCTTTTGGTTGAACCAACTTTGAAATCACCTTAAGTGTTGAGAGCTTACTTCTTTCCTGTAGAGTTTATAGAAATCAACCTATGAAGCCCATAGAACTTGGCCTGCAGAGTCTGTAGATTTTCTTCCTGCAGAGTCCGTAGATTCAAGCATGTAGTGTCTGTAGATTTGAGCCTACAGAGTTTGTATATTTCTGAGAAGCTTGAAAAATGAATAACCTGAATGCTCAGAACAATTTTTGAAATGGAAAGAGAGGATTTTGGTCTGTAGGACCAAAAAAGTTCAAATGTTGTCCCAAAAATGAGCGATGTTTTTCGGGGACAACAGCTGGCTCCAGTGGGGGAACTTCCTTCAGTTGAAAACTTGGAACAGCTGAGGGGAGTAGAAACTAGAATCTTCGGTGCCTTGAAGTATGCCATTGGGCTATGGAGTCATGCTACCCAAAAAAGAAAGGCACCAAAAATGAAAATGAAAACTACAAAACAAAACTAAAGACTATACAAATATACATATGTACATATGATCTTATCTAATGCCTCAAGGTTTGAAGTGCTTCAGATGCCACCCACTGTGAGATAGTGAAAAGGGGATGCCATCCTGATAAACTAACAAGAAACCATTTTATCCCCAGAAATGGTGACAGGCGAATGGAACTCTCCACCAGGAAACCAATTTTCTGCATCTTCCTCTTGGCTCTTTCTTCTTCTTGCCCCATGGCAGGATGTGGTCTTCAATCTAAAAACCATAACTCCTTGCTCTCTTGGTGAAGAGTTCCTTTTGCTAACTTTGGAGTACAGCAGTATGGTCCACCACCATAGCTTGTTGTTCTACTGGTCTAGTCCAACACATGCTTTGATTGTCAGCACCAAACTCCTGACAAACCATCAGCTCATCATCTCCTTTGGTGTGAAGGAGTTTGATATCTTCATCTTGAGCAGTCTTCAATCTAAGCAACAGAGATTCACATCCAGCTATGTTGTTGTTGTTGCTGAACTGCAACTTGCATGAAGGAAAAATATCTCCTTGAGGAGACATCAACACAATCCTAGCTCCAACATTAGTGGAAGAATCACTGTCATTGGATTCCAAGATCCAAGCATCATCAAAAGCTAATCTTCTATCATATTTCTCTTCATTAGAGATGGAAGATCCTTCTTCATTTGTACTGTGCCCTACCAATTCTTCTGATGCCTTTTTTAGATCAAATCCTGGATTGCCAGCTACAGGACTTTCATCAGCTGAGACATGAGCATCCTCTATGATCAAGAAGTAATTACCCCTACCTTAAGGCTCAAACAAAATTTGAGTTGCAGGGGCTGACGTTTGGGTGACCATAATTTTTGCCTCAGACAGGTCCACACTTAGTTCTCCACCAATGTTTAACTACTCAGGATTGGCTTGCAGGAATTCAAATTCAGTCATTTGAATTTTGGATTTTTTTGACATGATCAATTATATCAGATGACTAAAATGGACTTGGAAGAGGGGATGGGAGTTCATCCTTTTGGTTTTTAGGAGGGGGAGGACTGGTCTGTGAATTTGAAGTAGAAGGTGCAAAAATGTTCAATGTACTTAGCTTTTTGGCAATCACTGGGTCCTTTGACTGGAAAGGGAGAGGGGTTCTCTGCTTTGCAATTGAAATTACTGGTTGGGGTCTCTCCTCTATCTTTTCTTTGTCAGCCTGTTGGGCTGACTGATTCTCAGATCGGGTGAATACTACGTATGATCCTTCAACTGCCTCACCTTCATTTTTGGGTTCATCCTGGTAATTCAAGAAACCAATGTGGGAGTCGCCAGCTGATTCTTCTTGATCCTTCGTGAAGAGATTAACATCATTTTCTTGCTCAAACTCAGGTTGGAAAGAGAAAGCATGTTTTGTTTCCAGATATCCAATTGCTGAGTTGGTTGGAGGTGCTTCAAGGACAAGGTTCCTCTATGGGGGAGGAAGACGATTTGGCTACCCTTGATTCCTGGCGACATTGCCTTGATATGGCTGATTTTGAAATGCCTTCTTTGGCATATCTCAATTAGGAGGAGTAGACATACTTAGGGCCATTTGAATTTTCAAGGCTAGTAGTTCATTTTCCAGCTTTTGTACCATTGGGTCAGTGGTGGCTGTAGATGGATACTCAGAAGATGAATAGGATTTACCTCTGTTAGGATCTATCATTATCTTTCTTGCCAAGATAAGGTCATCTTCTAGCTCAGTAGCCAAGTCCTGAGTAGCAACAAGGTCTATGTGTCTAGCCCGTCTCAACAAGAAACTCACTTCAGGTAGCTGTGAGTTGGTAAAGAAACACTTGAGATTCTGAGGTGTTAGTTGGGCGATCATGGGAATCCTGTGCCTCAGCTTGTCAAACCTGGCAATGAAGTCCCTCATAGGTTCATGGGGCTCCTTCTTCATTTGTGTGAGTTGGGCTAGCAAGCCATGTGCATCTTCTGTAGGCTTGAACCTTGCTTCAAACTTGGCTTTAAGTGTGTCCCAGTCAGTCACTGATCCACCTTGTAGATGGTAAAACCACTCTGTAGCAGCACCTTGTAGGGTCTCCACAAAAATCTTGACTACCATGTCTTTAAATTCCACCCCTATCACACCATAGGCTATGCTGAAAGCTGCAATGTGTTCATCAGGGTGAACTCTCCCATCTCCAAATAATTTGGGGAAGTTCTTTCTTGAGCTGCATAGAATTTCATGCAGAGGTGGAGTTAAATTCAATGGACCAAAAGAGTTACCCCAGGGGCCTTGAGCCATTATTTGATTATGAAAAATAGGGATAACAAATCTAGGTGGAGTGGCTAGATTGTAGAACAAAAATGGAAAAGAACTGGCCCTGCTTCAGCTTGAGGCTTGAGGCTTCAGACTGTGCACTCTTTTCTAGCAGCTCTGGTTTTGTAGACCAGATAAAATAACGGAAGTGGAGGAAGATGGTAAGGCTATAATGATAATGGGTAAGACATGAAACAGAGTCGCCAAAGTCTGTAATGGATAAGGGTTATAATGGTTATGGGTGAGACACAAGTGATGTTTTAATCTAAAACTTGAGGTTCTAAATTGCACAAAATTACTGTGTCCCCAGCGAAGTCGCCAAAAATTGTTGGGTGAATATTTTGTCAGCCAGTTAACTGGTGACCAAAATAGTTCCTATCACCACAGCATAGGAAGATTGGTCACCCAGGTGTGTAGCTTTACTACATCAATCGGAAACAAATCTCTCCTATCATCAAGGGGAGGTTCCCTATTAAATATGCAGAGGCTATATACTATATATATAAGCAGAAAGTAAGACACGGGGGTAGGATAAACCATCCATCTCTCTTCTTTTAGAGATGATGCTAACAAACAAAGGAGAAATCTTGAGTGATTGGTGAAAATACTTCTCTTCTTTCAGAAGTAACATTTAGCCAAGAGCCAGATCCCTTCCTAGATAGTAGAAATCCTGATGAAATGATAGAAGGCACTTCTCTTCTTTCAGAAGTGCTTATTCTTGTAAACAATAGGAATCTTTCTGGTAAGTAACTGGTAACCAAAGGTGTAGAGTAACCAACAGCTTGAAATGTAGCACAAAGTCTCCACCTCGACTTCCCAAGAGTGAAATACGAAGAACAATGGGGGCACAAAGTCATCCCAAGGTCCTTTACACAAAAACATAAAATAAAAACACACACTGAAGACAACTATGACATCACAAAGTCTGAAAGTAGTTGGCTTCAGAACACCTTCCTTATCACCTCCACTAGTCCTGCTTGTTAAATCAAATAAATAAGAATGCTTTCAGAAGATAGACATAAGAACAATCTCCTAAAGTAGCACAAGCTATAACAGCACAAAGTTTGCAAGTAACTTGCTTTCTCATTCAATCAAAGAAATATGAATTACAATCTGAGCTCAAAGTCTCAGTAATGCCTTTTAATTCAGGCAAAGTTTCACTTCTGGTAAGGGGAAGATCTCCTTAAAACAATAAAAGAGATTACAATATATAGCCACCAAGCAAGGCTTGGTGCTCTCTCCCATGGGATGGCCCATGCTACAGTCAACGCCTTCAATGCACCTTCAGTTCTATCTAGAGGGACCATGCCTAGAACAGTGTGTCACCTTAACTATGGCATGTCTATTCATCTAATATGTCTCTTCTTTGGTATGGACTGTCTGGTCCTTTCTCTGATGTCTATGCAGCTATCCAATTTTCCATTAATTTATGGAAGAAAAATAGGCTTGCATCCTTGATTTGGTGCGCTTAAAAGTCTACTTGATCCACTGTTTCACCTACTAGAAATAACTCTTTTGAAGATATTTCTAGTCCTTTGGTCTCACTCCTCTCTTCACTGCTTAAGCACTTCTTTGTTCTCTGGTTAAACCATCGCTTTAATTGAACTTGCCCTTGGAATCATCCATGTTGCTTCTTTGTCCTTTATAGCCCTTCTTGTCTAAGTCTTTGAGGGGTCCTTTTTGCGTCTTTGACAAGTGGCAAGTTTCACTGTTATGAAACTCATTAGAAACTTATAGATAATGGGATCCACGACACGTATTACCCGAGCAACTTCAAAAGGGGAATGCAGATGCAAATACTTGTCACGTTTCACTGAGTCATAACAAGACACGTGACGCATTTCGCTTAACTTATAGAAGCTTTAGAAACCTTTTGACATGTGGTGGCTTTTGCTCTGCTTTATAATGGACACATGGCGGCTTTCGTTGCACTTTGTCTTTTTCCATCAAGCATTTTTTTGTGGGCTTATTTCCTTTGGTCGGGCTTATTTCCTTTAGACAAAAGTCTGAAGGAATTCCTTCGAGCTTTGCCTTGGTCATTTTCTCACGAAAAATACTTTCGAAAGAATTCTAACGGCTCTTTCACTTAATAATTTCCTTCGAACAAAAAGTTTAAAGGAAATGTTCCTTGTCAGCCTTTGAACAAATCTGAAGGAATTCTATCTTTTCGGTCAGTCGCTTGGTTATTCATTTAAGTTCTGTGCTTTATTTGAATTTCAACAGATATTCCCTTACTTTAAATTTGACATCTGTAGGGCCGTCAATGGTCACTAGCCGCTTTGAACCATGTTGAACCTTAAACCTTTGAACCTGCTAAAAGTACATTAGTTCATTGGTTCATCAGTTCATTCTACCTCTTTTGTTCCATCGCTTGCTAGTTCAATCGCTTTTTCGCTCCTTGGTTGAACCATCCGTTGAACCACCTATTTGCTACTTCTTTCCTTGACTGAGGCCGCCTTTGAACCCATGAACCATTGAATTTTGAACTCTTTCGGTTTAAGGTTCAATAAGTTCATTGGTTCATCCTTTGTCTGTCACTTGTTCTTTCTAAGCTCTTTGATCTTCATCACACTGGTTGAACCTTTGAACCTATGAACTCGTTGAACCTTTTGGTTCAAGGTTCAATGGTTCAATTAGTTCAATCTTTTTTATCTTTTTGAACCAAATGCATTGAACCATTTGGTTGTTGAACCTATTGAACTGTTGAACCCATTAAACCTTTGAACCAAAGTGGTTCAATGGTTCAAGCCTTCTTCTCTTTGATAAGTGTTTTGAAGCCATTGAACCTTGAAGCAGTTGAACTTTGAACCTTGACAAATGCGCTTAACTCTTGCTGATGACTTTAAACCATTGAACCTGTTGAACCAAATTGTTTCAAGGTTCAACAGTTCAATCTTTGCTTAGAAGCTTGCCGATGAACTCTTTTGGTTGAACCAACTTTGAAATCACCTTAAGTGTTGAGAGCTTGCTTCTTTCCTACAGATTCCGTAGAAATCAACCTATGAAGCCCGTAGAACTTGGCCTGCAGAGTTTGTAGATTTTCTTCCTACAGAGTTCGTAGCTTCAAGCCTGCAGAGTCCGTAGATTCAAGCTTGCAGAGTCCATAGATTTTTGAGAAGCTTGAAAAATGAAGAACCTAAATGCTCAGAACAATTTTTGAAATGGGAAGAGAGGATTTTGGTCTGTAGGACCAAAAAAGTTCAAATGTTGTCCCAAAAATGAGCGATATTTTTGGGGGACAACAATACAAACATTAAAAGAAACTACATCTCATAAAACAATAACTTCCATTGTAAATATAGATCTAAAATTTCTATCAAGTAAGAGGAGACTTGAGAACGTTCTAGATGATGAGAACAATCTAATAGAAGACACTTCTACTCAATAGACACAAACTTTAGCTGATAAAAAGTACACATAAATTTGTGCAAAGAAAGAGAAGCAGATGGATAATTAAAAGGTATTTTAAGTTTGACTAGTTAGAAAAAAATATTTTCATTGAACCAGTAGAGCTAAAAATAGTAATGATACCCCAACTGAATGTAAATGTGCAATATGTTCTTGAAAATTAGGAAATGACCACAAAATACAACATAAGCTAGACACAATTGAGAAACATGTGGCAATGTTTATGTGTCAGTTGATCAAGATGGACAAATTAAAAAGACTCATATATGGAAAGATGTCAATGAATGCATGCATGTTAGATATGCAAAAAAATATGGAAAAATCATAGGCATATGTAACATTTAGTTGAGAAAGGAAGAACAATTACAACTCAAATAGGAAAAGTTATTCATTATAATCAACATGCCAAAAATATACAGTTCTCAATGATCTACCACATTATTAAAAATGGTAGACATATATCTAAATATTCAGATTATAAAAATCTATTTCAATATAATGGACTTCATAACATTCCACAATCACATTGATCAGATGGCAGTGCTTGGGACATGGCAAAATGTCTTACAATGATTGAGAAGGAAGATTTGAAAGAAAGAGTTAAAAACACTATTTTTATCTTAATATCCATTGATGAAGTCACAACAGTTGACAACACAACATTGGTTTGTATCCATGTTTACTCTTTTGAGAACAATTCAAGGACACCTCATCTATTAGTTATACATAAAATGGTTGAAAATTATAATGCAAATAACCTTTTCAAGTTAGTTATTTCTAATTTAAAGGATTTTGTTATGATAGATGATTATGCTATAGCTATGAAATTGGTATGTGTTGGAGTTGATGGTACAACAATAATGTAGGGGAAAAAAATGGTTTGTGTGTTCCACTACAAATAATAACTGCCCCATATATGATTTTGATTCATTGCATGCCCCACATAATGAATCTTATACACAAAATTGTAAGCACATTTGAAAATATTAGAAAAGTGGAGGAACTTATCCATGATTTACACTCTTATATGTCAAGCTGTCTAAAAATATTTATAGAGTTTTATAAATTTACAATTAGGGATGTCGATGGTAAAAATCTTATAAAATATATTGATACAAGATAGATTTTCATGTATGAGTTTGCATGCAGAATTTTTGAAAAATATTCATTGCTAGCAGGTTTTATGTTTAAATATTGTATGGAGGTTGACAAGGCAAAGGATTTGTTGTACTATTTAACAGATTTTGAAACACTTTTGACACTATGTGGTATTCTCCCAAGGTTGAATGAAATATTTTATTTGATGAAACATGCTCAAGAGAGATCCATATATATTGTAGACTTCTTTCATTTGAGAAAATGGGTTTGTCAATCTCTTGATGTTTTATACTCGAGGCAAAATAGTTTTAAGCTACCTATTTTTGCTAGTTGGTAGACTTTAATCGGTATTAAAAATCCAAAATCATATTTGAAATTCAATATTAATGATCATATTTGAATCTTTGTAAATGGAAAGGAAATAACACTACACACATTCTAAAAATGAGTTGATATAACAGAATAAAAAATTGAAGAAGTCCCTGTAACACGTATTCTTTACAAAACTGTGATACTTAAAACATGGATAAAATTGAGAAAGATAAAGGATAGCTTACTTACGTAAATTGGAGAACATTTTCAAAGGGATGAGTTACTTGAATCCATGGTAGTAGCGAATCCCATATCTTGGAGAGTTGAAGATGGTAAAGAACAAATCAGTAATTTATTTTGTAGATACATGGGAACTCTTATGAAACATTTTTCTAAGTTTGTAGATATTAATGGAGTTGAAATTCAAGGTATTTTGTGAAAAGACTTGTTGAGAACATAGTCTATCTATTTCAGATTCACAATGATTTATTAATATAATTGTGTAAATAAGCCAACTGATAATGGTGTTATTACTAGGCTATGGAAAAAATGTATCCCAGTATCATACTGCAGGATTATATTAGCGAATATTTTTTATTGTAGGAACTCTATCAAATAATGACTTTGGGCTCTATGGAAGTTGAAAGAGTCTTTAGTGAATTATCCTTTGTTAAATTAAAACTTTGTAATAGATTGAACAAAAATATAAACACATATTCGAGATTGTATGTTTTACATTATCCAGTGGATATATTTCCCTATGATAAAGCACTTTAAATTTGGAATTTGCTTAGTCAAAGAAGAAGAGTTACCAATATAAAAAATGACACAGCTAATCCAGATATTAAGACTGTATATGCATCAAATACAATACATACAAATGATAATTATGAAGAATAGGCTACTCAAAAACTGTTTCAGCTATCTAAATTTTAGTATGTATGTTTCAACTCTCAATTTTACAATTGATTTTTTATATTATCATTTGTATTAAAAATCGTTGAAACATGGCTATTATGTAAATTGCAAGACTTCATAAATTACGTTATTCTATTATTTTATAATAGTTGTGTTATATTGTAATTGGCTAAAATTCAAGATTTGTTAAACAATATATGTAGGTTATATGTATGAAAAATATTTATTTTATACTTTATTTTCGATATGAAGTGATTGTTTCATGTGGTTGTGAATATTATACATCAATAAATTATGTTGTTATCACTATACATCTTAAGTAGTAAATTTATAATATAATAGAAAACTTGTCATGGATAAAATGCACTGAATAAAATAGAAACATAAACTTATACTTGAATTTGTAAATTTAATTTACAATATAAATTGTTTAGTTTTAACATAACATATATAAAAAACATTAAAATCAGCTCTCCACAATTTAGTTGATTTGGATATCCCATTTGCATTAAAGAGAGATACATGTAGTGAATAAATATCATTCCACATGAGGAGTTCCAGTTTGTTGTTGAGAAGTGGATGAAGTTACCCCAGATTCCCCTTTCCTTAAATCAGATTGTAAGACACCTTCTCAAACAAAATCCTTGGCTACAAAATTAAGATTTACAAGTATTGTCCTTTTTTCATGAACTGCATCTCCTATCGATAGTATAGAGGGATCCACATTTGTTTTCTCCTTCAAAAGAACTTCTAAATCCATAACATATTTTTTGATGATCTTCCTCATCATATTATTTTGTTTGTTTACTAGGACAAGTTTTTTCTTCCATGCAATTGTTACATTTAAGTTTTTTTTTGCTTTTTCTAGATGAATATTAAGTACTTATGCTTCTTTATTTAGGTTATCATATTTTGATTGCAATTTAGAAAATAAAGTGGGTCAGATAAAAATTACAAAAAGTGTGACTAAAAATAGATAGAAAACCTATTACTTATCAAGGCTTTATCTCTCTCTGCATTGGCAAGGCAGCAAATATTTTGATCACTTGCTCATTTGTTATAGTATGCATGTGCCTCTACATTAAAAAATTATAATATGTTTATCATAACATCTAAAACAATATCATTATAGGGATTTGTCATTGTAATTGATCATGATTTAGCTTGATTCACTAAGATGTCAATTTTGGATGAATCATTTTGAACCAAAGAATATGTTTGTGAATGGTTATGATAACAATCATTAATTTATTTTATCAAAGCCTTGCCCTCAATCTTTCATTATTTCAATAATTTCAAATCAATCTATACTATGTCATCTAACAAAGTGAAAGCATTTTTTACAACAAGATTATTCAATAGAAAGGATGTCAATTCATCAAAATATTGCTCCTCATCATTGCATTGCTCATGTGGTGAACTAGATGAACCACATCCAACTATTTTTTTAAGAGTCTAGAATTGAGATCTATGAATAATAGTATGCACAAAAAATCTATCTATAGGCATTTAATCAATACCCTCAAGGAAAACATCGTCAAGATCAATAATCTACAAAATTGTCATGACACCTATTACAGTAGACACTCCACCCACATAAAAATTGGGGAACTCTGATGTTGTTATATGCATTATTCCACTACTAACTATTGACAATTTCTAAATTCTTCCCCCTAGTTTATACAGTGTGGGGTGGTGGTGGCGGCATATTCCTTCTTAAGAAATATTTCTATGCAATAGGAAATTCCATCACTAATCAATAAACAAACTAAGTTAAAATTTAAACTAAGTTAAATTGAAGGTCAAAGATGTTAGACTTAGGATCCATACTTCGACTTGTTGATATGTTTTGATGTGGTGAATGTGTTGTAAGAGAAGGTGAAGATTAAATTTCTATCAAACAATCAAAAATTCAATTGAACATGTTGAAGTTCATGTAATTTAAAAATAACGTAATTGCAAATATGAATTCAAATACCTTGTACTAAAGGTAAATGTTGAATAGGTTGATGGCAAATGTTGCCAATACCGAACACCACTAAAAAATTAAATGAAACATTGATAATTCAAATTTTTTTGTTGTTACATCAAATTTTAATAAACTTTTATAATGTTAAAACCTAGATTTAGGGATGTGCCTAAGGGCCCTAGCCGATGTGCAGGATTAGGTGAGATAGATCTCCGCATCTTCTTATTCCTTGTCAATGGTGTCACCACACTAGAATCTGTGTCATCACCCATATTTGAATGAGAATATATAGAGCCCTCGATGACATGGTATTTTTTTAGTGCAACTTCTCTTCTTGATTTATAAATAGATTCTCTTCTCTATTACAAGGAAAAAAATAAAATAAAATTAATGTGAATTGTAACAAGCTAATAACATGTGAATTTTATGACTTAGAAGTAAACTTCAGACTTACCTCCAGCTCAGTAAGGGCCACAGAATTAGATTTCATTTTTCAATGCAAGATAGTTGGAACAATTTTTCCCTTCAGCTCATGATACACCGCATAGTATAAACTCAAAATATGATTAGAAACAAAAATTATGTGTCACTTTGAAAAGTACAATCCAAAACATTTATCTTATTCAACATGAATGTACACCAATTGAATTGTTGTCCACCAAGAGAATAGATAATCTATGTTACAACCCAAAAGGAGATGTTTGTGAGTCTTTCCTATAAAATAATCCTAACCTATAGAAATTCAACAAGGTCTTCTAGATATGGATTTGTTATATTTTGAATTGAAAGTCACCTTCTTAAATGATTAGGGTTGATTGTAATGGAAGCAAAAAATTAATTATAATCTTTAACTGAGACATTTACTTTAAAATTACATATATAAAACATTAAATATTAATTAATGAAAATAATATTACCTATTGATGTAAATGTATCACTGCCAAATGATTTTCCAGATATATTCTGTCTTCCTCCGAAAAATAACTTTTGTGGATACAGGTTTGATGTTTTTATGTGGCAACCCTGACAAGCACTTGATATCTGAAGGTGATGTGCCAAAAGTAAGAGTCCAAGAGTCAAGGGTAAAATAAAACTCTCTAGAAGCAGGGTTTTAACTAGACACGAGAATGTTCAACAAGTTTATGTTTGTCTCATACAGGGGCACGTAAATAAGCCCTCTTAAACATCATATGTCAATCTAGTCACTATTAGAGTTTTCATCTTCTAGAAGCCTCAATATTTTTAGGAAAATAATATTTTTGTAAACAAATTTGTGAATGGGGCCAAAAGCTATAGGGTTAGAATCCATTTATGAGATTTAGAGTAAAGGATGAGATTTAGTGTAGAGGATGAGATTGAGGTTTGAACTAAGTGAATGATATAAATGAATGAATATAAGTGGTGAGGGATATATATAAGCATTTTCCATGGATTCTAAACACCATCCAAAAGAGTTATATGTTGACAAGATAGATTAGATGTCATCCACATGCTTTGGATGATGTCTAGATAATAGGGATGGTGATTAGATAGCCTAGATGCTACTCACATGATTTAGATGGTGTCCACAAGGCCTGGACAACATCCACATACTCTAGAAACCATCCATAGACTCTAGATGATGTCTACAGACTCTAGACACTATCCACATAGTTTGGACGATGTTTACAGACTCTAGATGGCATCCATAGAGTCTAGATAACATCAACAGACTCTAGACAATGTCCACAGACTCTAAACAACATCCATAAGCTCTAAAATAGGGTTTGGACATCATCCATAGGTTTTGGCCACTCTCTAGAGACCTTAGACATCATCCATGGAATCTAGATGCTATCTAGAGGGTGATGCATAAGATTCACCTTCTTGATGAAACTACTTTCCCTTCAATTCACCTCAATTTTGAAATTGACTTTTTGATATTCGCCAAAAAATTACATAGGGATTTTTCCTAAGGGCCCTTAAAAAACCCTTGCATGGAATATTAAATAGGTGCATAAAAAGATTAACTCTATTAAAAGTATGAAAACAAAGAATATATTTATAGGAGATGGCTCATGCTCATTATTGAACACATAAGTTTGTATGGTGTCTACATTGTTTTCTACTTCATTTTCTCTGCACATCCACACAAGGCCACCAATCATTACATCCCTACCTAATAACCTAAAAATATATATCCAATTCCCAAACATACATGAGCTCTGTAACATAGGAAAAAAATAATATAAATGTTCACATTATTCTAGTGTGGGTTTGATAGATTATTACAAACAATAACCTTCAAATAACCACATACAAAAAAATTTAATGTCAAACATAAATTGTTTTGTTTCTAAAAAATTTCATTTCAATATTTTGACATTACAATGTCTAGTTATTAAAATGTAAATGTGTACTATTGAGACATTGTCACTAGATTTTTTAGGGTTGAATATCTCGTTGATTAGAATATATTATTTTTTAAGACTTTTGTAGACACCAATATCGTGTCAATGCCGCCTTGGTCCCCTTATAAACACTTACACACCTTATTAATTTTAAATAAACTACTTATTTTAAATTAATGACCTCACCTAGACACCTCACCCTAAGACCATTTCTTACCCTATGAGTCACCCTGAGACTAGGTCATCTAAATCCTAACTACCCATGACTTATTCTCACTCCATCCTAACCTCCTAACCAACTCCCGTGCCTCATAAGCCCATGTTTTGACCGTTCTCCAATGGCAAAGGCACTTGGCGGGTGGAGAAATAGGCAAAGGGCTAAAAATAACCCTTTTACCTCTTCTCACTCCACCGACATCGGTCAACCCTTAGCCGACGCTAGTGGAATTGCCGACGTCGATTACATAAGCTAAGCTCTAAACATTGAGCTGCCCCTGCCTGCCTCTTTGCAGATTGATGCGCACACTCTGAGACCAATCATCAAAATTTGACTATCGCTCTCCTGGCTACTGACACTCTACACAAGTCACTCCAGACATTGGATTGAAACACTGTATGAGGACTTCAACATCAGCCACAACAAGAATAAGTATTCTGACACTTCTGGTTCTTCATCTAATAGAGCTAAGTATTCTATCTCATTTCAATATTTTAGAATACATTGGTAATTAGTTTCCATTTGATATTTCTAAGAACTATTGAGAGAAACCCCACTTCTTCTGTGGAGAGGATGAAAAGCCTTCCTCTTATTCTTACCCTCTTTTCACACCTATCCTCTACCTTTGCCCTTCCTCACACCTTATTCACTTTCTAGCAACCCTATACAAACCTTTAAATCTCCACAAACTCTTATGTTGACCACAGACATAATCCAAAACCCATCCAAGGCCTACTGCCCCTACTGACATCGACAACCAAACCGACGTCAGCATCATTTCCAAACTGACCTCGACAGGACTACCGACGTCGGTGACTATAACAGACTGACTGGAGAGAACAGGTATGCGTTATCTATTTTTCTCTTTCTTAGTCTTTCATCATTTCTTTTTATACAAAACACTTTTCTTTAAATAGTGGACTGTCATCCCTTACAAAGCTTTACGCTTTCGGGACTGAGCGCATAGCTTGGCAGTCCACCATATCCTCCTCTAACATTCTCTTTGTTTGAGTTTTATTCTTATTACAGGTGTTTCCTCCACAACCAAAGAGGAGCTCCCACAACGCTTGGATACAGTGCACACTTAATCTGGGTAACGTCAAACCCAAGACCTTTAACCTTAGTTTCTTCTTTCTTTTGAATGTAATTAGCGAAAATATAGAGAAACACTCTAGCACGCCTGGTGGGACCCTTGGAGTTTTCCTTGGGTTCATTCTTCTTCTTCTGAAAAATCAAACTTTCATATAGATGCATTAGGAAAATATTCTTGTCTTGCATCCCTTCTTCTATCTTTTTGTTTCAAAAAGAAATCATTAGCAGAAGTTAAAAAGAACATCTCTTTTTCTTCTTGTAACTTCTTGCATGCATCATAGAGTAGTGAAAAAACTCATACTCTTAACCTCTTCTCTAGTTGTTTACATTTGAATAACATATTTCAATTTGGGTTAAAAACTACTGCATTTCATTCTTGCTTGAATGCATACTTATCCCACTTAGTAATTAAAGCATTATGAATGAATCATAGTGCACAAATGTCACACAACCAAACCACAATCACTTCAAACTAAACACATAAACTTACTTGAGATAAGGCCTGTCTAGGATTTCATCACCTAGCTGATACCTTACCCCAACTGGCGATCCTACTTGGAGTTCACCACCAAGAGGAGGACCCACTATGTTCTCTAGCAGAGTATAAACTATAGGCAAGGTATATTTTGGCTAAGCAACCCAGCTCAGCTCTGGGTTCGTGAAGTGAAGGGAGCAAGCCCCAGCACCAGGCCACATACTGAACCTAACACAGATCTTTGAGCACCATAACACAACCAGAAACTAGCCATAGACTTTCTTTCTAGGACCCGTTCTACAAGCCCAACTCCTAACACACTCTTTTAAGGCATAAGCCACCGCGACTTTAAAACTTATTCCTAGGAATCTAACCTTTTAGAGGTTGCTTGCCTATTCATCTATTATGTTTTTTTAATCCGATTGTTTGAGCTGGTAAGGTTGCATCATTCTGAAGTCTAAAAAAACTCAGAATATTTTCTTTTTCCAAAAACTATTAATTTTCTACGTTTTTGGAATTACACAGTAACCGACATCAGTTTCTCCACTGATGTCGGCAACATTTTCTAAACAATATTGGTTGAACAACCAACATCGATCACTGTCAATAAAATTTCTTTCCAAACATCAAGCTTAAAACCCAAATTTCTTGCTGTTAAACATAAATTCTAGTTTTTTGAAACTAAAACACATAGTTTTTAGAACCTAAACCCCTTTCACTTTGGATGGTTCTGACACGCAGTCAAGCCAAATCTCTTGTTGACCACACAAGTCAATAACCACTCCCACCTTTGCCCTTTGTACCAAGTCATCTAATGGAGTATACTTCAGACACCAAGCATACTCCTATTCAACCCACCCCTGATCAACCTCCTATTGTTCTCGAAGGGGATCAAGAATTTGAGAGATTTCTTGACCATAACGTCAAGGTTCTCCAACATTATCTCGCTAGAATCCAAACGCAAGATCCTTCAGGTAACCCTATTTATGAGATGCCAACTTCTTTGGTTGAAGCGGCAATGATATCAACAGCATCCGCTACCCAACCTATGATCACTCAAGCCACTGCCTCGACTAGTAACCCAGCCATGGCCAATGTTCAAGATTTGGCCTCACCTTCTATCTTTTCTGGCACTACCTCCATCAGGGTTTCTGTACCCCCTCAAACACAAACAATTCAACCAAGTTTGACACCTTTCCAGAACTTGATTGTCTCTATCCCACCCAATCTTGCACCTATAAATACAAGAGTGACCACCTATCCTTTCACTATTGTCACCGCCATTCAACCACCCTTGGCGGCATCTAGTCAAATTGTGCCCTCCAACTTCACAGCACAAGTCCCCTTGGCCTCGACATTGGCCCCTATGACAAACTATCAGTATGTTGCATCTACACAAATGCAACCAAGTATGTCATACGCCCCTCCCAACACCTTCGAGGTACCTTATAACTTAGGGGGTGCCCCTCATGCTAATCCATCTACCGATCTAATTAATATGCTGATGGATAAGATGTCCAACCTTGAGACATCTATTTCAGGTTCAAGAAGTGTTCTTTCATACGAACAAATCTGTGACGAACCCATTCACCCTTCAGTTCCCATTTGACCATACCCTAGCCAGTGGGAACTCCCAAAATTTACTTGCTTTCAGAGTAAAGAAGACCCACAACAACATTTGTGAGTGTTTAGACTCGCTTGCTACCTCATATCCCACGATGATGCCTTATTACTTCGCACATTCCCCATGTCACTTTCTGGTGCCACCCTTGACTAGTATAACTCCATTACCAGTCATTCTCTCTTCACCTTCGTGCAACTCACTCAGCTATTTCTTGACCATTTCTCAATCAATATTACCAAGAAGGTCTCCATCATAAACCTTTATTCTATTAGATATTCGAGGATGAGTCAATAGCTTACTTCATCACCCGTTGGAGAGGTTTGATCAACCAACTCTCCTTCTCACTACCTCAACCTGAGCTCATTGAGCTCTTTTCAAGAGCATGTGCCAAGCACATTTCATCCACTTTGTGAGTTCAAACTTTTCGCACATTTGATGAAGCTTTCACTATGGCCCAAAAGCTTGAACTCCGCACAGTTAAAGAAGATAGGGTCAAATTGCGTAGCAAAAATACCAATGCAAAATCTAATGACCCTTCTTCTTCCAAACCCTCTTCTTCCCACTCCAAGTCCAAGGGATCGGTGAACATTGTGGTCCTTAGGTCATCATCTTCTACCATAACCAACTAATCTGAACCTTCCACTTCACAAAATATCACAAGACAATCCCAACAACGGTATGTACAGCGTCAATACACCCCAATAAGAGAATCATATGCTTTTGTATTAGATAAACTAGTAAAGCATGGATTCCTTAACCTCCCTCAAATCTGACCTATCCAATTTGATCCCTCACGAGCCATCCCTGCATGGTATATGGAAAATGACTTTTGTAACTATCACCGTGTCAAGGGCCATGACACGAACAATTACAAAACCCTCAAAAATGTTGTTCAAGACATGTTAGACAAAGGGGACCTTGTTTTAGATATCCCTAATGCGCCAGCTAACCAAAACATGGATGTCTTTAGGCAACCATTTCCTAACCATCCCCCAAGTCAAAACAATGTTCAGACCATGGCCGATGACCCCCAAGAGCGCAACATATGCACGGTCGACATGGTTTCTCCTTTCATTCCTAACCAACCTCTCCCACAATCTAAAGAGGTTAGTCAACCCATTTCTCCACCACAGGTAGAAGAGCCTATTTTACCCATACCACCCCCACACAACGAAGAGCTCCCTTTGCCTCACCCTCTTCCTCACGTGGATGAACCCATTTCACTAGTATCACCCACACGACATCAAGCATCTCCTCTACCCGTTCTTCTACCTCGTGAGGAACCTGTATTACCTGTTCCTCTTGCCCCCACCTTCCCTCTTCTTCTACCATTGGAAGAAGTTACCATTCATATCCCACACCCTCATGTAGAAGGGGCCATCATCCCTCTACTTCACCCTTTAAAGGAGCCTTCATCTCCTATTTTGCCTCCACTGATAGAGGATAGTCCTCCATCGACCCCCCTTTCACACGTAGGAGAGTCTACTTTGACCTCTCCCATATTAGAGAATGTTTTGACGGCACCAACGCCACTGGCCCCACCCTCATCCTTCTTATTACCAATGGAGGATCATACTTTCCACACTCCTAGAGCACACATGGAAGGCATGATCATCCCTACGCTCTATCCTCTTGAAGAGCCAAATTCTCCAATCCCTTCTCCACCGAGAGAAGAACTTGCCACCTCACCCACTTCGTCCGAGGAAGATCCGATGATGGTTCTCTCTCGCCTTTGGCCCATGATTGTTGCGTCCAACATGCTTTCACTTTCGCAACCGCCCAAATCCTCTAAAAGACCAACTGTAAAGCCTTGTGTGATGTCATATAAACCCTTCTCTCGATTGGTAGAAAACTTAGGATTTCTCCATTCTAGGAACCTAGAACATGAGGCGCTATGGGAGCGACTTAAGGCTCCTTATCTTACACATTCTGCTTCTCCTTATACTACCAATCCTTCCATGACAATTCATCCCAAAGTCTTTGATAAGGATCAGGCTTCCACTTCTAAATCATTAGAAGCTTAGTTTTCCACATCTCAACCCAAACCCTCGCAGGCATCCACCATGCCGAAATAGATTAAATCTCTCGGTGTTTGCCTTGTATCAAACCTCACTCACCCACACGTGAAGTTAGATTTGAACCTCAACCCACACAATAGTGGTCCTCGCACCATACTAAAGAAGGGTGTTAAACCACATTGGAGAACTCCTCCCCCACCTTCACCATTACCCTCTATCTTGGGTCCACATCCATCTACTTTAATAGGAGTGCTCCCTACTCCAACACCTCACAAAAACAAATTGCCTCCATTACTCCCTCTACCCATCAAACACGTATTTCCTCCAAAAAATTTGACACCTCTCACCAAGAAAGTGTCATCTACGCGTGTGGCCACACCACCAACTAAAACGGTGGTATGAAAAACTCCTCTTACAACTCCTAAGTAGAAGTTGTCAACCCCTACTACAACAACGAGTGCAGACCCATTAGTGGGTTCCTATGCTTTGCTATTACGCTGATTATTGCAGTCTTCTAGCATCATTCTCCCACCCATTAAGCCATACCAACCTCTCGAACCAAAACCATCTTAGTTCGACGACACTAAAATCTGTGCGTATCATCGCACACCTGGGCATGATACTGAGAATTGTTGTGATCTTAAGGTTATCATTCATCAACATTTGGAAAAGGACACCCTTCTCATTAAAGATCCTCTTGACCACCCATGTGACAAACTACTGACACCATCCCATGCTTCCCAAACCTCCTCACTTGAATCGGGATCCCAATGCGAGACTATGGTCCCTCTACCACCTTCTCTCCCTTTATTCGAAATCAACATTCTTAATGTGGCCACCAGGTCACAAACCCTAAAGGATAAAGGAAAAGAGCAGGTTTCTATCCCTTGGACATATCCATTCACCAAGCCTTCTCAACCACCAAAACCCAAGATTTTTATCTTGGGCACATCTCAACCAACATCTTCAGAGGCAATTCATGACTCCATGGTGAAACAACTTCACCAAACCCCTATGAAGATGTCTTTGTAAGACCTAATTCAAAGCTCTCTGCAACATCGCCAAGACTTAATCAAAGCTTTACAGGCAGTGGAGGTCCAACCTGAAGACCCCCAACCACTGGCTGCTTTAGTCAAATCATTACCCATCGTTGCCTCAATCACCTTCAGTGATTCTGAGATTCCTGCCTCTAACCTGGAAGATCAAGATGCCACCCTATTTATCACGACTTACATTGATCAAACTCACATTAAGCGGGTTATGATTGATGGAGGTGCTAACATCAACATCATTTCCACCCACACATATGATCAACTAGCCCTTTCGAAGAACCACATGTCAAAAACTGACGCAATTCTTCATTCTTTCAATGATGCCACTGCCACTACCGTTGGCACTGTGGTCTTGCATATTTGTGTTGGCCCACATACAATTTTGGAACTCTTCTATATCATCAAGGGAGAGTTCCAATATAACATGATGTTGGGACGACCTTGGATATGTGCCATGACCTGTGTCCCTTCGACGTTGCATCGTTGTGTCAAGTTTGAACACGAGGGTCAGGTCCATGTCATTCCTGCTGACCCTTCCCCCTTTAAAACATGTAACATGACCTATCGACCTAATGATGTTCTCATACCTTTGAAAACATCCACCCAAACACCACCTCCACCTATGGAAGCCTCGACAAGCTCGCAGACACCGGTCACACCTACGCTTACTCTTCAAGTGACCATGAAAGATCCTATGGAAGATACCTTCCAATGTCTTTCACTTGGGGAGTATTGTTTGCTTACCCTTGACATGTTCCAAACTTCGTAGGAATATGGACAACTTCATCACCACCCTAGCTACGACCATCACATCAGAATGGTCATCCCATATGGTCCTCCCAATCTCCAAACTAATCTCATCTATGGAGGGCTAGATCGGGCTCCTATTGTTGGAAATCCTCTCTCATCACCCCAGCAATTCACTTCTAATTTCTCCTTCCTCGACAACCCTAGTTTTGCTCACACCTATCTTTATAGGTGTGCGTGGAAGGGTTTTGGCTTTGGGCGCTATGAACAAGGCCCCCACCAACCCATCGCACCTCCAAACGATGAAGTAATCAAAAATGCCAAGAAATGACATGACGTGGGTTTCAAAGAACCTACAGAGCCCTCTAAGATCCTTTGCCATGAAACTGTCATAGAGCATTCTCCTCCAACCTCGCCTATTCACCCATCCTCACCTATGGAGTCAGTGGTCTCCATCCCTCCTAGTTTTTTTTTCATAAATGCCATTCACTTGAAACCCCTGACCTATCAACTAGGTGGGGCATCAAGGTCTCTTCCTCTCATTTATCCAGACATGATAGACGATGAATATTCTAGCATCAATACTGTCTAATGCTTGGATGATGATGCCATACTCACCTACATGGGTGCGAATGACTCTTACATACAATGATCACTTCCTTCAAAAACACAAGTTATATTAAACGAATCAATAGTTGACATTAATCTCCCATCTTTTAATGTTCCTCACATATTAAAGATTGGTCAATCTTTAGATGCCCAAGAACAAATCTACTATACCACATTCCTTATAGATCATAGCAAAGCCTTTGCTTGGTCGTATAGCGATATACCCGGTATTGACCCCGACATTGTCATCCACAACATCGTCATAAACCATGAAGCTAAGCCTGTCAGATAAAAGCTTCACAGGATGCATCCTCGCATCGCACTCCTTGTCAAAGAGGAGCTTCAACGTCTTCTCTCCATCTCATTTATCCAACCCATTGATTATCCACAATGGGTGTCAAACATTGTCCCTATCACAAAAGCAACAGGGGGAATTCAAATTTGTACTGACTATCGTGACCTCAACCTAGCTTACCCAAAGGATGACTTTCCTTTACCAAACATCGACCAACTTGTTGATCTTATGGCTGGTCATGAGATGCTATCTCTCATGGATAGATTTTAAGGATATAACCAAATCTTGATTGCCCCAGAAGATTAACATAAAACCACCTTCATCACCCCATGGGGGACATTCTGCTATAGGGTCATGCCTTTTGGCCTCAAAAATGCAGGTGTTACATACCAATGCGCCATGACTTATATCTTTCATGATCTCCTCCACAAAATCATGGAGGACTATGTGGATGACCTGCTGGGGAAATCCAAACTTCGTTGTGACCACCTAACCACCCTCAAAGCAAGTTTTACTTGCCTATTACAATATAACGTTCGACTCAACCCAAAGAAATGCATCTTCGGGGTTCTCTCAGGGAAGCTTTTGGGTTTCATCATTTCTCTTCATGGCATTTAGGTAGATCCAGCTAAGATTCGAGCCATACTCGAGATGCCCCCACCAACTAACCTAAAACAACTTCACAGCCTACAAGGGAAGCTTCAATCTATTCATCGCTTCATCTCGCAGCTATCTGACCAATGCCAACCCTTCCATCACCTCCTCAAAAAGGATGTCTCCTTTAATTGAGATAAGGATTGCCAAGAAGCTTTTGAGGCTCTTAAACGATATCTTGTCTCTCCACCAGTCCTTATTCCACCTAAAGATGACCAACCCTTCTATCTTTACATTTTGGCAACAGATCATTCCTTAGGTGCCATGATTGCACATCGAGACGAACAACATAGTGAGCAGGTGGTTTATTATATAAGCCAAACGCTCATTGACTACGAAACTTGGTATACTCATACCAAAAAAATTTGCTTAGCATTAGTCTTTGCCACCTCCAAACTCTGCCACTATCTCCTCAACCACAAGACTTATGTCATCACCCACACTGACCCTCTCAAATACATGCATTCCAAGCCATACCAAAACCAACGTATGGCTCATTGGCTCATGCTTCTCGCTGAGTTCAATTTGGAATTCATTCAACAAAAGTCTATAAAGGGGAAAATGATAGCTAACCAACTAGCAAATGCTTCTTTACCTAATAACCAACCCTCTAACTGTGAATTTCTTGATGAGTATATCGCAATGCTATCCACCGATGATATCCCTTATCAAATGATAGTGTTCTTTGATGGATCTAAATGTCAACTCGATGGGGGTGCGATGGTCATCCTAATCCCTCACGGGGGCGAGCCCATGCCTTTATCCTTCAAACTCAACTTCGAATGCACCAATAACTTAGCTGAGTATGAAGCCTTAATTTTGGGGCTTCAAACTACCCTTTTCTTGGGCATTAAGACAATCAATATCTTTGGTGACTCACAACTAGTCGTTAATCAGATTAACAGTTCATATCTTTGTAAAAATGAAGTCTTGCAATGATATAAACACCGTGTTGACACATTTTTAGGGTCTTTCGACCGTTATCTCTTGCAAATTGTTCCTCGCTCTACAACTAAGTTTGTCGACATAATGGCCTCTCTCGCCTCACACATCCCATCTTCATCTGCTTCCTCGAGAATCTATGTCATGGTACATCATTTGGCATTGCCCTCAAATATCTCAAATGACATCAACTTTGTTGGCAATATCGACTCTAGTCCACATGATGTTTGGTATAAACTACTTGTCAACTACTTGACTTATTCTATCATTCCTCCTGACCTCTCCAGCAATGGATGGTGGGCTTTTATCAAGAGTACTGCTTCATACACCATGCTAGGGGGTCTTCTCTACAAATGAGGTTTCGACGGCCTCCTTCTCCGATGCCTAACCTCCACTGAGACATCTCATGCCATCAAACAAGTCCATGATGGGATTTGTGGGGGACATTTCAGTGGTAACTTGGTTGCAAAGTGCATCCTCCGCCTGGGCTATTATTGGCCCACTCTTCACCAAGACTGCAGTGACTATGTTCAGCGTTGTATCAAATGCTAGCAACATGTTAACTTACTTCACGTCCCTAGCCATGCTTTACAAGTTGCTAAGGATTTATGGCCCTTTTCACAATGGGGCTTAGATCTAATCAATGAGATTAACACTCATTCATCTCTCTGACATCAGTCTATTATCACAATGACTGAATATTTCACTAAAAGGGTGGAAGCTGTTCCCCTCATCTCCACTAAAGTTGACAAAATCATTGACTTCATTAACCAACACATCATATGTCATTTTGGTGTACCTCACAAGATAATCACCGATACGGCAAATCTTTCAAAAACAAAACCGTCCAGAAGCTTTGCGACTCTTTTGGCATCAAACTCAGCTTTTCCTCACCTTACTATCCACAAGCAAATGGACAGGAAGAAGCTTCTAACAAAATCCTAACAAAAATCCTAATGAAGGTGGTCAACGACACTGGAAGGGATTGGCACACTCACATTTCCTTCGCTTTGTGGGCTTACCGCACTAGCATCTGAACCCCTACGAGTGTTACACCTTTTTCCTTAGTGTATGGAACCAAGGCCATCTTGCCTCTTGAAGTACAAATACCTTCACTTCGCATCTCCTTGCACGAAATCCTCTCCAACAATGACTTTTGTCAAGATCGACTAACACAACTCAAATTACTCGACTAATCATCTTCATATCTACCAAGATCGCATCAAATGTGCCTACAAAAAAATCTAAAAGAGCAAGATTTTAAAATCAGAGATCTCGTCCTTAAAGAAAACAAACACGTGACCAATATGGAAAGAAGCAAACGAGGCAAGTTTGCTCCTAATTGGGTCAGACCTTATATAATAACGCACAAGTATGGATCAGGGACTTATCGTATGTCTTCCCTCGAAGGCCAGCTAGAACTTGAGCCCCTTAATGCCTTACATCTATGACCATTCTACTATTAATCAAGTAATCATTCACTTGATGTTTAACTTGAGCTCATCCCTTGAGCAACCCCCATCATCCTCATTCCTATTCCTTTTAACCCTTTTTCCCTACAAACATTAGTTAACCCTTTTTTTTTAAGCATTAATGCTTTGTCCTAATAAAAGGGAAACCCTTAAACCTCTATAGTCTAGTCCATGACTAAAAGTTCAGTCAACAAAAACAACATAAAATGGGGATGCCTAAAAAAATATTCAAAGGTCATAAACTATAAATGTAGATTGCTCTCTCGAAGGACAGCTGAACTATTGCTGTAATTAATAGACTGCTCCCTTAAAGGACAGCTATCCAAAGACATCAAAACATACAAAGCATAATATAGACCACTCCCTCGAAGGATGGCTATGACCAAATTTTTCTACAAACACATCACCCTCTCAGAAGCTTCCCGCATCGATCAGCTTCACATGACCACAACACAAAACAACATCCCCAAGTAGACTTCCCGCATTGATCAGTCTACCCAAAAAAAAAATTGATTGACAAATTATTAAGTCATGGACTTGCCTATAGTCGTTCTCAGGGTCACCTATAAAAGAGACAAAGTTATCCTTGCTAAAAAAGGGTTACACTATCCTCACATATCACATAATTACACCTATTACCCCAACATACCCAAGGGATTTTGAGCTCACTTAACGTCAAGTGATTAGGCTACTTCTCTAACAAAAACCAATGGTCAACGATGTAATGCATGAACGGGGATTTTATTTGCAAAAACCCTATCTATGCTATCATTATGGTCCTTGTCAATGAAAGAGCACTTCGCCTTTCACTTCTTACACACCTTCATCACATACTAAAACATACAACCCAAACATTTTCTAACCACTAACATAACATCATGATTTATTTAATGCAAATACTAATTTGTGTTACATATATTATCATAACCCATTCACATTAGTTTCTATGGAAAACAATACACATGGAAACTATCAACCAAACACAATTTATGTCAAGCATATGCCATCACCAATATGGAAACCTGTTGAAGCATAAATAAACTCATTTCATTTTTAGCATACACCATCACCAATATGGAAAATTGCTAAGGATTAAAAACCACATAACCAATGTTACAGCATACACCATCACACAATATGGAAAAGGCTATAACATCATCATACACTCATCATTTCAAACATAACCAAAACAACTATCAACCTCTTTGACTCTTTTTCCCTTTTTGGGAGAACTACATTGCCTTGACGCCCTTAAAATAGGGGCTATGTAGGCATCACTCAGTTGACATGGGGTCTTATGAGGTTAGCTCAGCCATTCGTTTGTCTGTCTACCCAATGGACCAACTATTCAACCTAAAATTGCCCAAAATCATGACCAAACAACCAACCCTGACACTGTGAAGTCACATTAGACTTCTCATGGGGCACATTGGAGATCATATACATCTCCTTAACCACAACACAAAACACTTGAGATCACTTATATCTCAAACTCGACTTGACAAATGACCATGGAGATCGCGACTATCTCCTCAGACCACGACCACTTTTGAGACAACTTTGCCTTGGTTGTTTTGATTGCACATGCTACCTCACGAATAGTTAGCAAATTGTACGTGCCCCTCACACGTATTTTTAGATCACGACCAAGTTGATCCCCAATATCTATGACATTTTCGTGTTTTCTAAGAGCACTTCTTAGCCCAGATACTTGAAGCATGATAACCATTGGAGCTATAGCTTTAATCGATCTAACCCAATCAGCTACCACTAATAAGCTGGGGATCGGTTAGTTTGATTTTAGTCCTCCTCAACCATTGGAGCTATAGCTTTGATCGATTAACCCAATTAGCTACCACTAATAAGCTGGGGACCGGTTACTTCGATTTTAGTGATCCTCGACCTTGCCTACGACAATTTGGCCTACTTATAAAGTGAAGTGGCATATGTGCAATTTTAACTATTGCAATGTTTACATTCCAACCTCACCTTACCCATCCAATGCCTATCAAATCGGTACTCAATTTCGGCTTACCTTCTCTCAATTTTCGCTTTAAGGGGGAATATCTCATCACATACCTGGGGCAACCTACATCTATTTTTGTCTTGTAGTTCGTCAGGACAAATCACAAGACAAAAAGGGGCAAATGTAGACACCAATATCGTGTCAACCCCCCTTGGTCCCCTTCTAAACACTTACACACCTTATTAATTTAAAATAAACTACTTATTTTAAATTAATGACCTCACCTAGATACCTCACCTTGGACACCTCACCTAGACACCTCACCCTAAGACCATTTCTTACCCTATGAGTCACCCTGAGACTAGGTCATCTAAATCCTAAATACCCATGACTTATTCTCACTCCATCCTAACCTCCTAACCAACTCCTGTGCCTCATAAGCCCGTGTTTTGACCGTTCTCCAATGGCAAAGGCACTTGGCAGGTGGAGAAATGGGCAAAGGGCTAAAAATATCCCTTTTACCTCTTTTCACTCCACTGACGTCGGTCAACCCTAGGCCGATGCCGGTAAAATTACCGACGTCGATTACATAAGCTAGGCTCTAAACATTGAGCTACCCCCACCTGCCTCTTTGCAAATTGACGTGCACACTCTGAGACCAATCATCAAAATTTGACTATCGCTCTCCTGACTATTGAAGCTCTGCACAAGTCACTCCAGACATTGGATTGAAACACTATACGAGGACTTCAACATCAGCCATAATAGGAATAAGCATTCTGACACTTCTGGTTCTTCATCTAATAGAGCTAAGTATTCTGTCTCATTTCAGTATTTTAGAATACATTGGTAATTAGTTTCCATTTGATATCTCTAAGAACTATTGAGAGAAACCCGACTTCTTTCATGGAGAGGTTGAAAAGCCTTCCTCTTATTCTTACCCTCTTTTCACACCTATCCTCTACCTTTGCCCTTCCTCACAACCTTATTCACTTTCCTGCAACCTTGCACAAACCTTTAAATCTCCACAAACTCTTCTGTCGACCACAGACATAATCCAAAACCCATCCAAGGCCCACTACCCCTACCGACATCGGCAACCAAACCGATGTCAACATCATTTCCAAATCGACCTCGATAAGACTATCAACGTCGGTGACTGTAACAGACTGGCTGCAGAGAATAGGTATGCATTATATATTTTTCTCTTTCTTAGTCTTTCAACATTTCTTTTTATACAAAACACTTTTCTTTAAATAGTAGACTGTCATCCCTTACGAAGCTTTACGCTTCTGGGACCAAGCGCATAGCTTGGCAGTCCACCATATCCTCCTCTAACATTCTCTTTGTTTGAGTTTTATTCTTATTGCAGGTGTTTCCTCCACATCCAAAGAGGAGCTCCCACAACGCTTGGATACGGTGCGCACTTAATCTGGGTAATGTCAAACCCAAGACCTTTAACCTTAGTTTCTTCTTTCTTCTGAATGTAACTAGAAAAAATATAGAGAAACAACTTTATTGTGGGAATTGGAATGAAAGGAACCCTCAAAAGTAGGGTTGTTGGTAGGCATGTATTCTAAAAACAATTTTCCTTTCCTAAACCTCACACTACATGCATTACATAGAGTGTTGGGACCCATCGAACCCTTTCTCCACTATGGAGTCTCTTTTGATAGATTATGACTTATGAATAACTAATTATTATATATTCAATTGATCCCCATAATGATACTGAAACACTACATGATGAAAAATCCACACCCATCCCTAGTTGTAAAATTGAAAGATATAGAGATTAGAAAGAACCACTATGTGTCTGTGAGATATTCAGGGGACAATGTAACAAAAAACAACCCCCTAACAAGTTAAAAATCAATGCCACCTTTGCATGAGAAGGATTCAAAAATTTCTCTCAGTTGCAAACTTATGTCCACACAAAGCTCATTGTGACCCAGGTTCTCCTTTCCCTAAACAATTTTCCTTGTTTTCACATCTCCATTGTAAAACCCATCACTCCAAACCAATAACCTACACAACAACAGAAATCACCCTAAAATGCTTAACAGTGAAAAGGATGAATATGCATAGTGGTTGGTGTGAAATAGTGTAAGGATGGGCTCATTCAATGCTAGTCATTAGGTAATAAATGAAGGGTGAAATAACTCTTCAATTTGTACAAAGAAAAATGCAATAATTTTTTTTTAAAAACCAATTACTTAGCATTAATTCCACATAAAAATACTTAACAACTTATCCAATCAATAACTTAGAAAAATAATAGTTCCAAATTCAAATACCAAAATGCACTATAACTTATTACAACTATAAGGAAAGTAAATACATTAGGACTTAGTCACAACTAGTCCAATAATACAACTATTGTTCAAGTATATATAAATATATTAAAATTACATTTCCTTCAGGCATTCAGTCTTAATACATCAAATAGATACCAAGCTCTTCGAAGCTCGAGTCGAACCAACTTGTGTATTGCTGATAATATCAAATGTAGTCTCCAAATAAGTACTATAGTGGGGAGGGAGAACATCATCTAAGCATTTTTCTACACCAATCACAGACCATTGATCCCCCTCATAATCTCCTATCAGGGAATGACCCTCCCTTCACAAATAGGTAGAGAAAATGATGCGAGAATTAAGAGAGACATGCTAGTACCTCGTGTGCTGTAAGATTTTTACTACATAAAATGTATCATAAATAAAACACATTTATAACATGATATTACACAACATGTACATACATATGAAATGATAATATCTATCTAATGTTACTTTGTATAAAATTTTCAAATAATATACGATCACCTAGATCGGTCAATTTCATAACACACCACTTGATCTGATTATCTACATCTAACATTGGTAGTACTACTTGGACTAGTGAAGTCCATCTCACTATCTAATTAGCATCATCAATGCATAATCTAAAATAAACATTTATAACATAATATAAAGCTTAGAGATTCATTTGGATTATTCCTATTCTAAAAATAAAATAATCATAAACATACATTTTATCTGTCAAATGCATATAATGAATGTAAAACATGATAATATTACATATATAACAATATATATGACAAAACATAGTCCATTCTATAATCATGCCATCTAGGTATACCTTAAACAAGGATCACAATTCCTCTTTTAATACAAGTAACATACTTGTCTACACAAACTACAGTTTTGGTTCTAACCACACCCAGGTTTATAATTTGTATTCTCATAATATGGAAACATAGTATGCTCAATAATAATCTATCTTTAAACAAAAGACTTAAACATTTAATTTTTAAAAAAATTTGCAAGTTTTTCATAACATATACGATCATGGTCTTAAAGTATTTACCCTAAATAATTCATACATGTAAACTCAATACTCAGATGCAATCATTAGTACTAGTTTTATTCAACTAAGTACGGGTTTATAAATTTATCTAACATATGAATTCATCAACAAACCATAATTTTTCATGATAGGATCTCAATTTTTTCATCTTTTAATAACGCATAAACACTCAACTTTATATATATATATATATATATATATATATATATATATATATATATATATATATATATATATATATATATATATATATTCAATAACTGTTTCCAGATTATGTACTTGGTCATGTTAATCTAGTTTTCCCATTGAAACTATAATAAGAATTATATATTCAACTGAGTTATACCAGTTTATCAACCCAAACTATTCTGAATAATTTTCAATGTTGATATAATTATTTATGAACAGGTGAAGATATTTTATCAACTCAGAATTTTGAATTGAAATAATAATTCCCAAGTGTATATAGCTCCCATTGATTATATATTTAGACATAATTATTTTTACAACTCAGGTGTTGGTCTTTAAATAGGTTAAATATATAACTTAGACAATATATATTTATGTTATATATTGTGTAAAGGATGTTATCTATAAATAATTCATATATATTAACAAAAGAATGCTAACTATTAAATAAGACACTCTACAAAATAGGACACTGTCAAAACATAAGATGCTTTCTCATATATATTAAACATTTCTGATATAAACCTCTTGTATATGGATGCTACCATAATGTTTCATCAGTTTTTTTTAAAAATCTAAATGGATCACTTAAATTAAAAAGGCAAAATTCTCTTTTAACTAAATGTAGTCCTTGTTGGTTTTATTTATGACTTAATCTATATATATCCCTCACATATATTTAAAAAAAATGGAGATGTCAATATGTATATTTGATTTGGACGTTGCCAATACATTTACTAATACAAATAGGTAAGACATAGTCAATAATATGATCTAATGATCTTCTATTTTTATGAATTATATATAGCTCAATCATTTAAGATGGGAAGAGATAGATGCATTTCATACACAAATTAGACTATTCAAATAAGACACAATCCTTAATAACTATTGTAACAACCCCACTAGGTTAAACATAGAAATACGTGATTTTTTTAAATTAAAAATATATACTAAAAATAAATTACACCATGAGAATATATAGATATCAAAATAAATAATCAAAGTTATAATAACAACAAGCATAATACATCACACATCACTGATCTATAATATCATGAGCGTACACATCACAAGTGTGAATTTAAAAAGTAATTACATTAACTCAACTACAACTAAAACAAGTATACAACCACTGCTATCAAGTATAATGATAAGTAATTAAAACTCTTTATGATAATATTCAATGATAAGTACAATACAATATAATGTACATATAAATACATGGCTTCTCCAAAGCATAGTTCCTGAATTCAAGTATCTGTGGCAATCTCAAGTGTCATCTCAATAATTAGTTTTGATATGGGAAGGGAGAGCATCTTCTAAGTACTTTTCCACACTAACCACAGAGCAACGATCTCTCACACTAATTCCATCAGGAAATGGCCTTCCCTTCACGAATGAGTATATATTGATGACGTAGAAATCTTGAGAGATAAATAAGTACCCGTGTGTGGTATGATTCTAAACTAAACATGAAATGTATCATAGAAATCCATTATATTACAAGATATTTCATAAACATGTGAATCACACTCATGAAATGATAATGTCTCACTATACATACTTTGGCCCAAAACTTTACAAATAGTATATAATAACGATCTAAATCAATCATATTCTTTCACACCACTTGATTGGAGTGTCTTCATCTATCATTATGAGACTAGTAAGCCAGTGAAGTCCATCTCACTCTTTACTCTATATCAACAATGCAGATTGATCAAATATAATTCAACCATAAGATTCATTTTACATCTTACTTATCAAATACATCATATGATATACTATACATAGAACTAAAACATACATTTATTTCATCAAATATATAAATAAATCTTACATTATTTTCTATTTTATACTAGAAATAATGACTACAGTTTATACCACCTCAATAACATATTTATAATTGTAGATTTCAACTACCATAATTTGTTTCCAAACATACTACACCTATGATAACCCATATTACCATAGTCTAGTATTGTAAGATTTAACTACTAATTTCTCCAAAAATAATCATATAAAGTAGTCTTAAAATTATGGAAATATAAACATTTATACAAGTAACTATATATAACGAGGCAAGCCATAGTTCTCACAAAACACGATAACATGCCAACATAACATTTGTTAAACTCTCAAATATTACATATATGTATACACAAAGTCTTACCAACTGTTATAAAACATGTTATCCATAATAATAACCAATATATATACAATAAATTAGTCAAATATAGATGTAAGTCTAGATATAACAATTACAGTATGCACCATCTAGGTACAACATTTATTTATACTGTAATACTCTATGATATCTCATACTATCATAGGTTCCCAACTACATAAAACACATAACCCAACTTATGATTTCAAGAATAAAAAATTTTCATGGATAACAACAAGCAAGCAAACACATGATTATACCACTCAGGTATACCCTAAGGTTAAATTGCTTACCAACATGCAAAGCAACATATCTATAAGCACATATCATGATATTTCATTATATGTTAGACATAACCAAACACTCCCATAATCATGTACTACAAATCAATCCTCACTAAAATACATTCAATTATTTGCAGAGAAATAAAGAATTTATAACCTGTTATAACATTCATTATGTATCTCTTTCTATTTTCAAAAGACTATTTTAATATGGTTATAGTTCAGTCTCATGGACACCTTAAGACTTAGTTCAACCATACATTTAATTATAGGTATATCCCTATATATGAGTACTTATTCATCATAACATACATCACATGTAAATACTCCAATGATATTTAAACACTATATTAATATCTACGTACATGTCTTAATCAAGAGCTCTCGTATACTTAACTACATTTATGACATTACACTTGGTTAAAAGTTTATTTCTATGTTGGCTCAATTTCTCAAAGTATACATGTATATATACAATAAATATACATATAAACCTTATATGCTTTTTTTTCATTTACATCATAAAACCCTAATTTCTATAATAGTATATGTGACTCATACCATTTAGGTACATTATGTGTCTTAGACTAAACTTCTATAATCCTCATAATTAATTTCCCCATAGGACATTATTTGCTTCCTATATAATCAAAAGATTCATTATTATATCATTAGTCGATCGAATAATGTTATACATAATATAGGAGGTTTAGCGCCTCATTTAGTCCTTTAGCTTTATGATAATGATGAGTTAATTGGTAACAAAAGCCATAGATCCATGCTATAGGGTTATTTAATCTTTTAATACTACATTAATATTATATTGCATTAATAATTATCATTTGAGCTACCAATTCTCAATAATGACTTTTGTACATGCGAATAACGACATTAATACTAGAACCACAATCTCTTATAGCTAATTATTTATTATATTGATTAATTAATTGATATTCAATTATCACTATAATTATAAACAATTCCTGCTATAACAAAATTATTCAGTAACTTGAAAACTCGTTAGCTAAAATGACCGGTTCACCACAATAATTATACACCCTTAATAAGTTTATTGTATTATAATAATTGTGAATCATTGTTTTCATAATGGTTAAGTAATATGACCAATCTTGAACATAATACTCTTAATATCGAGAATCTAATTAAGCCTAAGCATAGTTTACAATACCATTAATCCATATTAATAATACTGAATTATCATATTAATATTGTATTAAGTTAAATAAACTTAATATTAATTGATAGAGTTAATGGTTGAGTATTGGAGTAATACTTAATCTTAATAGTTATTATAATACTTATATCTAGGCAACAAAGAATCAATTTTGGTTTATAATATGAGAAAATAAGAAGTAATATAACCAAGTTAAGTTTGGTTGAGGGAAGAGTTTACAGTAGAGATAGCAAACCGGCGATCCCAATGACTCAATGATTGCACTAGATGGAAGAATCATCCCCTTCAAAATTAAATGTTACTCTGAACACTGTGTTGCTCAACTAGTATTATTAATCTTAATACTCAACTGGGTCTCCTCCCATAGTCTGCATATTTAATTTACTATTAATTTTTTTAGTTAAACATAATACTTGATGCAGAAAAAATAGGCCAACTTTTCGGAGGCCATAAATTTTGATTCATAATTCTATTTGAACTCTTCTACGCACCAAAATGATTGTATCAAAAAGTTTAATTCTAGCCTAAGTGATTTTATCCACTTAGATTTGATTTTATTCAAATATATTATTTAAGTTAAAAACATAATAATTGGTGTGACATCGATTCAATGACTGCAAGTTATGAAAGTTTGGTTTTGTCAAAAGTTAATGCCATTAAATTGCTAAATTTCATAACATGTTACAGGGTTAAAACTGCACCCACATAGTTTGGATTGGATAAATATATAAATACAAACTACAATCTAGTACCCTCCTATATGATTTACATGAGTTTTCAAGCAAGATACTATTTTTATATAATCTATTAGCTAGAAATTGATAAATTATGATGCCATAATCAAACTTAATTTCCAATTCTTAAAATTACATTAGTTCTTCATATGAATGTCAATACCTTAGAAGCTACAATGATTTATTTTAAATTAGAAAGCTACGATAATGTGAGGCCAACTTAATATTGTTTTGCTTACAAGTCACGAAACTTACACATGGCGTCTCACTAGGTTCCAATTTAATTAAAAAAATATGAGTATAACATTTATAAAGTTACACATCAGTGACCCCTCTTATTGATTGACATTTCTTATCTAAGTCAACGTCTAGTTTTATTTTAACAATCCCAATCAGGTAGACATCCATGGTTTTGATATTGTTTTATATTTGTCGAATATCATTTTTTTTTTAATGAGACAATTCATGGATAGTTCACTGCCTAAAAGTGTTAGAGACCCCAACAACCCAAAAAAATAAAAAAATAAAAAAATAAAAAATAAAAAATAAAAAAAAATAAAAAAAATAAAAAAAATACAAATATTCTACCCACAAATAATTTATAAGGATAAATGAGCCCAAAAAATAATTATAAATTTAAAATAAACACCTACTTGTCAAATTTGTTGCAGATTCACTGAGCTCCCTTTTCATGTTATGTCTTGCTCTCTTCTCCAATGTCCCCCTTCTTCCTTTCACTCACTTCCCTATGTACAAGTAGGCATAGCTTTGCTTTTTTTTTTTTAAGATTTCTATTTTATTTCCATGTAAAGATTTTCGCTTTACTCCTTTTTATTTTATTCTTTGTGTTTTTGCTAAATTTAAAACCTTTAATTTTTTTTATTTTTATTTTTAAATTTTAATTATTATTTTTCTTTAATTTTATTATTTTCTTCTTTTTTTCAAAATAATTCTCTATTTTATATTTTAATATGAAATGTCCAATTTCATATTTTTATTTAAATCAAATTAACATTTAACTATATCTAAGCAATTTACATAACAAATTCTTAAATTTATTTTCGTTAAAGTTGCTCTTACCATTATTAATGGTAAATCATACTAAACATGCAAAGGAATTCACTTTTATATTTTATTTATTTTGACAAATCAAATAAAACAAATATTTTAAACAAGTATCAAACACATTACAAATAATTAAATATATTTCTATCATGACTAACTATTGTATGTGTGCAGGGTTTTACCAACTCTCTATAGACATTCGATGTCTCTATTTACATCACCCTTTCTGATGATCCTCTTCCTCTGGCACGCTCGAGGGATCAATTTTTCTATGTCCACCTCACAACATGTAAGAAATTAGATCATATCACATGATAAATATATAGCAATACTATAACTAAAACAATACATTAATATGCTCAAAACATAAATGCATATCTTTATCCAACTCATAATAAACAATTACATATCATCATTTAACTAAACAACATTCTACTATCTTATAATAACATAAATCTCAAGCTTAGTCAAAAATATAATTAAATATAAATTTGTTAACTACTGATATCCACAGATAATCTACCAAGTTTGTCTAACGAAAAATTGAGATGTAACAACTATGTAACTCATAATAAATATGCAGCTCTTATGTTATATAACACAGCCAATATATAAATCAAGCACTACTCTTTATTATATAACACAATCTATATAATTATGCATCTCATATATATAATTCAATAAATCTCTAGGCAAACTCATTTTAATAAGATGCAACCAATTACGTATATAATTATGGTGTTGAATATCTCAGTTAAAACATTTTTCAATAAAAATATCAATCAAATTTTTAATGACACAACAATTCTTGGGTTTATCAAATTTATTTAGTACAAAATTTCTATATTGCGCTGAGTGAAATTCCTTTATACTTGGATATTTAAATGAATAACATGTCCATTCTATTCATTCATGGAGACACCACAAGGTCTAAATTGTTGGGTTCTAATTGAATTTGGTTTTTCCAATAGTAAAATCATGGTTGTGTACCAATTGATCACAGAAAACACATAATAACAATTACAGAATCCACTTATAATTTTTTTTAAAGTTGAGCAGATAGAATCAGTGTCCTTTCTCCCTCTAGTGTTGCACTATGTTCCTCCTCCTTGCACTTTATTTCTTCTCTTTCTCCATGCTATATTTCTCTTTCTATCTCCATTCGAATAAAACTTCCAAGCTCTTTTTAAAAATTTCCCACTTTATTTATAAAACAATTCTAATTCCATTCTATCGTGCTCTTCTCTTTGCATACAATTTTTTTGCTAGTTCATCCTCCATGCATGGCATATTTACTTAACTAACTACAATTATCTAATTCTCTAAAGCCGTAGTCAATCTTTAATTCAAATTTCTTAATTAATATTAAAACATATAATTTTATTAATATAGATTATTACATCATATTTCAAAAGTTGTTTCAACATAAGGCTATGTTGACTAATAAAATAATGATAACCAATTTCTAACTTTCAATGTAATTTCATGCATGTTTTATAAAAACTAAGTTTAGATTGTTTCAACTCAAGGTTAGTATTTTAGAACAGTAAAACTCCTTGAAAGCAATAAACAAATGTAATTATTTATTTATCTTATAAATATATAAGTTTGTAATTATTTCTAATTAAAATATAATTGTATCTTTAATAATTAGTATATATCTACATTATATATATACATGTCTTACTAATATTGATATCTTAAATATCAATAATTAGTGAGTTAAACATTCAAAGACATTTTTAAAGATATTATACAAGTTTATATATATAATAACAATTAAATATCTATTTTCATGATATATTTTCAAAAATCTAATTATAAGTAAAAACAAACTTATGTAATCTTATGCATATCAAAAACTAATTCTAGATACAAAAATACAATCATAATAAGATTTTCTCAACTACTAACATTTAAAACATGTTATGCATATAATATTTTAAATCCAGTGTGTGTGTAGGGTTTTAAAAATTCCTCTATCATCTCCTAATCATCCCAGCTACTCCATTCTCTCTGATCATGCTCTTCCTTGTCATGCTTTCAGAATAAGATCAATTTTGTATCCACCTTATAATAAGTAGATAGTTAGTCCAAGTTATCATATATATCAATTAATGATGAAAAACTAATAAATACACATTCATAATATACAGAATAAGAAGATACAATTGTCACATCATGTAATCCAATAGACATATCATTGTCTTGTAAAAGTATATGTCATAAAGCTCAAATCAAAGCAATAATAATCAAATAATATCCATATTAATCTATGGATTCTAAGGTTATAAATCATTAGGTGAAATTGAGATGTAACATCCTTCCTCCCTAAAATTATTCATCATCTCAATAACACTTATTTCAAATAATAGTTTTGAATATCAAACGAGTTTAATAAAATTTAAAAACATTGTATGAAGTATTAAATCATGTAAATAAATATAGAAATAGTCTATAAAACTCATCATAGTCTTCCCAAGTAACACTATCTTTAGAGTATTAATCCCACAAGACTTTACACTGTGACACCTCTTTGTTATGTAAATGAAGTTTATGAGTGTCAATTATTTTGATTGGCTCTACCATGACCACTCCAAGATCTAGAACTTGCAAAGTATTCCAATCTAAAACATGTGAAAGATCAGTTACATACTTCTTCAGATAAGATACATGGAAAATATTATGTAATAGAGCTAGGGCTAGTGGCAATGTAAGAACATATGCTTATAGGATTGACCACTTCTAACACTTCGAAGAGTTTCACATATCTTGGTGATAGTTTTGTTGACTTCTTGAATTTAATTGAGCTCTTCTGCGGCTTAACCCACAAGAACACTTTATCACCAACAAAAAATTTCTATCTGTTCTCTTCAAATCAACGTATCTCTTATGTCTATCATTGACCTTAGCCAATCTTTCCTTCATTAATTTAACTTGATCTTCCATTTATAAAAGCATCTTAGAACTGAAGACTACTATGTCCTCTACCCTATCTCAATTGATTGGTGTCGTACACCTTTCATAAAGCACCTCAAATGGTGCTATCTTCAAAGTTGACAGGTATGAGTTTTTGTATGCAAACTCAACTAATGGAAGATAATCTTCTCATTTGTATTGTTGATCTATGTAATACATACATAAAAAATCATCTAAAACCTGATTTACTAACTTAGTTTAATCATCAGTCTCTAGGTGATATGCGATGTTAAAATTTAACTATGTACTTAAAGTTGAGTTTAAAGTTACCCAAAATATAGAAGTCATCTTTAGATCACGAGCCAAAATGATCTTATTTGTGAATCCATGAAACCTATACACTTCATTTACAAACCTCTTCATAACGGTAGGTGCATCATATATCAAATTATCTGGTATGAAATGAGTTACCATGATTAGTTTGTCAACAACTACCAAAATCATATCATGCCTACTACATGACATTGGTAAGCTTTAGACAAAGTCAATATCGATCATCTACCACTTCCATTTTGGTATATCATGAAAATATAACAATCCAACTGGGTGCACATGTTCAGTTTTCACTCACTAACATTTCAGATAATGTGACACAAAATTTACTGCATCTTTTGTGATTCCTTTCTAAAAATAAAGAGGTTTAAGCTTAGCTAAGAG
This sequence comes from Torreya grandis, assembly GCA_037957365.1. NCBI lineage: Eukaryota > Viridiplantae > Streptophyta > Pinopsida > Cupressales > Taxaceae > Torreya > Torreya grandis. The sequence goes on from JARHVA010002489.1 coordinate 904,362, forward strand.
CTTGGTTACTCCTAGATGTCTTGAATATGGGGCATTGTGTCACTCATTTAACACTATGCTCTGTAGATTTTCTCAATTTGGGATATACATATTTTTATTGAAACACAAAAGACTATCACTCTCAAAAATGAATCCTTTATACTTAAGATTTTGAGTATTATCAGATAATGCTTTTTGACATGATCATAGTATTTGTCTCTTGGTAATAACTTAATCACACTATCCTTGAAATTACTCCTAATAGTAACTACAAGTACTATGTACCTTTTAAAACTCAAAATATCAGTTAGTATGTTCTCTTTACCTTTGATTTCATTGATATCATAATCATAATAAAAAATAAACTCTAACCAACATCTATGATGAGCAATCAAATTTGGTTGGGTGAATATATATTTAAGTTCTAAGTTATCAGTCTTGAGCTCAAATAGTTTTCTCAACAAATAATGTCACCATACTTAAAAAGCATGAGCAATTAATACAAGTTCAAGATCATGAGGGGAATAATTCACCTCATAGGTTTTCAGCATCTTTGATTCAGAATCCACTACTGCACCATTCTGTATAAGGACTCCTCCTAGGCCCTCTCTTGATGCATTTATAATCACTAAAAATTGGCCATTGGGATAAAAAACTCTCAACGTTGGTACTGAAGTAAGTCTTCTTTTCAATTCTTGAAAAACTACTTCACACTTCTCTGACCAGACAAATTTTTGGTTCTTTTATTACAAAGAGGTAATTGGATTAGCTATCTTGAAAATGTTTAAAATGGACTTCCTATAATAGCCTACTAACTCCATAAAACTCCTTACCTCATGCATATTTATCAGTGTTGGCCATTCCATAATGGCTCTTATCTTAGCTAAATCTATAGAAATACCATCTACAAAAATAATAAGCCTTAGTTATTGCACTCTTTTTTGGAAAAATACACACTTAAACAATTTGTCATATAACTTGTGCTTTCGTAACTATTGCCGAACTAGTTCTAGATGTTGTAGGTGCTCCTTTTCATTCTTAGAATATATAATAATGTTATCCAAAAAGACCAAAATAAAATGATCTAAATAATCTATGAACACACTATTCATGAGATTCCTGAATGATGTTGGTGTGTTGGTCAATCTAAAGGGTAACATCGTGAACTCATAATGTCCATAACAAGTTCTAAAATCTATTTTTAAAATTTTGTCATCTCGAATCCTAAAGTAATGATATCTTTCTCTAAATATATCTTATAAAATATTGTTTCCCCTTGCATTTGTTTAAAAAGATCAACTATACATGGTAGTAGATACCTTTTTTGATAGTTACTTTGTTCAACATTCTATAATCGATGTAGAGTTGAAGAGTACCATCCATCTTCTTCACAAAAATAACTGTTGCACCCCATGGTGACACACTAGGCCTAATCAACCCTTTTGATGATAGTTTCTAGAGTTGTGCCTTCAATTCAACCAATTCAATGGTTGCCATCTTATATGGTGCCTTAGACTGTGGTTCTGATCCAAGAATGATGTCGAAAGAGAAATCAAACTCACATTTAGAAGGCAAGCCTGATAACTCTTCTAAAAACACATCGTGAAAATATCTAAGAAATGAATAATCCTCAAGTGATGGTTCCTTAGGTTCCTCCATTTTATTTATCTTGATGATAAATGCTTGGCACCTTTTTGCTTGAGCCCTTTCGAGTTGCATTGTAAAAATCTACCTAAGTCGTAACTTTATCTTTTCATCCTGAATTTGTGTTTGATTTTCAAAATCATTAAGATACTCAACCTTTTTTAAGTAATAATCAACCTTGTCCTTGTGTTTAGTAATCCAATTGACTCCTAGGATCATGTCATATAACACTAGTGGTGATACATATAGATCCACTACAGTTGAAAATTTAAGTAACTCAAATACTGCTTCAATTAGACACTTGTCAACCATGAATTTTGATTCATTTTCATAATGTATCGACCATGCATTTGCCATATATCTAACTTTTCTAGGAAACTTGCTAAGCATTCTACGAGCTATAAAATATTCAGTATCCCCTATATCTATTAAAATAAAAACTAGATGTTCAAACAAAATCCTTGACAACTCGATGAGTGATGCTTGAAATTCGGCTTGCCAATTATCAATTGTTTTATGAATACACTATTGAAAATTGTCGTGTTGTGAATTGGGACCTTTGTTCTTTGACTTGTCTTGAGTGCATTCTTGAGCATAATGGTTTCCTCCACAATTGAAACAACCATTAGGTGGATTTTTTTTGTCATTATGTGGGTTTCCTTTGAAACTTCTTTTGAAGTCATTACCTAGTTTCTTATTGCTAGATCCACTATTGATTTGGCATTCTAGTTCATGGACTACCCTTTGGAGTATCCACTTCTCTAATTTCATTCTTCTTCTTGAAAGTTGGTTTAAAATTTTTAAACTTTTTCTTGAACTTTTCCTTGACCTGTGAAAAAGACTTTAACTTCTGCTCCTACTTCACCACCTTCTCGAAGCCCTGGTCCATTGTAGGAGGTCCATGAACATCTACCTCACCATCGATATGGGGTTCTAATCCCATGATAAACTTCCTAATTTTGAACCTCTCATGAGTGTGGTATTGAGGTATGTACTTTAGAATTTTGGTGAATTGCTTCCAATACTCATTCATCAATAAATCTCCCTGCTTTAGGTTCTAAAAATCTATGGACTTTTGATAAAAATAAAGCTATGGTAGCCACTATGACCTAAATAATGTCACAAATTGCTTCCAAGTTATGATGGTTGAGTTAAAGTTTATTTCTAATTCTTATTGACTTACATGTCCCACTAGCCAATTGGTAAACTCCCCATACTATCTTGGTGACTTCAGAGTAGTTTCAAATCTTGAAATACTTCTCCATCTTAGTTAACCATGTTTCAACTCCATCACCTAAAAAAATTATATCAAACTTAAGTGGACTCACATTTTTCATTTCTTTAGAAAACTCTGTAACTCCCTGATCTCTTGCATCCTACTGATTTTTCTACTCAATAAGATGCTCAATAGGTACTTCATAATGTTCTTCCTCACCTTGGCTATGACCTTTTTATTTTAACGTTGTGATTTGATCTCTAGTATCATTCATGGTTGTGAGGATTTGATCCAACTTTGTTGAATGCTCGATGGCAATCAAGGTAGGATCATTTAGAAGGTTGTTGTCATTAGCATTCAAAGGACCCTCATCCAATGCTCTAGTTTACACCATTCTTCTTTCTTAATGAATAGAAGAATACAAAAATATTAGCGAACTCATAAGTCCAAGAGTTTGAGCCTAAGCTCTGATACCACATGAAACAACCCTTCAATTTATAGTTAGAATAATGCAATATTAAAAAAAAAACAATTACTTAACATTCATTTTACAAAAAGATACTTAAAAAACTATCCAATCAATAACTTAAAATAATAATAGTTCCAAATTCAAATACCAAAATGCAATATAACTTATTACAACTATAAGGAAAGTAAATACATTAAGACTCAGCCACGATTGGTCTAATAATACAATAATTGTTCACGTATATATAATTATATATTTTTTAGGCATTCAACCTTAATACAATAAATAGATATCAAGCTCTTTCGAGTTTGAGTTAAACCAACTCGTATATTATTGATAATCTCAAGTGTAGTCTCCAAGTAAGTACTGCAATAGGGAGAGAGAGCATCATTCGAACGCTTTTCCATACTAACCACAAATTATCAATCTCTTACATAATCTCCTATCATAGAATGACCCTCCCTTCATGGATAGGTAGATAGAATAGTGTGGAAATCTAGAGAGACATGTTAGTACCCTGTGTATTGTAAAATTTTTACTACATGACATGTATCATAAACAAAATATGTTTCTAACATGATATCACATAACATGCAAATCATACATATAAAATGACAATGTCTATCTAATATTACTTTGGCCAAAATTTTTAAATAACATACGATCATCCAGATCAGTCAATTTTATAACACATCACTTGATCCGATTATCTACATCCAACATTGATGGTGCTACCTATAAGCTAGTGAAGTTTGTCTCACTACTTACTTAGCATCATCAATACAAAATCTAAAATAAGCATATATAGCATAGTATAAAAATTAAAGATTCATTCAAATTATTCCTGTTCAAAAAAAGAAACAATCATAAACATAAATTTTATCCGTTAAATGCATATAACGAATCTAAAATGTGTTAATATTACATATATAACAATATATATGATAAAACATAATTCATTCTATATTCATACCATCTGGGTATGTCTCAAACAAGGATCAAAATTCCTCTTTTAATACAGGTAACATATTTGTCTACACAAATTATAGTTTTGATTCTAACCACAATTGGATTTATAATTTGTATTCTCTTAATATGAAAACATAGTATGTCCAATAATAATATGTTTTTAAACAAAAGACCTAGACATTTAATTTATAAATTTGTTTGCAAGTTTTTCATAACATATATAATCATGGTCTCAAAATATTTTCCCTAAATATTTCATACATGCAAACTCAATATTCATGTATAATCATTAGTACTAGTTTTATTCAACAAGTACATGTTTATAAATTTATCTAACATACGAAGTCATCAACAAAATATAATTTCTCATGCTAGGATATCAATATTTCTATTTTTTAATAACACATAAACACTCAACTTTATATACACACACATAACAATTATTTTCAGATTATGTATTCAGTCATGTTAATTTAGTTTTTGCATTGAAACTATAAAAAGAATTATATACTTAGTTGAGTTATACTAGTTTTTCAACCCAAGTTATTATGAACAATTTCCAACATTGATATAATTGTTTATGAACAAGTGAATATATTTTATCAACTCAGAATTTTGAATCAAAATAATAATTCCAAGTGTATACAGCTCCCATTGATTATATATTTAGATAGAATTTATCTTTATAATTCAAACATTGGTCCTTAAATATGTTAAATATATAACTTAGACAATATATATTTCTATTGTATATTGTGCAAAGGATGTTGTCTATAAATAATTCATATATATAAACAAAAGAACGCTAACTATTAAATAAGACCTTGTCAAAACATAAGATGTTTTCTCATATATATTAAACATTTCTGATAAAAATCTCTTGTATATGGATGCTACCATTATGTTTCATCAGTTTGCTAAAAATCTAAATGGATCGCTTAAATTAAAAAGGCATAATTCTATTTTAACTAAACGCAGTCTTTGTTGGTTTTATTTATGACTCAATCTTTATATATCCCTCATAGATATTTAAAAAATAATGGCAATGTTAATATGTATATTTGATTTGGATGCTGCCAATACATTTGCTAATACAAATAGGTAGGACATAGTGAATAATTATCATCTAACAATATTCTATTTTTATGAATTATATACAACTCAGTCATTTAAGATGGGCAAAGATATGTTTTAGAGTTAGATGTATTTTATACACAAATCATATTGTTCAAATAAAACATAGTCCTTGATAACTATGCAACTCATAATAAATGCACAGCTCTTATGTGTTATAATGCAACCAATATATAAATAAAGCACTGCTCTTTATTATATAACACAGTCTATGTAATTATGTAGCTCATATATATAATTTAATAAGTCTCTAGTTGAACTCATTTAGATAAGACACAACCAATTAAATATATAAATATGGCACTGAATATCTCAGTTAAAACATTTTTTAATAACAATATCAACTGATTTTTCTATGACACAATGATTCTAGGGTTTATCAAATTTATTTATTATAGAATTCTTATATTGGGCCAAGCGTAATTCCTTTATACATGGATATTTTAATGAATAACATGTCCATTCTATTCATTCAAAGAGATGCCACACAGTCTAAATTGATGGGTTCTAATTGAATTTGGTTTTTCCAATAATAAAATTATGGCTATGTACCAATTGATCATTAAAAATATAAATATATATATATATTCTTATATTAATACACAGAGTAATAATTATAGACCCTGCCTCTAAAATATTTCCAAGTTGAGCAGATAGAATTGGTATCCTTTCTCCCTCTAGTGCTGCAATATGTTCCTCTTTACACTTTATTGAAGCAAAATGGAATTGCATTGCAAAATCACTCCAAGAAGTGCTTATTTATACATCACGAAGTGAGATTAAAACTCATAATCTATAGGTGTTTAAGGATTAAAATATACCTAATTACGTTAGGTATACCTAACATATAAATGTCTAAAATACCTAACCTATGTTACATGTCAATCATAGATTAAAATTACCTTGAGACATTTATTACAAATAAGCTAGGATAAATTAATTATTTTAACATTCCCCCCTTTAATTGATCATAGCTTGAAAAGAAGAAGAGAGAATTTTTGAATGCCTCAAACTTATCACATGCAAGTTACTTTGTGAAGACATTTGCACACTAATCTTGAGTGGGACAATACTAGAGTTGTATGTTGTATTGTTGAACATGTTCACGTATGAAATGAATCTAAAGCTCTATGTGCTTGGTTCTCTCATGAAACATAAGATTGTGAACAAGATGTAGAACACCCTGGTTGTCACAATTTAAAACTATAGGCTGAGTCAGTGGAACTCCAAGTTCAGAAAGAATGAGACGCATCGATATCGCTTCACAAACAATTCCTATTGTAGCATGATATTCTGCCTCTATGGAAGATCTAGAAACACAATTCTACTTCTTACTTCCCCATGAAATAGGACCAGATCTTAGAAAGAAGATAAAGGATTTCATGTCATCAATAGAAATTGCATGATCTACATCCGTGTATCCTGTCAAGAAGAACTTATCATTCTTATTATACTCTAGGCCATACTCAATTATACCTCTGATGTATCTTAATACCCGCTTTGCTACTTTCCAATGTGTCACCTTTGGTTCTTTCATGAATCGAGAAAGATAGCTGATAATATAGCTAATATTTGGCCTAGTATATGTTAAGTAAATGAGACTCTCAATCAATTGTCGATAGAGAGTTACATTTAATTTTGGTAATGGATCTGTACTAGAAAACTGAAGTCTTGTCTCCATAGGTGTTGCAATAGTCTTTCAGTCCATCATCTTAAATTTCTCGAGTGATGTCTTGGTATACTTTATCTGTGAAACAAAAATATAATGTTCCTTCTGCCATACCTTCAAACCAAGACAATAATGTAACAGCTTGATATCTGTCATGTCGAATGATCACTTGAGTCATTCTTAGTTGCATCGATCATCTTCACTATAATGCTAGTGATGACTAGATCATCGACATAAACAATCACTATAACAACCTCCCCCCATGCTTTTTGAGGTAGAGGTTAAGATCATATGGACTCCTATTGAATCCATGTTATATGAGATGCTCATCAATCTTGATGTACCTGGCTTGGGGAGCCTATTTTAACCCATATAGAGACTTGATAAGTCTATACACTTCCTATTCCTGACTAGGTACCACAAATCCTTCAGGTTGAGTCATGTAGACTTTTTCTTTTAAATTTCCATTGAGAAAACCACTTTTTACGTGCATTTGATGGACTTTCCATACAAACTGCGGAGCCATATCAAAAATTATTCTAATAGTCTTTATCTCAGCTATTGGAGCAAAAGTCTCCTCATAGTCAATGCCTTCTTTCTGAGCATACCCTTTTACAACAAGCCTTGCCTCACACTTATCAATACTACCATCTGCTTTGTAGTTGGTCTTAAATACCCATTTACAGAAAATCAACATGCTGCCAACTGTTATTCTTCATCAGTGACTGATATTCTGCATCCATGGCATCTTTCTAAAGTTTATATTGTACGGCTTCTATTACTATAAAAAGCTCATATGTTTCTTGAACAATACTCATAAGACCCATATTAACCTCTTCTTGAGCCATGCTTCGAGTCCTCGATCTTGAAGTGGATGTATCTGATACTCCATTCAAGTTAGCATCTTGTATAGTGCTTGTATACCACTTGGGCATACGTTGAGTTGTAGGTGGTGGTGTTGGAGGTCCTGTTTGTCTATCTTCTTATTCACTTTCACCATCACTATCTAAAAATATTACAAGAATTTTGCATGTGTCATTTGTATGTGTAGAAGGTGGATTAATTCCACTCATTTTATCAAACACTACATCTTTGTTGATTAGTACCTTTGTTATTTCTAGATCAAGGAGCCTGTATGCCTTTGATTGTGCACTGTATCCCAGAGAAATACTTTCTTCTATTTTCTTATCTAACTTCTTTCTTTTCTTCTTAGGAACATGTATGTATGCCTTACAACCAAAAACTCAAAGGTGAGTTACCTTTGATTTATTCCCTATCCAAGCTTCATATGGTGTGATTTAATCAAGAGCTTTGGTGGGTGACTTGTTCAATAAGTACACTACAGTGTGACAAGCTTCTACCCAATATGTATTAGGCAATTTTGCATCCTCAACCATGCTACAAAAAATTTACACAATGACTCTATTACATCGTTCTACAACTCCATTTTGCAGAGGTGAATATGGAGCTATCAATTGCTGATTGATTTCATTTACGCTGAGATAGGTTGAGAATTATTTACTGGTGTAATTCTCCCCTACAATTTGAGTGGAGGGTTTGATTTTTCTACCAGTTTCATTTTTAACCATGGCCTTGAATTCTTTGAAGACTTGAAAAGCTTGATCCTTAGTATTTAATAAATATACCCACATTTTTTGTGAGTAATCATCAACAAAAAGATGAAAGTATTTGTACCCTCTAAGACTGGGAGCAAAATATCTACAAAGATTGGTGTGCACCAAGTATAACTTACCAAGTAACTGATACTCAATCTTTCCAAAGGGAGCTCTTCTTTGTTTTCCTGTTAAGCAACTAGTACATATAGCAGAAGATTGCTTGAGTTTGGGAAGACTATGGACCATATCTTGTTTGTTCAAGTATACTAAATAACCACAACTCAAGTGACCATATCTTTTGTGCCATAAATTGCCTAGTTCTATATCTTTGACCACAAGTGCTTGATGATCATGTTGAACAAAATTAAGCTAAAACATTTTTCCAATGTTTGAAGCCTTGAAAATCACTTTAAAATTCCTAGACTTGTCTTTGATGTGGTAATTTTTTTGACCATTTTAGTGATCAAATTCAATCATGAGGTTGTGGTCTAGTAGCTGATTAATAGACAACAGATTTTTTGTAAGTCCTGAAACATAGAGAACATTTAAAATTGTGTAATTTTTGTTTCCAAGTTGAAGTTTGATGTCACCACTACCTTGTACTATATATGAGGTATCATCTCCAAGTGAAACATTTCCCTTTGATTCTATTTTTGTCAAAGTAAAAAACCATTCCTTTCTCCCTGTCATGTGTTTGGTTGCCCCTGAATCAACATACCATATTGCATTTGGATGATTGATAGACTCATGTTTGAGTAGCTAAACCATAATCCTCACGTGAAGAATCATAGTCTTTAGCAACATTGTCATGTTGGTTAGGGCTGGAATTTTTCTATTTCCACCTATGTTGTTATTGTGGTGGCTTCTTTTCTATTTGTGGTGATTTGTTGAAAGAGAGCTGCTTGCTTGATGAACCCTTTTGAAATGTGTTATAGCAACAATGTTTTAAGTCATGTCCCTATCTTCCATAAATTGGACATGCTTTTAAAGAATGTGAATTGTTCCCTTGTGGCTTTTGTTGATTATTTTAGTTGGGATATTACTTTGGACCCTTCATGGGTTTCTTCCCCTTTTGATTTGATTCGAAGGCATGCTCATCATCTACTTCCTCTGAATTCTGCAAAGCTTCTTATTGTAATAAATTTATCAACATCTCAAAGGTTGGTTTTTGTCCTGTGACATTCAAAGTGGTCACAAAGATCCTATATACAGGGGCAATGCTCTAAAGACTATAGGGACCAAAGAATCATCTATCGTCAGTTTGTCTAAAGATTGAAACGAAACCTGCAAAGTTGTAACCCTTCTAAAGAATGCTTCTAATTTTTCATATGATTTGAGCTTGAGATATGCAATTGGCTCTGAAGATGCAAGATTTGATTTTGATTCTTAGCTTCATAAACTATTTTAAGCTTATCCCAAACAAATGTTGCAGTTGTAACACTACGGATATGAGGTTGTACCTCATTCAAAACTCCAAACATGATTATTAACTTAGCCTTTTTATTAGCTTTATCATATTTTTATTGTTGATCAATATATATGGCATGTCTGAGCCATGTGTCTTCTACCACTGACCAAATATCTTCAAACTCAAACTGTGTTTGTACTTTTATTTTTCATGCAGCGTAATTGTCACCACAAAGAAATTATGTGTCAAGGAGCACAAAACATGGTCCTGACCTAGACATTATGAATATCAAGTTGTGTATGACAAAGTATAAATGTGTTGTTTAAGTGTGGAAATGGAATGAACATTTGCAAAATGTAAGTGACAAAAAATGCAAAAACGCATACACAAAGAGAAAAAATCACACACCAACACACAAAAGGATGTTAGACTCTACCAAAAATGCATCCAAGAATGCAATTAAAAATAAGCAAATGGGACGTTGGTTTCAACAAAAAATGCATCCGAAGAGTCTATAATATTCTTGTGGTCTTTGACACCCAGATGTACTATACAATGGGCACGATGCGGGGGTCTGGAGATGGCAGCCCTCGGTACAGGGTGGGGTCTAGGGGTGGAGCCCTCAAAGCCAAACACAATTTGAATCCATTTTAGCCCTTAAAAATGCTTTAAAAATACTGATTTTAACAAAAATTGGCCTCCTCAAGAGATGTTGGTTACCATTGAAAATGCGTCTATAAGAAGGAGAAGAGCAATAAGAGGCCAACACAATATAGACTTTTGAAAACATAACTAAGAAAATTCCTTCCACTAGAAAAATTTCCAACCTGAACTCAGGGGGAGGGGGCTTTTCCTTGTCCTATTTTTTTTTTGAGGTGTTTGTTTGGTTGAAATTTATTACACTATTATTTTATATAAAAAATAAACTATCCAAAATCCTACCAAACTCGCTTAGTCAAAAGACAGATCCTCCACGTTTTAAATCAAACCCCTTTAAAGTCTGCATGTGCAGCGACATATTTGACCATCGATGCCAAGTTGACCACGTCCCTGTGTATCCCACGTAGCCTGATTAATCTACACAGGGTAAGGCAGGGCATTAAACCAGCAGGAATGGACATCGATTTGACTTGGCTGAGGACAGAGTAATCACGTGGAGGAGGATCAACTGGAAATGAGCAGTAGAGCTGTGAGGATTAGAAGCATTCTTCACAATGCAAATAAAACTTTGGAGACGGCTTGCACTAGTTTGAAAACGAGTTAATATGATAAAAACCACATATCATCCAATATGCAGAAATATAACATCGGGCAATAGCTTCATGGAATGGTCGAAAGCAACTTGAAGGGCCAGTAAAAAAAAAAAGTTAACACCACAGGGTAACCAATGGATCTAACATAAATACTCAAATCAAAGAGAGGATCGATGCAAATATGAAGATTTAATATTGTCAATAAAAATTGATCAATATCTAATATAAATTCTAGATTTGATGAAAACAATAATATGTAAATATGTCTAGATCTGTAAATGAATAATTTTAATTCAAATCCGCTCCAAAAAATTGTCAATATATGATTGAATATAAATATTTTTATCTTGAATTGATGTTAAAAATTGTCAAAATTTTGTAAAATAAAAAATAATTTTGCCTGCAAGATAATAATTATTTTTTTTGTAAAATTGGTAAGAATTTCAATAGCATTTTGGCTTGGGATGGCAGAAACTAGAGCAACATGACGCATCCAAGGATCATACGAATCTTCACTCTCAATCTCCACCAAATCTCTAATGCTTCGAAAACCTCCTCAAGAATTTCCTCCCTGCTCTGATACCAAATGAAACAGAATGAAATGACATTGCTAAAGCACTCCAAGAGGTGCTTATTTATACATCACAAAGTGAGATTAAAACTCCTAATCTATAGGCGATTAAGGATTAAAATACACCGAATTATGTTAGGTGTACCTAACCTATAAATTCTTAAATACCTAACCTATGCTACATGTCAATCATAGGTTTAAATTACTTTGAGACATTTATTACAAATAAGCTAGGATAAATTAATTATTCTAACATTTATTTCTTCTCTTTCTCCACATTATATTTCTCTTGCTATCTCCGTTTGAATAAAATTTTCAAGTTCCTTCTTTTAAAAATTCTCCACTTTATTTATAAAACTATCTTACTTCCATTATGTCGCGCTCTTCTCTTTGCATGCAATTTTTCTGCTAGCTCACCCTCCATGCATGGCATCTTTACTTACTAACTGCAATTACCTAATTCTCCAAAACCGTAGTCCATCTTTGCTTCAACTTTCTTAATGAATATGAAAACATATAATTTGCTTAATATATATCATTACGTCATATTTCACAAGTTATCTCAACATAAGGCTATGTTGACCAATAAAATAATGATAACCAATTTCTATCTTTCAATGTAATTTCATGCATGTTTTATAGAGATTAAGTTTAGATTGTCTTAACTCAAACTTAATATTTTAGGATAGTAAAACTCTTTAAAAGCTATAAACAAAGGTAATTGTTTATTTATCTAATAAATACATAAGTCTAAAATTGCTTATAATTAAAAGATAATCGTATCCTTCAATAACTAATATATATCTAGATTATATATATACATATGTCTTCCTCATATTGATATCTTAAATTTCAATAATTAATGAGCTAAACGTTTAAAGATGTTTTTAAAGATATTATACTAGTTTATACATATAATAGCAATTAAATATCTATTTTCTTGATTTATTTTCGAAAATGTAGATAATTATAAGTAAAGAAATCTTACTCATATCAAGAATTAATTCTACATACAAAAATACAATCACAATAAGATTTCCTTAACTACATATTAACATTTAAAACACGTTATGCATGTAATATTTTAAATCGACTTTGTGTGTGTAGGGTCTTAGCAATCCCTTTGTCATCCTCCAATCATCTAATGTACTCCATCCTCTCCAATGATGCTCTCCTTCATCATGCTTTAAGGGTATGATCAATTTTGCATCCACCTCGTAACAAGTAGGTAATTAATTTGAGTCTAAATTTATTATTTATTTTTAATTTTATTTATAATGTTAATTGGTTTAAATTTGTTAACCAAAATTTAAATAAAATTTTAAAGTTATTAACCTATATTTATAACCTATTTTGGAACAATTTAAGAGAGATTATGAAATAAAATTAGCTAAAAAGGCTTGATTAACTAAAAAACTTGTCTACTCAGAACATTTTTTGAGAAAGGAAGAGATCATTTTGGCCTATAGGACCAAAATAGTCGACATGTTATCCATAGAAACAATTGACATATTTTTGGAATGACAAGAGTATCTGAGGATGTATATCCACATGTTTGGAAACCCATTCATGGGTCACCATCATATATATCAACCAATGATGTATAACTAACAAATACATGTTCACAATGTACAAAATAAAAAAATACAACTGTCACATCATATAATCTAATCAACGTATCACTCTCCCATAACAATGTATGTCATAAAATTCAAATCAAAGCAATAATAATCAAAGGACAATCATATTAATCCATAGATTCTAAAGTTATAAATCATAGGGTGAAATTATGATGTAACAAAAGGAGGTGATGTGTTAATAATCTGTCACCTTAATCCGAGTGCATGCATAGTGCACGCTGCACATTATTAACTGGGATTTGAATGTTCCACTTTTGGCACCCACTTACATTTTTTTGCAAATGTTGTGATCACCGCTAGTTTGACCCTCAAAATGGCACTATAACGACCCCTTGCATGGTAATCGAAACTTTGGCTCTGTATTAACATGTCACACACTAAAAATCTAAAATTAAAAAGTAGACATGTTAAGCTATCCATCAATATAATTTTTAAATATTGATGTGACACAATTTAGACACCATGTAAATACGAAGTTAGAGCACACGATTACTAATTCCTCTCCCTTAATACGTATTCAATGTCTTGATACATACTCAACGTTTGATACCTTTCTCTATCAAATATACCCAATATATATATATATATCCACTAAACCTTCGACTTTATTTTTAAAACTCTCTCCAAATATTTTAGTCGCACCCAAATCGATGATCGAAATTAAATAATCAACGACCCTACATTTAATCTTTGCATGATAGAAAGCCTCTTCCATATTTAATCTTTGCAACAAAACATCACATGGATGAGTAAATGAAATATTCAATTCAATATGTGCCCCACAAATAATAAAGAAATAAAAGTCTTTGTTATGGAGAAATTTTACAAGAGAAATTGGGGAAGCGAGATTGGGAGGAAGAAACTATATTATATAAATGAGTTCAACCCTACTTGTGATCAACTCCAAAAAGCATACATAGGAGCCAACATTTCTTGGACGGCTAAAACTCTTATTGCTCAGCGGAGAACCAACTCTCACCAACTTCGTTGTGAGACCGGGCGTTGGAAGAGGCCAAAGGAGGCTTGGGAAGAGAGAATTTGCAGATTTTGCAATTCTGGGAAAGTGGAAACTGAATAGCACTTTATTCTAGAATGTGAGGCCTACAAAGATAGCAGAGATAAATTTGCGGATACTATATGTGACAGTGCTTGGCATAACCTATTCAACGAAGAGCACATTGAGCAATTAGAGGGACTCATCATCAGCGTACACAAAAAGCAAACAGTGCTATTTAACTCTGCTTGAGTTGTCTTGCTGTGCCATAAACTATTTTTAATCTCATGGACGTTAAAATTTTTATTATTATTATTACCCTCCAACCATAATAGCCTAGGACCTCTTGTGTACAGTTACATTAATTTTATTAACAACATAGATGGGTAAATCTCAATGTCGACTCAGTATCTGCTCCACCTGTCCTGGAGAACCGGCGAAGACAAAATTTCGCTGCTGAGCCGCAACCTTTGTCGTACTGTGTGAGCAGAAATCTTGGGAGGTGGTCAACTAGGTAGAATTCACCGCCCAACAAACTTACAGCTAGAAGTTAGAGGTCACATTGATCCGTGAGGTGAAATAAAGTTTGAGTTGGTGGGTAATACTTGGTCCATTAAATGAATCCCACGTGAACAGTACTGCAAATTCTTAGCCTGCTTGGAAACCTACAATGCCATTAACCCACCGCAATCATAAATACATAGGGAACCTCCCCCACCGAGTTGGGTGACTATGGCCGTGCCTTCTCCAAGAGGGTAAAATCCATGGAGAAACTATAGGGTGATAGAATATGTCTAAACTTTGTGTAGCATAAAGTGCCATGAAATAAAGATTTCTCTGTATATGTTGTACTGCAACTTAATTAAAATTTCTTTTCAAGTTAAAAATATAGGTGTGTGGGTTCCTCTACAGCCTGTTTCATTAAAGCACAGCCGGAAAGCAGATGTCTGTCCTGATCAGCATCCACTATATATTCAGTACAAATACTCCTGCTTGTCCACAGCTTAATCGCAAGCCAAGTTGTATGTAGTATTGCATTTTTAGTTCATTAGGATTTTTTAATCATGGAGTTTGGAGCCTCCGAAGTAGTAGCTAACGGTGGGAAGGAGTCTATGGTAACAGTCCATGAGAAGTCTTGTGTACTTCCTGCAAGGCCATCTGAGAAAAAGTACTGTGATCTCATTACATTTGATCTTCCTTATGTTACTTTTCACTACAACCAGAAGGTTATTCTCTATCCTTCACCAAGCCAAGGGTTTGCTTCCATGGTGGATGAGCTAAAGAAAAGCCTCTCAGAAGCTCTGGCCTATTTCTACCCACTTGCTGGAAGACTGTGTTTGGAAGATGGTATTCTTAAGGTGGATTGTAATGATGCTGGAGTGGACTTCATCCAAGCTTCATGGAGTTCTAAGGCACTCGGGGATCTAGTGGGGCCTGATTCTTCTCCTATGATGAAGTGGATTGTTCCCTTCAATGATACCCTTAATCTGGATGGCTTTTTCCTTCCAATGATTGCAGTTCAGGTGAGATCATGGATCTATTTGGAATGCACGTCTCTCAGAAATTTTTACATGGAAAAGGAGTTTTTGGCATTTGTGAAGAGATAGGGATTGGAACATTGTGAATGTGGATTAGTATAATGCATGTGTTTTTCGGTCTGTAGGTTTCCACCATTTTGAACGTGTTTAGCATGCATTTGAAAGGTTTTTAAGATTTAGATGTGTGGGAACATCTCTATATACACATTTTTAAATATATTTATCTATGAAGTCTACCAATAACAGTTAGTGTGGCGGGTGATTGAAAGGGATTTTCAGATTTGGGGAAGAAAAACCAAATCTACTCTTCTTGGAAAATTGAAACTACATCATTTTCTAACGACAATATATTCATGATATGGAATAAAAGGGACTCGAGGATTTTGACTTGTGAAAACTTTCCACTTTGATTTTCTCCTACAAATTATGTTTTGGGTCCCGCAAAGCGACTTATTTACTTGGGTGTTAAAAATTAAACTAACAAATTTGACCTTGACATCCTTTTACTGTCTCTCCTCGCCCTCCTAATTTTTCGGATGATATTGTTAGGGCGATCTGTACTATTCTACGTTCCTCTCATGGCAGATAGGGTAGCTTCAGGCTGCACTTGATATCCAAGAGCTTGTTTTAGCTGATTTTTCTCCATCTTCGATATGGGTTGGATCTATTTCTTGGATCGTGTTGTGTTTATTTTCTGATTAACTGTGCTTAATATCCATTTAATCTATTTATGAAACCACTCAGATTTTGAGTCTGTTTTTATGTGGCCGTGTCTTTTCTATTTTTTGCATTGTATTGGTAAAGGATATACTTTTATTATATCTGGCTGTTGGATTGAATAAAACAGGTGACAGAACTCAGAGATGGAGTTGCACTAGGAATTGCCTTCAATCATTTAATACTGGATGGGTACTCTACTTGGCACTTCATGAGTTCTTGGACTGAGCTTTGCAGGGGCTCCAAGACCATATCCATTCGCCCTTCTCATGACCGTGCTCTTGTTAGAAATACCAAAGTCAAGTTGAATATAATTCCTCCTATAAGAAAGGACCCTGCAATTAATGGCACCCATACTGACAAACCCCAACTGAGGGGAAATACTTTTCATTTCAGCAAGGAAAAAATGAACAAGATTAAAAGAAGGGCTAACGAGAATAGAGAGGGTAAGCCCTTCTCTTCCTTTCAGTCCCTTGGAGCCCATCTTTGGCATGCGGTCACAAGGGCTAGAAAATTGGCCCCTGAGGAGATAACAGTATTCACACTCTTCATAGATTGCCGAACAAGGCTTGATCCCCCAGTTCCCAAAGGCTACTTTGGGAATGTTATTCAAGGCATTTATGGTGCTACTGCTGTGGGTTACCTCCTGGCAAATGACTTGCCATTTGCAGCAAATATGTTACAGGAGGTTATCGACTCCCATGGAGCCAAGGCTGTCAATGAGAAAAATGAAGAATGGGAGAAGAATCCAAAGCTTTATGGGTTTAGTGACGCAGGAATGAACTGTGTGACAGTGGGGAGCTCTCCAAGATTTCAAGTTTACCAGAATGATTTTGGATGGGGTAAGCCTCTGAGAGTCACAAATGGATGCAATAACAAGTTTGATGGCATGGTTTATCTTTATCCTGGTAAGGATGAAGAAGGAAGTGTGGATGTGGAGATTGCTCTACTGCCTCAAACAATGGATGTGCTGCAGTCTGATGCCGAATTTCTCCTAGTAAACTGAATAAAATTCTATGTGTTAGCGTTAGATTTATATCTTGTAGATAAGAATGCATAATAAGAAACTGGAAGTGCTGGAGGGGTAATCCATAGGTATTCACTTCCAAGACAAGGAATATGGTGTTTGAGCTGCCTTAGTTTTTATTCTATATGCTCTTTTTCAACTGTTTTTGTCTAGTTGAATTGGATCCCACAACATCTATGTTGGTTTTTTTATCACTCTCAAATCTAGTTTGTATGGCAATGGATGAATGCAAGCATTGATACCCCCTCCTTTGTGTTGCACTTTGCACGATAACAATGTTTTGTATTCTGAAATTTCTTTAAAAGATTAATAAACAATTTGCATTTGTTCCTTTATGAGTTAAATGTTTTAATAGCTTGTTACATAGTTATTTTCTAAAGTTTATTCCCTTAATGTTATAAACTGCCAAAAGCCCTTTTTTTTCAGAAGTTTATATTGTAATGTTCTTTTATAATTTAAATAGTTTAATAGCCTGCTACATAGTTATTTCCAAAAGTTCATTTCTTTAATGTTATGAACTGTAAAAGTTATTTCCAAAAGTTCAATTCTTTAAATGTTATGAACTGTAAAAGCCTAGTCTTTAGTTTTATAGTTTAAATTTTAATGTCAGTTTTATTCTAGTCGAATTTGTAGGTTGTTTTGGTCTCAGATTCGCCATTATCTTTAAGAGTTAGTTTGTTACAAAGCTAGTGAAAGTAACAGGTATGTTTTCCTCATTTTTAACTGGTTACATTATAATTACAGATGTGATTAACTTGTTCAGACAGTAAGTAATTTTTTTCTAAAATAATAGTAGATGCGATAATTTGCTTAAACATTAAGTATAAGAGCAAACGGTAAGTAATGTTTTTTTTCTAAAATAATAGTAGATGTGATAATTTGCTTAAACAGTAAGTATAAGAGATGTAATTACACTGAGATAAGTAGGAATGTAATAGTTTGAGATGTTAATAAAAATGATCAATCTTTAAGATTGTACAGTTCATTTGACTGTTATAACATAATATCGACCTTAATTTTAACAACGTTTGATTGTTATGATGAAAAAATAAAAAAATCTTTGGTATTTTTAACATTTTAGAACCCTCTTTTCTCTCTCAGAAAAGAAAAAGTATTTTTTGAGAGCAATCGCAAATCAAGGAGATTTCGGAGAGAATAGGTAATGGAATCGTTAATCAAAGATAAATGTCAAAGATTGTCATCTTTTTGGCAACTTCATATCTTCATGAATAGTAAATTCAACACCCACAGGCTTAAAAAAAAGAAAAAGAAAAAAGAAGAGGGAATGTAAATCATTGTTTCCATTCATTATATGCAGTGTGAGACCACACCAAAAGCAGGAAACCAAGCCCATATCCATTAGCAGATAAAGAGAGAAGATATCTTAATGCCAAAAATCGGACTCAGCCCATTAAAAAGATAGACCAAAGCATTGCATACAGGGTGGGAGAGAGGGATAACTTGGGACTTTATTGAGTTCCCTGGCCGTGTTAGTTCCCTGGCCGTGTTTTGCTTGAGGGGTATTAGCAAACAGAGGATCTTCAAAGTTCAACCACAGGCATCTCCCCAATGTCTCCTCTGTTCTGCAGCAGGCTGAGGAATTAACCAAATGTCCTGCCTAATAGCTGTGAAATAGTCCTCAATAAATACGCTGGTGTGATTTGCCAATAACCTGCCTAATAGTTGTGGGATAGTCGTCGATAGATACATGGGTGAGGGTCATTTCGCAGCAAAATTATCCTCTGTTGTGCGGCAGGCTAAGGACGTTGCCAGCAAAATTGTCCTTGGTTCTGCAGCTGGCTAAGGAAATTTGCCAGCAAAATCGTCCTCTGTTCTGTGGAATTTGACAGCAAAATCGTCCTCTGTTCTGCAGCAGGCCAAGGAATTTGCCAATATCCTGCCTAATCGCTGAGAGAGAGAGAGTCCCCGCGTGCATAAACTCCTTAAATTCTTACATTTGCATACTAAAACCAGTGGTACTAGCATACAATTGCGCAATGTAAATTTGTTGGTCTTGGAATCACAGTTTCACCGAATCACAGTTTCACCCTGATTGGGCCAGGATCATTTGTTCTTTCGCCGGATTGTAAGTGATGCATTTGTTCCTTCCCCGGATTGTAAGTGATGTTTGTGGGACTTTGTTGAATTCTTGGGAGAACAAATTACCTTAAATTCTTGCATTTACATATTTAAATCGGCCAGAGTCCTATACAACTGAAAAATATTATTTTGTTGGTCTCGGCCCCTGGGGGACAAGTTAATTGAGCTTGGAATTTGGCGTCATTTATTCCTCCGCCAGTTGCACTGTAATTCTTTTATGTACAAGGTTGATTTGGTCTTTCCTGTCAGAAGAATTGATGAATGTGTCGGAAGAATTTATTACTGTGTGCGCTTGCAAGATTCATAATTTGTTATGAACATGTGGTAGAACAGAGACTTATATAAGGTCAATATACCGTCCTGGGAGCCGAATGAGTTCTAGATCATCGGTTAAATTTTGATTCTTTCAATTATTAAAAAATATAAAAATAATATATATTTTTGATGAAATAGAGTGTATATTATTAATATAAATATATTAATGTATAAGATTATTCAAAAAATAGGTAATAGAACGTAGGTTTCAAATACAATCAAGGTCACATTTAAGAATAGAATACATAAGATTATATAAGTAACAATCTAATTAGAAGTTCACAGGGTGGGGTGCAGTGGTAGTGTTGGAGTCCTACCACCTAGCGGTTTTGGGTTTGAACTTTTTTTATCATTTTTTTATGCACCTCTGCGCAGTGCGATTGATCATTGGCCATAGAAATTGTTGGTGTAGATGGAATCCTCAGAGAGGCCCACATGGAAGTTGAGAGACGATGTGTTGCTCCTCATCAAACTTATAAGATCTATTGATACCACTACCCATATCCTTATTTGCAACAGTGACTTTGGAGAAGGATTCTTTGCTTCATTCTTTCCTAATTCATCTTGGGATTGTTTGACTTCATTTGAGAGGGTATGCTTGTACGGCTCCCAACTTTCAAAAAAGGTAACATAGGCCTCCTTTTTTGGTTTGCTTCTAAGAGGACAAATCTTGCAAAGATGATCAGTGTGATGACAAAAATAGCACCTAAAGGTAGTGTTTTCATAGTCCAAAGTTTGAATCAAGTGGAAATTGTCATGATTCAACTCTATCCTATTTGGGAGGCCTTTGCTAAGATCAACTTCCATGCAGATACGGGGAAAAAGTAAAAAGCTTTTGTTTAGAGTCATTATTATCCATTTTTATGTATCTCCGCAATGTGTTGCCAATAGTTTCGCAAACTAAGGGGTGTCAAAGATGAATAAGGAGATTTGGAAGCCGACCCACATCGGCACTTTGGACAACACTATAGTTGTGGGTTCAAAATCAAGAAACCAAGGGGTCATAAAGAGTTTAGCGCTCTCCCAAAGCCATGGACCCTCCGTAAAAACCCAATGATAATCAATATCCAAATAATATTGGACTATGAAAAAACTTTTAAAACACAACTAAATATCATAATATCATTGGACCAGGTAGAATGGATCCAATGAAGCAATTCTTCAGACCAAACCCAGAAGCTATTGAACCTACAAATCACTGTAAACTCCTTTAAATGTAGAAATTAATTTTATTATCTCTAAAAAAGAAATCTTTAACAATTAAAATCTTACCCATCTTCTTTACAATGTATGGGCTGTTTAAAAAACAGGAGATACTGAAGCAATCTTAGATTAAGCAGCTTCTCTATAAAAAAAACCAGGGCCATCGAAACAATGAAATTTCTGTGTTCACAGAAGCCATAACAGTAGCATGTAAAGTAACTGTAACTGCAAACACCTGATTTGAGGTCACAGTTAGTTTGTTTTTGTTTTTTAAATTAAAATATTTATTTGGAGCCACAAGAGGACAATATTCATGTAATTGTCAATCATTTATATGCATTGTCGGTCAGAAGTTTGAATGAACAGGGTATACCAATCAAGCATGGATTTTGTCTCATTCACAATTTGTCGCATCGAAAAGACTTCCAGGGCCTAAAACCATATAAAACTAAGATAAAAATAATGTTACCTCAAAACAGTCTGAAGCGGTCAAAGATTTCAGGCACCAAGTATGAGGAAGGAGTCTCTGGTCAACTGAGAGAGTCAGGAAGGCAGGCAATCAGATTGGATGGAGACTATTATCCTCTCTAGCCCTGGCCGTGGCCGGTAGTGGTACTTATCCTTTAAGCCTGGTGTACTAATTTTTTGTTTGCCGACACATGAGGCATTCGAAACCATCAAAAATATTTTTTCTTGAGGGCTTTTTATTGCAAGTGGGTCCAATTGTTTAGAACTTTCTAATTTTTCGCCAGACTATTGTTTTACGGAGTTAACTAAACATAAGTGGACACTCACTCATGGTCACTCAGGGAAGGGCTAACCTTGTATTTATGATATAATGTTTTTTCTGATCCAAAAGGATTAATTATGAAATAGGAATTAATAGTAGAGAAGGTGTTAATGGGACTTTTTATGGAAACCCAGGTTTAGTTATTTTTATTTTTTTAAAAAAATTATTGTTTTGTAGAGTTAATTAAATATACGTTGAGATTTATTTGTAAAAGAATTAATTTTCTTGTATGAATGGAGAAGTGAAGTATTTTTGACATAGTATCCTTTTATTTAGAGGGATTAATAGTGAAAGAGAAATCAATGGTAGAGAGAGTACTAATGGAACCCTTTATTGCAAGTGGGTTCAATTATTTCATAATTTCTAATTTTACTTTGAATTATTATTTTATAAAGTTAATTAATTATAAGTATACACTCACTCATAAAAAGATTAACCCTCTTGCCACTAGTGGAACAAGTGAGGTATTTATAACATAGTATTCTTTGATTTAAAGGGATTCATAGTGAATGGGAGATCAATAATGGAGAGGGTACTAAAATAAAAAGTAGTTATACAATTTACATATAATTGTACAATTTGTATTTAATAATAGTGTAAAATAACCAATTAAATATATAAAATTGAAAAAATATATATTAGTATAGATATTTTAAATATATTGATGAGATGGGTGAGTTGGTAAGGTGATTTGGTTGTTATAAGCATCACTTAGATTTAAATCTCAATATGGAGGTTGGTTGCGGTCGATCGATGGTATTCTCGAACTAATTGTAGTCATTTGTTGGTATTTTCAATCGAGAGGATCACTTTATTTTATAAAAATATTTTCAACAAAAAAAGTAAAAAAACAAAAAAATAACAACAAACCAAAAAAACATTAAACAATATGAGCAACTATGAGTAGTGATGGAGGAGGTCCGACTTGTCTACCCAAGACCCCCTATGTCCCACCTCTCAATATTTTGAAGAACATATAGAATGAAACAAGAAAATTTAAGTGCACTGTCAAAAAAAATTGGATTATAATGATTATAGAAATAAATATTTACTCTTTAATGTTTTCTTATTTAAATTTAAATATGATTGTTGAGCCACATGTATTTATAGGTAAATAATCCTCATTTCACACCATCTAAAATTGTATTAAAATTAGAAGATAATTCCTTGAGTTTAATTAGTAAGGGCTATTGACATTTGATCTATAAACAATGACAATATAATTCCTAATATATCACACTAAATAATTTCAATACCAAAATTATATGCATATTCTACAAAATACTTTCATCGAGTTTAACATTAATACATCAAATGTTTTTGTATAGCTAATAATATGACAACAAATAATACATATGTTGATACAAAATTATGATATACAAGTTATAAATATAATTACTAAGATCTTAAACGCTATAAAAGTATAGATTGCCTAGAGGTTTTTAAAGTTTAAAAGTGTACAATACAATATGTCAAAAAAACATGCAATTTTTTTTTAAAAAGTAACCCAATACTATGAAAAAATCAATAATGTTAATGAAGTACATTATTTTTTTAAATGTGAAATTAATTTGTACAAATAATTTAAATATATCTATCTAGATATGGGGAGAGATATCAATATGAGGTTTTTATCTTAGATTTTTCACATGTTTTTATTTTGGATTTTTCACATATTATATTTATGAAAATTTTTATTACCTTTTTTAATTTTGCATTGATTTGTGATAATGATATCTATTTAACTAAACCAATGTGTTGGGCTTGAAAAATTATTTCCTAACAAAAACAAGGAGCTCCAAACTTCAACTTATGGTTAAAATATTATAATTTTTCAAATGACTTTTCTAAGCAAAACGAAAAAACTTTAAGTGACAGTCAAATAAACATCAAATTTTAAAATTGAAACTGACATACGATGGATAAATAAACATCAAATTTCAAGCTAAACATAAAAGTAAACATCAAATTTAAAGCTAAACATAAAAGTAAATTACTCACTCCATTATATTACATTTCAAAATTGTTATTGGGGAATGTTTATCGATATAATTATAAATACACATTTATTAAAAAATTAAAATAGTTGTCAAATAAAATCTTGAAAGATATTTATCTTCTACCAATAAACATCTTATGATAATGTATCTTACTTTTTTTAATTATAACTTTTTTCAAATTGTTTATAAAATTGAATTCTTTTATAAAGGACATTTTTTTTTTAAAATAATTATTTTTAATTTAAAATTTTAAGACAGATTTGAAACCCTTCGAAACATTGGGAAAGGTTAATTTTGATCCATACCAATGGAGAGAGGTAACATAAATTGGGTTTTGGTGCACATAAGTGGAAGCTGTTTTTAGCTATATGACCCTAAAAGCTAGTACCCGCAACATCATGGGTTCGAAATAAAAAACGAGCGATGAGTTATATATTTTATTTCCTAGAAAGCAAACAATGAATATTGAAATGGACATCCGAATTTCCCCCCCCTTTTTTTTTTTTCTTTTCTTGAATGGATATGGTTCATGGCGACTCCGATCACTTCAATTACACTCCTTCATAAATATAAAAGACTATATTCGATATGTAATATTATTTGATTTAAAAGGATCATTTGTTTGATGGTTATGGTTCATGACAATTATGATGGTTTTAATTATACTTTATCATAAATATTAGAGAGTATTTTTGACATGTCGTATTCTTTGATTTAAATGGATTAAGAGTGGAAAAAGATCAATAAAATAGTAGATATGTATTAATAGGATTTTTTATTGGAAGTGGAGAGAGGTAACATAAGTTGGGTTTTGGTGCGCGTAAGTGGAAGATGTTTTCAGCGATATGACCCTAAAAGTTAGTACCCACAACATTATGGGCTCGAAATAAAAAACGAGCGATGAGTTATATATTTTATTTCTTAGAAAGCAGAAGAAAACAATGAATATTGAAATGGACATCTGGGTTTCTCTTTTTTTTCTTAGATGGTTATGGTTCATGGTGACTCCGATTGGTTCAATTACACTCTTATCATAAATATAAGAGACTATATTCGATATGTAATATTATTTGATTTAAAAGGATCATTTGTTTGATGGTTATGGTTCATGGCAATTGTGATGGTTTCAATTATACTCTATCATAAATATTAGAGAGTATCTCTGACATGTTGTATTCTTTGATTTAAATGGATTAAGAGTGGAAAAAGATCAATAAAATAGTAGATATGTATTAATAGGACTTTTTATTAGAAGTGGGTTTAATTATTTTTAATTTTTTTTTTAAATTATTATTTTATAAAATTAAATAAATATAAATCATTACAAAGTTAATATAAATTATTATAAAATGAATTAAACATATGTTTACATTTAATTATGAAAGGATTAACTTTATTATTAAAGAAATGAGGTATTTATGATATAATATTATTTGATTTAAAGAAATTTATAGTGAACGAAAGATCAATAATAGAAACGGTATTAAAATAAAAAGTAGTTATACAATTTATATATTATTGTTCAATTTGTATTTAATTATAGTAAAATTTAATACACATATATACATTGTAGTACAAATATCTTAAATACATTTCTTTAGAAAAACGTTAAGAAATATCAATCTCAAGATTTTTATTTTAGATTTTTCACATATCAAAATTATTTATAACTTCATTATCTTTTTCATAAATTGTATCAATCTAACTACACCAATGTGTCAAGCTCAACATAATTTTCTTGATTGAATTCTCTAAGAAAACATTTTTTTTTTCTAAAATGATAGTCAAACGGATGTCAAATTTATAGTTAGAATTAAAAGTGAACATGCACATTATATTACAACCCACCACCAATGCCCATATGCTATTGTAGAACATCTCTCGACATAATCAAACACATATTAAATGAAATGTGATAAAATCTAAATTTGATCATAATTATAAATTTTAATATTAATATATGGTGGATTTTTTAATTTTTTTTAGATTGAAAAGTTTTTTTCCATATATTAATATAGCACTATGTTACAAAATTAATTGTACAAAAAAGTGAGTGGAAAGATCACACTCCAAAGTCACATTGGTCTAGGTTGAGAAACGTATAACAAGTTATCTTAGAAAAGTATTTTCAACCAAAAACAAGTGAAAACACAAAAAATAAGAGATAAAAAAGCAACAACAAATAAAAGAACATCAAGCAATCGAAACAACCATGAGTAGTGATGGAGGAGGTGACGGGTCATCCAACTTGCCTATCAAGACCCCTTTCCCCCTACCAAATCCCTCTCCCCACCTCTGAATCCACTATAGTAAAAATAGTTTGAAGACCATATGGATTGAAACAAGAAAATCTAGGTGGATTCTCAAAAATTACTAAGAATTACAATGATTATAGAAATATATATTTACTCTTACGTTTTGTTTTTTAAATTTAAATATGATTGTTGAATAGTAAAAATTAGAAGATAACATCGAACCATTTAAATGCCCATTAACTCTTTGAGTCTAACTAGCAAAGGCTATTAATATATGATCTATAAATAATGTCAACATATTGTCCTTCCTAATTCTAGGACCACACCATCAAAATACTTTCCTTCACAATTCCATCCATAAACTACAAAATTAATATCAACCCTTATCCAAAAATTTCTTTACCATGTTAAATCACACATCTAATATATCACACTCACGAAATAATTTCAATCCCAGATCAACCAACAACAATTACAAGTTTCTAAATACCTCCATTAAGTTTGACATTAATATATCAAATCTTTTTGTGTAGCTCATAATATGACAACAAATAATGCATATTTTGACACACAATTATGATTTAGAAGTTATAAATATAATTACTAAGATCTTAAATGCTATAGTAGTGTAGATTTCTTGAGGTATCTAAACTCTAAAGATGTACAATAAAATATGTCAAAAAAACATGCAATTTTTTTTGGTTAAATAACTCAGTACTACTAAAAGCTATGAACAATAAAATTACATAATTTTTTTTATGTGAAATTAAATTATCAGTACAAATATCTTTAATACATCTATCTAAAATTTGTCGATAGACATCAATCTCGAGGTTATTATCTATATCATATTTATTAATAACTTTATTACATTCTCCTCCAATTTCACATGGATTGGTGATAATGACATCTATCTAACAACGCCAATGTGCTGGGCTCAAAAAATTATTTCCAAGAAGAAAAATGAGCCCTAAACTCCACCGTATGTCTAAGATGTTATATTTTTTCAATTAACTTCTCTAAGTAAAGAGAAAAAACTTTAAGTTTTTAAAATTGAAATTAACATACAATGGACATATAAACATCAAATTTAAATTCAAACATAAAAATAAACAATTCATTCTCTTACACTCAATCCCAAAATTGTTATTAAAAAATATTTGTCGACATAATTATAAATAAACATTAATTAACAAATTAAAATAATTATTGAATGAAATCTCGAAATCAAAAACCAGGGATGAGTTTTATACTTCTTTTTCCAAGAATGTAGATGAAAACAATGAAAGTTTATTTGTTTGTAAGTTTCAGCTATCATTGTTACTCTTTATTTCTTATGGAGTATTTTTCTTTTTAGAGTAGTTCATCGTTATCATCGTCAGTAATATTTTGGACAGTTTTCATGTCTTTTATTAACTTTTAATGCTTCTTTCTAAAAGCTATTGATAAACTCTTTTGTTTTGACAGTGATTGGGAGTCATTGGACAAACTACCCAGTTATTTCTTTATGTGATGAAGTTTGTTTGATTCTTTTTTTCCTTTTAACAATCTTTTGATTGTTAAATCTTTATAATCTATTTTATCAATAGAAAAAAAAAACAATGAATATTGAAATAGACATCTAAGTTCCCATTTGTTTGATGATTATGATTCATGACGATTGTGATGGCTTCAATTATACTTCTGACCTATAGTTACAGAGTCTACTTATTCTCATTATGAGCCTCCTTTGTTTTAGAAATGCGTCATTCTCATGGTGATGTGGTATTTAGTGTTTTTAACTAAGTTTGGGAGAGTCAAATATGGAAAAATAATGGCCTACTTTATGTAAATATCATTCAATTTCATTCGGGTACCATATTTAATTTAACTTGTAGGGTGATTCGGTGCGAAGGCGGCAGTTGGGAAAATTTATTATCATGACACCAAGAAACCACCAAATGTCGTGTCATGTCTCATAAAAGATGGGACAAAAAGACATTGGATTTGCCATAATATCTCGACACTAAGGATATGGAAAACCAAGGGACAGAGAAAAAACAAAAAAACAAAACATAAACCATTATTTAATTTTTCAGATTTTGTAAGGTCTATCCATATCTAATTTAAATTATTTCATTATATTTAAAAATGGTATAAAGATTGTACAGAATATATGGAATCCGGTTTGAATTTAGATGGACTAAGCAAAATTTTGAAAATTTAAAACAGAATTTTAAGAAGAGAATTAGTTAATTCAGATAAAAATAGGTTCTAAAATATATTGAAATTGACATAATGTTTTGGAGCATAAGATTATGATATTTTATTTAAATTGACATAATGTTTTGGAGGATAAGATTATGAAAAAGAAATTAAAAAATGATGTAATACAAAAATATAATGGAATAAGTTAAATCATATTAAGAGTATTTTGATAATTAATTTTGATTTGGTAAGTTTAATTGTATTTTATTATTTTAATAAATGATATAAGTTATAATATTTATATAAAATGAAAGACATATATATATAAAAGATAATATATTATAGAATATGTGGTATTATATATATCGATTGATGTATAGGGGTAATTAAAATTGATGGTATTGATAATTTAGGAATATCACTTTTTTTATATTTTAAAAATTAAAAAATTTGGCCTAATGATCACACCAATTAATCTATTAATTAGATTTAATCTTTCTTATATTACAAACAAGTTTGTTGTATTTTTTGGGGTATTTGTGCATGCTCATGGCATTATAGATAAGGAAGAAAAAATACATATAGGATTTTAAGTGATAAGAGGTTTTTTTTAATATTAATTACATAATACATTAAATAATATTGATAACATCATATATGTAGTTTTTACATTTGTCAGTTATATACATTTCCTTCACTATAATATTTGAGATAAATTAATATTTTCTAACTAATTTTATATTATATAGTTTATGTTAATTTTCACTTTATTACTAAATGATCATTTATCATTAATCTACCTATTTTTTTATTATCAATAAATTAATTTATTAGCTTTTAAAATAGTGTTAATTCATTTTTATAGTTCTCTTTAGTCATGTAATATTGATTCTTGCCAAATATAACCAATTGAATCATTTTTCTAATTATTTATAATTTATATCAACAATTTTATTATATTTAAAAAATATATTTTATAATTAATAATCATGAAAAATATAGTGATTCTCTTAATTAATTATTGTTATATAAAATAGTTACAATTATTATTTATAATTCATTTAATGATTGGTATATTTTTTTCAATCATAAAATTTAAATTTATAATTTATTATTTTTTAAAATTAATTTACAATTGCATAACAATTAAATATTTATTTAATCCATTGATTTATACAATTTTAATCAATTTAAAAAAAAATTAAGATATAATTTCAATATAGGTGTAGTCCAAGTGATATGAAATAAAGTTTTTGTCTCAGGCTCAAATCTAAAATAGACAAAGATAAAATGTGCTAATGGCCAAAGAGACATGATAGCATCCACTCTATTGAATAGAGTAAAAGATTTTATTTGGGCAAAATAAATTGATTTAATGATATCCCATTCACTTTTGTTTGCAAGAAAAAGAGAAATGTTAGGGAGTGGTAAATGATTATGCCCTCTTTTAAGTATAGTATGATGTAATTGTTTTTCTATACTTGTGTTCAATTTTATTAATCGCAGTTCCCAGTTTGGGTTTTAATATTAATCGTAATTTTTTTTTTAAATTATTAGTATTTTTATTATGAACATGAAGATAAAGAATGTCACCAATTCTTCATAATTTATGTTGATTTTTATTAATTGTAATTTTTAATTTGAGTTTTAATGTTAATCATAAATTAATTATTTTTTCTTTTAAAATTTACTTATTAGTATTTTTATGGTCCTCAAGATATTAAAAATGCCACCAACTTCACATAGTACAAGGGTTTATTTTTAAAATATAAATTGATTATGTCATTTCATTTTTAAGATGTATAAATGAAAGATAAATATTGTATACATAACTTACATAAAATATCAACTTGTGGATGGCAGTGGCATTCCATGTTATGGTAAACAAGAGCTTCCGAGAGATAGTAAAGTCATGCATGCCCTTCAATTGTCAAATGATTTTATTTCAAAGATAGAAGCATTGTTGGAAATGGGTGTCTTGGTGGATAGCATATGTGATTTTAATTACCTAAATGATATATTTGGTGACATGTTAAGTGAGAGAGACAATCTATGTTTGAGAAATAGTGTTGCTAATATTTGTAACAAGTTGAAGAATATGAAGGTTCAAAAACATCTTCAATACTTTATTAGCTTGAATCATTAGTATGAAAAAGAGAGATAAAGTTGTTTTTCTTACAGTAAACTTGATGACAATGGAGAAACCCCATTCATTATCGAGATTCAGATTGAATGGATGTTAGATATGATGGTCAAACATTCACAAAATAATGTTATTGCAATGGACTCCACTTTCAACAGAAATAAATATGGAGTAACTTCAAATCATATTGAATAATGTTTGATATAATTTTATAGATTCAATTGACGAGCTTTTTTGCATGGGAATCGAAATCAACTCTACATGTTGGTTTTGTTTGATGAGAAAAAGAGTGACATACTAGTTCGTGGGTTTGTTTGCATTGTGCATTAGAATAATTGGTGCTATAAATGGTTTTAGGAGATATATGATTGGGTTCAGAAATATTGAACCAATTAGAACACGACTACATTTATGACTGATGATGTTGTAACCAAGTTGGAAGCTATAAGGTAAATGCAGTTCTATACATATTACCAATATCTAATATTTTTTAGTCTTGAGCCAATATATTGATGATGGGTCTTCGGGTTTTGTAGTGATTTTTAATTTTTTTTAAAAAATCTAAAATTTGATTAATGGAACATTAACCCTTTAATTAAATATAGACTAATAGAACACAATATGATTACAAATTAATAGAATAAGCACAAGATATGATCTGATAACTATGATTTCGATAAGGAAGCTAAAAAAGTGTAATAAACAAATGCAAGAGGGTGTAAAAAGACTTAGCTTATTTGTCACACTTCCTTGATCTATACATGCTGATTGTTAGGATGTGGAGCTAAAAGCTTCACTGTATGCAAACGTGGAGGAGGTTGCTGAGGTGCAGAGAAATCGACGTCGGTCAGGCCAATCGACGTCGGTCATATTCAGAGCGCAGGGCTGTCGACATCGGTCATTATCGATCGACGTCGGTCATCTCCAGTTAGACAGGGACCGACATCAGTCGCCTGTGCGGTTCCAAAACTGCTAGCTGACGAACAGTTAGTTAACGAACCAGTTGTTTGCATGTAAGAAGGCTAATTTTAGTCTTGAGCTGCGGATCTAATTATTGTAATTGGATGTCTAATTATTGTTTGCATGAGATCCATATAATAGACTCATGGGCTGTATTGTAAAAGTGTGCTAGAGAGTAAGAGAGCAAGATTAGCTCCTTCAGAGTGAAGAGAGCATGGTGTGTTCCTCCTAGTGCCACAGTGCCAAGTGTGTATGATCAGGTAGATCTGCAGGTTGTTGTAAGATCTGGTAGAGATCCATAGGGGTGCTGGTTTGGAGAATTAGAAGGGTTCTTCATGTGTGTATGATCTTGGTCGGCAGGTGTGCAAGGCCAGGTTTGGAGATCTACATGGTAAGTAAGATCATTGATTTGCAGGTGTATGTGTGTGCGTGGTCTAGGTTTGCAGGTGTTGCAAAACCAGGTTGATTTGCAGGTGGCAGCAAGATCAGGGAGATCAACAACACAATAGGTAGCAAGATCAAGTGAGATCTACTTGGAGTACGGTGTGTACTCGATCGTGGAGTACTTGTGTACTGGCAGTAGTGATACTGACTGGTGGTACTGGTAGTAGTGATACTGACTGGTTGGAGGTGAACACCAACTTTGTGTTTGAGTTGTGTGTTGGGACTGTGATTGAGAGAGTGAGCTCTTGAAGGGATTTATTGTTTATGCCCTAGAGGTGTGTAAGGAAGAAGACTGTGGCATCTTCTTTGTTGTAATTATTTTCTGTAAGAGTATTAATACAATTGGGTATTGTCTCTCATATTCTATGTTATTTCTGAATTCTAGTTACTTGTGCATTCTGGTTAAATTTCGTGTTTAGTTGCTTGGTAATCAATTGTACTTCTGGGTCCTAACAGTTGGTATCAGAGCATTTATGTTCTAGATTCCTGACAAGTGGTATCAGAGCTAAGGTTGCAGGGAGCAGGTTTGTGTTTGATTACATGTTACTCTTAGAGGTTTCTGATTGAGTGGGAGTATAGCAATGGTAGAAGAAAGTAAGCTAAGAATGGAGGAATTGAAAATCACGAATAGTCAATTACAGTGTTA
This sequence comes from Torreya grandis, assembly GCA_037957365.1. Lineage (NCBI taxonomy): Eukaryota > Viridiplantae > Streptophyta > Pinopsida > Cupressales > Taxaceae > Torreya > Torreya grandis. The sequence continues at coordinate 937,249 of JARHVA010002489.1, forward strand.
TGGAAAGAAAGAACAGGTAAAGAAAGATTGTTGGTTGGTTTAAGATCAGCATGAAGGAACTGAAGAAGCAGATGTTGTAGGTGTTGTTGCACAAGATGCTCTGGGATGTTCCTTGGATAAAGTAGAATCTTGTTTTATAGATTCTATTGCCTCTTTCCATGCAGCCCAAAATAGAGTATTTTTCCATGTTAAGGTCTTTGGAGACTTTGGAAAGATTTATTTAAGCGCTGGTGTGCCTTGTCAAAGTATTGGCAAAGAGGAAGTGAAGCTGAAATTGCAGGTAGCCAACACATGGGTGTTGAAGGATGTCATGCAGGTCCCAGTTCTGAAGATGCAGCTAATTGCTTCAAGAAAGTTGGGTGATGAGAGATGCACAAGAACTCTCACAGTGGATGCACTTGAATTAGCATGTGGTAAGAAAGTAAGTACTCTTTATCTACTTGCTTTTATTACTGATTCTTCTTCTATTGCAAAGATGTGGCTTTGTAGGCTTAGTCACATGAGCAAGAAGGAGATGCATGTTCTTAAGAGGAAGTCAGATGTCTTTGACAGACATAAAAATTGGAAAGCATTGGTGTTTATGGAGGAGATGACGGATAGAGATCAATGGAGAAGGTTGAGTAACTCTGAGCAGGGCAGTTTGGACAGGGTTTTGATCCAAAGAGAGCTCGTGGGTAAAAAGTCATCACTCACAGGAGAACACAGGTAGCGACATCGATCAGGAGGAACTGGCGTCGAACAGACCGGTGTCGATGTCGATCATGTGCAGACCAGAGCCGGTGGTGTCAGGCAGGGTAAGATCGACGTCAGTCAAGGCACCGAGATCGGTGACAGATAGACACTAACGTCGGTCAGGGAACCAGCGTCGGTAGTCAGGATAGTCGCATGGAACTGACGTCAGTCGAATGCAGACTGTGTGGTGATCGAGGTCAGTCACTGGAATAGATTTTGGGCAGACATCAAGCTGTCAAGGAGTCTCAAACACCCATATGGAGGATTGAAAGTGTAAGTAAGCCTCAAATTCGTTATTCCTCTTCTTTATACTTGTTGCTTACTACAAAGCAGGAAGGATCCAGGAAATAGTGGGAGCATGGCATGAATGAGGAACTTGATTCCTAAGATGCAGAACCAAACAAGAGATTTGGTAGGGTTGCCAGTCGAAAGAAAGCATTGAAAGACAAATGGATACCTTGGTTAAAGAATAGAGTGAATGGACACGTGAGACGAAAGGCCAGGTCATATGGTCTTGAGGAAGTTGCAGGACAGTGGTACAGGTTTGACAGGTGGATGACAAAGCATGGCTTTAGTCAGTGTCATTGTAATCATTGTGTTTACTTTACCAGGTTGGATAGTGGTCATGACATTATCTTGTTACTGTATGTGGATGATGAGCTTGTTGCAAGTTCATACATGCAGAGTTTCTAAGCTAAAGGTAAAGTTAGTTCAGAGGTATGTCATGAAGAATTTAGAGCAACAAAATTCTTTGGCATGAGTGTGTTCTAGAGACATGGAGATCATAGGTTGATTTTATCTCTAGATGATTGTGTGATACTGGTTAGCATGCCGATGGTTGGACAGTTCTATGAATAGTGTCCTGATTCACATGATGAGGTTAAGTACATGCGTACTAGACCTGAGGTTGCCCAAGCAGTGGGTGTTGTCAGCAAGTTCATAGCCAATTCAAGAAAGAAGCACTAGAGGGCAGTTCAGTGGGTTCTCAGATATCTGAGAGGGACCAACAACAGGTCGACATGCTATGCAGGGTCAAGTTTTTTCTACATGGGTTTGTAGATGCAGATACGATAGGTTACTTGGATGACAGGTGGTTCACCACAGGTTTTGTGGTGGTTGGTCTTCAGGATTGATCTTGAAGAGGGATACAAGCCAAAAAATAGATTAGACGATGTACATGTACATGTACATGTGTAGCTATTTATCTCCAAGTGAGAGATTGTTAGGTTGTAGAGCTAAAAGCTTCACTATATGCAAACATGGAGGAGGTTGCTGAGGTGCAGAGAAACTGATGTCAGTCAGGCCAACCGACGTCGGTCATATTCAAAGCGTAGGGCTGCTGACATCGGTCATTATCAGTCGACATCAGTCACCTCCAGTCAGACAGGGACTGACGTCAGTCATCTGTGTGGTTCCAAAACTGCTAGTTGACGAATAGTTAGTTAATAAACTAGTTGTTTGCATGTAAGAAGGCTAATTTTAGTTTTGAGCTGCAGATATAATTATTGTAATTGGATGTCTAATTATTGTTTGCATGAGATCTATATAATAGACTCATGGGCTGTATTGTAAAAGTGTGCTAGAGAGTAAGAGAGCAAGATTAACTCCTTCAGAGTGAAGAGAGCATGGTGTGTTCCTCCTAGTGCCACAGTGCCAAGTGTGTATGATCAGGTAGATCTGGAGGTTGTTGCAAGATCTGGTAGAGATCCATAGGGGTGCTAGTTTGGAGAATCAGAAGGGTTCTTCATGTGTGTATGATCTTGGTCGGTAGGTGTGCAAGGCCAGGTTTGGAGGTCTACATGGTAAGTAAGATCATTAATTTGCAGGTGTATGTGTGTGCGTGGTCTAGGTTTGTAGGTGTTGCAAAACCAAGTTGATTTGCAGGTGGTAGCAAGATCAGGGAGATCAGCAACACAACATGTAGCAAGATCAGGTGAGATCTACTTAGAGTACGGTGTGTAGTCAGTCGTGGAGTACATGGAGTACTTGTGTACTGGTAGTAGTGATACTGACTGGTGGTACTGGTAGTAGTGATACTGACTGGTTGGAGGTGAACACCAACTCTGTGTTTGAGTTGTGTGTTGGGATCGTGATTGAGAGAGTGAGCTCTTGAAGAGATTTACTATTTATGCCGTAGAGGTGTGGGAGCCCTAGAGGTGTGTAAGGAAGAAGACTGTTGCATCTTCTTTGTTGTAATTATTTTCTGTAAGAGTATTAATACAATTGGGTATTGTCTCTCATATTCTGTGTTATTTCTGAATTCTAGTTACTTGTGCATTCTGGTTAAATTTTGTGTTTAGTTGCTTGGTAATCAATTGTGCTTCTGGGTCCTAACAGTTGGTATCAGAGCATTTATGTTCTAGATTCCTGACACTGATTTACTGACTGAAGACTATGTGAAGTGATTTTAGTTTGTTCGTTTCTAGATTCGGTGATTGTTTTTGGTTTGGGACAATATTGTCAAAGGTAAGATAGACATGGCAATCGATCTTGACACTTATAAGTTAATCTTGTCCCTGTAACCAAATGCTTTCTACAAACTAGTTGTAACCTTTCGGATTTAGACAAGATCAACACAAGAGGGAAAAGAACATTAGTCGATCTTGACCCCTATGGGTTAATCATGTCTTTGTGATAATGAGATTCCAAATCTTTCCTGAATGTTGTGGTGGCTTCAATAATTTAATTTTACACCTTTGCAAACATTTTCACGCACACATAAGTACTTAAAAAATTAAACCCTAGTTTATTGTACAAACTCTTAGAATATCAAATATGGGGGAATCAGGGAGTAGGATTGAGTTGGATTGACCTTGGTCAATCCTTTTTGAAAGACCAAGTGCTGCACTACATTTTTGATGTTCTAAAGAGGGCTCAAACTCAAATGTAGTTTTTCCACTTATGTGTGTATGTGAAATGGTGATATGCAGATCTAAATGCTCTTTCTCCTAGCTTACCCTTAGCATAAACATGCAAATGTACAATACATCAAATATAGATCTATTAATTTAGTGAAATAAAATGTATAACTCTGTATAGCTCTTGAAATGTGATAGTTCTTATGCCTAAATTCCTTATAAAAAATTTGTATATATAGGAATCTTTAATAATTTGAATTAAAAAACTAGTGGCGCACACAATAGACCAAAAAAACCTTAAAGGGGACTAAAAAAGAACAACTAGAAAGGGAAAATGTGTCAAAAATGGAGATTTAAAAACCAAAGGGCAAGATTGTCAGGAAGGGGACATGATATATGATTTGATATAGTATTTTTACTATATCATGTCTCAAGCTCAAAACAACCTCAAAATGTCAAAAGGGTTTAGATATCTCTATTGTTAAATGTATTTTAAGCATAGTGGATGGGAATAAAAGATTGCCATGTAATAGAAAATCACAAATTAAAAGGAGAAAACCTAAAATACATGCACCATCAAGTGTTTAATTATTAGTTAAGATCCATATAAACAAGGTGGCTAAAATATATTATAAAATAAGTGTTGTGCCAAATTTGGGTGTTTAAAAAAATGTAAGTAGTTACTTTACATTTTGCACATGCACAAAGATTTACTAAAAAATGTAACGAGATATACATCCAACAAAGATGTTGGCCATAAAATATTTTCCAAACTAGGATAAATTATTCATGATACTTATGACCTTGAAAGAGAAAAAAATATTTTCTAATTTTTAGATCAAGTTTGATGACGAAAAGGATTTTTTGTAGTATTTGAAAACATATTGGATGAATAATAGCAGGATAGGTAATTCTACCTTCTATCATATTATATCACTTATTTAATTTTTATGTAATATTTGGTCTTAGCATTTACAAATCACTATCTCTAATATATTTTTTTATATTTTTAAATTACATTTATATTACAGAGATGTGGGCTAAAATATATCATGACTTCCCGCACCCCATACAAGACACAAATGTTTCCATTGAATCATGCCATTATTTTTGAAGATCATGTTCTTAGTTGATTGGATGAAGAATTGTATTTGTAGGATAGATTAGCTAATGCTTGCCCTACTAAAGGGTGTTGAATTGTATTATAATAACTACAATTGTTTGGAAAAACTCAAGAAAAAACTATAAGAAGAAAAAAAATGTTATTGTAGATATTTGGGAAAGTCTAAAATAATCTCAAATTCACAAAACTCTCCAAATGAAAGCATTATGGAAGCTTATTGGGTGAGAAGCCAAACCAATAGGTCATCAAAATATCTTGTTTGTAAATCTGGTCATTAATTTTACATGTGAATGCACGTGGGATCCACTAGGAAATGAATGCAAACATGTTTTGAGAGTAAGGTCATTACTTTTTCCAGGGGTTGAGGATAGTGCATATGGGGAAGATGTTATGCAAGAGATGAATACCGCATCCAATCATGTTGGTGACACAAATTATGTGAATTTATGCATGAAATTGAATGTAAAATGGTTGGTTTGAGTGATGTCATAGAAGTTTATAATCCTACATGAAATCATGCTATCGAGTAATCAATCAATTGGATGAAACATGTGATTGAACATCCACAAGTGTCTCATGATAGTGGTCTAAAACTTGCAGCCTTAGTCTCCATAATACATGAAGGGGTGTGAAATGAAATAAAATTAAAATTAGAAATCATTATAAATCCAAGTGATGCAAATTTATCTCTCAAACAAATCATTAGTATTCATAGTCGTTTGACAAAATGTAGGTTCACATAGAATGGAAGAAATGCAAAAAAAATCAATTGCCACTAGGAGACGATATCACCTCTTCATGTTTAAAAAATATATAGAATATGGTTGTACATCCAAGCAAGGAGTATATTTGTTGGAAAACCTACTAAAAAAAGAGATAAAATTATTCCATTGGAATCTATTGAAGGTGAGACAAGCACAACTACAACATATACAACCCACTACTGACAACGATTGTAATTTTCAAGTATACTATTTGGATTCTAAACAATTCAAGGAAATAATTTTCATTTCAAACCTTTAATATGTGCATTATGTGGTTTGTAGTGTGTTTTCAAAATAATTTTAGAGTATACATATGTGGAAAACTCTATAAAAGCAGAGACAAATAACACATATTATCATGAACAACCAAATTTGCAATATGTAGACATTACTGATTCTCCACCAACTAGAGAAGATGATAGCAGGTTTACAATTTCATGTGGAAATTATCCTTTTGTGACATAAAAAATTCATCAATTTCATATATTTTAAAGTATAACCAAAATTTAAATTTGATAGTATAGTATTACATGGTTGTGTTGTAAGCCAAAAAAGAATTTAAATTTTATACTATTGATACTATGTTATAAGTGATACAATGATTTATTATGTATACATGGTCTTTTCTAATTCAATTGTTTATACTAGTTATTTTTGGTTTAGTAATTTATAAACATGATTTGAAGGATTGAGTAGTTGTTGTTAGTAGATGAGTTTCAAATTATGTAATCATATTGTATAACTAAAGTACTTCAACTTTGAATTATGAATAGTAAAGTAAGGGACAATACTTCTTATCAATTGAGACACTTCTTGGATTGTTTGATGAATGCTTTGTTGTAGGTATATTTTGTGCTGAATGATCCCTTCTCATTCATCATCTAAAAATTAATTTTTTCATTCCTCTTTCCAACATTAGCATTGCGTTGGATAATATCATAATCCCTTATTTTCTTTCAACTTTGGCCATTACCTTTTGGGTGGAAATAATAGCCCTTCTTCATTTGTGTAACTTGCTTTAGTATGTAACACATGGTCAAGAAATTGGATAGAATCATCCTTAGCTCATCTTAATTTGTTACATTCTTATTGGCCCATTAATGTACTATTTAAATCAAATGAGGAACCTCATCTATTGAATGGATGTAGTATTTAAACCAAGTTAGGACGAATAGTGTTCACTCATTACATATGGAGAGGTAGAGGAGGGATTTTTGTATCCATCCTTGCAAAATTGTGCCTATTATTATTTGGGAAGAAACTATTATTTATAAATATTTTCATATCTCAATGTTTTAATTAGAATATTAAAATAATGGAGGAATACTACTCTCTTATTGAATCATATGGTTATTATTATTTTTCCCATACCCACCACAAAATTTGAGTTGACAAAACATGCCATTATATATTAAAAAATTAATAATGCTTAATATTTTTAAAATAACATGACGATATGTATTCCCATGTCAATTTTATAAATCCACCTTGTGCTTAACCCTAATTTAGTTTTACAACCCTACCATGATAGAAATATCTAAAATGACTTAGATCTTAAGATATGACATTCAAGCATACATATAAATGTAAAATATTGAACCAGATTGCAATGATTTGACAAGTGCTATGTGATAAATTTACTAAGTAAAACAAAGGTATGAGTACTTATATTTTCTAGGTGATTTTATGACTATGATTGTATTCTCATAGTGGATATCATTTAAATTTAGGCCTATGATTCATTTGGACTAAGAATTATGTTTCTATCTATGCATGGTTAGTTTTATTGATCTGGGTCAATATCACTGGTCCATACCAACCTATGCAAAAATGAGGGAAGATGACTGTATGCTCACCTTCACCTATGTCTATATTTTTTGTATACATAATCTTGAACCTTGATGATGTGCATAACTCCATAAGTTAGCCTTCTTCACATTGAAACCCTAAATGTACTTATGAGGGATAGAAACTTGTAAAAATATGGAAAGTGTAATGGGCTAAATTATTTGATGATTGATCATTGCTTACATATCTGAGACTCTGAGGAGGGAAATCAATCCATAGTAGTTCTCCCACCTTGTGTGATTGTGAAATTGTGATACTTCACTATATACATACAACTAATGATTTGGCTTTGATAATTGATGATTCTATCTTTAAGTTGGATTTAGTGTGCTTGAGACTTGTATTATGACTAATATTAGTGAAATATTCACAATTTGGGAAGAAAATGGATTTTTTTCTCAATGTGAAATAATGTATAAATGTATACTAGATAGGTTCCAAGTCCCTTTTGAATAAGACCTTAATTTGTTTTATAAATGATTCTAGTTGAATAATTTCTCATGCCATTAGCACACTATAAAAATGGGTCAACCCTAAGGAAAGGTTTGATTTTTAAAAGTAACCATTGTTGGGAGAGGATTGGTTCTGACTATATCAGGTCAATATTGACTAGTGATACTAATCAAAATTGATGGAACCAACTTGTGTACATGTGGACTGAATTGAGTGTCTAGAAATGTCAATGTAGGATATTTAGTAGGTTTGAAATATATTGTAAGGTTTTTTTAGGTGTGTAACATCAAAATAGAAGGGTCAAATCATAATATATCTTGCAATTGTGATAGAATGGCAAATTAGGACATTGTGTATACACTTTTAAAGCATGTTCTTAGTTGATTAGATGAAACAATGTATTTGTAAGATAAATTAGATAATGATTATCCTAATTAAGGGGGTTGAGTTGTATTATAATAACTACAATTTTTTGGAAAAGCTCAGAAAATAACTATAAGAATAAAATAAAGTTATTGTAGATATTTGGGAAAGTCTAAAATAATCTTAAATTCACATTAATCTCTAAATGAGTGCATTATGGAAGCTTATTGGGTGAGAAGCCAAACTAATAGGTCATTAAAATATCTTTTTTGTAAATATAATCATTGATTTTATGTGTGAATGCACGTGGGTCCACTAGGGAATGAATACAAAGATAGTGCATATGGGGAAGATGTTATGCTAGAGATGAATAATGTACCCAATAATGTTAGTGACACAAATTGCGTGAATTTACACATGAAATTGAATGTAAAATGGTTATTTTAAGTGATTTCACATAAATTTATACTTCTGCATGGAAACATGTTGCTAAGTAATCAGTCGATTAGATGAAACATGTGATTAAACATCCACAAGTGTCTCCTGCTAGTGGTCTAAAACTTGCAGCCTTAGTATCCATAATACATGAAAGGTTGTGAAATGAAATAAAAATAAATTTTAAAATCATTATAAATCTAAGTTATCCAAATGTATCTCTCAAAAAAATCATTAGTCTTCATAATTGTTTGATAAAATGTAGGCTCATATAATGGAAAAAGTGCAAAAAAATCAAGTGCCATTAGGAGATAATATAACGTCTTCATATTTAAAAAATATATAGAATATGGTTGTACATCCAAGAAAAGGGTATCTTTGTTGTAAAACCTACTAAAAAAAAGAGATAAAATTATTCCATTACAAATTATTGAAGGTGAGACAAACACAACTACATCACATACACCCCACTACTAACAAAGATTATATTTTGACTATACTATTTGGACTTTCAACAATTCAAGGAAATAATTTTCATTTCAAAATTTTCATATAAATATGTGTAAGAACTCTATAAAATCATATAAAAATGATACATCTTATCATGAACAACCATATATGCAATATGTAGACATTACTAATTCTCCACCAACTAGAGAAGATGACAGTGGATTTACAATTTCATGTGGAAATTATCCTTTTGTGACCTAAAAAATTCATCAATTTCATAAATTTTAAAGTACAACCAAAATTTAAATTTGATATTATAGTCTTACATGGTTTTGTTGTAAGCCAATAACGAATTTAAAATTTATACTATTGATACTATTGATACATCTTATCATGAACAACCATATATGCAATATGTAGACATTACTAATTCTCCACCAACTAGAGAAGATGACAGTGGATTTACAATTTCATGTGGAAATTATCCTTTTGTGACCTAAAAAGTTCATCAATTTCATAAATTTTAAAGTACAACCAAAATTTAAATTTGATATTATAGTCTTACATGGTTTTGTTGTAAGCCAATAACAAATTTAAAATTTATACTATTGATACTATGTTATAAGTGATACAATGTTTTTTATGTATACATGGTCCTTTCTAGTTCAATAGTTTATACTAGCTATTTTTGGTTTAGTAATTTATAAACATGATTTGAAGGATTGAGTAGTTGATGTTAGTACATAAATTTAAAATTATGTAATCATTTTGTATAACTAAAGTAATTCAACTTTGAATTATGAATCATAAAGTAAGGGACATTACTTCCTATCAATTGAGACACTTCTTGGATTATTTGATGAATGCTTTGTTGTCAGTATATTTTGTGTTGAATGATCCCTTCTCATTCATAATCTAATAGTTATTTTTTTCATTCCTCTTTCAAACACTAGAATTGTGTTGGATCATCTCATAATCCCTTATTTTCCTTCAATTTTGGCCATTACCTTTTGGGTAGAAATAATATCCCTTCTTCATTTATGAAAATTGCTCTAATATGTAACATGCAATCAAGAAATTGGATACAATCATCCTTAGTTCATCTTAATTTATTACATTATTATTAGCCCATTAATGTAATATTTAAATCAAATTAGGAACTTCATATATTGAATGGTTGTAGTATTTAAACCAAGTTAGGACCTATAGTGTTCAATCATTACATATTAAGAGGTAGAGGGGGGTTAATTATATTCATCATTGCAAACTTGTGCCTATAATTATGTTGGAAGAAGCTATTGTTTATAAATATTTTCATATCTCAATGTTTCAATTAGAATATAAAAATAATGGAGGAACACTACTCTTTTATTGAAGCACATGGTTATTTTTTTCCATACCCACTACAAAATTTCAGTTGACAAAACATGCCATTGAATATTAAAAATTTGACAATGCTTCATCTTTTACAAAGAACATGACCATATGTATTCGTATGTTAATTTTATAAATACACCTTGTAATTAAACCCAATTTATTTTTACAACCCTAATATGATAGAAACATATAAAATGATTTAGATGTTAAGATATGACATTCAAGCATACATATAAATGTAAAATACTGATCTGTATTGCAATGATTTGACAAGTGATATGTGCTAAATTTAGTAAGTAAAAAAAAGGTATGAGTAATTATATTTTTTGGGTGATTATATTATCATAATGGATATCATTTAAATGTAGGCGTATGATTCATCTAGATCAGGAACTGTGTTTTTGTTTACACATAGTCAATTCCATTGATCTAGGTCAATATCACTGGTCCATACCGACCTATACAAAAATGAGGAAATATGACCATATGCTCATATTAAAATGTATATGTATTCTTTTTATACATAATCCTGTACCTTGATGATGTTCACAACTCCATAAGTTAGCCTTCTTCACCTTGATACCCTAAGTGTACTTATGAGGTTCAGAAACTTGTAAAAATAGGGAAAGTGTAATAGGCTAAGTTGAACCCAACTACCCTCATTTTATGATTGATCATTGCTTACTTATTTGATACTCAGAGGAGGGAAATCAATCCATAGTATTTCTTCCACCTTGTGTGATTGTGCACTTGATGCTTCACTATATGTATGCATTTAATGATTTGGATTTGATACTTGATGATGATTGATTTAAATTAGATTTAGTTTGTTTGATACTTGGATTGTGACTACTCATAGTGACATATTCACAATTTGGGAATGATATGGGTTGTTTTCTTAATGTGACATAGTGTATCAATTATTACTAGATAAGTTCCAAGTCCATTTTGAATAAGACCTTAATTTGTTTATATATGAATCCATTTGGGTAATTTATCACACCATTGGCACACTATAAAAATGGGTCAACCCTAAGAAAAGGTTTGATTTTTAAAAGTAGCCATTGCTGGGAGAGGATTGGTTCTAACTAGATCAAGTCAATATTGACTAGTGGTACTGATCAAAATTGATGGAACCAACCTATGTACATGTGGACTAAACTAAGTGTCTAGATATGTTAGTGTAGGATATTTAGTAGGTTTTAAATATATTGTAAGGTTTTTATAGGTGTGTAACATCAGAATGAAAGGGCCAAAGCATAATATATCATGCAATTGTGATAGAATAGTAGATTAAGACCTTGTGTGTGCAATCAATTCATGTGTAGTCAATGTGTGCCATGCTTGTCATTATCAAGTACTTAATACCAAATTTTAGTATCTAAAAATGCCTCCCTTTTATTCTAGTATTGAAATTTATAGAGTAATGAATAAAAATGTACTTGATTGTGTACAACATATTTTATCTTTTATATGAAGCTTCAATTGTGCAAGTCACTCAATAGAAGAACCTACAATCATGTGTAGTCAATGTCCATATATTGACAATTTTAATTTGAAACTAAAATTTTATAAGTTTTTAAATAGAAAATATTAGAGCACACCTATTTTTCGGTGAAAACCATGTTTCCATTATAACTTTTTGGAGATGATGCTTACTTTTTAAAACAATGAAAAAACTTGTTCTTATTTACTGAAGCATATGGAGAGTTGGCATGCTTGTTCCCCAATTTTTTTAACTATGAAGGATCTTGGGTTGGAAGATAACATGTCCCAACCCTCATGAATGTGGGGATAAGTACAGAATGTACTATCTAAAATAACTGAATAGGTAAGAGAGAGAAACATGTGATGGATTTGATTAAAGCAATCTGAATCAACCACTACATATGCCTTATAGATTTAATCATATAGTGTCACTTAAGTTCACTACGTGTAAAAAAAATACATGATGAAAAAGGAATGAAAATTGTTTGTGCCCCATCATGAAGTAAAATTTCATTGTAATGTTTTTCTCAACGTATAATAGAATGCATGATCAGAAGAGAATGAACAATGCTTATGTCCCCATCATGACCATAAATATGATAAGTGTCAATTGGAATGACAATTATTTTCCATATAAATATAAACAATATTGTTGTGTATGTGCATGAACCAATATCATGCCTCCTAAATATGAAAGTGTGTATATGTACATGAACCAATATCATGCCCCCTAAATTTGTACAAAGTGATATAATGTTATACACCTATATGCTAAATCTGAGAAGCTATATATTAAAAGTATGTGTATGTGGAAACCTATAATCCATGTTTTTATAAATTGTATATATATGCCCATGCATATGCACCCAAGTGTGTATGAATATGTACTTAAGTTTTTGTAAAGTGAATATGAATGGCATATGCCACCATAATCTATACTAGTGTGATAATATATATTTCAATTTAATTTCATACTCATGGAGGCTTATGTTTTTATGATAACCACTATAATACCCCCATTTTATGATGAGGGATGTATCATGTACGTCACTCATCTATAAAGAAGAGTTAACCATATTATGTCATGTATAAAATAACATCATGTACTATCATGTGAGCAAGTGGGTAATATTCCATTATAATAATTTATATGTCAATCAAGGCATGTGTGTAACATATGTAATACAAGTCATATAAACGTCATGTCTAGATAAATGTATCAAGAGAGAACATAATTTTAGGATCACTAAATAAGACTATGTAGTAAAAGTGCATGATATAGATCATGACACCACTCAATGTCAAAAAACTCAAAAATCAAAACAAGCTCAAGAGTTAGTATCAAACATAAGGAAAAGGGTTGAATACAAAGGACATAAATATGTCACAAAAAATAAGGCTAAGGTCCACACAAAATGAGGACATAAATATGTCACAAAATAGGGACATCAAAGATGTTGCATATAATAAGGCCAAGGGCCACATGTGAGGTAAACAAAGATGTTGTAAACAAGGGACACAAAATATGTCACATCAAACAAGGATAAGGGACACATTCAAGGGACACAAAGATATTTAAATAAGGCTAAAAGGACACACATAATAGAAAATCACAAAGTAGACTATCACATAAAATAGTAATATCATCAATGGAACATAGAACAAGGGAACTAGTCTATACCATCCACTTGGATCAATGCCACATCATAGTATATCAACATATAATGTATAAATATGTAAAATATGAGTAAATAAAAAGACACGTGTAAGCAATATAGGTATCTCAACATGATATAAGGTCATCAAAAGATATAACTTGTAATAGTGAAACCTATAGAATAAGATGCCCCAGTATCGACATGGTCACTGGGTAGAGGAAATGCCCAACATATATATGTCTATGCATAATATATATGTCCTACATCTCAATTATACACTATTCAATGAATGTATATAAAAATAATATGCTATCTACCAAATATGTGATAAATAACATATAAAAATAGTGAAATCTAATAAGCATGTCATGCTTAGATCCTGCTTTTTATATCTTTTATATTTTATTTGATTATTTATAACTTGAGATTAATATTATTTAGGTTCACCTTTCATAAGTCATTTAGGTTAATTTAGGCTTAACCTAAGTTTATTTTATTTGTGTATTTCTTATTATGAGAAATTCACTTTATCTCAGATTTATGAGGTGTTACACATTTTTTTGTCCCCTTGTAAGGAATATTGGAGTTAACTTCCTCCACACTTATCACACACATCCAACTCACTTTATGGGGATTAGGTATATTTTAAATACACTAATAATGTTGTGAAAGTCATGATGAGATTCTTTATAACTCCCTCTTTCTTCCTCTAACTTTATTTATTGAGCTCTTTGTTGCTGTGGGTTTGATACAAACCCAAAAAACCTTACATAGTAGCCTCTAATATTTTAGGATCTCAATGGAGGTGAACTCCACTCTATGGCATGAGTTTTAAGGTATTGGGTTTTACAAATCAACAATTAACCTGGATGGTTCATAAATGGATGTGAACCTTATATCTACTTGAGGTGTATGATGATGGATTTATTATAAAACAAGAATGACTTAAAGAAACCACAAATGCAGGGAAGGGTAAGGAAGAAAAGAGAATATATAAACAAATAGAGTGGATTATTTCTAAATGGCTTTAGAATAAGGAAAAACACCACAAACTAATGTTTGTAGCTTGAAACTTTGGCACGTAGAATTGGCAAACATAGTAAATAAGTTTGAGGAACAAAAATGGAATTAACTAAAAGTTATTCGATAAAGATTTCTATTACTGAGATTGTTATTGCATATCTTAATAAAATATTATAACCAAGACATAAAAAACACCTTCAACTAGATATATCTTAGTTTAAGAAGTTACATCAAAATGGTGCTTCTACACAAATCTAAATATTAACCTAGCAAACCTGTAGTATGAAAACAAGATTTATCAATCTCAAATTGTTACTACACATTTTAAATGGAAAAAATATTACTAATTAGCCACAAGCTACTTGAAATTGATATAACACAAAAAATAAATAAGCTACCAATTATATCAAAACACATAATTAATATAACACAAAAATGAAAGAGTCAGTCATACAACATAGACTTGTAGAACAACCTGAAGGATTTCTTATATATATTGAATGTCAAGATTTCTCCTCCCTTTGAATGTGGCAGATACATGTATATATAGGCTTGGGATGGGGAAGCCTCGTCTCTCAAAAAAGGTTCAAAGTTTAACCACCATTGGGATATCTCATGAAGAGTCATGCATGGCATACATGGCCACGACATAACCAATAATTCACAAGAGACAACAATTGTTACAATAAAATCCTATTATAATCAAATAGTATAATAACAAATAAAATTACCCATGAGGAGGAAGTTGTATTTGTTGACACTTGGGCTCCCGTAGCTATTGTAGTTTTAGCCAAGGTTGCAACTATGGTTAGATTTATTGTTCAAGAAGAAATTACAACTAAAATAGTCAATGAAGGTAAGGTAGATGGGGACGACTGCTTGCTTGATTGAATTTATAAGTAGAAAGTGTGGCTCACCTAAAAATCCATCTCAATTGCTTTAAATTCCAACATAGGTCTTTGAATATCTAGAGGATTCTATCCATCAAAATTTTATGTGATTTTAATGCGGCCCCAAGATCCACATAAAGAATCTCTATTTTAAGGACCTTATTTCTGAAAAAATTATCAACTGCAAGAAGTCATCTTGGGTCTTTTATAATGTTCCCTTGACCACTGATTTTAACTATTTGCCACTGTTTGAATAATATATTCAAAGATGGCCCTAAGGACCAATTCCCTATTTTGGTTAATCACACCATTGATCCTCGTTTCCCCTAAAATTGTAATGGCCTAATCTTCATAGTTGATGAGTTGTATTACCAAATTTTGTATCTCTTGATGCTACTTAATCAAGCTATCTCTCTAAGCAGCTATGTAGTTCACGGCCCCTGCTCCATCTAGAGAAATTATTAGGCTCAAGTGATCACAAGCCTTGTTTCATGCTGTTTGGCTTAAGAAATGGAGTTTGGCCTCCATTTGCTTCATCTTATCATCAAGGGTGTATACATATCCTCACTTTTGTTGTGATTTCCTCTTTGCATTCCTTATTAATTGGATGATATCATACAAATTTTGAGCCACTCCTACATTATCTATGATATCCATCAGAGGATGTATAATACTTATTTCTTATAGTGCCTCCATGGCCTAATCATATCCTTTGAACATTTATTTTATTACTCCCCCTATTGAGTATAAAAAAGTGTAGGGGTCTTATATTCAATTTCCTATATCATAGGGGATCATTCTTCTTCTCTTGGTTAAAGAGAACACATCTTCTCTTTGTTCCAATTCTACCTTCTATCCTTCAGCCATTACGGTTTTCATTTTGACCTTACTTAGTCTTAATTTATCTATCAAAATTAAAATTGACTATTGGCTCCTCAACAATAACCATGTCATGCCTACCTTCTTATGCTCATTTCATTTTTTGGATCTATTTAGGAATATTTAAGGCAAATAGTTGTTCTGAAGGTTTTGCATGTTCTGTAGGAGTGGAAGATGGGGATTACCCTAGGGGAAGCATGGGTTTGGTAGATGATATTTCTAGTTGAGGGAAAGGGGGAATAACTCTCCTCCATCTAATGACCTTCTTGGGGGCCACAGTGTTGATTATTATCTTACCTTTCTATGACCCCTTTTGTGATGTAATGGTGGCAAACTCTAGTTGGGCTGTATGGCCAGTTGGTAGGCCTAATTGAGTGGATTGTTGGGAGGGAATAACTGGGGAATCCATAATGGTGGGGGAGACCAAATATTCAAAATGCATCTACTTATTGAGGCTAGAAGACTGAGGGCTTGAGGAAATAAAGAATGAATAATTAGGAGGGGTATTGAGCAAATTTTACAAATAGCTCATTATTGATGTAAAATCAACCCCAACAAGGCCTTTTGAAGGTTGGTTGGGGGGAATCATATTTTTAATTACTGGGGTTAGGATAGGGCTATCAAAACTAGCATTGTAGTTGCATGAGCCTTGTTTGCTTGGCTTTAAGAGTCTAAAACATAAGGAATGGTTACTACAATACTAACTAAAATAGTATTAATTTCAATAATATGTGAGGATTAAGGAGATCATACACTTACCCTTTATGTAGAAATAATCAAGGGAAATATTATTATAGATATCATTATTGTGTTGAGAGGTGTCGACGTTAGAGATAGATTCACTAATTTCCTATGTGTATAAGCTAGAGGCTTCAACTCTACTTCATCTAAATTATCTCCACCTAGGTCCTAGAATAATTTAGTTGAGACTAAACTAGTATTCAAATCCTATTGTCACTTGAATGAGCCTCCTTTGGTAGCCATTCATCATCGAGATCACTTTCCATGGTCTCATTAATGGTCTCAAATAGTTATGTCTCTATTTTATCTTCCCATTCCTCTTCAGTGAACCACTCCTTTTCACTATTTGACACTTCCAAGGGTTCTACTTCTAGAGAACCTTTTCTTTTATCCAATCCTCCCCTAGACTTTTCCTTCATGAGAGTACCCTAAAGAGAAATTTAAGGAGTTCTCTAATTCCTCTTGTATACAAGGGGGGTCTAGTGGGAGTACAAATTAGAATGGGTGACGTAACACTAGGTGAATCTGATGGAGCAATATGTGGTGATGAAGTGAGAACAATAGTGGCTACTGGGGGTGAATATAGGGAAATGGACACTTGCCTAGGGAAAGGAGATATTGATGGAGGTGGTGGTGTAATGGTTTCTATTAGAGGTATGAATGGAGCTAAACTAAAAATAAGGGAAAGGAAATACTCACCTACTATAATGATGTGAGTGGAGGAAAGGGCAACATAGAGAATGGTCCACTGAACTGAGTTACACTTGTGAGACTCTATGTAATGGTAGCCAAATTAGGAGAGGTGGAAAATATGGTGGTTGATGCAATGGTAACCACAAAGATGGAATGTTGATGAGGTGCATGGATGATTCCCTATCCACTTCCCATAGGTTTTTATCTAGATAGACTAGCCTATTTTTGTCCTTGTGCTTCAACCTGTGGGAGGGATCCTTAAGGAGGTTCTACAACCCAACACTCCTTAATTCTCCTAGACTCCTCCTTAGTGGTTTCTGGATGATATTATATATGTTTGGATACCACTATGGACATAACCACCTTATTCATTCTTGTGTGGACTTATATATCATTCAAAACATTCATGAATACTTCATCATGTGGATATGATATGTGACCATTATCAATCTTCACATTTCCCCTGACTTTATTTAAGCCTTTATCGACCCTTTTTCATGGATCCCATTGCCTGTAAGGTGCCCACTTGAAATTATAGTGTGTTCTGATCTTGCCCACTGGTTGAAAATGCTCCCATCTGATGTATTAAATTCTACCAATGTTGATGGGAAGTGGGTGGACATATCCTTTTTTGGTATTTCTTAATAGAACATCTACAAAATTAGCTAGCTAAGCTATAATTTCCTATTCCACCACCTTATTTGGGAACAATTAGGGTAGATACATAGGAGTAGCCATATTACCCTCTATTCTAATGATGTGTAATCTTGATAGAGCCAATAGTCACCAATCATTTCAATGTTTATTTAGATTTGATAAAAAAATCTAATCATGTCCTTGCCATAAATGGATTGTTATACCATTGGGTATAAGGTCTCGATCAATCTAGTCATATTCTTTCTAAATTTTTATACATGAAAAACATTGAATTCATCATAAATTCAGTTCTTGGGATACTCAGTTGATTGCTCCTAGTTTTCTCAAAAGTTGAGTGAACAGTCTATGTTATGGCATCTACTAGATAAAACATCATATAGAATTTTTTGTCTAGTCTATTTGATAAATTGAGAGCTTGGCTGATCAAATTGGCACTAATGATTTCACCTATAACTATGATCTTGGTGGAAGTAAGGATGGTGTCCAACAGGGGAATCCAAACCTCATTGACATAAGTTATGCTAGTGAAAACATAGATTTGATTTAGTAAGGCCATATAAATCCTAATTATAGGCTTAAATATGGCAATGGGGATAACAAAAATAAGGCCATTAACTATGAAGGTACTAGAGTTACCAGCGCATTCTCATAAATTACTAGTTGTATTTATTGCATACATTCATGAATTGAATAGGGATTGATTGTAGGCCATTTTAGGGAGGGGGATTCTATTGTAATTTTTAAAGGTAGGCCCACTAATATAGGTTGATAGGGTGTTATGTTGGTATAAGTGCAAAATTTTGCTAGAAATTTAACCATTTACAAATAAATCAAATAATAGGTCAATGTTGAGCATTACCTCAGGGTTTTCCACAAGATTATGTAGGCCCACTACTTTGATTTCTACCAAGTCTTCCCTATATCTTCGTGTAAAGGTTGAGAGTTGATCCTTAGGGTTGTAGGGTTATGCTACTTTAACTTCCTCCCATATAGCATAATAATGCTTGAATTCATGGTTAAGTGCAACTTCATCTAACCTTGTATCTATGTAATATTCAGGTCCTTTGATGGAATATGCAGAGGGGGAGGTGGAAGATGTGAAACAAAAGGCATTATTATACACCTAAGATCTCTAGTTATCATAAACTATGAAATTACTTGGTCGTAATAAAGCTCAAATTCACACTTACAACTACTAGTTAAATGGTAATGTAATTATAACTAACTTTGTAGATTGCATATATTGCCTTTAGATTCATTATCCTCTGCTAAATTGAATGCATTTAGTTGGCCAATTCATGTGGATTAATGGAATCAATGGTCCTAGCTTCCTAAACTTTCTTCTATTTTCATATTTTGAATTTTCCTTGTGAAGTGTCACCCCTTTTGCAATCTTCATTGCTAGATGGATTTTCTTTCTTTTGCTCCAAATGTTTTATCATCTCTATTTGACACTTGTAAATTTCCCACTTTATCCAAAAGTTTCACCTTATTATTACCCAACCTTTGTGTTAGTTTAGGGACACATGGCATAATTTCACTATTCTACTAATTCTTGGGCCCTTTCTTTGCTATCATTTGCCTCTTTACTACCTTGGGCTTGTGAGATCATGACACATGGATGGCTATCATTGCTCTGTTGGTCTTTAGAGTGCTATACCCTCTTTCCCTATTGTACAGGATCTAAGTGAGTGGGATGATGACATGTGGATGGTTGTCAATACTCTACTTGCTTGAGAGACTTAGAAACTTTTTATAATTCTTTGATAACAACTGGCTTATAGGATCATGACATGTGGATGATTGTCACTGATTTACTGGTCTGAAAATTTTTTACACTAAAACTTTAATCTACTAGTCATTGAGTGAGTAGGATTATGACACATGGATGACTGTCACTGATCCCCTAGTCTAAAAATTTCATACACTAAAACTTCAATCTGCCAGTCATCAAGTGAGTGGGATTATGACACTTAGCAACATCACATGATTTTGCTTTCCTAAAAGTCTTTTTAGAAATTTCTAAGTATTGGAAAAGTCATGGGCTAATGGGCTATTTTTGGGTGGCATAAAACTTTTAGAACACTGAATTATAATGCATAATTCATTCTCTCCTAGGGCTTCAAGAGAGTTAGTGAATGCCATGTGGCAGGTTTTGGTACTTGGTAGGTGTCTAGGTGAAAATTAGGAAAAAATTCTAAGAAAATAATAACCTACACAAGATAAAACACAAATAAAAGACACTTTGACAAACATGAATGTTGATTAATTTGAAAGAGACAAAAATCAACATGTTTTTTGATAAACAAATGAACTTCATAAACTGTTAGAATCTGAATACCTTGGCAAACATGTGTGAAATAAATTCAAAGGCTAGAAATATACCATGAGACAAGCCTAATCATATATTTAGTTTGTAATAATAAAAGTGCTGACATGTAAGTATAATCTTTAAAAAATTAACTTTGGTCATCCCACCAGTTGTGAAAAATAAAGACTACTTGGCAAAGTGGGTCCTTGTTTAAAATAAAATTTAAATGAGGGTGTGTTGGGGTACAACAAATGAAACTCATTGGGAGAATACTCCAAAGTATTCAAGAACCCATAATATTTGGTTATAAATTATAAAGTGAACATGGATCATACCAAAAAAATATAATTAAACCAGAAACATGAAAGAGGCTCCCAATATTACATGCAACATACTAGC
The DNA here is from genome assembly GCA_037957365.1 of Torreya grandis. Classification (NCBI taxonomy): domain Eukaryota; kingdom Viridiplantae; phylum Streptophyta; class Pinopsida; order Cupressales; family Taxaceae; genus Torreya; species Torreya grandis. The sequence continues at coordinate 958,391 of JARHVA010002489.1, forward strand.
CTCACTCATACCTTAGATTTGTGTGGGAAAGTGGTTTTATTTTATCCTTGTCTTGAAAATTGGAGTAAACTGTAGGTTTCACAATGGTTTATTTGAAGCACAAACAAAAAAATTAGGGATCTCATGCATTACTCTACTACTAATTGATCATTTATAGCCCTGATAGAGATACCTTTGATTCCCCTCTTCTCTTTTAAACTTGCATGATGTGTGATACATTGATCTTATTTCATCGTATGAGTCTTTGATCACCTTTAAATTTATCTTTAGGTTTATTTGATCACTCTTTAAGATGATTTGGTCCTCTTTGTTTTTAGAACACGAATAAAAGAGAGGGCCAGGAACCACTTTGAAATGGTGTATGGAAAAAATAAAACTCATTTTTCCAGAATGTCCCTATGAGTAGCATCCATATCAATAGTTATTACCTCAAAACAAGTATTAGCATGGAAAGTGTGTTTATCCCAAGGAATAATTTTTTTTAATTAATTTGGATGAAATGATGAGAGAAACTTTTACATACCTAATAAAATTATTTAGTTGTGATATGACCATGGCCTATTTATTATTGTATACTTGAAATATAGGGGTGTAAAAACTTACAAATCAACTAGTTTGTGTACTCTACTTAGGATCTTGCTTCACTTACTCTCCCTTTGGGACTTGTCCTTATGGATTTATGATGTAAGCTCAAGCATGTATAAGAAGCATAGTAGATTGAATATCATTTTGATCATTCTTGAAGGAGTCAAACATGTTCTAAAATAAAAAACATCTACTCTAGACAACATGGAACTAATCTAAGGAAATAAAATACTAAACGAAGGAAAGGATAATCTATAAAGCATGAAAATAACCCTAACGATAATGAAGAAATAAAAAAATGAAAGCTAACTATGAAATCATTAAAAATTATTTTAATTTTACCTCTACTACAACACCCAGTGTTAGTTAGAGACATCCTCAATAGGAGTAGCCTTGAAGTATCACTTCAAAATCTACCTATTGAATAGGAAGGCTAGGCTATTAACTTTAACATCCTTCACATGGAAAGTGTTTTTACCTAAGATCACAGACACTTGATATCGTCTAATGCACAAGGGAATAAACTTGTCATGTTGTCCTTTCTTCTTGTGAGATTTATCCCATAAGAGAACTAGGTCTAAAATATGAAAGGCCTTGATCTTGGATCTTTTGTCAAACCAATTTTTAACAATGTCCTAGTGTTTGTTGATGATTTACAATGCTTTGGTTCTTACATCATTAAGATGGACTATGCCCAACAATCTAGACTGAATCCTTGGATCCTCTTTTATGTAGTAATGTATAAAATGATAGGTTGGGAGTTTAAGAGACATGGGTAAAATAGACTGCCATCTATATACAAATAGGAAAGGCTATGTATTAAGGGCCTATTTTTGTCTTTTCGTATCTATCCATAATGCAAATTTCAATAGTTGGTGCCATTCTCTTAGTTTGTCCTAGGTTGAATTATTAATGACATTCATCAAGTTATTGTTTGTAGATTCAACTTCTCCATTCCCTTGGGGGTAATAGTTTTAAAAGACTTGATTATTGTAGGCTCACTCAGAGAATTTAGAAAATTGAAAAGTCAAGCCATTTCTACCAACTAAATATATGGGAGTACCAAAATTGGTCAGTATATACTCCTCTAGAAACTTAATGACATCTTGAGCTCTAGAGTTCTTGGTGGCCACAACTTATGTCCACCTAGTGCAATAATCATTCACTGTGAGGATGAACTTATGCCTTATTGAAAAATTAATATTAATTACTCCAATGAAGTTAAGACCCCATTGTGTAAAAGGAAAAAACCTCAATGATAGGGTGTAGTGGTATGGTAGTATTCACCTCTCTCCAAAATAATTATCATTCACGGTAGGTCTTGACATGGTTGTGGATATATATAAAAATAGTGGGCTAATAATACCTAATTCTCAAGATCTTATGGGCTGTTGTGGTCTTAAAAGGGTGACATTGCCTAGTTTTTGGTGTAGGTTATCTAAGATATCTATAACTTCTTCTCTTGAGACACATATTAGGTATATGCCCTAATATTTTTTATAGTAAAGGAATCCCACTTTTATCATGTATTAGGGGATATTAAGCCTTAAAACTCACTTTTTTCTCTATTCAACTCAGGGGGCATGCTACCATGAGTAAACAATAAATGATCTGAGCATACCACTCACCTTTTGCAACTTAGACTTCATGTAATTATTCGATCTGAATACATGGATCTATTTCATTCATGAGTTGGATTATTCCTTAACCTTTCACCATCTTGGCTTAGTCTAATCTCCATATCAAACTCTTGTAGATTTTCCATCCATTTGCCTCTTGTTTTACCCAACTCATTTTAACTAAGGTTGAGCTTAATTTTTGAGTCTAAGACTATGGCATAAATTTTGTTCCTCAAGATATAGTTCCTAAACTTATATATAGACTAACCAATGCATAAATTTGCTTGTAATCATTGAATACTTCAATTTTTCATCTTTTAAATTAGTACTCATAAAAGCAATTGGTGTTCATTGCTATTCACCTTTTGGGTGAGTACTCCAACAATGGTATGTTTTGAAGCAAAGGAATACAAAAATAAATCATTGGTAAAGTTAGGACTAATCAATATTGAAGATTGAGTGATAGACATCCTGATGTCTTGGAAGGAACCCTTAGCCTCAACTATCCACTCTATCTTGGTGTCCTTTTTTAGCATGGCATTCATTGGATTGATAATTTATGTAAACCCAGAAATGAATTTGAGTATAAAATTGATTTTACCAAAGAATGATTTTAATTATTTTCTACTATTGGGAGGTGTTAGCTTTGAAATGGATTAAATATGTTTTAGATCGATGGAAATTCCATCCTTGGTGATGATATGTCCAAATAACTTGCCCTTTGTAACCCCAAAGAAACTCTTCTTTGGGTTCAGGGATACTCTGTATCTTATGCATCTATCAAATTTTTTTTGTAAGTGATTTTCATGATATGTTCTGTTTTTAAAAAATACAATGAGGTCATCCATATAGATGATGATACACTTACCAATAAGTCCTTGGAATGTACAATCCATGGCTCACTAAAAGGTTGCTTTGGCATTGATGAGACTAAAAGACATCTTTTTATAAGCACAAGTTCTCCACTTTGTGGTGAAGGTCATCTTCATTCGATCTTCTGCTTTTATTAGCACTGGGTTATATCATGAAAAACTCTCTTAAAAGGACTTCATCTTGGACCCACTAATGATCTAGATTACCTCATTTAGGGTAGGTAGAGGATAATTATCTTTCTAAAAGGATATATTTAGGTTTGTAAATGTGATGCATAGCTTTATCTCACCATTCTTCTTCCTAAATGGTACAAAGTTTGCTACCCAAGAAGAATGATAGGAAATATGATCTTAGTGTCCAATAACTTTTGAACCTCAATCTGGATAATGGGATTTACTGGTCTATGACTTTTCCTAAAGAGTATGATCCTTTGATTTAGAGGGATAATGTGAGTAATTACCCTAGGATCACAAGTCTTCAAGTCTCCATAGGTCTAAGAAATTACATCTTTATATTCAGTCAGTATATCTTTCAAATATTATTTCTCACCTTCAACACAAGGTAGGCTGATGTTGACATATTGAGGGTGTTCTTCATTCCCCAAATTATCTTTGACAAAATAAGACCGATTTGTCTTTAGTTATTTTTTATTTTCATCTTGCAAGTCTATGTCAAACATTATCTCCAAGGACACCATCCCCATTGGGATTCTATTTTCCTTGAGCTGCATGATACTATCATCCCCAAAATCTTATACTTCTAGATATCCAACATCCTTTTCATCTATAATTTGGTATTTAAAAGCCACACAATTATTTATGAATTGGAAAATATGCTGATCATCCTCAAAGACCTAGAAATTCTCTATATTTTTAGGGATTGAAGGGTAAGGTACTAGCTACATAGAAAATTTCCACATCTTAGACTGTTGGAGTTGTGCTAAGTTGGTAGTTGAGGCTACCAGTGTATATGCCACTTGGTTTTCTTCTCTTGGAATAAATCTGATGTTGAAAGCCTTAAAGGACTCAATTAGGTCCCAATATTTGTCTTTATATTTATTCAAATACACTAGATTGTATTGATATTTTCTTCTGATCTAGTTGAGCACCATCTTTAAATCACCAAATATCTGTAGCTGCTTGACATCATGCCTTAATGTAAACTATAGGCATAGGATCAGTGCTGAATATTCAACTCGATTATTGGTGTAAGGGAACTATAATCTATATGTAGCTAGGTATTGATTTCCATCTCAATCTGTTAGAGCTAACCCAACACCAACACCTTTTTTAGACTAGGTACCATCAAAATGGAGAGTCCATAGCTATGAAGGGATTTTAAATTTATGCTTATGAGGATCATGATCTATGGTGAATGCGTAAACACCATCATGTGAGGATAAAATGTTATCTATTTCATTTTTGGCATTATACTCTATAATAAAGTACTTCATATTTGGGTCTCTATCAAATTTGATTTGATTAGGCATTCCCTTCGATGGTAGCCACATATGTGAAAAATTAGAAGCCATGTACCCATTCAATGTTTTCAACTAATCTCGATTGAGTAAAAAACCATAGGCTTCTAAAATGTCAACTACTAGGATGTTTATGTACTATTGTACATGTGGCTCATAAGCCAGTTGTATTTGTAGTTTAAAAATTTCCCAACATAAGGTATTGAAGACTTATCCAATTGTAGGACCACTCTTTTCGACTTATATTGGGTCAGCCCCAATTTATTGTAGATGGTCATAGGCAAGAAATTATCTCAATCTCTTGAGTCCACCAGATAATTATGAATATTCTTACAAAACATTTTCAACATCAATAAGAAGTGTGGGACCTCAAGCTTGTATTTGTAAATCATTACATTTGTATGCATAGTCTTTGACTTGTCAACTATAGAGGATCTCCCAGTCAAGGCTTTGAGTAATAGTTCCATTTTCTCATTGATATGGGCTAAATAATGCAGAGTGATATTAGATTTGTTCTTCTTCATGTCTTTTATTATGTTGTATCCCACTTTTCTTTGTGATTTAGTAGGTTGTAGATAATCCTTTTCCTTTGGAGGAGGTGGATTGTTATCACCCCTTGGATTTGGAGGAGTAGTGGCATTGTTGTTAGGAGGCATAGAAGTAGTGAGAGGCTATGTTTTCTTTATATTGTTGTCACTTCTTTGAAATTAATGGGATGCATAAATCTCATTTGTGTTATCCTCTAACTCATTCTCATTTTCCATAGGGAATTTAAAGTCATAGGTATTAAATATCATTGTCATGATGAGATGACCTAAAGAATCATAAGGATATGGATTAGGTAGATTTTATTATATCTCTTGTCTATCCATTTCTCTTTGAAATATTTCAAAGACTATGCAGAATTCTGTGCAATCTAGTTCTCTATGTTTGGATGTGCTATAAACCTTACACCAATTGGGCAATGTTGCCTCTAAGATGTTTATCTCAGACATCTTGTTAGATGGTTGATTAATATTATTCCCTAGTATCTTGAAGGGAAATTTTTACCTCTGGGAACCAAACCCTAATTGGTATTCTAGCTGCCAACATTTCCCATACACTTTTTCATAGTCAATAATTCATCACTCAATTTCTGTACCATCCTTTGAATGGTGTCTATTTTAGCTTTATTATAATCATTAATAACACCTTGGATAATGGAAGTATTGACTGGAAATAAATATTTATTTCTATGGGGATTAGTTTTTTGGATAGGATTATTCAAGACATGGGCAATTGTATATGGGTCTGAGTTTGATTGCAAGCCACAATATTTTGGTTAGCATCTAGGATAGGATTTAAGTTGGGTAGGATTTATAAACATTTATCCCTACTAATCCAAGTAATTGAGGGTTCATTTTTATTTCAACCTCTATAGCCTCGACATATGTATGGGTCAAATCAATAACCCCAACTACTCTACATACAAACATTGTAGTTGTAGGATCTAAAGCATTTTTATACATCTCAAGAGCTAATACAAAATTTAGCTTATATGAGTTGTCTATTAGGATATAATTTTTTTGAAATCTCACATTGAATGTTGTAATGGGTTCATTATGCTCTATTTTCATGCTAGTGAAGAGCTGATACATAATGCTACAACTAGTGACTTGGCCAAATTATCCTAGAAAGGTGGTTTGGCACTCATTCTAGGTTTTGATTAAGCCATAAATGATATTAATAAATTAATCATAGGTGATATATTGTATAATAAAATGGAATAGCCTACAATATACATCTTCATGGACTACATTTAATATTATTAAAGCGGTCTTGAAGGCTTTCACATGCTCTTCAACAGTTTTGCCTCTTGAGGGAGAAAAGGTAGGGAGGTACTTTTTGGGATTTTTGGGTAGATCATGAACATCTTCTAGAATTTTAAACACATAAATAGTTAACCAAGGCTAAGCCATTAGATGTGGGAGGGGTCACCTATTTATATAATATGATTGAGCTCAGGATCTTCTCAAACCTTTCTATGGGTATGTAAGGGTGGATGTAGTAGGTTATTTCTAGAGGTAGACCTAGTCAATATTTTGGATATATCCAATGTAACTCAAGTGATATTTATGTCTTGGAAATGAAATAGGAATTCCTTATAGAGACAAAATAGGTTTACCTATTGATTTGGGTTTTATACACACCTAGGAAACTTTATGAGGTAGCCTATAACATTTTAGGATTTCAATGGGGTGAACTCTACTCCAGAGCACAAGTTGTAGGGTATTAGGTTTTATAGTAGCCTTTGGTGGAATGGTAGGTAACAAAGAAACTATTAACCTAAATGGTTTGGATATGGATGTGAATCCTAGATCTACTTGAGGTGTATGATGATGGATTTATTCTAAACTGGGCATGACTTAAAGAAACTAAAAATAAAGGGAAGGGTAAGTCAGAAAATAAAATCTATAAATAGAGAGCATGGATTCTTTCTAATTTGCTTCATAATAAGGATAAACAACACAAACTAATATATGCAACTTACTACTTTGGCATGCAGAACTAACAATCATAGTAAAGAAGTATGAGGAACACAAATGCAATTAAATAAATTTTATTAGCTATAAATTGATATTAGTAAGATTATTGTTGCATATTTTAATAAAATATTATAACTAATACACAGAAAGATCCTTTGAATAGCTATAGCTTAGTCTAGGAAGTTGCATCAAAATGATGCTTCTACACAAATCTAAAGATTAACCTAGAAAACCTATAGTATGAATATAATATTTATCAACCTAAAATTGCTACTACACATTCTTAATTGACAAAATCCTACTAATTAGCCATAACTTACTTGAAATTGCTATAGCACATATCAAAGAAGTAAGTGACTAGTAAGATCAAAACACATAATAAACATAACATATAAATGAAAGAAACAATCATATAACACAAACTTGTGGAATAACTCTAAGGATTTATTATCTATATTGAATGTCAATTTAACCTCCCTTTGGAATGTGAGAGATATATGTATATATAGGATTAGGATGGGGATGCCTCATTTATTAAGCCATGCTCAATGTTTAACTACCATTGGGATATCTCATGAAGATTCATGCATGGCATACATGGACAAAATGTAGCCAATCATTTATAAGATGAAAAATTTGTTACAAAAAAATTCTGTTATAATCAACTAGTGTAATTAGAAAGGAAATTGTCTATAAGGAGGCAATTGTAGCTATTGACACTTGGGCTTTGGTAGCCATTACAGTCATAATGAAGGTTGAAATTGTGGTTAGACCTTTCATTTGAAAATAAATTATGACTAAAATATCCAGTGGAGGTAAGGTAGTCAGGGATGCCTGTTTGCTTTCTTGAATTTTCATGTATAGCATGTGGTTCACTCAAAAATTCATATCAATTAATTTGAAGTCCAATATAGGTCTTTTAAAGAGCTGAGGGATTATATCCAACAATTTTATATGTGATTTTAATGCAGTCCCAAGCTACACTAATGAGTCTATGTGTTAATGACCTTGCTTCTAGCAAAATTTATCAACTACAAGAAGTCATACTGGGTGTTATATACTATACCCTTGACCTCTACTTTGAAACTATTTTCTACTATTTGAAGAAGGTCTTGAAATATGTCCCTAAGGATTGATTCCCTAATTTGGTTAATCAAACCATCGATCCTCATTTACCCTAAAATTAAAATGGCTTGCTCTTTGTAGATGATGAGTTATAGTACCAAAATTTTAATCTCTTAATGCCACCTAATCAAGCTATCTCTTGTAGAAGCTACTTAGTTTAGGGCCCATGTTGCATTTGAGCAATTATTAAGTTTATATTATCATAAGACTTATTATAGACCACTTGGCTTAATAAATGGAGTTTGACCTCCATTTTATTCATCTAATCAGTAAGGGGTTATACATCTCCTTACTTGGGTTATGATTCCCTCTTTGCATTCCTTATTAACTAGATGATATCATACATATTTCAAGTCATTCCTTATACATTATCCATGATATCCATTGGAGGATATATAGTACTTATTTCTTGTAGTGCCTCCATGACCTAATCATAGACTTTGAACATTTCTTTTATTAATCCCCCTATAGATCCTACAAAAGTGTAGGGGTCTTTTATGTAATTGCCTATATCAGATGGAAGCATTATTATTCTCTTGGTTAAAGAGAACACATCTTCTCTTTAATCCAATTCTAACTTCCATCCTACCATTATGTTTTTTTTACCTTCCTAATATTCTTAGTTTCTCTATCAAAATGAAACTTGACTATTGAATGCTCAATAATAACTAGTCTTAATTACCTTTTTCTATTTGTTGCATTTTTTGGATCCATTCAAGAATATTTAAGGTAAATAATTTTTGTGAAGGTTTTGCAAATTATATAGAAGTATAAGATGGGGATTTACCTAGTGGAATCATGGTCTTGGGAGAGGATGCTCACAATTGAAAGAAAAGGGGAATAACTCTCTTGCATCCAGTGACCTTCTTGGGTACCACTGTGTCAATTATTAGCTTCCCTTTCTCTGACCCATTTTATGATGTAATGGTGCAAGACTCTTTTTGGGATGTATGGTCAATTTTGAGGCCCAATTGAGTGGATTTTTTGGAGGGAATAATTGGGTAAGCCAAAATGGTAGTGGAGACCAAATCTTGAAAATGCACATGCTTATTGAGTCTAGAGGAGTGAGGGCTCGAGGAAGCAAATAATGAATAATTAGGAGGGATATTTAGTAAATTTGGTAAATAATCCATTATCAATGTAAAATAAACCCAAAAAAGGACTTTTAAAGGTTGGTTTGGGGGCACTATAGGCTTAATTATAGGGGTTAGGACTGGGGCTTAAAAAATTGGCATTGTAATTGCCCAAGATTTTTTTACTTGGTTTGAAGAGTCCAAAGAATGAGGAATGGTTGTTACAGTACTAAATAGAATAGTATTAGTTAAAATAGTAGGTGAGGAAAAAGGAGCTCATGTATTTACCCTTTGTGTAGTAGCAATCATGGGAACTATTGATTCAAATATCATTGTTGTGATGGGGGTACTGAGGCTAGAGATAGATTCATTGATTGGCCATGTGTAGAAGTTAGAGGCTTCAACTCTGATTCATCTCCATTGTCTCCATTATCTCGATATTGGTCTTGGAGTAATTCATTGAGACTAAAATAGTCTTTAAAATCTTAGTGTCACCTGACTGAGACTCATTTTGTAGCCATTCATCCTCGATATCACATTTTGTGGTCTTGCTAATGGTCTCAAATAATGATGTGTCTATTTTATCTTCCCATTCCTATTTGGTGGACCACTCACTTTCACTATAGGGGTTATACCTCTAGATAACCTTTTCTTTTATCCAATCCTTCCCCAAAATTTTCCTTCATTAGAGAACCCTAAGGAGAAATTGAAGGGGTTCTCTACTTCCTCTTATATACAGGATAGGGGGAAGGTTCCAGTTGGAACGGGTGAGGTAGTAACAGGTATATTTAATGGAGTAAGAAGTGGTGATGAGGTGAGAGCAACATTGGTTGCTAGGGGTAAATTTGGGGAAGTGGACACTTTTCCAAGGAAAGAAGATATTTATAGAGGTGGTGGTGTAATGGTTTATACTAGGGGTATGAGTGGGGCCAAACCAAAAATAGGGGGAAATGAACGATAGGAGACTCACCTACTATACTATTGTGAGTGGAGGAAAGGACAACATAGAGAATGGTCCACTGGATTGAGTTACACTTTTAGGACTTTGTGTAGTGGAAATTGACTGAGGAGAGGTGGAAACTATGGTGGTTGATGTAATAGTAACCACTACGATGGAATGTTGAGGAGGTGAATGGTTGATTCCCTGTCCACTTCCTATATGTGCTTATTTGGATGGACCAACCTATTCTTGTCCTTGTGCTTCAGCCCATGGTCCTTAAGGAGGTTTTGTAACCCAATCCTCATCAATTCTCCTATCCTCCTCAATGGTATATAGATGATATTGTATATGCTTCGATACTACCATAGACATATTCACCTTATTCATTCTAGTGTGGACCTCTATATTGTTCAAAACATTCATGAATTCTTCATCATGTAGATATGATAGTGACTATAATTAATCTTCACCTTTGCCCTAACTCTATTTAGGTGTTTGTTGACCCTTTTTATTGGATCCCATTACCTATAAGGTGCCCAATTGAAACCATAGTGTGTTCTGATCTTGCTCACTAGTTAAAAATACTCTCATATAGTCTATTCAATTATACCAATGTTGATGGGATGGGGGTGGAAAAATCCTTATTTGGAATTTCTTAGTGGAATATATATAAAATCAACTAGCTAAGCTATAATTTCCTATTCTACCACCTTATCTAGGAAAAATTAGGGTAGATACATAGGAGGAGCCCTAATATCCTCTTTTGTGATGATTGTGCAACCTGGATAGAGCCAATAGTCACTAATATTTTCAATGGTTATTTGCATTTGATCAAACAATTTGGGCATGTCCTTACCATAGATGGATTGGTATACCATTGGGTAGAAGGTTTCAGTCAGTCTGGTCATATTCTTGTTTAATTTATATACATGAAGAACATTGAATTAATCATAAATTTAGCTCTTGGGATACTTAGTCGATTGCTTCCAAGGTTCCTCAAAAGTTGAGTGAACAATATCTATTATGACATCTACCAAATAAGAAATTATATGGAAGTTGTCATCTGGTTTGTTTACTAAATAAAGATGTTGGCTAATCAATTGACACTAATGATCTCACCTATAGCTATGATCTTGGTGGAAGTAAGGATGGTATCTAATAGGGGAATCCAAACCTCAATGATATAAGTTATGTTGGGGAAACCATAGATTCAATTTAAAAATTCCATAGAAATCCTAATTCTAGGCTTAAATTTGGAAATTGGGATAGCAAAAATAAGGCCCTTGATTGTGAAGGTACTAGTGTCACAACTCATTCCTGCAACTTACTGGTTGCATTATTTGCATACATTCATGAATTGACTAGGGCTTAATAATAGGCCATTTTAGGGAAGGGGAATCCATATTAATTTTCAAATATAGACCCATTGATATACACTAATGGGGTGGTGTGTTGGCATAAGTGTAGAATTTGCCTAAAATTTGGCCATTAACAAATAAATCAAATAATAGGTCAATGTAGGGCATTACCTGAGGCTTTGCCATAGTATTATGTAGGCCCATTGATTTGATTACCACCAGGTTTTCCATATATCTTTGTGTAAAGGATGAGAATTTATCATTAGGGCCATAAGGTTCTGCTACTTCAAATTCCTCCCACATAGTAGAATAATGCTTTAATTCGTGATTGAGCACAACCTCATCGAACCTTGTATAAGTGTATTACTCAGGGCTTGTGATGGAATATGCAAAGGAGGGAGTTGGAAGATATGAAATAGTAGCCATTATTATGCACTTAAGAGCTATGGTTATTTAAAATAGTGGAATCATTTGGTTGTAATAGAGCTCAAATTTGTGCTTACAGCTATTAGTTAGATGGCAATGTAATTGTAACTGACTTTGTTGATTGCATATATTGCCTTTCAATTCATTACCTCTATCGAATTGAATGCATTTTATTGGCCAATTTGTGAAAAATAATGGAATTAATGGTCTTAGATTCTTATGATTTATTATATTTTCATATTTTTAATTTGCCTTATGAAGTGTTACCCTTTTTGTGATCCTCGTTTCCAGGTGGATTTTCTTTCTTTTGCTTCGAGTGCTTCATCATCTCTATTTGACACTTGTCAATTTATCACTTTTTACAATAGTATCACCTTACTATTACCTAGCCCCCATGTCATTTTAGGGACAAATGGTATAATTTTACCATTTTATTGCTTCTCAATCCCTATCTTTGTTTCCATTTACCTATTTACTACCTTGGGCTCATATGATCATGACACGTGGATGACTATCACCGCTCTGATGGTCTTGGGAGTGATGTATCCTTTTTCCTTATTATGTAGGCTTCGAGTTAGTGGGATGATCACACATAGATGGATGTTGGTGCTCTACTTGCTCGAGAGATTTAGAAACTTCTTATAATGATTTTATAGTAGTGGGTTTATGAGATCATGACACATGGATGGCAGTCATTGATATGATGATCTAGAACTTTTATACACTGAAAGTTCAATATGTCATTCACCAGGTGAGAAAAATCATGACACATAAAGGACTATCATCGATCTATTAGTCCAAATTTTTCTTACACTGAAACTTCAATCTATCAGTTCTTGGGTTAGTAGTATTATGACACTTGGCAACATCTCATGATTCTGCTTGCCTGGGAGTCTTTTTATAAAATTTTAAGTGTCGAAAAATCTGTAGGCTTCCAGGATATCACTATGTGACATAATTTTTTTAGAATTTACTGAATTATAATTCATACTTCATTTTCTCATTGCTCTGGGAGAGAGAGTGAATGCCATGTGATAGGCTTTGGTGACTTGGCAGGGGTTTGAGTGAAAAGTAAGAAAAATTTCTAAGTAAAGAACAACTTTCACAAGCTTGAACATAAAGCAAGTGGCATCCAAGTATGGTGTCTTTATATTCATTTAGATTTTGTTTATTATAACGTCCTTGTCTTATAATATTTTTCATGTAATTTTGCAATTTAGGTGCTTTATCATATATTTTTAAATGGAAATCTATGTTTAACCATGACATGTGGCGTCATCTTTATGAAAAACAATCAAGACATTATTTTTAAATAAGTTTTTTTTAAAGAATATTTGTAGCAAGAATTTATATTCACATATAAACATAGGTTTATTTTATCCTTTCTTCAATTTTTTTTTTTTTTTTTGACTTTAATTCATAATTAGTCTTCATATGATTTGTTATTAAAAATTTGAAAGCTAATTAATCATTATAAAGAAAAGTAAAAAAACAAATGTCTTTTGTTTCTTGGATTTTTATAATTATTATTTGTAAAGAAATTAAATTTTCAAGAATTCTATGCCATTTAATCTTGGTAATAATATTTTTCTAATTTATGCATTATTATTTTTTCTTTTCCTCAGTTTGATAAAGCAAGTTTAGCACTTTAAGTCTATTTCATTGATCCAATTTTGACATTTAATGCCTTTTGTCATAAACATCTATTTAAGTATTCTTCTAAGTGCATAATGGATTTTAAATTAGCACTATTTTTTACATTTAAATAGTTTAAGTAATTTTTTTGGGATTAAAATCATTGTTTTATATGGATTAGGTGTATAAAATATTTTTCAACTTAGTGTTAAGGTTTGAGGGGTATCTAATCTACTAATGTTATCTGAAGTAGGATCCCCATCTCATCCCTTTTTTAATATCTCTTGGAATTTGTACCCTAGTAGATGGCTAGGTAAAACCTCACCATTGGACCAAAATCCACTTGATAAAAAATAAATTAATTTTCAAAGTGATGAAATTTATATTCTTAAATATCAAATAAAATGTCAAAATATGACCCTTACTGCTCTTCAAAACTCTTTTCATGAGAAAATAAAAACTACACAAAATTTTACTAAAACTTTGAATGCTAAACTTGTGTCTTTTGGGACTATTCATGCCTCTAATAATGTTAATTTAAATTGTGCTTCTTCTTATCCTAAATATAATATTACTTTACACCAATTTTTTTATAATATTATTTTATGCATTACGCACTTGTTGGATAATTTAAGAGGCGATCTTGGTCAACACAAAAATGACATTATTGAACCTATATTAATTAAACCTAGCATGAATTGTTTAGAGATTAGTTCTAATGCTTCTAAATGTAATTTTAAATTATATTTTTCCCCTCACCAAATGACTTTACACAATAGTGATTTTAATATCATATGACTTATTTTGATTATAATATTTGTCATGCTTATTCTTTAGTTAAAAATGGCAAAACTTGTGAGCATTGTGATAAACACGTGCATAATATCTCTAAAATTTGAAAATTACATCCATGCAAATCTTTTGATAAATCAACTAATGACACTTTGCATTATTTAAAAATCACTAAAACATCTAATTTTAAGGTTAAAATAATTTGGATCCTGAAACCTATGGTATATTTTAGAGACTTTGATGTTCTTATTGTGATAATTAGTCAATTTCTTCATGTAACAAAACATCTTCTTTGTCTTTTTTTTGATAAACTCAAAATTTTCATGTATTATTTATTTTTATGGTAGTAAGTGCATAGAGTTTGGGGATAATTCTATTGGCATTTTTCATAACATGATCATGTTATTGATATAACATGATTGCGTTATTTAAATTATGGTTCGACAATAATTGAGACATAATAAAATCATATTAATACATAACGTAATCATGTTAATACATAAAGTGATCACGTTATTTTAAAAATAATAACACAATCGTGGTCCTATTGTTTTGCACATTAAATCATGTAAACATATATAGAGTGAATCTTGGTTAATAGATAATGTGATCACATTATTATAAAATCAATAATGTGATCTCATACCTATTATTTTGCACATAAAATCATGTGGACATGCACATGAATCTAATCTTGGCTAGAAGATTATATTTACTACTCTAAATGCTTAGTATAAGAAAATATTTTCTTATAGTTTAAATTTATTTTAGTAAACATAAGAAATTAGGGTCACTCTACATTTGATAGAGTTAGTCTCATAGCTTCATGCCTTACAATGTAGAAAATAGTTTTTTTTAAATCTTATCTGGTTAGTACTTAGACATTTTCAAGGTCTAAGTGTTAAACTTAGGGATTTCAAGGCATAAATTGTGTAATTGATGTCTATTTTTGGTAAACATATAGTCATTTTTTAAGTTTTTGTGCCTTCCAAATTAATTTTTGGCATTTATAAGATTCCTAAGTTTGTCAAAATTAAAATTTTCAAACTACTTACTTTTAAATTAATGAAAAATAATGTGATTATTGTAGCATAGGTCACATTGATGAACTACACATATCAAATGAACACTTTTTGTTAATTTCAATTATTCATCATCCCTCTCTCATCCATGATCACTTCTACTCATATCTCATCACCCATAATCACTCTCTCATAATTCTTCATTGTCCTTAATCACTCCCTCATTGAACCTCACTATCTCTAGTCATTTATAATCATTATCCCTAATTATCCCTCATAATCCATAATCACTCACTCCTAATCCCTCATCATCCTTCATCACTCCCTCATTGACCCTCACCATCCCTCATTATATTTAATCACTCCCTCATAATTCCTAATCACTCCCTCATTTGCTCTCACCATTCGTCATCAATCCTAATTACTCTTTCATCATCCCTAATCATCATTTCATCATTCCTAATCACCCTCACCATTCCTCATCATTTATAATCACTCCCTTATTATCCCTAATCACTTCTTCATTGACCGTCACCATCCTTGATCATTTCTAATCATTGATTTAACATACCTAATCATCTCTAATCACTTCTTCCTTGTCCCTCATCACCCCTAATCACTCCCTCATTAACCCTCACCATCCATTATCATCTTGAATCACTCCTTCATCCTCCCTAATCACTCCCTCATTGATCCTCACCATCCCTCATCATCCCTATTGACTCCCTCATCATCTCAACTCAAATCCTCCTCATGCCTCCTCATCTTTAATGACTTCATCCAATACCTTGATGGTGGTTTTTTATTAGGTTTTAACAATGGTAGGAGCTACAAGTGGAGAATTGAGTGCTAGCATAAAATATAAGACATAGTGATCAAAATGATGTGGAGGAAAATTTGAAACATAAATTTTTAGCACCTATGAAAAAATATGGGACTATTATAAATGATGTAATTCATAATTGAAAATCCACCAGAAAAATAGAAACAAGTAAAACCACCATATCACCAAAAATGGATAGTAAATTCATGAGGATCACTAAGCTATGTGATTTGCTGAAACTAATCAATTGCTTTCCATATGAGGAAATTTTATGATCCAAATAATTACATTAAAGGCATTCTATTTATATATCTATTGATTAAGTTATCATAACAGAGAGGAAAATAATTTTCAAATGATTAGAATAAGTAGTCAAAGATTGGAAAGTGGTGCTTAATTCATAACTTTAATATTCAATCCAATGAAGAGTATCACACTATGAGCTATCTACTTGCACATATTGAGAAGTGGGTACAAGTTATCTAGCACTATAAAAAAGTAAGTAGATAATATATTATGAACCCAATGATATGGTCGATATTGAAAATATCTATACTTCCCCCAATAAGAAATTATATGAATTAAAAATATTTTTTCATTAACAAATGTAGATCAATTGTAAGCCAATACACTTCATCATTTCCAATGAAAGTCATAATAATTTAATTTATCCTAAAGTATATTTTTAAAAATTGAACTTGAAATTTATACATCATCCATAACCATACACTAGTGTATGACCTAGTGTAGGCCTTGAGAAATGGATCACCTATTAGTGTCACTTGGTGTATAAAATCAAATTTTTTAAAGCTACAATCATTTTTTACACTTCACCATTAGAGGTGTGTGATGTTTTAAATGAGGTAAACCATATATTTACCATTGATATATAGTCTATGAAGTAAACCCTTGAAATGTTGTGATAGATTGTCATGATATAAAATACATTATATCATATTTAGTTCATAAGCTTTCAATCATTAGTGCTAGATATTGCAATAATCTTGTCATTTCTAGTAAGAAGTATACTCTTGATGGTAAGACATAAATTTAATAACATACTTATGTCACCATATCATAATATGGTTTATCCAACAATAAAAAATACAAAATAATTGAACCATAAATTAGATGAATACAAAGATATCTTCCAGTCACCTAACCAAGTTCTTACATATTGTACACTAAAAAATTCTATTGACTTGATCCCTTAACTACGTCTACCTAAAACCTATTTATACACCATATCATTTATATATAATAAATAAATCAATTGGTAGATCCATGAAATCATGGATAATGGACACATCATGCCCAAATCATTGCCTTGCAGAAGCCCAATTGTGCTTGTGCCAAAGTTGTCAATCAATTTAAAAAATATTAAGAAGATTAAAGTGAACAAATATTATCCTCATATAAATATTAAGGCATTTTTATACCATATCCATGGTGTAGGTGTCTTTTCCAAAATTGATCTTAAGTTTGGGTATCATCATATTCATGTTGAACCTCTAGACATTTGGAATATAGTCTTAAAAACAAAGAAAGGATTGATTGACTAGTTGGGTATGAATTTTTTGTTAAATCATGTAGTGAATTCATTAATTGAGATGTTGAATGACATACTCAAGATATTTACCTATGTATTTTTCTTAATCTACCTTGATGGCATCTTAATCTTTAGAAAACATGGGATGAACATCTACACCATGCTGAACTAGTGTTTCATATTTTTTAGAAACATAATTTTATGATAAGATGAATAAATGTTCATTTTTCATGAAAGAGATAAAATATTTGGGAAAAATTACACACACAAAGAGTGCATGTGTGAACGTGACCAAGATTCAAGTCATACAAGAATGGGAAAAACTAAATAACTTTACATATGATTCAAATTTTATCATAATTAGAAAATTATACAGGAGATTTGTTTTTAATTTTTATCCTTTGAACCAAACTACCAAAAGTGGAACTGAATAAAGTTTCATTTAGTCAGTTGCATAACAAAGATAATTTGATGAACTAAAATTTAGACTCTATATTTTGTGTTAGTGCTTATGTTACTTGACTATAAATTTGAAATATCATCCAATTTACTCAGTAATTAAATTGACAATCATAAATTGGTATTGACAACACAATAAGCCATAGAAAAGAGTTATTTTATATTATAATGAATTAAATAACACATAATTAGAATCAAAGATATATTTAGAGTATATACTTATGTTAGTATGCGGGAGTGATTAGGGATGATAAGGGATGGTGAGGGTTAATGGAGTGATGAGGGATGGTGAGGGATGGTGAGGGTCAATGAGGGAGTTATTAATGATGATGAAGGATGAGGAAAGATTTATTATGGACCATGAGGGATGAGGAGGTAGTGATTAGGAATGATGAGGGATGGTGATAGTCAATGAAAGAGTGATTAATGATGATAATATTGAGTGATTAGAGATGATAAGGGATAATAAAGGTCAATGAGGGAGTGATTAGGGATGAGGAGGGGGTGAATAGGGATGAGTAAAAAGTGATTAGGGATGAGGAAAGAGTCATTAGGGATGATGAATGATGGGGATGGAGTGATTAGGGATGATAAGGGATAGTGAGGATCAATGGAGAAGTGATTATGGATGATAAAGAAGTGATTAGAGCTGACTAGGGATAGTGAAGGTCAATAAGAGAGTGATTAGGGACAATGAGGATTGATGAGATAGTGATTAAGGGTAATTAGGGATGATTAATAAGTAATAAAGGATGAGGGAAGGATGATTAACAAGTGAAATTAACACAAAATGGTCTTTTGATGTGTGTAGGTCATCAATGTGAACTACACTACCCCAATCACACCAATTTGGATCAAGTTCAAAGTGAGTAGTTTTAAAACTTAAAATTTGGAAAACATAAGACTCTTATAAATTCCATTAATAAATATGGAAGGCATAAAAACCTAAAAAATGACTATATGTTTACCAAAAATGGATATCAATTGCAAACATTATGTACTGAAATCACTACGTTTAATACTTAGATCTTGAAAATGCCTAGGTACTGATCATATTGGATTTTGAAAAAATATTTTCCATATTTTAAGGTGTGAAGTTGTGATACCAACTCTATCATATGTAGAGTGACCCTAATTTATTATATTTATTAAAATAAATTTAAAGTAAACCTATACTTAACATTTAAAGTAGTAAATATAAGCCTCTGACTAAGTTTGGCTTCATCTACATGTCCACATGATTTTATGTGAAAAATAATAGGAATGAGACCATGTTATTGATTTTATAATAAAGTTATCAGATTATCTATTAACCAATATTCACTCCATGTACATGTTCATTGCTTTAATGTGCAAGATAAGAGTAACACAATCACTTTATTAATTTTATAATAATGTGATCATGTTATCTATTAACATGATCATGTTATACATTAATATGATCATTATATTTTAATTTTAATTCAAAAATTATGCCTTTTGTCTTGGGAATGGCTTGGATTCTTGAGCCAAAGGCTTGGACTTGTCAATCTATAATCGAGTCTGAGAGTTCTGATAAGAACAACAAAATTTAACTTTGATCATCAAATACACTATGAATATTGATGTTAAAATTAAAAAAATTAATACCATCATAATGAGCATGTGCTCCTCTTTCTAAAAATATGATTTTTATAATTTTTTTACTAATTTAAGGTTTCAAACTATGTTTATTTCTAACTATACCTTTTTTATGCCACTACATGCCACAAATATACATGCCTATACATGTTCATGTAATTTGTTTTTAGTTGATCCAAGTGAAAAAATATTATATGGTTACAAACTAGGCTTACTTATACACACATTCAAAAAATAATTATTCTTCACTATTTTTGAGGTAGTTAGGCTCACCACACATACGACTATCCATGTTTTTGTCAGTTTTCATGGTCTATTTACTTGAAAAATTCATAAAAAAAAATTAATTTAAAAAGTATAAAAAAATAGGTCACAAACTATAATATCTTATCTAAATTTTCCCCAAAGGGTTTCAAATAATATTAAATGCTACTAAAAAAATGATGCACCTCACGACTATCTATCTACTCTATTTTCTTAAAAAAAAGAGAGTTTCTATTCAAATTTTAGATGTTTTACCTAGTTATACTTAACCATTTTAAATTTTTTTAAATGTTTTATAAACTATACTTGAAATGATACATTTCATATTCTTACAACATCTTCAAATTTGAAGTGTAGATATCTCAAATTATCTATAGAAGTTCAGATTTATAAAATTTTAAGAAAATCATGTCCACGGGTAGGCCACTTTTTGTCCCACAACTTTGTGCACTTACTTATTACAAAGGAAATATGATTTGATTGATGCTAATTATATTATGAATAACTTTTTTTTCTTGTAGGATTTCACATTTTCTGATGGAAGGTATCTTTTAGTTCGTTATTGTATTGTATTACATCTACTTTAATTACATTAATTATATGTAGATCATAATTTTTATGGCATGATTATTTACTTAAGAAAAATATTGGAGTAAGATTTTTTTTAAAGGTTTTGTTGATCATATTTATCATCTCCTTTATTTTTAATCCTTGTTCCAAAGTAGATTGACTTTCTTATCTAAAGATGCTTCTTGGAGATTGTTAATGATCACACCTTCATCCTTGCAAAATTTGTAGACACATTCTCTTGTTATTTATTCTCTCAATTTTTTTTTGTAATTCCTCTTGAAGGAAGTTTCCATAAATAAGGATTATTATTTAATGTTAACTCCCTTATTTATTTATAATAATTCCTCCACTTTTTAAATCTCAAATAAAACTTAAGGGAGAGTATTGTAGATTAATATTATTTAGGTTCACTTTTATTAAGTCATTTACGTTAATTTAAGCTTATCATAATTCTATTTTAGTTGTGTATTTTTTATTATGATAAATTCAATTTATCTTAAATTTATAAGGTGTCACACCTTTTTTATCCTCTTGTAGGGAATCTTGGGGTTACTTGCACAAGTAATTCCATCTACACTTTTCACACATATCCCTCTCATATTATGGGGATTAGGGACATATGGCACACACTAAGAAGATTTTCAAGTCATGATGAGATTATTTGTTACTTATTCCTTCCTCTAGCTCTAAATATTGAGATCTCCTCTTTCATTCTTCTCAATTGCACTAATATATCTTAATATGTTTGTTTATGGTTTAAACACCATTCTTATTTTTCTTTCTCTTGACATTTATTTGATATTATAAGTGTACATGAATAATTTACAAGCCTTATAATAAATGTGGTATTTTTATTTAATTTATGGTTTCCCCCCTCGATAAATCTTGTCTTACATTTATGATTATTTTTGAGGTAACATTGTTGCTTTATGTATTATTTTTCAATGTATGAAACACTATTTTCTATCGATCTTAACAAATAATCTGATATTTGTTTTTTGTATTTTTGAAATATTTGAAATTTGTGTTCATAAATATTTGAGTGGGTCATCCTAATTGGGAATCAAGTTTTCATATCCTATTTGTCCTTGAGATTATGTTTTTACATTGCCTCTTATTCCTTGCCTATTGTTTATCATGGACTTTCTTTTGCCCTTAGAGATTGTGTTTTTTGATGGTAAGCATCACCATCATGTCAAATAGTGATTAATCTTCATATATTTTAAAAAGTGAGATAATGATTGGTTGGATTTTATGTATCTTGAATTTGTTACAAATATTTATGTCCTAATTTGAAGGTTTTATACACATGATATTTTCACCTTTATCAATTTAATGATGTTTTATCTCATATGGTGTTGTTGGTGCATCAATCTCCTTAATTTCATGACTTAAAAGGGTGCATGGGGAATGGGGTGGGTTTGAATCATTATACTTTGCAATAGATATTTACATATTATTCTTTCACACCATCACTACTATCAGTTTGACCTCCTATAAGTTCTTATCCATCCTTCCTCTTTGTCTACTTTTCATCTAAATTTACTTGTTTATTTATTCTATATGGTACTGGCTTAGATGATATAGTTTAATTAATGCTTAATTCTTTCCTAAATTGTATTGGTCAACCTAATAGAGTTATAAGTCTATATTATAACATTTTACTATATCAACTTAGCTAATAACAATATATGCCAACTGACATCTTCCAAATGTATTAATCTAGCCAATACTATCGGCTTAGAGTTTATGGTTAGTTCTGGGTATTATAACCATATATATAGGGGTAATATTTAATTCATAATAATATATATCACATACATACACTTTTTTTGTACTTACATTTCTTCCCTAACGAAGTATTTGAGAGAGTTAGAGGTTTATAACCTTACCTTAGAGGTTTTGTCTTGTGGTGTCATTGAAACTCAATAAGAGATGTATTTTAGATTTCCTAACTAAGGACATATAGGTATTCATCCAACAATTTTATGTCTTCAACATATAAAAATATCTTTTAAAACTACACTTGAGCCAAAATGGGAGATTTAAACATGAACGGGTCCATCCAAAGGTAAATATTTTTATCCATACACTTGTTCTTTTACTTAATAAAATAGATGTTGCTTATTAATTTTTGAATGGATGTGTGTATTCTTGTTTAGGCTCATCCTTATACTGAATAAGTTAGTGTGTGTGTGTGTGTGTGTGTAAGGTTTCTTAGGCTTTCCATTTATGACCTTATGTTGTATAAACCCACATTTGGTTGACTATTATACCTTACCTTATTTACAATCACTTATCCATAATATAATTTAATTGTATCTATTTACAATCATTTAATTTACTTACACCTTTACAATCATTATTACATCTATTTACCTTTATTAATGTTTAGTGGGAGCGATATCCTTATATCATAGGCTTAGGATTTGGAACCTTTAATATTTACATTTGAGTCATAGATTACCCTCTGATAGGTCTATGTATATCATGGGTCCTTATCAGCTTTTCCAAGTATACATAGGCTATATTTTATTGACCTTATTCAAGTCCTGGTATATTGAAAGAAAGTGGATAGTTATAGGTCATTCTAGTCCATGCATAGATTCTAGAAAATTCGATGTGAATTTTATCCCACTTTTGGTTTGATTAGTTTCATATTTAATATTTTTATATTATTAGGTACATCATCAAAACCATCATATGAATTTTAATCTAACTATATCAACTAGCTTGATACCATTTTTTTCTTGATGGAAACTATATTAGATGACTCGATATAATTTTATGATTTTTGACAACTATATCAACAAGCTTGATATAATTTTATTTGATTAGTTTTTATTTGAAAACTACATCAACCAACATGATATAGTTCTGATTTTTTATTTATTTAATTACATACATTATTTTTTGCTTTCAATCTAAATCATATTTATTACCATTTTTGTTTTTATCATCTTAGAAATGTGTTTGGAAATTTTAAAACACATATTAGTTGTCATTTTGGGTTAAGTGGTCATCAATTTTAATTGAGTTATGGTGTGAGGGGTACTACCTAAATAATAAAGCCATTAAACAAATCTATATATGGAGTTTAGTTTCCAGACTCCTCAAGGTATATTGAAAATGCCTAGGGTTTTATTTTTTTAGCCTATATAAAGTATTTAAACCATTTGATTTTATAGTTCACCAATAAATAATTGGCCTTCGAAATTTATTCACAATGTACCTAAAAAATGGGATAATGTGGCAATGAGATAATGAAATACTTTGTAGTCAGTTCTATTTTGGGCCTTTTTCATAGTTTATGCAAGGGATCAATATACCTAATAGCCTAAACATCAGACACACCCAACTTAGTAATACCTTCTTATTCTATTCATGTTGACACTACTTAAATCATTATTTTAATTGGTTTCAAAATGTATTATCCAACTAATACCATTTAATTTTTTGTGACAATTACATCAATTAAATTGAATAAATTTTTGAATGTCTTTGTAACTGCATCAATTATGTTGATATAGTTCATCTTATCAATATATATTTTATTGTACCAACCAACCCAATATAGTTCAATCCATATTTCTAACTATATCAACCAACTTATTACAACTCTATTCTTCTTACCAACTGTGTCAACCAACCTGATATAATTTATCTTTATCGATATCATTCCAATTATATCATCAAACTTGATATAATTATTTCCTATGACCATATTGTATAGTCCAACTTGATACAACTTTATATTCTCTGTTTTAGTTCCTAATTGTATCAGCCAACTTGATTTAGTCTACTTTTAGAATTTTTATGTAATCAACTACATTGGCCATCTTAGTATAGTTGATTTTTTCTAATTTAATATGAAATATCATTTGGACCAATCTAAAGAGAAACCCATCAAGATATTTAAGGATTTTATGACAACCCTAATGCTATGGAACAAGCCAATTCCTATAGATTTCCAAAAAGACTTACATGCCTTATAAGTTTACTATGACAAAAAATTAAATAAAAATGATTTTAATATATATTACACTATATTCAAAATCTATGATAACAACCTTAAAAACACTAGACGAGGTCACTTACTCAAAGATCATGAATTTGAAGAAGAATGTGATAGAGTATACAAATGAAATAAAAATATATCTCTAAGAACATCCTAAACATTGGGGAAAGGACCCTATGGTTTTATATCAACTCATGATGGTACCCCATGTGGATTTTCCTCCTTCCTCTAATCATAAATTTTCTATAGGACTTGGGCAAACCAATATGTGACATACATATTCCTTTTTTCATCCACCATGCCTACTATAACTATTAACATGGAAAATATTGCTTTTAGTGGACCTACTCAAAATACACATATTAAAACCAATGTCAAGACCATATATAATACATCCCAACTAACCAATCAATCCTCCATTCTAATCAAAATAGTGCTAATTAATGATAACCATTTTAGGGTACACAAAAAAATAACATTTTTTTAAATTTAATTATCTTGAGGGTTTTCCTAACTATTATAGATTCTATCATGCTTATTTATTACAAATAATAATAAGGAATTGAAAAATCACAAAACAACTCTAATAACATAAATTTTTATTAAGTTAGTAATTACTAATTCACTATTATTTTAATTACATATTCATAATTATTTCAATTACATATTCATATAGCATGTATTGTTTATTTAATCATAACAATTATTCAATTGTGAAAATAAGAAATGTAAACATTCATAATTCAATACTTATTTTTAACCATATAAGATAATTAATAAATTATAATTACCTCATTCATAGATATAATAATTACGTCATTTATAGTAATACCTCCTTTCCAAAATAAATACAAATACAATGTAAATATACATAATCACCATGTTATTTCCTTAATACAAACAACGATAAAGTAAGAGATCATCATTGAAGCCGGCATAGACAATATAATATGTAGAGAGGAAGATTATCATAAAGGGATTTAACTCTAACCATAAAGCTTTTTATATCCCCAACACACCTCTTATCCACTAAGAGTGGTTCTTCCCTTCATGAGAAGGATATATATGAATTCAATGACATTAAAAATACCAATGTGTAATTAGATCAATACCATAGATACTCCATACAACACGATGCAAGTATGATAATTAACTAATGTAGGAATAACTACAATCCTAATGTATACATCATTTATACATTATGGTCATAATTATAGATTTAACAAGTTCTCCTTGTTGCATCCGAACTCAAAAAATTGTTAAGTCATAGTAAGAATAACTAATATTTATCTAATCACTTAGTACTCACATCTCACATTTCACAATTCAATCCCTAGGTTTCTCAAACCTACCCATCTTAATAATAGTTTGGCATCAAATGATCTCTAAGGAAAACAAATAACTATGATCTTCAAAAAGCATGCACAAAATCATGTTTTGCACTGGTGTCCCATACCACCCACCCAATGATAGTATCTCACTCACACTTTGATGAATAATAACCCAAACAATCTATTGATGTTATTTAACTATAATTTAAGCTTATAGATTATAGATAATGAACATAATTTGACATGACACTTAGTACTATTTTATTCATAGATGGAGTTTATAATAAAGAGTGAAATAATGTTTTAATAAGTGTTCAAAGGTATTTGTTTCATGTTATTTAGTGGGATGGTTTTGTGACATCTATATGAAGCTTCATCTTATCAAGAATTGGTTTTGGTATATATAAATTGGGGAAGAGGTCTAGAAAATAAGTAATCTCTATTTAGTAAGAATTAAATTTGAGTAATACCTCTATTTTCTTATTGTATTTATATTTATAATTAACTAACTAATTCTAAACTAAACTTGGGTTTCGTATTATTTCAAGACTTATACAAACTTAATTATTTTTATTCACACTACTATTTCATTATCTTTTGTCATTATATCATTTTATCTTGAATTCATCAAATATCATTTACAAAATTTTATGTTATCATCATATCTCTACATTAATATATTATGTAATTTTACTTGTTATTAATCATTTTCTAAATCAAACTTTAATTATAAGTTCTATTATTTCATTGAATAATCATTATTTCTATTATACTAGTTATGGAATATGAAATAACAAGAATAAGACTTGTATTAACATTCGACATTGCAGTTTTTTCAATTGTGTTTAACCTGCTCATGCTTCTACCTCAAATGAGGTAGTAGGAAAACTATAAAGCTTACAATAAAGATATATATCTCAATTTTGATAAGTGTCGTGATACATTATGAAGGTTCCAAACTACATATGAGCAATGGCGATGGATTAAAATGACTTATCTTAATGTTAAAATTGATTAGAGTTTCTTTCTTAAAAAAATTTCTAATGCACTTTTTTTTAATATTTTATTTATTTTAAGCATGATTACATGTATGCCAACAAAATTGAAATTTGAAACTCATAAATTTTATGATAATTTATTTGACTCTTGGTTTTTAAGCTATAATTACTAGTAACCACTTGACCATAACTTGTAAATTACTTAAGTAAATGGCTTGTAAATTGTATACATTAAATGTTGTAGAAAGATTATGCATATTACAATTATGTTTGACTACCTTATCTATTATATATATAGGCTACTTGTTATTTTATACTTTGGTTACTTTAATAATTATATATAAGCTACTTAATATTTAATGAATGGAAGTAGTTGTTAGTTGTGTTTTTTATAGAAATTAAAATCAATCAAAATTTTATTTTTATTCAATTAAATTATAAAAATCAAAACAAAATAATTAAATTATATAGTGGCTTAAACACTTAAATTTTTCCAAATTAAGTATCGTAATTATCTTTGCTAAATATCGACATAAATTCTATTATTTTTCAGTAAATCAACTATCATATAAAATCTACTTATATCCATTCAATCCATTTTTTGAATAAGTTAATTAATCAATAATAATTAATTTATCATGCACATAATATCATTAAACTAATTAAAACCCCATAATTTCCAAGTCACCAAACCACTTCCTCATTTCTCTCAACCATGTCCTGAGTCCCCTAACCATTTCCTTAACTTTATGAACCAATTGTTGAGTCATCATTGAACCTTTCAATTAAATTGATGAGTCATTTAACTACATTGACTCATTCATAAGAATATTTCAAATACTAATAAATTTACCCACATTTCTTAACCACATGAGTCATTTATCTTTTTCCCTTGGATGAGGACTCAAATCTGACTGTCTAAAATTAAGATAATCTAATAAATCTAAATATTGCTCAACCATCTATCTTCTCACCCAAGAGCCTATAAATTTAAGTGTCATACTCAATTGTAAAAAAATCATCATTAAACTATCAAAGTACTATCAAAATTTTATTGTGAATCCATTAATAATAAAAAATATTATGTCTTTACACTGTTGAAATCTACTTTACATTAGAGATTGAATTGAGCATACACATATCATATTTCAAAAGAGAATCCAAGTTTAAAGGAGAAGGTCATCATGTTGGTAAGGATGAAGGTAGTTGTTATTTTCATAATCATTTAAAGTTACATAGGGACATTTTTTTACATCTGTTTCCACTCTAGTTTTATTTATTCTTTGAAAAAGCATTGCTTCTTCTAATAAAAACACCATTTCAAAGAGGAGAAAATGTAGACACCTAGATTTTGCCACATTTAGTGTCATAATTAACTTTACTAAATATCAATATAAATTCTATTATTTATCACTAATTAAACCATCATCTAAAATTCACTAATATCGTTTCCCTCTTTTTTTTGAATAAGTTAATCAATTACTAACTCTAAGTCACTAGAAATTTATAATTCCTTGATTTATGGTTCAATTCAAACTGTAAACCTAAAATTAAATATTCATACTTAAAAAAGTTGTTAATATAAGGAAAATTTACATGATAAGAAAAAATATAATATTTTTTCCTAAGGGTATAAAATTAAGATTATTTCTCTACATACCTACTTGGAATGAGCTCCATTGAAACATAATGTCCAAAGGCAAGCTTGGTGATAATCTAATTTTATTTGTTTTTAGAATTGGGATTAGTTGTAAGTGTGTAAATGCATATGTTAGTAGAAATCACATCCATATTTTCATTTTTTGTATTATATTTAATGGTAATGTATTTCATTTTAGATTGGTTATCACCTCTAATTTTATTTTCTATAACCCTCCAAGATAACAACATATGGAAGAAGTTCGTGGCCATGTAACCATTCAATGTCTTTGACCAATCTCACCTAAGTAACATGCCATATGATTTAGGAATATCCACAAATTAAATGACTATGATAGTTTGGATTATAGGTTCTAAAGTTAACTATATAAGGGCATTTAAAAGTTCTCCAGTCACCTTGACCTTATATTTTTATAATTAAACAACTATTGTTTCAAATTTAATCAATTAGAGTCTAATTTTTCACAAACTCCTATAGGCATGATACTAGTTGAATCTCTAAAATCCATGAAATAGTTTTGTACATTTTTATTGAAGATCCCACCTATTAATAGAAAAAGGGGGACCTTTAGTTTTGTTCTTATAAATAGCCATGTTTCCATCTGCCATGTAAAAGATATTGAATCAAGGTTATATATTAATGATTTTAAAAGCAAGTCATGTTGTTTTATGATTTAAACTTAACTTATGAAAATCAATATTAGGATTGATTTTATTTATATCATTAGACTATATTATAACCATATTTTTTGAGGGTCAAATTCAAATTAGTTTCCATCTGCCATTTAAAAAAAATTGAATCAGGTTATACATTAATGATTTTAAAAGCAAGTCATGTTGTTTTATGACTTGAACTAACTTATGAAAATAAATATTAGGATTGATTTTATTTATATCGTTAGACTTAATTATAACCATATTTTTTGAGGGCCAAATTCAAATTAGTTGGAGGGTGTTGGTCATACCCATTTAGCAAAGGAGGACCAATATTTTCCTTAAGATTAAGAGGTATACCCAAGTTATTAGGTGGTGTAGAAATGGCCAGTGGTTTTTATTGATATACCTTTGTTTTGAATGAATAATTATATTTCTAATACCATTAAAAAATAATGTACTTTCTTAATTTTTTTTTGGTTTCGTGCTCTCTTGATTATGGCAATTAAATGTATATAACATCATGGCAATATTGGGTACATTTGATGTGCTAAGATTGTTAGACATGTTGGTTATGTTTGGATGGTTTGGGACCACTTCATATCCTTAATTTTGGAATATTTAAAAATAATTAAAAAAACTCAACATAGTCAAACTTTTTTTATTGGGTAGTACTATGAACCCTGCACTAGTTAGGCAAAGCCAATTCATACATATTAATTTTAGGTAACCTATTTTGGGAAGGATCAGTGTTGTTTGGAAAATTTTCTAAGTAATTTTACATTTAATATGTCAAGTATTGATTTTTATTTTTCCCACTGGCATTTCCAACTTATTTTTGTAGATTGATAAAATAATTGCTAAGTTTCTATACCATAAACTATATTATATATAGCTTATTCTTTGTGAAAATTTGTGGTTTTTTTTGGTGTTATTAATAGCTAAGATCAAGGATTGATTTTGGTTTTGTGAGAAAATATCATGAAACTTAGTGTTTAGGAAACT
The DNA here is from genome assembly GCA_037957365.1 of Torreya grandis. Taxonomy (NCBI): domain Eukaryota; kingdom Viridiplantae; phylum Streptophyta; class Pinopsida; order Cupressales; family Taxaceae; genus Torreya; species Torreya grandis. Next base: position 988,791 of record JARHVA010002489.1, read on the forward strand.
GAATTATTGATTATTAATAACATGTCTCAAAAGCAATATATTTGTGATCAGAACAAGATTAAGAACTAATGTATTTTGATTAGCATTAGGAATGGAATTCAATATTAGGAAATTTTTATTGATGTTAAGAATGGTGTTTAAGATGTATCCTTATGAATTTAGTTAGTTGTCGATGTTGATAACATCTAAAAATTCTAGTAGTAAATAATTTATAGATAGTGCATGCTTAAGGAACATAATGGTCATTTACATGTTTTTGTACATGTCGAGAGCTAATGCCATACCATGTTGATATAAATTAATGATTAAACTATAAATAATTTTAAATATTACATTGAATTCTTAAATTATCTTGTTGGGGTCCCCTTTTAACACTAGAAAACTACTAGTATAGAATACCATGGTTAGTTACTTAACCAAATTTGGCCAAAATGGTAGTCTGTAGTTGGTTCCAACAGTTATTGGAATTATATAATAGATTGAGAAACTAATAATAAGTAGCATATTAAATTATAAATAAAAATAGTTGGTGTGTAACATATTCATGTTTCACATTTATTAGTTTGAGGCTAGACTTGAAGGATTTAATATGCCCCTTGTACACATGTAAAATTAGAGTTATTGCAAATAAAAACTAAAAATGAAATAAAATTCCTAATATAATGAAGTAATATAACTCCAATTGAGATTAAAGGTAAATAAACTCACCTTCACTTATTGTGAATATCCTCTTGTTGTGCTAATTTTCTCAAATTTATAGATGATATGGTTTCTCAATTCAACACGTGCAAGCATTCTAAAATGTCCCCTTAGACTAATGATGATGGATTGATTATATGAGAGGATGAATTAGATTAATTTGCTCTCTTGGTTTATTGGAAATGAGGGTGAGGGGTTCAATTTATATATTTTTGATACGGGAAGTGGATGGTTGTATTTTATTTGAGATGGAGAGCTATGATTTAGTCAACATCTTCATTCAATGAGGGGAGTTGGCTATTGGATGAATGATGTTGAGAATGTTAAGAATTTATTTTATGAGTGGGATTGATTGATCTTGTTTATTAATTTAGGGATTTGAGATTTTGACTAGAGATTGAGTGATGATAGATTGGGTGACGTGATTTCTTGGTTTTTTCTATATTTTGGATGCACATGGATTTTATTATTAGGAAAAATCATCTGAATAATAATGATTAATTAATTGATTAATCTGATGTTCGATTTTTGTGGGATTGGGTAAGGTCATGATAGAATTAGGAAAGTGTAATTAATTGATTGGGGGTAATGGTGTGGTTAGGGTATATAAACTAGAGATGTGTTGGAAACATGATTATAGTTATGAAATTATAAGATTAGGGTTACAATTGAATGTGATAATAGGATTTGGTATGTAATAATGGTATAATTTGGATTAGTAATATTAGGGTTGATTAACATATGGATGATGATGAATTAATAATAACACTAGGGTTTAAAAATTAGAGTGTCTACATTTTCCACCTCTTTGAAAGGGTGTTACAACTAAAAGAAGCAATAATTTTTCAAAAAATGTAAAAGAATAAATGTGGGTACACTAAGATTCCCCCAGTGGCATGATAGTTAGGGAGATGAAAAAAATCAAGTGATGATTTAGTTGAGATGATGCCCCTTAGAAGGGCATGTAGGAATGAAAGACACATATGGTATTTCAAAATGAGAAAGAGGGTTAGAATGAAAGAACATGGATTAAAATGCAGGGGTGGGTGTGAATAAAGAAGGGTTGGGTCTCATGTATAGTATTATGATTATCAATATATATATTTTAGTGGATGTTATGTATAGATGATATTAATGCACTTTATCTAAGGTTTACATGATTTAATTTGTTTTGATTTCCCCCAAGAAATGTTATATGCAAAGGGGTGGGAATGGAAATGATATATCCCAATGAAGTTATGAGATTTGATGTTCCCCATTAAATAATTTATGTGAGGGGGTTGGATTAGGAATGATATATCTTGATAAAGTTGTTAGCTTTGATTTGATGGATTGTTTAGAAGTGCAAGCATAAATCAAGGAGTTAACCAATTATAGATTTATTATTTGATGATGAAGGCTCATGTTTATGAATATCATGGATTTTATGTTTTGTTGTAGATGTATGAGATGATGTAATGGAACATGTTACAATTATGTAAAAAGATCTCATTTTGTTTTAGCAACCATATTTTTGATATGTCAGACGACAACACCATGATATGGAAAACCATGATGACATTATTGCAATATACCACAAGATTGACATTGAAATAAAAATAAAAAAAGAAACAAAAAATGAACAAAAAGTAAGATTTAAAAAGAAAGTAACAAAAACACATGAAAAAAAAGTTATGATTTGGCCTCTATTAAGTTAAAACCCTTAAGACTTGGTGATTGATGAAACTAATAGGATTGGGAATGATGTATCCTGATAAAACTATAAACTTTGATTTACCCCAAATAACAATATATGCAAGGGGGTATATTGGAAACAATACATGCTATAAAATCTACATGATTTGATGTGGGAATGATGTATCCTAATGAAACTACGATGATTGGTTTAAAAGTGAATAAGGATTTTAACTAGACTAAAAGTAGGAAACTAAATTTTTAGGAGATTTAGACATAGATATTATTTTGGATTTTATGCATGTTATTGAATTTTAAGGATTTTTTAATATTTTTGACATTTTAAGGATTTTCTAATGTTTTTAGATTTTTATATTTTTTTTGAGGTGGCAAGCAAAAGGAAACCCATTCTAGAATTATGATAGTGATAGTGGATGGAATGGTTGTAAGAAAAGTAAGGGATTCAAGGTGGGATCTCTAAGGATCATGTTGCATAAGGACCATGCATTCAATCATTAAAGTACCATTATAAGGATATACCAAGATATATCCAAAATTGATTTCAATATTTCACCCACATCCTCATCGAGTTTAAAGGTTGGGAGAAGGATGGATATGATGGGCTGGTTCAAGGGATGGACTAGGATGTCAAAGGTAGATGGATGAAGTGGATCTATCACAAGTGTAGGGTACTTATAGAAAATCAATTTATAGATGATGCTAAAAACTAGTTTTCATTACCTAAGGTTCTTAAGAATAGTTTTCACCTTTGGACATTTTTTTGTTTTTTAACTTTTTTTAAAATTTTTAATTTTAAATTTATTTTTTTAATTTTAAATTTCTTTTTAATAACATATAAACATTAAATTATGTGATTCATATATTTATATGGAAAATATGTTGATTGTTGGATCTGGAATCTCAACTAGGCTCTGTTATATCCACTAGGGAGAGGATTTTGCTAACAAGTGTAAAGTGGGATGCATGTTTGATTGAGGATTTCCTAACATTGCATAAAATATTTAGAGGGATGGTGTGATCATGGAGGTAAGTGTAAATGTTTAGATATGAAGGGGCATAATGACCAATAATATCACACATAATTGGCTAAGTGAAGAGGTATGAAACTATCTATAGGAGGGTATCTATACCATGTGGGACTGAGAATTGCTACAAGTCTGATGATGGGGATTTTCTTTTGCTTTGATGGTGTCTTTGACAGCTGATGTGGAGCCATTTTGAAAAAATGTTGGTAAGGGGAAGGTTGATCATTTCATCCATTGATGTCTTTAAAGTATTTTCAGAAACACACTTGTCTTTCATTTCTTGATTTTTATTTTGGTTCAATAGCACCTCTATGAGGTTTTGATTAGGGGACTTTGATTTTTTATTAATTTTCTTTTATTTATTCTTAGATTTGTCTAGTATGATGAACTCTCCCTATTTCTCAAAATAGAATGATGTGTTAAGGTTGATTATGAATCCTCATTTGTGATCCCTTGATGAGATTTTGTCTTGAAGTCCCATGAATTTTGTGATGGCCTCATCATTTTAAAAGAGGTCCAATAGTACATGGTCTTGTTGGTCCTATTTGATGAGGTTAGGATATTATAGTCCAAGGTGGATGGGAAAGATGGTAGTGTTGATGAAAGGATTAGTGGTAGCAAGATATTTGAAGAGGTTATGAAGGGAACTTATTTCATTATTGAAGGAATCTTCCTCAAAAACCATGGAAGTGTCCTTAAAATCTTTGTATTGATCATCAAGGGGTTTTTAGTTAATGTTGTGATTTTATTTGTTCCCATGGATTTGGATCAGTTCTTTGATTCCTTGATCATGTTGCTTGAGTCATTTATCTTTATAATTCATGATTTTTCATATTTTTTTAGTTATGGGATACTCCTTACTCTGAAAACATGAGGTTAGGCTATCATTATATAACTAGGAGTCACTTAATTTTTTTGATCTTCTCATCTATGAGAAGGTTGGTTTTGCAAAAGATGTTAGGATAACATGATAGAATGCATGCTATATTTTCCTATTAAATATGGGATTTCTATGGTTTTTAGGAGAGATAGGGAGTGTAACTGTATGGGAAGTATTTTGGGTTTCATTATCTACAAGTACCTTCTCCACTTTAGGTTATGTAATGGAGGTTTCAATATACATGGGGATATGGTGTGATGGATGAATTGGAGGTGTGTCATGATAGTCAAGGATGGGTTTTTCGAAGATGGTTTCATTAAATATAGGTGCATCAAAGATGTGTGGTTGGTAAAATATGGGTAGTGGATCAAATGCAAGCCTGTAAAAAATTTATTAGTCAAAGATGGGTTCATTGAACACAGGCTCATTGAATATTAGTTCATCAAAGATAGGTTGATTGTATTGATCTTGATTTATAAGTGGAATAGTTTTATCATGATTTGAAAAGGGATCTAGACATAGTCCCAACTACTAGTTTTTTAACATGGATACATTTGGTTCTTACATAATTGACATACATTGGAGTGGTAAAGATAGGATATAGTTGGATTTTTAAGGCTTAGGGACTCGATTGGTGATGTATTTTTTATGGTTTTATTATTTTGGCTTGGGGGCCCAATTTTTAGAGTGTTTATTATGAAATTATGGGCTTGTTAATTTTGGGATTGTTGATCATTAATTCTTTTCCAAAATTGGGGAAAGTGTATTTTTTGTGGCTCAAGAGTTACACGGGTATGGGATGTTTGATAGTTGGATCATGAATTATTGGATTTTATTGAAAAGGGTATGATGAAGTGGGATTCATGTGGCTTAAGGGTGTAATAGGTATTGGATCTTTGATTGGGTTGATTATTGTTGATACAAGATGCTAGGGTCATTATTTGTTAGCTTATCTATTATATTTGGTTAAGTATGGTTTGATTTTAGATTTTAGGTGGTAGAATAGATTTCTTATCCTATTTGACATACGGGATATTGAAATTGGTATTGTAAGTAGTAGATGGGAGATTTACTTAGAATTGGATAGAATTAACCAAAAAATGGTTGTTATGGTTTAGGTATTGATTTAGTTGGGTTTGAAACCTCGTGTTGAGTGTCATTGGTATATATTAGATTTTTTATATTTGAATTGGGTTTGAAAATAGTTTTCCAAAAAATGGGGAACAAATCATGACACACACAAGAACAACCTACACTATTCAAGTGGGATCACAACTAGATAGTGGCCCATAGATAATACATCGAGGGGATGTTGTGGGTTATCTTGGAGAATGTTGTGCTCTTAGCACCACTATTCATATATACCTAGAAGGATCATATGGTAGGTTATAATAGATGACTAGGGGACTCATATTATAATGTCCCAAAATTGGGATAGTGATGAAAAAGAGGGTTTCCAAACAAAACCCTTAATCAAATCCAAATAAACTAAATTTTAAAAATTTAAATTAACAAACCCTAATTGAAATATAGATGCTCAAAACACCACAAATAAAAACAAACCCTCGAAACCAATGTGAAAAATTAATTCCAATACCAATGTGCTATATATCCACTAAATTTTCACCTTTAATCCATATGATCTGTCATACATAAACACTAATTAGGTTGCTATAATGAATACCTGCTTAGGTGAGAGAAATGTGGATGTACCTTTAGAAAGTACCCTTGCAATATTTTAAATTTTTATTATAAAATTACAATTACATTTTACTTTGCCAAATCAACCTTCAAACCCTATCAAAACTCACCAATAATAATAAAAAATATATAAATATTCTAGAATGAAATATTTCCAAGTTAGCCATTCCAATGGCTTTCAAAACCCTTCAATGCAAGTAGCTAATGTATAGAAAATTATTTTATGAATTAAATCATAATTTTACCCTTGGATTCACTCTCAAAATGATGTTAAAGTCCTTAAAAAATATGCCAAAAATAAAAAAATAATTATAATATTATTTGTCCACTATTTAGGGTCAAAAAACACCTTATAACCCTCAAAAAATACTCCACAAGTGAATCACCCCACTCATAAAATAATGGCATAATTTTAGAATGAAACCCTAGTATTTACATTTCAATTTCTTTGAAACCATTATGATAAATTTACACAAAAAGAAAAAATAGTATAGTAATTTATACCTTGCCAAACAGAGTCTAAAAACCCTTAGAAGATGCTCAATTTCCTTCCCAATTGGCTCACCCTACCTCAAAAAATATAGGAAATAAAATTAGATTATTTTACTCACCAAAATTCCTCCAAATAGTCTCCAAAGGACTCCTAGGGCAAGTCACCCAAGTTGGAAAATTAGTATAAAATATTTATAATATTTTATACTCTACCAAACACTACTAATTAGCCTCAAGTTCTCAAAATATACTCTCTAATCAAGTTGTCCTAGCTATAAAATTCAATAAAATGATATGTAACCTTCTTTGGCTCCAATGACCCCTCCAAGTGGCTCGGCCAACTCCCTAGGAAATTTTCCACACCTTCGGATGATATTGCACACCATGAATAAGTTCTCAAGGTGATTCACCCTTCTCCAAAACCTATGAAATTATCAAAAACTAGCTTTCAATAGGGTTTTCAATATTTCCTCAATGAAGGCAGTGTCCAAAAAAACTTTTATAGATCCATTTAAATGTACACATGAAGCTTTGAAGATCACTTACAAATCTTAAATAGAGTTTTATTAGTAGAAGGAATGGAGGTTTTCATCCCCAAACCTTTGACACTTCTTGAAGATTTTTATCCTCAAGAGGTGGAAATCAATCTTGACATACTTGAGCCAAATTTCCAAATCAATATTCAACATGACCTTTTCAAAAGATCCTTATTTTCCTTTTATATTCTTCCTCCAATTGTGTCACCCAAAATAAAAAGATATATTAAAAGCTTCCTTATAAAAATACTTTTAGGATGACCCTTAAAAAGGTCCCAAAATTAGATGAAGTACTTTATCAAACATATCCTTGAAGCTTACTAATATTCCCCTTTTGCCTTTAAAATTATTAGCCCTTGGGAACACATAAGGTAAGGGTATCATCCTAATGACTATACTGAAAAGGGGGATTACACATCTATACACATTATGGTACATAAGGCAATACTCTATGTAAGGGGGTTATTTGGGGCCTGAGTATTGGTAGATGAAACCACCTCATTTCATAAGTTTAGTAAAAAAGGTGAGTGCTTAGACAATAATTAGAATTCCTCCTTAAATTTGCATATCCCATTGAAACCAGGCTTTGGCTAGCACTTGGTGATGAAATATAAGTCATTAGGCCTTATAAATGAGAGAAAATAAGGTGAGAACTATTTATCATTTCCAAAATCACCTTTCGGCATGAATAAAGAGCATACACAATCATTCCTTTAGAGATTCAAATGACCTAGATTATATTTAATTCCTAAGGTCAACTTGTAGCATGAGGGACAATCATACACAGTCATAAACTAGATAGACACACAAACAAGACCAAAATAGATATACCAAACAAATTGATTGATTAAGATTAAATGATTATATGTGTGTTATTTGGATTATAAGCCTTTGACAAGTGAACCTAGAATAATATCATTAGTAGTTTGAGTCTATTTGATTCTTCATTGAATGGAAAACATGAATCTTAAAAATCAAAAGATGTAGATGCCAAACACATAATGAAAACTATATTTTTCAGAATGCAAACACCATTTTTTAGAATACAGAGACCATTTTTTATAACACAAATGTTATTTGTAAGGATGCTGACACCGATTAACAAGACACAAATGTCAATTGACAAGACTGACATGCCAATTAACATGACACATATGTTATGATTCTTACACAAATACCAAAGTATCAAAATAAAACCTATAAAAATGTATATGTTAATAAAAATCATACAGACACTAAAAATCATGACTGACATCTATGAAAATTTCATAATATAGACATTGATTGAAAAGATATAAATGCTAATCTACAAAACATAGATGCTAAAAAAATGTCAAACATATACAAAATAAATTATCAGACATAGATGCTAATGGACCCTACATAGACATTGTTCTTGAGGATGTAAATGCCACTACTTAGGGTAAAGACGCTAATCTATTAAAAATATTATTTAAAGATTTAAAATGACAAAATATGATAAAATTTGACCCTAGTTAAACTTTAAAGTATGACCAACAAAGATTTACAACTAATAACAAGTTAAACAAGCAAAAATAAAATGGTGTTTATCCCACTAGGTATGCTAAGAATGTACACATGGAATATTAGAGACAATGCAAATAGAAACTTAAAATGATATTAAGTTCATACTATAATGAAGAAAGATAACTATGATTGAGCTTAAATGGAAAGAAACACATCTTCACTTACTATGAATATCCCCTTGTGTTTATTTTCTTAGATTTTTAGATGATGTGGTTACTCAATTAGATGTGTGCAAGCATACCAAAAACATGCCCCATTAGAGTGATGAGGATGGCTTGATTATATGAGATCATGAATTAGATAAATTGATCTCAAACTAGCATGCTCTATTTAGGCTCATTTGGATTGTTAGAAATGAGGGTAAGTGGTTCAGTTTATAGATTTTTGATAGGGGACATGGATGGTTGGATTTGATTTGAGATGGAAGGATAGGATTGAGTCAACATCCTCATTCAATGAGGGGAGTTAGATATTGACCGAGGGTGGTTTAGAATGTAAGGATTTTATTTTATGAGGAGTGGGCTTGATTGATCTTGTTTCTTGATTTTGGGATTTGACTAGAGATTGAGTGATGTGATGATAGATTGGGTGATGTGATTTATTGATTTTATTTATTTATTTATTTATATTTTAGATGTGCATGGATTTTATTATTAGGAATATTCATATAAATAATATTTATCAATTAGTTGATTAATCTGGTGTTTAATTTTTGTGGGATTAGTTAAGGTAATGATAAAATTAGGATAGTGTGATTAATTGATTGGGGGTTATGTGTTAATGATGATATTAGACTTAAAAATGACAAGATTAAGGTTGAAATAAAATGTGATGATAGGATTATAGATGTAATTATGGTAGAATTAGGATTTAGAAATATTAGGGTGAATTAGAGGATTGGGTGATGATGACTTAGTAATGTCACTCAGGTCATATAGCTAGATTGTATACACTCAACTATTATCCCTACCTTAGGAGTGTAAATTCAAATGAATCTTTTGGTATTTTAGGGTTAATCATGAATATGTCCTTTAATTACTAATGTAGTTACTCATTAAGTGGACATGAGTGAAAATGGATAAAAATTCAGATCAACTGGTGAACTTAGTTTGGTATTATTAAATTTTGACTTAAATTTATCAATCCTAGGTCTTTTGTGTACCTCTAAACATTGAATTACTAATAAGATAGATTTATATGTAGACATAGTAAAATTTGGTAGGAAATATATAGTGGACTAATTTCATTTTGTGAACTAAACGCAATAGTAAGAATAAATTATGGTTATAAACACCAAAAAGTTAGATCCTAATTCATGTCTTCCTTATAGTGCCAACTAAGCTTTTTGATGTAATTTTGTGTATAGGCTCCAACAACTGAAAATATAAAGCTACACATTTTATAATCACCAAGTATAATCCACCACATAAGTTGTAGGTATACAATTTTATAAATAACCAAGTGGTAGAATAATGTTTTGGAAAATGTGGCTGTTAACCTACCCTAATAAATCCTCTATATGAGTGATTCAACTCCACCTAAACGAATAGTCTAAACTAATATAAAAATGGATACTCATAATGATGTTATCTTATAATATTTTAATTTTATTAAAGAACATCAGATATGATAGAAATGGTATGTCAGAGAAGAAAGTTGTCAAATTTCACATGGAGATATATTTTGCTAAAGCAAACACTTTTTGAGATTTATTACAAGTTAACCAATATTCACCTAAAGATAACATGCACTAAGATTTAAAAAATCATAAGTGAAAGTTTGAGGATTTATACATTATGAATAATTCCTCATAGAATCTCTTTATAAGATAAATTAACCATATGTAATTGTAAATAAATCACATTCATCTATAGTAACTAAGATATAATGAAAGATCAACCATAAAAATGGTTAAACCAATTAATTATTCAAATCAACCAATCCATGATAGGAGCATATAAATCTCATGTAGTGATAACTGTAAACTAAGAATATCTACAACATTAATCAATTTTTGAGAAAGCAAGATATAAGTGCCTATATAGACTAGGGTAACCTATAACATTCTTATTTCTGTCAATAGACTAGGATACAAATGATGTCATAAAAATAGACCTTGTGAATACTTGGAAGAGTAGGTAAGGACCTAGAATAACTATATACCTATAAGAGGGTAATAATCACTCAAATAAAAATAGGAAAGGGTTATAAAGCCTAAAACTAGGACATGGAATATAACTCTTGCTAGGGATAAATATGGATAAGTGATTGTAATAATGATAACAAAAGGGAATACCAAGGATATAATAAGGATACATTATAAGAAGATAATGAACAAGGGTAGCCTATATCTAAGATAGCTACAAGTATGATACTAATAATAATATAAGTGGTGCAATGGTCAACAAATATGAGGTATATGCAACCTAAGGTTATAACTAGTAAACCTAATCAAACCTATATCTATAACATTTTATTCGATATAATAAGGAACATAATCAAGGATAGATACCACATCAAAAAAAAAAAACAAAAACAAAGTGTTGACTTATAATATAGAAATATTGATTACAGATGTTTATGTTGTTCAAGTTAACTTTAGTTGAAAATAAAGTGGCATAAAGGTTAATATTGGTTAGAATTAAATATCATGTGCATTCATATAATACACATAAGTAGGTGGGATCATTTAAAATAATAAATACATAACACATAGTGATTCATAATTTAAATCCTCTTTATTTATTAATTATAATAGAAACAACCATTATAATTTATGTATATCTCTCTATTATTAATTGTCATACTCTTACTCTATTTCCACTTTTTACTATGTTGTTATAAATATCACTATGCTATGTAACTCATTAATTCACTTCTATTTTACACTTCAACTCTTATATGATATATCTATTATATTACAATGCTGTGGTATAAATAATGACTATATACCTCTACAAATCAATAGTCATGTCTATTTGAGACATGTCTTTTCTTCTTCAAGCAATTCATCTTGTTTTACCTATAGGTCCACTCTTTACTGCATTGTCCAAGTCTATATAAGCCTTTGTTCTATTGGTCCAAAGAAGTATTATGTTGCTGTGGTAAGTTAGATATTCTATGATGATCCTATTTTGGTCCTTAATTATTGAATAATCCTACTAAGATTTATTTAAATAATATTCGTTTGTCTCATCCTCAACACAACTTCTGAATATTTTGATAGGTATAAAAAACAATCCATCTAACTAAATATTTAAAACTAACTTACCAAATTATAGTTCATGATGTATATTCCCCCTCCTTGGGTAGATGATTTTCATACTTATTCATAATCTCGTTAGAAAATGTTTCCAAATTTATGAGTATTTCCTTGGTCTTGACAATATTATGTTCTATTTTTGTGTTTTCTTTTGCCTCCACTACCATGTCTATTAGGGATGGGATATTTTCTAGTATGTGTAGATATGATTCATGACCCTTGATCTAGATATCCATTTAATACATTTGTATATTCAACAAGATCCCATAATATTCCATAACTTCATATATAAGTATGCATTGATATTGTTTTTCATTATATTACTCATGCAAACTTATCCACTTGGCATGTTATACCTTAGAGGGGATATTTTTAGTACTAACATAGGTAGAGTAAATACTTATTTATCATTATATCTCATCTATCTCATTTATTTTATCTTGGTTTCATAGGGGCCAATTGATTGAATAGGCAAATTAAGTGGTTGCATCTCCCATTGCTTTATGTAGTTTATCCACTTACTCCTTGTACTCCATTTTTTTAACCTAATTTTAACCTAAATGTGGACCTAAGAGTTCTTCCTTATATTCTACTCTAGACTTTAGTTGTATTAGGATCTAATCTATTATAGATCTTGCATGACTGATGAAATTTTCCATAGTTTCCTCTAATTGCCTTTCTAGTGGCCCTGTTATGTCTAGATCATATTGAGGTCTGGTAGTGGTTAAGGTAATTAGACATTTTTAATATCCTCATTTAGGTTTACACACCATGTTATCTAGTCTACCTTAGCACTCTAAACAAGAGTTTATCCAACTATTTATTTCTCTATTTGGGTCAATTTATACATGGTTACTATAATTTATCTTTTTGTGAAAGGTTGAAGAAAACTTGGTGGCACCATGATTGTAGATGTTTTCTATTTATGTCATACCAAATCTTATTTTATCTACTTTAGTGGGTCCATAGGATTAGATATACTACTTTGGACCATTCTTACTACTCCTTTGACAATTTTTAATGATACCTTATTGGTATCCCCTATTTTCATAGATCTTATAAAAGGGATGCTAGCCTCTTTTCCCTTCCTTCTTTCTTCTTGTTCTACCTTTTCTTTTTATTCATTCCTTTTTCTCTCCTCCTCTTCCTTTATCTTATCCTCATCCACTTTTATCTTCTCTTTCTCCTATTTATTTTTCTCCTCTTCTTCCATTTTTATTTTCTCCTCTTCCTCTATTTTTATTTTCTCCTCTTGTTTCTCTTTTTTATTACTTTTATTTCTTTACCTCTTATTCATGTTTATTTTTTGGTTGTTTCATTTTTCATCCTCCTCTATTTAATTTTTATTTTCCTCCTCTACTCTCCTTGTATCTTCTTCTTATATTTTTATTTTCTTTTTCTCCTATACTTTCCTTTCCTAGTATTTTTATTTTTTTATTTTTTTCTCTTTTATTCTTTTTTTGCCTTGTCCTTTCATAGAATCTATTTGACATGTTGAGTAGTTGTCTCCATAATTACATGTATCTTTATTTTATACTCATCTAGTTATTTTACTAATTCAATCCTCTATTGTGTTTCTACTTCTAATTCTTTGAACACTTGAAGTTGTTTTTGTTTCTCCAAAGTATCTAATATCAAATCCATTTTTTGTTTTATCCTTAATTTTGTTTGTTGGATATGTCTAAATTTTTCTATATATTTATAAGACATTATTGATTCCTCTACTACCTTTTTCAAAGCCTCCTCTTGATATTTTTATATTTTCATCTGAGCTTCTCTGCTAGGGAAAATTTTAGAGGCTATTTATAGCCAATAGGCTATAAGTAGTTTTTTTAATTTTGAAAATGGCTAATTATGTGAAAATATACATAGGTCAAATAGAATAAATTTTATACAATTTATTATTCATGTGTTTTGAATCACCTTATAGATTATACTCAGTTTTATTTTGGGACATAGATTTTCCATAATTACTATGCATGTATGGTTCTAATTCATCAATAAATTATATGAGACATGTATTTGTTAGTCTAGAATCACTAGGTATATATGGACATATGTACACACACACACACATACAAAAATACATACATACATGCATGCATGCATACATACATATTTAAACACATAAATAAATGAATATATTTTTGTGTGTGTGTGTGTGTGTGTGTTTATATATATATATATATATATATATATATATATATATATATATATATATATATATATATATGATAAGGACCACCTAGGACACTCATGAGTGCACCTTTGTGTGAATGTGTGAGTGTTCTCACTCTTGTTGACACAATGGAAACTCTCTAAGGTGTGGGTGGCCTTATATTGGAGAGAATATCTAGATGAAGGGTTGTTACCTTGGTACACTCATGTAATTCACTCTAAACTCTCTAATTTAGTGATTTTTTGACTAGGAAAAGGATAAAGGGAACAATACTCAAACTAAAATTGAACATAAAAATTGAAAATTATGGGTGATGCACCAATGTTATAGTACATTATGACTATAATTGACACACTTGGAAAGTTAAATAACTTTCACATATTCACTTCATCTTCATGTAATGACTCTTACATCATCATTTCATATAAAAGTCTTGATAAACATTCACACTAGCATGGAAAGAATAAACATTGATTGAATTCACTTCCAAATTAGGTAGAAATCAGACTTAAACACTTGATATGACTTGAAAGAATTATTATATCCTTTGTAACGGTGAAAAATACATACATAAACATAAAAATATCAATCATATAATAAATTAAATCAATAAAAATGAGGCACACACTTCATGAACAACCTAAAAATAAAGGACAAATCAGCTTCTTATTGCTTCAAAGGTGATGTAGTATAAAATTTTGGTAGAGTTTATACATATCCAAAAATATAATCCTTATCTTCTTTCAAAAAATGAATGTACATATAGAAAAGGAAGTTATGATAGAGAAGAAAAAAATCCTCAAACTAGGGATGAGTTTTCATTCCTAGTCATCCTTCTCTCTTCCTTTCTCAATCACTAAAATTCTACATAGTACATGCTAGAGTTTAACCTCCTTCTATTGGAAAATTGTGTAATATGGAGAGGTACAGTTGTTTGAAGAAATTGAACAAGTCTTAGGTCCTTATTCATGATCAATTTTGAATGGAATTGGTCTCCTTACATGCCTTGATGGTTTGCAATACTTGAAGAGGTCTTAATCATCTTCATCTAATCCTTTTGAATATGTAATTCAACTTCCTTTATACTCTCCATCTTTGTAGTGAGTGTATTTAACTATCCTCCTTGTCTCTTGGGGTTTGACCCACCTATGCATCTATATTTTCTTGCATGTTTCTCTCTCTCAATCTCCTCAAATAGCTCCAAGGTGTCATAAAATGTAGAGGTTTTCATGTTTTAATTGTTGAATAAGTCTCGTATATGAATATGTTACTTCACTTCTTGGTTAAGTCTTGAACTAACCCCTCCATTCTTGCATGATGTCTCTCCACCTTGATAGGGTTCTTTAAAGGCTATTTTATGTTGATTTGATTTTTTCCTCATGATGATGGCATAAGAGAGAGAGAAAAGGTCCTCTTAAAGTTTTTGAATAATCCTTCCACCCTTTAATACCATTTTAAAATAAAATCTTGACCTCTTATTTTTATTTAAATAAACAAGAACACAAGTGATTGACTTGGCAAGGTTGTTGAAGCTTTCTATGCATTGATACAACATGTTGTTAGAAAGTATGACTCTTCTTCCTTCAACTTGGCATATGAGTGAGAGGATTCATGTATTATTGTTTTATGTCATCATGAAATATCCTTGATGAGAGTGCATTGGATAATGAACAATCATAGCTCTCTATACTGATCTTTCTTGAATATGTCTATCTTCTCCAACTTGACAAATACACAATGAGAACTTGTAACTTGATGAACCCATATTATTTGAGAATATGAGGGGTATAATTAGGATTTTAACATAATAAAAATGGTTTCATATACTTTAAAATAAAATTTTAGCTCCAAACTCTACGTACAACTTCCAAAAATCTCCTTTTATGCTTTATAGGCCTAAAAAAACACTGATTTAGATTTGGGGGTCTAAAATGAGTTATATGTCTCACTATAAACTTGAATTAGTATAATTGGATAGGTATAAATGGATAATACCTAGATAAGTTTAACAATATTTTAATTTATTCGTCAAATTCTCAAACAAAAATTCTCAATAAAGTGCCTATTTGTTGCCTATAGGGTTGCCTAGAGATGTTTTTTAGTTATCTGAGCCTATATTGTATTAATTTTCATTATATAATAATGTATTCAAAAATAAAAAAATAATTATACACCCTAAAATATCATTCTATGCCTTTGAAAATTTCTGAAACACTCATTTCACACTCCATCCATGAGCACTTAGTTAAGAACCTTAATTTCCTTCATGGTGCAGACATGTGTTTTGAAAATTTATGTCTCATAAGAGTGTGTATAGATATTAAACCACATATAAACATTAAATTAAATAAAAATAAACTTCTATGTCAATTTTCATGATATTTCATTTAGTCAAACTCAAGATATGCAATGTTTAGTGCTTTCTAGCTTGCATTTTTTCATTTTTGCATGACTATAGGTCTAAGTTTTAACATTTGATTGAGTTTTATGAGGAATAAAAACCTAATTAATTTTTATTTGTAACTTTGATGAGACATTGTAAACATTAAAACTATTTTAAACACTCAATCTTTTATTTAAACCTCTTAAAAACCCTTTTTCTGATTGACTCCTTTGTATTTTTGAAACCCTACAACCTGTATCTACATATTTCACCATTATTTTCATTAAAAATTTGATTTATGAAGGTTTATTATGGCTATTTATGCCC
This sequence comes from Torreya grandis, assembly GCA_037957365.1. Classification (NCBI taxonomy): domain Eukaryota; kingdom Viridiplantae; phylum Streptophyta; class Pinopsida; order Cupressales; family Taxaceae; genus Torreya; species Torreya grandis. The sequence continues at coordinate 1,005,518 of JARHVA010002489.1, forward strand.
CATAATATATCACACAACTTTCCATTTTCATCAAAGATCTCAAAAAATACAATCATATTGACTGAAACTGAGTTATTGAGGTTTTAGAAGAGTTTTAGAGCTCTTTTCCTTCTTAACGATGGTTCATAAAGTTAGGAAATATAAAATAAAAATAATGAATAAAATATTTATATGGTACCCTATTATAATAAAATAATTTAATTCATTTCTTCTTCTCCTTCATGAACCAAACATTTGAAAATATCCTTTACTAGCTTACAAAGAGCTTGATGGAGAAATGGCAAAAACTTCTACCATTTTTGGACCTGTGAACTATTATTGAGCATGGTTTTATCTTGATTAAGAATATGTTATGTTTTTGAATTATTATTTAATCCTCACTCCATGAATGGAGTCTTCTAAAATACCTACACATAAGAAACAAAATGTGCCAAGATGCCTTTTTGTACTTTGAACCTCATTTGCACTTATTCCATGCTTTGAAGATGTTGAGAGCAATAAAAAAGAATAAAAATAATGTGGTAATATTAAAATAATATTTAATTTACTGATTATAACTTTTACTTGATCCATTATCATGTTAAATGACTTGAAATGACCTTTAAGACAATGAACTTGACTCACTTGGCAAGACATTACCAAAGGTTTTGATAGACTTTACAAGAAACAAGTTAGATTCACTTTACCTTAACTTTTGAATAGTTATATTAATTTATCCAAACATGTTATATACCACTAACTAAAACTAAATGACCTCAAATTTATTTTGCACACACCCTTGACTAATGGTGGAAAAATTTGTCGTTAGTAATAATTATATATTCTGGTCTATGAAAATATTTTGAATATTAGTTGGTGCCATTTATAAAACTGAATAAAATAAACTTGATCTTCCTTATATATGGTTTGAATAACTAAAAAAATTAATAAATCTACCATAATAAACAAACAAATTTGAATTTAATGTAGTGTAGATAGAATTAAATCTATTGAGATCAAGGTTTAAATTTTGTCCCATTTTTTAGTTAATTCACACTAATATATTGAGGGGACCCAAGGAAAAATTTAATGTTGGTACAACACATTACCCATATGATTAATTTAAGTTTATTGAATACATATGTGATGGCTTCTCTATTTTACTAGTCATTTATGTAAGATATTAGTAGAAGTAAAACTCTGGTAGTCAGAAGATTGGGATGAGAGGTTTGAAAGGAAGGTGCTAACGATTTCTAAATTGGTTTCCTCATGATTGAAAGGTATGAATTTGTGTTTTTTTCATTTTAAAGCGAAGATTATTTATTCTCATACACATTCATCTATCTTAAAATGAATAAATATAATAATAGTCCCTAAAAAACTTTTGTTTAAATATATTTGCTCAAAACACTGTGCATGTTGATTTTATTGAATTTTTTGTGTATATCTACAAATATTTTCCTTAAACTCAAAATCTATGAAATAAGTATTTTTAGGTTAGTTAGAAATATGACTGAAATGATCATGAGGATCTAATGTGTTTATTCATTTTATTATTTGTGCATTGTTTAAATTAAGTATCTTGCATTTCATTATTTCTTAGAAGAAATTAGTTTCTTATTTGTTTAATATAAATATGTGGTAAAGACCAACCACATAATATAATTCATTTTTTTCTTTGTGCATTATTTAAAATAATTATCTTGCATGCTATTATTTATTAGAGGAAATCAATTTCTTATTTGTTTAAAAGAAGTATATGGTAAACACCAACCACATAATATAATTCATTTTCTTCTTTATGCATTATTTTACATAAGTATCTTACATGTCATTATTTATAAGAGGAAACCAGTTTTTTGTTTGTTTAAAATAAGTATGTGGTAAATACCAACCAAATAATATATTAAATTGAGTATGTCAAAAATTATGATAAAAAATTAGGATATAGAATATAAATAATAAACTGACTATGGGGCTATAAGGTAAGACAACTATGAAAATTGAAAATCACATAATTGAAAAATATAATTATTACCGTAAGTTTACTGTCATAAGTGGTACTTATCAAATGTGTGTGTGTGTGTAAATTTAACATTAGGATTTTGAAAAATTAAAAAGCTTATTGAAGATAATGCAAAGTATATTGATGATCAATTTTGATATAGTGGTTTATCTTCATTAAACATTTTGATGAAATGTTTGAGGAACTTTTGTTCAAAATGAGTATTTGATTATTTTTCATGGTCAAAATTGGAAATATTGGTTTCATATTTTTAAACATAAAGTTACATGTATTTTTTTTTAAAAATATATGAAACTCATAGGGATAAGAATTTGTATGGATTTGAGTTTCATGTATTTGATTATGTCCTAGTTAACATTTTCTTAAAAGTGGCACGAGGATTATGAAGGACTAATGCACAGTTTTCTTAGGTTGGTAGTTGTTATTTTAGTATGGTTGTAAAGAGGATGGAATGATTAATTTTTATTCACAATGATGGTTATATAGGTATTATTTACATTTTGTTTCAAAATTGAACAATTTGATGCATTGTATTTTTAAGATCATGAAAATCATGAAGTATTTGAGCTCAGTTGTATAAAATACTTATTTTAACATACTTTATTAGAGTCAGGGTAAATTATAGGTTCAAATAATCTAGGTAGAGATGTTTGGGGTTGTGATGATGATCAAAATAGTGAGGCTAATCCTTCATGAGGTAGCTCTTGAGGTTGATGATTATTTCATGGTCACAAGGCTTCTAACACATTTCCTAGACCATTTAACTAGGGAACCCATGTTTCATTAAATTTTGATGCCAATGACCCTACTTTTTAGAATATTCTCAACTCTTTGCCTGATATTTATTTGAATTTATGTGGAAATAGAGTATGGAGGGGAACAAAATGGATGAATCATCCTCATATATGAGGTACTCCAAGTGATCCCTTTCAAAACATGCATGCTGCCATTCAACCTAATGATCATAATGTTCCATTGCCTAAGCCACATGAAAATATTATTGAATTAATTACAAAATTGGATACCAATGAAATTGTTCCAATTAACACTTATATTCCAACCCTTGAGCCTAAAAAATCTACTTCTTATAGTAGGAAACATGCTAGCAGCCATGAAACACAACCTTTGGAGGTTAGACTGTTAAAAAAGGTTAAGTTGGAGGTAGATGGTTTTGAAGGGGACTTGACCAACTTGATTGAACTTACCACTTCTTTCATGGAACATACTGAGTACTTGACTGATAAGGTTATCCCATTCATATATTTACTTTTAGTTTCTAATGCAAACTCTAGTTAGAACTTAAATTCTTGTGTTGAAATTTATGTTGATACTTGGTACTTATGAAATATTGTCATGATATTTTCAAGTATGTTGATATTATTTTTGGTGGTTTTGATATATACATGGAATTATTTTATTTCTTATAGAATAATATGTTTGAATGGTTTACTCTTTACTGAATAAATATGAAAACACACATAGATTTTAATATTTTGTAATTAATTTTATTTTAATATAATAATTTTTAAAACTTGTTTCTATATATTGATCATGTTTTAGCCTTTCCAAAATGAGTAAATAAATGTATGTAACATGATCAATATTCAAGATGAGCTCAATGGAGATGTTGAAATCAATAACATTTTTTTGGTTCTCCTTCATGTCCCAAAAAATATGGTTCTCTAGGGCTCTTTTTATGTAAAACAAACAATAAGATCATGTGCAATACCTAATATACATTGAGTAAAAACCTCTATCAGTCTCTTAAAAGACTACCATAAGCTATAAAAAGGATATCCAAATATTGATATAAAAGGGATATCAAGATATTGATATATGAGAGACTAATCTATAAGTATACATTGAGTACATGGAGTCTTTTTCTCTCTTGGTTACTTTCATTTTATTTTTTTTTCCCTTTTTTTAGCTATAGAGATATAAGAGAGATCAAGAGATTGATAAAACATTTTGATAAAATCATAAATATTTCTTTCAAGAGATTACATCTTCTATAGGATTTACTTTATTAGATAGGTTAGATTATATTATTTAAAATCTCTCTCTCTCTCTCTCACACACACACACACACACACACACCACCCCTGCCACTGCCCCCCGCCCCCCTTCTCCCCACACACATGATAACTAGGATATAAACAATAAAATAAGGTCTACCAAAATATCTTAACCATATCCATAATCAATAATTGCCTTTCAATTATTTTTATTTCAGTTAACAAACCATGCCAACTAAAATACAATTATTACCTTAATATTATTATATCCTAAGTCACAAGTGGTCCTTAACACATTTATAAAACTATGTAAAACAAATGCACTCTTACTTATATATGGTTTTAATGACTAAAAAAATTAATAATAAATAACTAAAACTATAATTATAAACTTTTAAGTTGAAATTGGTACATATTTAAGGCTTAAAAAACCAGGTAGTGTTAAAAAAGGTTAATGACAAAAATGACTTCACATCCCAAATTATCAAACCTAATGTATATTTTATTTATAGCATTAAATGTGATGTAAGTTTAATTAAAGATATGGGGATTGAGGTTGATATCTTTCCCCATTTTTTAGTGAATTGATGCTAACATATTGAAGGGCCAAGGCAAATTTTAATGTTGGTCCAACATGTCACTTGTAGGATTAATGTAAGTTGATCAAATACATATGTGATGGTTTTATCCATTTTTATACTAATTTATGCAAGCTATTGAAAAAATTGAAGCTATTTATCAAATATAAATACTTACAGTTCATTACACTATAAATACCTAAAATAAGTTTGGTATTGCATAACAAGAGAACACCATAATATACTTATGCATCTCTATAATAGAGTTTACAATTATTATAAACATGTTATCTTAATAAAATAAAGCACACAAATGCACAAATTAATTATCAATCATTTATACTCTACATTATCTTCAACAAGATTTCTAAAAAATTTGATAAAAGAATTCTCAAAATTCATCACAAAATTTGTTGTCCTTCCTCGATTAACCTCAGATTTTAGATGCCTAAATTTCAAATTTCAACATACTAATTTTATCTATTTTATTTTTGATAATTTTTTTAATTTGATATGGTAAAATCTAGGTTTTATAGGGACTTGGAACCACAAGAGTGGATTATAGAAGTTTAAATAGGCCAATTAGGGTTTAGAAACCAAAAAAAAAAAAAAAATACTTAGAATGGAAGAACAAAATAGGAAAACCTAGTAGAACTAGGAGGAAGGTCCCTCTTGAGGGTCTTTAGCTTCAGCAGTGTCCTTTGCTAGGATGGTTGGTTTGTCCTTTTAAACTTTGGATCGAGTGGAGTTTTTGGGGCCTTCAGTAGCTTCACTGGAGAAGATCATTTTGGGATGCTTTTTACCTTTAATCTATAAAGGAGACTATTGTGGGGAGATTCCCTTGGGAGAGACAAAGGGGAATTTTAAAACTTTAGGAGAAGTCATGATAACGGTCTGAATGGGATGAGTAGAGTGAAAAAAGGCCTAGATAGTTACTTTGGTCTATCTATGTAATGCATTTGAATCCTAGATAAGTTTGGCCAGTCCAAAACTAGTTTGTTACACCTTTGAGTTAAATTTTTCCATCAACTATTTGTTTCTTTCCAACTCCTTCGTAACAATGGCCTTTCATGTATAAGCTAATTTTTTAGGGGTCCCTATTTCAATTGGTTTCAATTTGGGAATAAACAACAATTTGAGAGGGAGATCATCTAGGGGGTGTAGTCAAAAGGCTGGTGGGATCCCATGGTAAGATCCTCCACTTGGGAGTCTTCCCCAAAGGAGGAACCCCTAGGGGGAACCTCCCAACCTAAAATGGCTTGGCCATCCTTAACAAGGAGGAAGATCAGACCTTGATGTAGAATGGGATTAATATCATTTATTTGGTGAATTAGGATAGTGTTCTCAAGGGACTTAAGCAAGAAATAAGGTAGACTAATTTTATACCTAATGAAATGATTTAGAAGTAAAAAATGGTGGGAGAAGATTAGTGTATATTTACTTTTTAGCATCATATATCACATTATCTGAAGGCAAATTTTTGGCTAGTAATGCAAGAGGTCAGTCCATGGGAACCCTTTCTTATCTGTCTATATGAAATCATTTATTTTGAAGAACCATTGTAGGGATTCTTACTTTTTTGACTAGTCCTTAAATTCCCTAGAACCTACACATGACATATCGGTGAGTTCACTAATGAAATCTCTTGAGACATTAATGGTAATGCCACACATGGAAACCTTATGCATTGTTGAGGTCACCATGAAGTCTTAGGTAATCTTGGCATTATGATCAGTGACCCATTTCATAAATTCTATGAGGCCCCCTTTTTGAGTTTCTTACAAATTTTCTTTTGCTTAAGGACCTCCTTGCAAGATGTTGGTTCCATTCGATTCCTATCACCACCCATGGGGATCAAGAATGTAGAGTTGAACCTAGAGAGATGAAGCTTTTGGATGGGGTAGAGATGAGTAAAACATAAATGGTGAGAAGTCCTATCGAGATATCATAAAAACAATTAAGACCCCTTCTTTTGAAATGATTACAGATTAGCTTGATTAAGATCTACCCCATCATGATGAGATCATGCATGTGCAAAGGGATGGATTTTTTAATTTAAATTAGAACTTTCATTATGGATGACATTAAGGACATTAGAGGGGATGCTACCTGCATCATGATAGTTGTATTCTTAATAATTGTTATTTGTATTCTCTTCAAAAGTAGTTGGACTCAGATCTAGTATTATATAACTCTAGTGTGTTTAAATAATTATTAGCCAATCCTCTTCTTTCATATGTTAATTTCAAATTTTTTAGAGCTTTATAAAATGAAAATCAAGGAAATTTTATATAATTGTATAGAGCCTCAAGCATGTTTGCAATTTTTGTCAAGCTTGTTTCTTAACTTTGACTTTAAAAATGATAATGCGCTAAAAATTCTCTCATCTCCCACTGAGCCCAAAATCATTGTTTGGCATAAATTAATAATATTAAAATATTTTGAGATACCATTACATAGTATTTCACTCAAACTTAAGGTAGTCCATAGTTTAGTGATCAAGCCATCTTTGAAATCATGGTCCAAAACTTTAACTTGTTCCAAAATTATTGTGGAAAATTGAACAGGCTACGCCCTTAGCTTTGAAAAATCTAAAATGCTTTTAGTTTATTCACCATTCAATTTTATACTCTTACAGAAGTGTTGGGCCAAGGTTTTGATTTTATTATAGAAATATGATGAGCTAACATTTTTCCAATAGTGAGGGTATATCATAGTCATGGTAACTATTAGTTCATCTCGAAGAAAATGATATCTACTCGCTGAAGAGAGACATTTTTAAATTTTCTTCAAGGTATAACTTAAAGAGGATACAACCTCAAGGAATCAATCTATTGTAACATGAAATTATTTGAGCATATTAGATTGACCAACTATGTCAAAAGTGTGAGTTGAGGCCTATACTCAATTTATACTAAGTAATGCACATGATCTTACCATATGTATGACATAAAAGAGCCTTGGAGCCTCATGATCATATTGTATTTTGTTTTTAAATGTTTAAGGTAGTAATTATATTTTGAATGACATATATTTTTAATTGAAATAAAAAATTATTTGAAAGGCCAATATGGATGTGGTTAAGACATTTTGACAGACCTTATTATATAGTTTACAATTTTAAAATTATGAAAATGTTTAGAATTTTTTTTTAGTTATGTTATCCCCACTTTTCATAGTTGTCTTGCCCTATGGCCCCATAATAGGTGTATACTTTATACTCTAATTTTTATCACTATTTTTTCTATACTCAATTTATTATATTATTTGGTTGATCTTTACCACATACTTATTATAAAACATAAGAATTTTATTTCTTTTGAGAAATAACGACATGCAAATTTTTTTTTATAAATAATTCATAAATAATAAATTTAATAAATGCAATAAAGCCTCATGATCATACTATATTTTGTTTTTAAATGTTTAAGGTGATCATTATATTTTAGTTGACATGGTTTTTTAATTGAAATAATTTTTTTTGAAAGGCCAATACGGATGTCATTAAGACATTTTGGCAGAACTTATTATATAGTTTATAATTTTGTTTTGAATAATATTTTTTTAGTTATGTCATCCTTGCTTTTCATAGTTGTTTTGCCTTATGGCCCCATAGTTGGTTTTTACTCTATACACTAATATTTGTCACCATTTTTTCTATACTTAGTTTACTATATCATCTAGTTGGTCTTTTGAAAGACTTACATATGTTTGTACTCAATTTATACTTAGTCATATGGCCATCAGATTTAAAACTTAAAAAGGACAAATTTAATCTTTAAAAAAGACATATTTAATTTTTAAAAATAAGGAATGATAAATAAGATCTCGATTTTAAACTTATCATCCTCTAACCTATTTCTCCATTGGTTTTTTAATTAACCCAAATTAAATTTACATAAGTGCTTCAAATTTATTAAAACCATAAAACTCTAAAACCTAAATTCATATAACCTAATTTTTGTTAATTTTTTATTCTTGTGTGGTCATGGGAATCATGAAGTGAGTGACAATTATAGGAGGAGGCCAAAGAGGAGTCTAAGAAATTAATAATGAATTAAAATACAAGTAAGAAATACAATCCCTACATGTTTTGGGAATTAGGAAGCAAGTGACAATTGAAAGAGGAGGCCAAAGAGGAGTATAAAAATCTAACAATGAAGTACAATCCAAATAAGAAATACAATCCCTACATGTCATGGGAATTATGAAGCGAGTTAAAATTAAAAGAGGAGGCCAATGAGGAGTCTAATCAACTAACAATGAATTAAAATCCAAGTAAGAATTACAAATCATACATATATACAAATGTTTTCTCTCTTTTAAAAAATTCTACATATATTTTAAGGGATTCAAACTATTTCTATGTTATTTTTCATCAGATCTTTTCTTGTAGTGTGAAAACCATTTTTTTTAATCTTATATCAAAACTCTTAATATTAGACAAAATCTAGTTATCACATGGGATTGTTTGTTTAGGAATGAGATCAATAAGATATTTGTATTTGTTTGGGATTATTTACTTAGTAACAAGATCAACAAGACCTCAAAAATATTGTGAATGTGTGTTTGGACATTGATGTGGTGATGATTTTTTCAAAGTCACATGCCCTTGCTTAGGGTTTAGGTTTGAGATGGATCTATATAATGTATTATTCATGTTATCTCTAATGTCCTCCTTTCCTGGATTTATTCATTGGATCAAGTTTTTGAAATGGATGGAATATTCCCAATTTCATAGGGCAAAGCAAAATAGCTATTTTGAAAAACTTAGGGAATTCATTGTTCATAATCATTATTCCATCTTAAGAATATTTGCTCATGGATGTGTATGGGGAAAGGGGTTTAACTATGTATTTTTCATTATTATTTATTGATTTGAATATCACATTTAACTCACCAGATATTTATAATTTTTTTGAAAGAGCTAATAGAAATCGCTAGTTAATTTATATCTATATAGAAGTTCTGCCAAATATTCACTAGTGGAATTATACCTAAAATCTAGGATTCATCAATATTTTATAGTAAGTTTTAGGGGTCCATTTTATAAAATTATCCCTCCTCTCTATTTTTTTTCCTTATTATGATCTCTTATAAGTGGGCAAGGAGTCCTACTAGTGTATGATCCATATTGAATAGACTGAGCTCTATATTATCTATAATTACTTGGAATATTATGTGTTTGTCTTCAATATTTTTATCCTTATGAATTTTTACTAAATTAGGTATAACTCCTTTTTTTGTGCTCATCCATATTAGTGTGTTCATGTTAATAACTATTATTTTGGTATCCCTTTCTTCACTTGTCTATGTTTCTTCTTATTCTCTTTATTCTAATGACTTTGTTTTTGAATATGTCACAAGTGTTTCTTGTAGCCCTTATATTTTTAATTTTTTTTTTTTCCCCCTATATATGTAATTTTTGGTGACTACCTTATTTTTATTTTCCATGATCATTTGTAATAGTGTTTGTCTTGTTGCCAGAGATGATGTCAGATATACGTCTCATTCTCCCTTTGCCTAAATTTTTATTTTAGAATTTGTAGAGGTCTCTTCCCCCATTTTTGATGTATTTTCATAAAATAATATGATGTATCACCTTTAATTACCATTTATTATTATTTAAATATCTCACTACTAGTAGAGTGTTTAACTATAAATGTAGTAGTCTCCTCCTCTTGTTCTTGAATGAGTGGTTCCAAACCTAAAGTTTCTTTTTGTAGTCAGGGTGATTTATATAGTGTGGGATTTATATGAGGGAGTCTTGCTGATACTTGTGATGGTGGTGTATCCTATAATATAAATACAACTAGTATTTTTCATATGAAGGGTTAATGTTTTTCCATAGATTGGGAACTAGTCCCTACCTCACTCATGAATTATACTAATGTAGGATCGTATGGTAAACCCCTAGATCCAACAACCACTACCTAAATATACTCATAATTAACCTCATAAGGGAGGGGTAGAAGTGGTGAAAATTTCATATAAAAAGGTGATATGTCTACTCCACTATAAAATTAACCTTTGTAAAAATATTTTTGAACTATTCCTAAGGATATTATAAATCTCCTAGTTACCCTGTTTCTAATTTTTATCTCCCATGCATTACATTATCCTACATCCTCCTCTATTATTGGTATGGCTCCTAATTTATATTTTATTTATGGTTATATAGGGGTATTATGGTACCATTAAACTAACCCTTGATGGCCTGAAATAGTATGTGTGAAATACATGGCCAAAACTTGTAGGAGAGAGCCATATCATAAATTATATGTACCTTATTTGATTTTGTGGAAGTTATATTGATATTGCTGGTGAAGTGAAATATCCAAGTCATACTACTTCCTAGTGGTAAACATGTCACATGTAATTTTCACACTCCTTGTAGTAGCTGAATCCTATCTATTTATATAGTATAGTTTCCTCACAATTGATTTTGTATCATATCATACTTTAGGGCATCTTATATTTTGAATGAAGAGTGATCATAAATTAAAAACTATGCCTAAGTTTGGCCACAAATTTTTTGATGATTTTTTTTTAGCATCATATTTGTGAATGTCATTCCCATGATTCATTAATCCAATTATTATATAGATGACTTATGGTGTAATATGGTAGGGTAAATCTAAATATAGGACATATTCATGTGATTGACTCAGTAGTATCTTTGTGTACTTTCCATTATTACCAAATAGGGTAACTAGCTCTAGACATAATTTCATTATTTTTAGGATGACACACTCTACAATATATTATAATTATATGTATGTGGGTTTTTCTACATCATTACCCTTCTCTCAGGTTCTATAGCTCTATGATCAATCTCTGCCAAGTGTGAATTAATATATTTTTGTGTATCTTCAACATGTGTTACCAATGATGGAACTATGGAAAATGCACCATGTGGATCCAAAGTATCTAATTTCACTAAGTGATTCTTATATCTTGCTTGTTGAATTTGCTTTGCACGTATGACTTGTTACACCTCCATCTCTTGGTTTTATATATTGAATAAAATTATCAAACATAGTATTGTTGCTATGCGTGAAATATATAATTGTGTCATTATCAAAGGATCATATAATTATTTCATTAAGTCAAACCCTTATTTTATAATGCCCATAATTTTATCGTTAATCATGGGGTTCTAGTGGCATTTTTATTATCATTAATAGCTTTGGTATATTTTTACCCACTTCATCTACTTTGTTTCTTAATTAGATTTATTTTACTCCTCCCTTCATTTTGTTTCATCCTTATCCTATTACATTATCATATTTTTATTTTTAATTTTTCTCATACTTCTTGTAAACCACCCATTTATATTCATTCGTGTTCTTGATTTCAACTATCCTGTGAGATATATATATTTTTGTAGAGACAAACATAAATATACTATTCCATTCAAAAATTATTTTATCTACCATTGTGTTGAGATTATTTCTAAAAAATATTCTACTCCTACCCACATTCACATATATTATTATCTATATATCTCTTTCTTTGGGGTTTTATATTTTTCCTACTCTTTTTTTTTTTAATTTACAAAATTGTTTTTATTTACTCATCTTTTTTTTTCAATTTTTTTTTTATGTTTTTCCATTTTTTTCAAAATTGTTTTAATTTTTTTTGTTGCTTTTTTAAAAATTATTTTATATTTCCCCCTTTTTTTCCATCACCCCATATCATAATTTTTATTATTCTTATTGGTCCCACTAGGGCCATTTGACATGATTAATAACCAGGCACTTAGACATTTGGCATAAGATACCACAATATCCTCACTCAACTTGTCCATCTAGAAGGACAATACGAACCTAGTGGGGGGTAACATGATGAAAAACCAAGTACTTATATGTCTGTAATAAAATACCATAGTAACCCCACTTTAATTTCATGAATGAAAGGACATTGTCACCCCTTAAATTTGATTACTATTTTTAGCACATTATATTGTAGTTATCCACAGTATAGAGTTTCAATTAGGATCCATTCACGAACCCTTTTCTTACTATGAAAAAAAGTGTTCTCAATTTTATTTCTATTTAGTACAATATGTCCTCAATTATACATGGGCCAAACCATATTTTCTTTAACTTGAAAAGGTTTTTATATTTTCACTCATAGAGTAATACCTTATCTTCAACTTGAAATTCCTTGATCTTATTATGTCTATCATGTTAGGTTTTTTGGCATAATTTATATTGAGTTTGGTTGTAAGCTGTGAAGAATATTTTCTCATTTTTTTTAACTCTATCAATCTTTATTTAAGGGATTCCTTATCATTTAATCCAAATTTCACTATTATTATCTAACTTGGCAATATATACTCCACACAAACTTCCACTTCTAAACCATATACTAACTGAAAGGGATAATATTTAGTTAATCTCTTATACATTGTATGGTAAGCCCACAACATTACCTATATTTTATTGTCCAGATCTCTAATCTCTATATTACACACCTTTGTTAATACCTTCTCTAATACCTTGTTAAATGCCTCAACAATCCTAATTTCTTGTAGATGGTAAGGAGTACTCCTATTATGCTGTATCATAAAATGTCTAGGTAATTCTAAAATTGTGTTATTAATAAAGTGCTTAGCTTGATCACTTTTTATACTTAGTGGACATCCAAACCTTGTAATTATATTCTCATATATGAATTTTATGGTAGTCTTAGTTGTATAATCCTTCATGGGTATTGTTTCATCCCATGTCACCAAGTATTCTATTTTGATGATAATAAATCTGGATTTGATTTTACATGCTATAGATTTTATGGGACCATTAAAGTCAATGGTGCATTTTTCAAATGGGTCTAGTGATAGTATTGGACAAAGTGGAATTTTATATCTTGCATTAGGTTTGCTCACCCTTTGAAATATGCCATAGTTTATAGTGTATTTATGTGCATCCTTAAATAATGTTACTCACCATGGGCCTACAAGCATCATTTTCTTCCTAATATTTTCTCTTGAGTTTTGTCTTCCTATTACCCTATCATGGGCTTCTTATAAGATTTTATGTTGTTCGTATGGTAATGATACTCTCCACACCAATTCATCTCTTAATTTTTTATATAGATATCCTTATAATAGTGTAAAGGGGAATGCTTACATCATTAAAAATTTTCTATTCAATTTTTATATATTCTTATAAAAACTCTCTGCTGGAAAGTATTTATGTAATACTTTTCATGTCTTTCAAAATAGCCTCAACATGAAAGAGGTGAGCTCTAGGGAACTCATCCTCAATCAATCATATGTCCTCTCCTATAGTAATTTGAGATAGGTAACCAAATATATTGCTTATCTTATCAAGTTTTGCCACAATTTTAAACTCAAAAAATAGGAAGAGTTAATTCTTCTTTGTATAATTAGTATGTTGATCAAATATTTGAGTGGCTCATAATCAGTAAAGATATGAATGAGGTTGATATAAAGTAATTTATAAAATTATTCACCACATACACCATGAAAAGTGGCACGCATTCTATGGTAGAGTAATTTGTTTCCACTTTTTCCAATTTACTACTTATAAAATAGATAGAATTAACTATGTTTCCATGAGATTGTTGTAACACCACCCTTATTTCTATCCCACAAACATCTACATGAACTTGAAATGAATATTCCAATCATGAAATATTAATATCAATGCATCCTTATTTTTTAATTAAAAATTTAAAGGGTTTTTGGCATTATGTTGATCATTCTAAAGGTTGTTTATGTCATTTATTCAATACATATTCTATTGGTGCACTAGTGGTTGCATAATTTATAATAAACTAGTGGTGATATCCTGTATAACCCAATATTGTTCTAATTTATTTTTGCATCTTAGGTGGTGGTAGATTTATGATAACTACTATTTTAAATGGGTATACCATCAATCCATAGTTATAGATAACATGTCCTAATAATGTACCAAATGGAATGACAAAAATACATTTCTGTAGATTGAGAGAAATGTTAAATTATCTGCATATTTGGAACATTAATCATAGTACCTAGACATGATATTTTACCAATCCATACATTTACCAATAATTTGGGTATAATTATAAAAAATCATGGATAATATGACTAAATGCATTCACCATTACTCTCCTAAACACTGTTGGATCATTATTCAATCCAAAAGGCATTACTCTTTACATAACATATCACCACTCAATTGTGAATGTGGTCTTTGGTCAATATTTAGAGGTGATCCTTACCTGGGTTGTATCTAAAAAATCCATTAGTAAAATAATAGATATGTCTTATTGAAACACACTAATATTTCTTCTATGAATGGTGTTATAAATGGATTATGTAAAAATGCATTATTTAACTCCCTATAATCAATGTAGATGCAAATTTTTCCTCTTTTATTATTTTGGATACCCATAAGAATGATCCATTTTGTGTCTTCTACTAGGATTATTATTCCATTGGCTAAAATTTTATCCAACTCAATTTTCACTTTAGCCTTTACATTCAAATTTAACTTGTATAGTATTTTGTATAAGGTTTTCACACCATTTTCAATTGTATTTTCATGGTACTAGTTTTTAATTGTATTCCTTTTAAATTCATGAATGTTCATGGGAATAAGTTCTCATATTCCCTTATTAATGCTAATATATTTTCCACTTATTATTCTACACAATAATATCCTACTTTTATAATTTTATGGTTTCCCTCTCTAGTTATATTTACCTCCCTAATTTCAAGGTTATTGTGTTTTTTCCTATAAAGTATAGATCAATTGTCTCTTTCCCTATTTTATTTGTATTTATTTTTGGGCTTCTCCTTGTGTTCCTCCTCTTATTTTATGATTTTTTTGCAATGTATCATGTTGTCAATTTCTCTAATGTGGTTATTTATTTCTCCATTTTTAGGTTGTTCTCTTGTGATAGTTCTAATTTGTTCTCAATCATCCATGTGTCCCAACATTATTTCTTATAATTTTAGTTTGATAAATTGGTGTTTTTAGTGGAAACTAGAACTAATAAAAATGTTTTGATTTTTATTAATGCATGAAAGACTCATTTGTTTCAGTCCCACAAATTAAAATTCTGACAAAAATCTATTTTTATGTCCCCCCATTGAGAACTTCCTTTCTACACCTCCTAATGCATATACCACATTCTTAGATATGCATCCAGGGTCCAAAAAAATAAAGGTGTCCATAGACATATGTCATTTTCTCTTTTTATAGTCCATATTTTTTCATAGTTCTTAATGTGTATTCTTGGGTTTATTGTTCTTGCATATTTTATTATTTATGGAAAATAAACTTCTACTTTAATAAACCTTGTCTTAACTAGGATGTAAAAAGATTTAAAATTTTGGATAGTGTATTTAAGAGTGTTCCACCACCTTTTGGCAATAATAGTTAATGTGTCATCAATTTCCTACATTTGTGTTTGATCTTAGGGAAATACCCTTATTAATTATTATAGGTAGTCTTTTACAATTTTGAATCCAGTGAGTTTTGGTAATCTGGAATGGGTTCCTCACTCAATATGATATGTGACTCTCTTCTACAATATCATATTATTCATTTCAATAGTTTTATTTCTCAAATATATTATTTTCCTCATGCAACATACCTTCCTAATCATTTTTATGATCCCTATACAACCAATATTTAATATCATCATCTAAAGTTATTTCCACCTCTTCATGTTCAATTACTATTTCCCTCTAATCATTAGGCTCATGATCATCTTCTAGTTTTGTGATTTTATTTTATATGTATACTTTAGAGAATTCATCAAAATAAATTCCTTCATCATCAAACCATAATTCCTTTGACCATGCACCTCCCATCCCTAATTCTAATGGAAAATGGATGACCAATCCATTCCTTCAAATGTAATCTCTTCTTATTCAAAATTCAATGTGATATTTCGGTTGATAAACCATTTTAGTTTTAAAAAGACTGGGAAGCATGTATCACACATAATAATCACTTCAAAATCTATTTTTATTTTAATACCCATTAAGTTAACATGGACATCTCTTAATGTTCATATTGGCTAGTGTAGTGTCTAATATCATATGTTGTAACATATAACCATGGTTTACAAAGTATATCCCATGTATTATATGATAATATATTTGTATCTATACCAAGGTCCAATAGTGTCTTCCTTTCTTCATGGCCATCTATTTTGATATTAAGCAAAATTGTTGTTTTCTTCCATTTTCTATTCATGATGAACACATTATTTTCACTTTTATTTTATTTTTTATCAATCCACTGTATTCTAAATTCCCTTTGTTACTTATTTAGTAATTATAGAACCATTTCAATTTATTTATTAAATCTCGGTTTATTATTAGTTTCATCATCCGATTTAAATCTATAATATCTTCCTCATCAAAATAGGTTAGTTTAAGCTAATATTTGTCATGTTCTTCCTATATATTATTTCTAATTTTCTCTATTGTCTATTCATGTTCACGTATATTAGGATGTTCCCTATCACTACCTATTTTTAATTATTATTCAAAATCTGTATCTTTTTCTTTTCCTTTCCTTATTTTTATTCTATTTTGAGTGATTACTGCTACTTAGGTTTTGAGTCATCAATGGTAAGATTGAGAGATTTATTTTGGGGTATCTCATTATGTTCTTTCATTGTTTATTGATATTATCTTATTTTTCTATAAATTTATGCTCATTTTAGTTGGCCTCTTCCTATAATATTATCATCTCCTACATCATGATGAACCTCATTGCATTGCTCTTTTGTAACTTTTTCAAATGTTTTGCCCATTTTCATGGGGAAAATTATACTAAATCTTTAGTTTTTATTCCTCCATTCTTTTAAAATTGTACCACCTTAGGGTGTGATAAAAATCATGAATTCCTTTTTCATGACAAAATATACACTCCACTTATGTTTCCTCTATGTAATTTATTGCAATATGGTCAATATTTCCACACTTATATCATGTTGGAGTTAGTCTATCATAGCTATACCCTTATTTATAGCCTTGGTTTTATGCTTGATTATATTCTATCCCACCTTAATAATTTACTTAAACTCCACGGTATCCTCGTATGTATCCTCCTTGGCCTCTTACTCTATATCCCTTTTGGTTGTTGTTATAATAATGAGGCTGGGTACTTTATTGTTTAAATTATTATAGTGTAGAAGGGGTTGGGTATTACTAGTTAGGGTGTAGTAAATTAGGGTTGCCCATTGATAATTGCAGTGATAGAATTTGATGAACTATATCTTCTTTCCTATTATTAATGTATTATACATCCAACATTATATCTGTCATAAAATGTGTATGACTATAATGATTAAAGGATCAAAAATTAGTTTAGTACATTAAATAATTTTTGGGTGAATCTACTTCCATCATTAGACATAAATTATGGGGATGTTTATCATACATTTGAAAATTTCTATGGCACATTTTATCACCATATATCAATTTTTTAATGAGAGGAAACATTCCACAAGCATTTTCAATACTCTTCTTGATGCCATTTTTTTTTTCATTTCATGATGGGGGCATTCTATTTGCAAATTTCCTTCCACACAAAAATTAGCAAACCATATCATAACACATGGTGGGTTACTATTAAATGTCAGTTAATAAAACTCATTACCATCCATATGAATATCTTATTTTAACTGTAACCATTCCAATTCTAATTGTAGTATTTTCACATTATCTTTTAATGAAGTATTTATGTCATGTCTCCAATATTGATTTTCTAAGAATGATTCCATCTCAAGAATTTATGAAAATGTATTAAATATTTTCTTTCCCATGTTTTCTCATATAAATGGTATTAATCTAGAAATAAATCACTCTATTCATTTATTCTCATTCAATAGCTCCTCCAATATTCTTACTATTGATTTGAATATTTGATTGTACTCTTTCATTATTTCCTTTTCTTATTGTATAAAATCTCATATTACTAACACTTTCATTAGGAATTCCAATATAGTTAAAACATCCTTTGAAGGATTTATATATGTCTACCCATGTACTTGCATGATGTAGGAACATCTAAGGATTCATGCAATCTTGCATCAACCAAAAAAAGAGTGCTTGTATATTTGCATGATTTATTTTATTTATTTTTTATTTTGGCACAATGAGTCATTCACCAAATGTTATTCATGTTTACATGAGCTTGCACACATTTATTTATGTATATGTTGGTGTAGGAATACATATATTATTTAGGCTTATTTTTGTAGATTTTAATGACTGTCGATGTAGCTTGTATGTTATGACATGAGGAATATTTGTATGAATTCTCAAGTGGAAATAATGTTATGACCCAAGGAATTTTAGTATGAAGTGGAAATTTTATCAAGCGGTGAAGGAGATAATTCAAAGAGACATTTAGGCAATAAAACATTTTACGAATAAATTTATTATCTGGTTATAAAAATGAATATGTACATGCAACTGATATAAAGTGGATGTTTTGTAGACATTTTATGATGTAAGGTGAATGAACATATGATAAATATTTTTTTGGATAAAATTTGGAATAGATTTAGGGGTAGAATGCAAAGGAAATAAGAGGGAAAAATGCTTAACTATTGGAGGACTATATGAGAGTCTGAATTATCTCCATGAATATAATAAGTATATGAAGGAATTAGTGTGTATGTGAGAGTGAGTAAGTGTGAATTAATTTTAATGTTTTTTTATTGAATTCAAATAATAAATATTGTTAAAGTTTTTCAAGTCCATTAAAGTATGCTCAATGTGTGTTTATGAAAGAGTGTTTAACCATGCACCAAAAATATAAAGGCAATCCTTAAGTGGAACCCCTATTTAATGATTTCACTAATTACTATTAGAGAAAGGTTTATGCCTTGTGATTATGTGTGTGAAGAATCTAAATGAGTCATTGTAGGCTATGAAAGAGAAGTATGCTAAGTGAGATATAAGTTGTCAAAGATAAACTTTAATAAGATTTTTTAATGTGTGAGATAAGTCATGAAAGTGATGAAAATGTGATAGAGGGTCTATTTTGAGTCCTTTTTATGTTGTGAAAGATAATCCTATTGATTTTAGAAATATGGAACACAAACAAGGAAGAACATGAGAGGTGGAACACTTGATAAAGATGTTGAAAGGATTGAAAGTAAGATTATAAATGATGGAGATGACTTCATAAAGTGGTGATGTTGTAGCTTTACGTGAAGATGATGAATAAGAGATAATTATAGGGTTTTTATCCATATAAGTGAGGTTAAATTCTTTGGAAAGAGGCCAAACAAGTGGAAGAAAAGATTCTAGTAAAAGAAAAATACTAGCAAATGCCATGGTAAAGGAAAGAGGTAATTCTACTTGTGTTATTGATTTTATATGTGGTAAAGAGAGTTATGGTAATATGTTAAAATAGATAATTGAGCTAGAAATATATTTTGAAGTTGAGAATATTGAAGACCCATACAGGTAAATGCTACATGCAAGAGATTATGTGGTAGTGTAGATGTATATTAGAAAGATATCCTAACAAAGAGACAATGGAAAGGTAAATAGAAGGTGAGTGGATGGGAATAGATGGTTTCAAAGTTTCTAGTTTGTTTTTTACACCTAAAATTACCATAAGAGTTACTAAAAAAGCTTCATTTATTGATGCTTGAGAGATAAATAAAGAAGGGGATTGCCAAGAAAGGTAATAAGAGTGGGAAGTTACCATGTGAGCATCTCAATACTACTTTGAGAAGAATCAAGGAGAAGGATATGTACATGGAAAATAAGGTTGTCTTGAAAGACAACAAGAAAGGGAGGTTCCCATGTGAGAAGCCTAAATCTTATTTTCAAAATAGCAAGGAGAAAGGTAGCTATGAGTAGCCTATAAAAGACTAAATCCTCATGAAAAAGGATATGGAGGTGATATTTTTCGAACTGAAAGAAGAAGACCTTTTTTTTGATGATATGAATGAGTTTATGGTATCTCATGATGGGTGTCATCTATCCATTCATTTAAATAACTTTTATATTGATGTCATTCAAACTATGGGTGACATCCAAAACTATCTACAATAAATTTTATGGTTGTAGGCTTGTAAGAATGGTTTGGTAGGTGTTGATGTTTTAAGTGTCTTATCATAATCTAATATAATCTGGAAAAGAATTGATTAAGCAATTAAAAAACACACATATAGAATTTAAACACTCTATGTTGGAAATGAAAGTAATCTAACTTGATGAAATAAAACACAATGTTAAAAGGTAAGCATATTGCTAGAAGGAAAACAACTGTTGAAAGGTAAACACACTGATTGCAAAAATGAATTTAATTTGAAAACTATAGGTAATTTCTTGTAGGTTCTAAGAATAAACATACTTATAATTTTTAGAGGTAAAATAACTGAGAGGGGGAGGGGGTGAATTAGTGATCCCATATATTTCAATTTCAACATATATCAACTTGATCAAGAAACATTAACAAAAGAGCTCATTCATTAAATGCATACATAAGATCAAACACATAATGTAGTTACTATGGGAAACCCTCATGGGTAATAAAAACCAATCTCAAGCCTATAACACGTGGACTACTTGTCATATAAGAGATTACAAACAAGAGACTGGTCAAGTCCTTTAGACTAGAATTTAGTGAAATAAAAAGTTCCACAAGGAACATCATCCCCTAAGATCACCAAGTCCTCCTAACCACCTATTGGTCAGGTCATTTTGACCCAAAACCTTTATCAATTACTTTTGACCAAAGGATTTTATTGAAACACCTATTTCATAAGGATCAACTACCCCTGAGGAAGATCAAGTCCTTTAGACCCTCCTATGAAGTGAACACCTCCACCTTAGAACTGATGTATTCAACACTTAAATATGGTTCTATGATTTTAAAAATCATACACAAACTCCCTCTCTATCTCATATATGAATCTCACATAGGCATGCCAAAATCTCTCTCTTTATTTACTCAAACTACCCTCATATACACACTCATACCTAGTTACACATCTTCAACCTTTAACCCTACAAGATCACTTTTTTATCATAAAAAATATTACCTACAAGTCATACACATTGTCAAAAAAATTATCTCATAAACTCATTCAACAGGCACACTAAATATCCTCTCTTCATCAATTCAATACATACTAAATACATACAAGCCTTACACAAGTCTAGAAACCATCTCATTTGGTTTCACTATATATAGAGTCTTTATGATAAACATCTTCTTGGTTGCCCATTAGGAATGAATTAACACTTAAGGGATATATTATATTAATACATGGCTCAAAATATTCTTCATATGTTGGCCATAACATCTATGGGTCACCCTTAAGTAGCTACACCGTTCAATTAGGCCTTTGTAGCTCTTATAGGTCTCATTGAGACTTATTCACCCATTTAACACTTAATCAAGAAAACTAAGAACATAGGAACACTTTAAAAATCATGGATGCATGAAAAATGATATATATTCCCCTTTAATTTCAAACATCCATCATATCATTCTTATGCTAACCCCTAATTAGCTCAAACACCTCTTGCACACACATTCATTATGAACAAAAACACAGTCAACTTATAACCCTTTATTCATACTACATATGATTGGTCAAACATTCATAATAATCAAATATGTTCCTCATGGATTATAAAACATACTAAAATATCTATATCACCTTAAAACATCAAGATACCAACAAGCACAACTCAAATACCCTTGTCGAGTGACGTGTATAACATGCATGAAAACATAGTCAACTTTAAACCTTCAAAAATTTGATTTTAGATATTTTTAGAGCTTAAAATATATATTTATAGATTGGAATTTTAGTCTTATATAAATTTTATTTTTACACCATGATCAAATTATGTCTGTATCAAAAGATATAGCCTAAAAACCAGACACTAGTCTTTCTTAGTTTAAATTGAAATATTTGAATTCAAACGGTCATAGTTAAACTTCGGTCACCATGTTATCATCTCGTGTC
Organism: Torreya grandis; assembly: GCA_037957365.1. Taxonomy (NCBI): domain Eukaryota; kingdom Viridiplantae; phylum Streptophyta; class Pinopsida; order Cupressales; family Taxaceae; genus Torreya; species Torreya grandis. The sequence goes on from JARHVA010002489.1 coordinate 1,028,098, forward strand.
CCTGTATCTTAGATAAAATATGAACCATTTATATTATTTAAAATTTAACTCATAGTGTGAAAATACCCAAATTTTAATCTTCAAACATTTGACCTCATCTCATGCAATCTTACAATCTTGCCCACATACACACCATTGATCTCTTGTATGTAGCTTGGTCTTTATCTCTGTTAAACATTAGACACCTTGAAGTCATATCACTCAATACACACCATTTATCTATATATGTAATAACATCCACTCATCATTGGATCTTAGAATAATCTTGATCTTTACCTCTGCTCAATGTTAAACTTCAAACACTTTTTCTCATCTTGCTACATCCTGACACCTTGGAACAAACACACTCCATTGACATTTTTGTAAGGAGCTTGGTATTTACATAGTTTAAGCATAATTTTTTTTGAAATATTTGACTCAATACGTTCCATTATATTTATTTTTATGATCACCTATGAACTGTTGGATCTTCATTTGGTCTTGATCTTTATCTCTTGCAAAACTGATTAAGTATAGGAATCATTGCAATCTACTTGGAAGGCCAACTTTGGACCTCAATAACTTTTTATTACTTAGATTCATGATCTTAAATTTAAACCATAATATCACCTTTCATAATAGAATATTAACCATATAAAAATATTCTTTTAAAACCTTCACATGTGTAAGGTATAATGTCATTAATCTGGTCACTCAAAATTTTCTACCATAGAGCCAACTATGCCCAAAACTACTTAGAAGGACAACTTTGCACATGAATATCTTTTGATGCACTTCATCACATGAACTAAAATTTAGAAAAAATAAACTAGGTATAAAAATTAACAAACTCATATGATCAACTTCTTTTGAAACATCCACATGTGTGAAATATGATTACATCAAAATGTATACTTAGCTTTTCTTGCCACATTGTAAATTTGGCTAAGTATGGGAAAACATTATCAAACTACTTAGGATCCCAAATTTGTACTTGCATATCTTATGTTGTGCTTCCTTTCATGACCTAAAATTTAGTTCATAGTAACTAGGCATAAATGTGATGAAAACCATATGACTGGCTCTCCTTGACTCATCCACATGTGGCAATGGTGAGATCATCAAACTACCTACTCAGATTTTTTGCCACTAGATGCAAAATGTCTAGATGAAAACAATGACCAACCAGATGAAATACACGCATCAACATAAGAAATCAAGTCATATAAAACCTCTTATAGGACCTCTTTCACATTCTCAAATCACCATACTCATCCCTGAGCATCTCTAACTAGATAAAATTTGAAGATCAACCAAGCCTCCTTCAAGCATACTAGGATAAACACATTGCACACTTTGTCATTGTCACTTAAACTATCAAGACACTTCATCTACCCACCTGGACACCTCCATGACATCATCATGATATAATTTAAAACTCTCCAAAAATAATTTCTAAAACTTTAAATAAATTAAAAACATTAGATATTGTACAAACATGTTACTGATTCCTGAAGAGAGTGGGCCCTTGCTCACCTTAGGAATATGAATGTAAAGAAACTAAGTATCTACAAAATATAAACACATTTAATTATTGATCAAGGAAAATACATGAATGTGGCTACAACTTTTATCATTATATAAAATTATCAACTAAATAATTCAAAAACTTAATAACTATGTTTTAAGTTATAGAGATCTACCTATATACAATGCTACAACTGCAGATTTCTAAATCTCAATAACTAATCCTCTTCTAAAAATATCAATATTCCTAATTTTAGTGGATCTTAAGATATGAAATTGATGGTTACAATATAAAGAACCACACATTGTTGAATAAAATTGAGAAACATGATATCCACTGAGAATCTACTAAGAATATCATATTAGATCTATTGGATTGATTGTCTATGAAAGACTACTGGTATATATATATATATTATAACTTTAATATAAAAAAATTATTTATAGTAATACTATATATATAAATTGACCAAAATGTTCTTCAAGAATTTTCACAAAAGAGGAAAGTATCTATCTTCAATGTTATAGGTTCAAAATCTAGATTGGAAGAGTATGTAGAAAATTTGGTAGAGTTCATAGCTCTATTTGTGTAATTCTAGTAGAGTTTGCAATGGCATGCTTCAGGGGTATCCAGGGTTGAGGGAGTACATATCAAGGTCATCATTCTATTTGAAATAATGGAATGCTTCAGTGGAGATTATAAAGTTGTTTGAATGAGTTTATAGCTATATTTGAGTGAGTCTGTAGCTACTAGGTAAGTCTGTAGCTATAGATTGGGTGAGTTTGTAGCTATTGGTCGAGTTCGTAGCTAGGTTTGGAATGGACTGGATGAGTCTATAGCTTACCAGATGGGTTTATATCTCACAAGATATATCAAAAGCATCCATTTGGGTTATCTCATGAGAATTGGAAGATCATTCAAAATTTCTTTATTATCTTTGTATTGCTATATTGTTTGTATGTACACAAATTTGGAAAACTAAACATGTAAAGAATTAGAATAAAGTGATAATCAATAACCTAGAATTTAGTTGCAATAATCAAGATAGATCATATATTTACTACATTAAGATTAAATATAAGTGTAATATCCTTGTAATGTAAAGTTTAAATGAGAGGTAATTGAGTAAAGATGAAGGAAATTGATGGCAAAAATAAGTCATATTTTGGACTCATCATTTCACACACATTTTATCTTTTACAAGTCCTTTTGAAAATTTATCTTCTTGTCCTTTCATATTTTAGTTATGTTTTCTAGGTGTTGGCTAAGGTCATACACATGGAATTCATCAGCCCAATGGTCATCTTATGCACTAGTGAAATCATTATAGGTTTGCACCATCTATCTCCAAATATGAAATTGATCATTTGCTTGAAGAGCCTAGTTTTACTAAGATGGAATAGGAATAAGGAGGAGTGGTGGTATGAATCTAATGCCTATCTATATTTCTTCTCCTCTTAAGTTGAGTATATCAAAAATCATGTTCGTTGTTGCTTATGTTATCCAAAGGCTCTATCTTAGATTAGTTGGGGATATGACCCCACTTATTTTTAGTGGGATTGTCATTATATCCCAGCATCTTGTACTAGCTATAAATACTACATAAAAATGTTATTTGGTAAATAAATAAAAAGAAATAATGCAATTATATAAATCATGTAGATAATGATATTTGATATTATGATGAAGAAAATAGATAGCTCTAAAATTAACCAGTAACATTCTAACACTACCAAAAGTAGGTCTGATGCACAATCCTTTCGTCTTTGATTTCTCTACATATTCAGCAAGCCTAGATTTCAATGCCAGTTGATTCTTATAGGTGGTGAGAAGGGATCTAAACTAGAATTATCCCACATCTAAATTAATCATGAATTCATTGTAGTCCCATAATATCATGTTGCACAAATAGAATTCACATAATAGATCTTGTTGCTCTGGGGTAGAATCTTAAAAGATGTAAAGAACATAGGGGGTCCTCAATATTGTAGGGCAAATCACATGATATTTTGAAAAATTTTCACCCATATAATTTTTCATATAGATGCAAAATATAGGAAGGGAAAGGATATCTACAGGTCATAAGATGTTCTAATATTTGATAGGTAGCTTGGAGATTGACTTCAACTTTTTGGGTTTGCTACTTTTCCTTCTATAAGTCCTTGCTTGGTGTCTAATTTTATTTTTTTAAAGTCTTATTTCATTGCTTGAGTTCCTTTAACTCCAAAAAAACTTGATTCCATTTATATAAATAATAATAATAATGGGAGATAATGGTTTGGAAAGCTTGGTCAGTTGAAGCTTTGGAGGACGATGAGGCTTTCTTAGAAAGTTGATGGAGGATCAAGGTTTGTTACTGATAGTTTTGAAATTGATGTTTTAGAAATAATTTTTTTTCTTCCAAATGAGTGATGTATATCTAAGAGTGTAATATCTCCTCATCAGACTGAGTGAATTTTTATCCAAACACACTAATTTCATTTCTATGTTCTATATCCCTATCATTAAAACTATCCAAACCTTAAGTTAAGGAAGAATTAAGAAGATCCTTATGTTATAATTAGGCTAAGAGGTCAGAAACATTTGTAGCTTGCTATCTCATGATGGCCTCAACTTTTTATAGTGCAAGAGCAAGTTGTGTTTCTAGTTCATATGTAGAATTATAAGGTTATTCTTCCTCGAAGACCATAGGGGCCTTTCTTTTATTTGGTACAGGTCTAGTGCCACTAGTTGGAGAGAAGGGAGAGGTTGGTGTTTCCTGCACTAGAATCTCTTGTACTGGCATGTTTTCTTCCTAAATGTATTTTTCAATAATAAATTATTTTAATAGTTTAGGGATTGGTATTGTGACTAGATATTCCTGTAATGCAAATATGTCCATTATTGTTGGTAAAGGAAAATGAGGGTTTTTACACAGGATATCAATAGATGCAATGACCTCTTTTTACTCATCATCACATGCTCTTATAATTTTTTTCACCTTTTTTAGTCTTCATATGATAATTTTGTTCTTCCAAAGGAGTAACCTTCTTTTCTTGAATGACATCCTATGATTATGGATCACTAGATAGTTCAGGAGCTTGTGTTGTATTTATTGAAAGGATGTCTATAACCTTAGGAGTCAAGTGAGATTATTAAGCTCTAGTTATCAGTTTTCTCTTAGTTAGAGTATAATTTTGGACTTGAGGTGTCGTATGAGATCTCTTCTTAGCCATAGGTGTGGCCTATGACTTGATCCATCTCCTTTTAGTAGATGAAACATTGAGCCTAGAAGAAGAAGCCTTTACTTTTATTTTTGGATTTGATGTTTCTTTAGAGGATTTTAGAAGAGGTGATGAAGGTTGGTTCATTTTCGATACCTAAAAGGTATCCCATGCTACTTGTATTTGCTATAGAAAATGATGTTTATGATCAAATGAATGAGTCTATGGTGGTGAATTGGACATGACATATTGGTAGCCAAACCCTGAATAGGCCCATATAGGTATAATGGTAGGTTTAATCTATGTTGGGTCTATTATGTTCCATATTTTAAATTAAGGATGATCCTCATGGATTCACAACCTGGAAAACTACATTGTATTTCATAAATAAAGTATTATATGTCCTAAAAGCCAATAGACCTGCATGGTTCTGGTAGGGTTTCCCTACTAATACCTTTGGAATTACCTTAATCATATTGTATATATGATATAGATAATTGTTTATCACCATTAAATTATGTAATAAATTCATTAAAATGGGTTCTTCCTAATAAAATCTTATATTCTTTAGTGATTCCTAAGATTTTGCTAATTACTCTGCTAGAAACTAGGATTCTGATGTCCTGAACCATGGTGGAATCTTATTATAGATGTGCTATGAATTCATTAACCAAATATTCATCATATCCTTATAATTTATATAAAAAAGGTAGCCATCCAACTTCTTTAAAAATAGATACAAAGATATCATCCTTCATTAACCCTTCTATATAGTATGGTTTGGACCTCTTTTTCTACCTCATGGTAGTTGTATCGATGCTCTAGATGCAAGGGCTAGTATTGTAGGTGAGAAAAATAGTGGAAAATAAAACATAAATCACAGTAAAAATGGAAATATTTAAAATAATATATTTATTAACACCAACTTAGAAACTATTGACGTAATCTATAGCAATGATAACATGATATATGGGAATTGAGTGAAACCAACTTGGGAAAAGATTTAATTTTATCACACATGGATTATGTCATTATCAATTACACCAAATTCCATGTCATCATGATTTGGGTGATATGAAATGGTTAGGTAGGTATTTGGTATGTGTGACATGACACCTTTTTTATTCATCACTTTTCTACATCACTAATCACTGCTATTGTGACCTTTATTTTGATGGTCTACATGACGTACCTAGTTTGAATTTACTCAAACCACCTCCTCATGTTGAATATTCATGAATCAAAGGAAATTATACTAACCTAATATAAATAAACAAAATACTTAACTTAGCTAATCATACTCATAGTCTTTGCTCTTTTCCTACCACCAATTCTAAACAAAAAAATGCAAGAGTTAGTCTTAGAAAATGTATAGAAATGAACATAATGGTGAAATTATTATTTGGAATGAATTGATTAAATTATGTTGTTTTCTAATTTTATCTATTTTTTTATTTTCTTTTTCCCTTGACTAACAATTTTTTTTTTTGAAGTCAAGGCTCTTTCTTCAATGCATGATCAACCAACAAGTTGGTTTTATGATCAACATTGTCAATAGTATAAAAAAAAAGATTTTCACTATTGAAATTTTTATTTTTATTACACACACACACACACACACACACACACACACACACACACACACACACACACACACACACACACATGCACACACACACACACACACATTAAAAGTTTTGGAAGAAGGAAACCAATGAATGATCTCTTTTTTCTTATTTTAGGTTTAAACCATCAAGGAAATGCAATCATGGAAGAACCATGTTCTTCTATGAAAATAACTTCATTTATGAGGTTTTGAAAAAATTCCTTTTTTTTGACAAGCTCATGGTACATTTTGAGTCTATTCCCATTTACCAATAAAGTCTTTTTATTCTCATCTATTGCCAATAGTTGGACTGATCCATTATCAAAGATATTTTTCTATTTAGTATGGGCCTAGCCATCTTGTTCTTAAGTTTCCCTTGAATTTCTGAAACTTGGATTCAAACAAGTGTGCCCACACACCTTGAAATTTTTTCTCTTTGTTGTGGGAATCATGGCACACTCTTCTTTGGTGCTACATCATTTTTTTCTACTATAAATCTTCCTTCCTCATCTCATCAAGCTCATTTAGTTAGAGGATCCTATCTTGCTATGTATTATCCAGATTAATGCCTACTTCAATTGATATTTTCAGGGTTATAATTACAAATCAATGGAAAGTAAATGTTTCTTACCGTACACCAACTCATAAGGTGACAATCTAGTGGTTGTCTTACAAGTAGTGTTACAAGCCCATCCTAACTCTAGTACTTGAGCTACCAAATCTTTTCTTCTACTACTGACTATCTTGGTTAGAATGTTTTCCATCTCCCTATTGGTATCATTTACTTGGCCTTTTGACTATGGATGGTAAGGGGAGGACTTCCTATGGTTGACTTGGTAGACTTACATGAAGTGCTAGATCATATTAGACATAAATTGTGGTATTTGATCTGAGACTATTTGTCTAGGTACACCAAACTATTGCATGATTTTGAAATATAGGAAATATGCTACCACTTCTTCTCTATCAAAAGGAAAATCTTGGACCTAAACCCAATTAGTGAAATATTTTGTACATACCAAAAAAATAATCCTTACCTTGGAATGGAGCATCTATACAGCCAAAAAAGTCTATCTCCCACTTCTCAAATAGTTGTAACACCACCTGGGGATGAAAATGAATCTATGTTGATAGTGTAGGTTATTCCATATTTTGACATGGATCACACTACCTTATGTACTTCCTTAAGTAATATAAAGAGATGGAAAATAATATCATACTGATAGGATATTATGCATGGTTCTCTTTGCTGAATAATGACCTCCTCTTGGTTCATCATGATAAGCTATAATGATGTCATAGGCTTCATTATCTACTACACATGTGAAAGACATGATTAGGTCCATATTTAAATAGCATGCCATTAATCCACTTAAAGGAAGATCTTTCCTTGATTAAACATTTCCTATATTTATGAGTGAAATGAAAAGGAAACTTCCCTATGGATAAATAGTTGGCTATATAAGCAAACCATGGTGATTATATTGAAATAGGAAACAATTGTTCATCTAGAAATTTATATTTAATTGGTTCCTCATTACCTATAATTTTTATCCTAGACAAAAAATTTACAACCACATTAAATTTACCTAGTTTATCAATAATTAATATATCAAATTCTTGCAAAAGTAATAACCACCTTATGATTCTTCCACCTACTACAATTTTATTCATGAGATATCTTACGGTTGAATGGTTTGTGTATATAAATAACTTGTAACCTACAATATAGTGTCTAAATTTACTTATGACATAAATCATAACAAGGAATTATTTTTTTATGGTTGTATAATTCCTTTCAGTATGTGTGAAGTTTTCAATGATGTAATAAATATCATACTTATGGTTATTTCAATCCTTTTGTCCTATAACTACCTCCATTGCATAGTTAGAGGCATAAATGTAGACGTGAAAAAGTTTTTCCCAACTGGGTCCTCTCAACATTAGATAATAACTCAATTTTTATTTAATAATTTTAAAAGCTTTCTGATAGTCATCATCCACACAAGTTAACTATCCTTTATTATCAAAGTGATGAAGGGGTATCAAGAAAATGATGTAAATTTGGTCTTGTGAAAGTATTTTTGGTTTTATAGCATGACTTAGAAATCAATTGAGTCTTTATAACTCATAAGGTGTCCTTGAGTTGAGTGTTCATTGGCTTGGGAGAGTTTCCCACCAAAACATGTCAGGAATGTTTTGAGGTAATATCCATTAATAAGGCAATTACCAAGTAACTTAGTTATATAGGAGGTAGTTAATATTGTATATAAGGAGTATGCAATGAGTTTTTGAATAGAATAAAGGAGTTAGTCTCATAGAGAGTCAGTAGGAGGTTTGGTAAGAGTCAGTTATGAGGAGAAAGATAGGGGTACAAAAATAAAGAAGATGAAAGAACATTAATACCTCTGCAATCTATCAAAAAATCAAATTTATTCATGTATATACATAGAGTCAATAAAGTTATAGTGTGTAAAGTGATTAAAGCATTTAAGAATAGTGGAATGTAGTATAAGTTGCAAGTAGTAGTGTTTTATAGGTTTAAGACAAGAAGTCTGTGCATAACCATTCAAGCATATAGATAATTGATGAAAGAACCTTTTAAATAAAATGTGTATGCATCCATGAGATCTATAGGATAAAAAAATTAGATTAAGTACTATTTAATTCATGAAGGTTTGTTTTTGATCTTAATAGAGGTAGTGGTTTAGGGTCATAGATTGTTTGCACTTAGTTTATAAGATAATCAAAAATTATGTGTAACTAGTGTTTCAAAGTTTAAAAAAAGAAATAAAGCATCTTGGAAGTTGTTTTATGCATTTTTATACATTTTAGACGTTTTATCAAGTTTATAAAAGTTGACAAACTCCAATGAAGCCCTTTTAAAGCATTATTGGTCTGTATATACTCAATTTGGAGTTAGACAATCAATGCAACCTTGTTTGAAAGGTTGAGTAATAAAGGAAATGGAGTTTTTATATGATGTAAGACAAAGAAGAAAGACAATGAAATGGAGAATAAACTTAAATGAACACATAAATACCCTTAGGTAAGTCCAAAGCATTTAAAACCTTATATATTCTTATGATAGATAGTCTATGTTGCCAAAACACTATATAAATCTTGTTTTGAAGGTGGTAAGAGGTTGTGAAGAGGGTATTGAGGTTTGGGAAAATTGTATTCTAGTGAGACAAACATTATAAAGGTCCTAGGTAGTTTTGAAAGTGATTCAAGATCCATAAAACCAATTAAAAACCCTCTGAGGCTTGTCACAAAGCCATGAAAACCCTATTTAGGGTCAAAGACAAAAATTAGGATATCTTAAGATTCAACTAGTAAAAAAAGTGAAAATTTGTATTCTAATGTGTTTTTATCATGGTGAAGGTTTCAAAACCCATACGGTATTCGTACATATCAATATTGATGATTATGTGTAATGAAAGGCTTAAGAGACCTAATTAGGTCTGGGAAGGAGTTTGAAAAGGCATCTAAGAAGCGAGTTAGGGTTTGAAACTTCATGAAGAGTCAAAACATGTTAGAGGGTGTCTAAAAATGGGTATAATTTATAAATATTATGTCGTACTTGACTGTACTATACAAATTTGTAAGAAAAAATGCTACTAGGTTAGAGGTGTGATTGAAGGATTAAAAAGTGAAGAGGTAGTTAGATATTGAGAGAGGGGCTAAAGTGAATTGATTCTATATTATTGCAGATAAAAGATATTATTCATGTTGATATAATGCACATATGAAATCTTGATCAAGATATAAATGATTAAACCATAACATAGTGAAGGTTAGTGAATGAAATGATTTGTAGCAAGATTGAGAATGGTTAGATTAAGGTGTAGAAGGATAGTGTGAGGTGTTCATAGGATTATAAAGATAGAGACAAAGCAATAAAGAATCCTAAATAATATATCTTTAGATAGAATGACATGAAACTAACAGAGAGAGTTGGAAATGAAGAGAGACTAAGAAGTTCAATTCAAGATTTTGTGTTACATGTGTCAGAGTCAAGGTTAACAGAGGATGAAAGATTTATTATGCATCATTTGGTATTATATAAACAACACGATTCATTATGTAGTAGTGAAATATAGTTATCAATTAACATGTTACATGTTTTTATTTCAGTTTTCATTTATTTTTTTATTTGTTCATGAGATGTGTTAAAGTGTGAGTGGATAGTTAAGATGGTGGTAGACAACCCTGAAGCTAGTGAGGCTTGAACGAATGAGAGCTAGAGTTATTGGAAAGCTCAAGAGTGAGCTCAAAAGTGATCTTGAGGATAGAGAAAAGAGTCTTATGTGAAGGATAAGAAAGAGAGAAGATAGACCCAAGTGAGGGGTCATGATGTGGCAAGTGAGAGAAGGATTGTCAGAGAGAATAGGTTTAGATGAGACCAAGAGGTTTATATACATCTTAGTTAAGATGAGGAAAGATAAATAAAAGAGAAAATAGGGAAAGGTTGAGAGAATCTACCACATAGAGAGGATGGTGTAGGATGACACTAGGAAGATAGAGATGGAAAAAGAAATGGTAGAGATGAGGCAAGAATTAGATGAATTATTGACCATGATAGAATAGATGAGAGAGATTAAGAACCCACATTTTGGATGGGTCATGAGGAGGAAGACATGAAAGTGGAAAATAAGGCAATATGTGAAGAAAAGAAGGATGCAAGATATGAGGGTTTAACAAAAGAAGAAAAGGTTGATATGTAAGAAACATAGGAGAGAGATGCAAAATCTTTGGTTGAGTGAGCAACGTAAACAAGAGGAAAAACAATACCTTGAGATTAATGAAATAATTTTGAGTGAAGAATAGGAAACTAGTGGCAACTAGCGAGGTATTGAGGGTGACAAAAAACAAAATCAATTTGAAGACCATTTGGAAAACTTGGAAAGAGAGATACAAACCAAAGAAGAGGGTATAACATCTGATTGTCAATTTGTATATGAGAGTAAATAGAAACTAGAGGCATAAATAACATATTTAGAGAGAGAATTACATGGTGAGAGAATGAGAAAACAAGAGGAATTATAGGTTTTCATAGTTTAACATCACATATTGAAGGATAAAGGACAACAAGAGGAAGCATTGTTGATAATAGTGTATCAAAGTGAAGAAATTAGGCAAGAAGTTGTCTATGTTTTTATTGAAATAATGTAGGTGATGACAAGTGAAGGAGAGAGTATAGGTATAACAATGATTTGGGGCATAACCAACCCATATGATAGAGGTAAAGAAGCAAGAGAGAGTGCACGACAAGTGCAAATGTATACAAGCAACTGGTGCAAGCAAGGAATTAGGTTAGTCTTTGATAGAGGAAAATGAGAGATCAGAAAAGTGGAACAATTGAGGAATGAAGGATCAGGAGAAGCAAAGGATGATCTAAGAAGCATGAATTAGAAGACAAGGAAGAAAGGTATAATAAGCTATTAGAATTTAATTTCTTTCTTCCCTAGGAGTATGATGTAAGGGCATCAAGCAAATGATTTAAATTTGTTCTTGTGAAAGTATTTTTGGTCTTATAACATAACTTAGAAGGTAATTGAGTCTTTATAAGTCATTAGGTGTCCTTGAGTTGAGTGTTCATTGGATTGTGGGAGTTTCCTACCAAAATCTTAGTTTGCAAATTTGAAATTATATTAGTGTGTTAGGAATGTTTTGAGGTAATTGTCAAATAAATTCATGTTAGCAAGTGGTGTAAGGGTCCTCAATGAAGTCTAGGGAGGTTTAATAAGGTGTGTTATGTACTTTTCATGAGGATAATGTCAAAAACCAAGAATTTAAATGTAATATCCATTTTGAAGTTTGTTGCCAAGTAAGTTATCTAGGAGGTAGTTACTATTGTATGTAAGGAGTATACAATGAGCTTTTGAATAGAATAGAGGAGTTAGTCTTATAGAGAGTTAGTATGAAGTTTGGTAAGAATCAGTTAAGAGGAAAAAGATAGGGGTACAGAAAGAAGGAAGTTAAAAGAACATTAATACCTATGTAATCTATCAAAATAACAACATTATTCATGTATATACATAGAGTTAATACATATGTAGTGTTTAAAGTGATATCTATATATCTATGAGTTGATATTATTTCATGGATGTATTTTTTTGTGTTTAAAACATTAAAGCATTTGAGAATAGTGTCTTATAGTATAAGTTACAATTAATAGTAGTCTACAGGTTTAAGACAAGAAGTCTATTCATGGCCATTCAAGCATATAGATCATTGATGAAAGAACCTTCTAAATCAAATGCATATGCATACATGAGATCTAAAAGAGAATAAAAATTATATTAAAGTGTATTTCATGTGTGAAGGTTTATTTTTGATCTCAAGAGAGGCAAGGGTTTAGGTTCACAGATTGTGTGCTATTTTTTTCTTTTTGGGAATTAGGTGTTTAATTCCTATGCAAATAAAGGTCTGAGTAAATGTAAATCAGTAATTAATGTGTCTTAATTAGCCTAATGATTTTTGAAAATAGATATGTATTTTATCTTTTCTAAAAATATAAGGAACTGTAGATAAATCAAACTTAGCTTATTCTGGGTCAAAATGGATGATTTAGGATCTGGAAATTGCTATGCAAGGATGGCAGACTATCATAAATAGGACCCAAAAATCTATTTCAATATTGGATAGGATCACCAAACTTATGAAACCCTAATAATTGGTGATATAGTATACTTTATGACACTATTGTCCCTTTTTAGATCTATTGTCTACTTCTAGTGCTATTGTCTTGATGGTCTAGTTTTTTTGGGTTTTGCTCGATAGGCTTGTGACACCCTAGCAGTGAATTATCAAAGCCTAGGTCTATGTGGAACTCACTATGTGTCTAATTAAATATTAAAAATCCTTAAGATATCCTAGTACTTTAACTTGAATAGAAAACTTGGGAAAGAGAGAAGGGCTTAGTGTGTAAAGGATACACTGGATGCAATTCACACCCTATGTGTGGGCACATTACCTACATACCAATACTCTGAAGAGGGATCAAGCTAATGTAGTTCTCCCATTTAAATTTCTTGGTAAAATTGTGTGATGTATGTAACTAGATGTGAAATTGGAATGTACTTTGGATGAATAGGGATTGGTATAAGTGCTTGAATATGCTTGAATTGGTTTTGGAAGGCTATATGCAAAGAATAGGGAAGGGTGATTAAGTATACTTGCTTGTATTCTTGTTCTTTTCTTGTAAATGAGTGCCAACCCCTCTAAATGGACATTGAATGGCCTTTTATAGGGAAAATAATGATCATGGGTTGGATTAGCTTGTATTAGGCTAATAGAGGAAAATATAAGTAATCGAGAAAATCTGATTGTTTGGTGTTAAAGTGAACTTGGATAATAACACCAAAAATAGGACACCCCTAAATTATGGTGCTCTTATCCAAATTGGGTGTTATTATCCTAGGAGGATGATCCTTAAGGGGATGGATCTAGGTTTGGAAGGGTTGATTGAGTCCTAAAAAGTTAAGTCTAGGAAGCTACGAGTGATTGGGAATCAATGAAAGTCTAGCTGAGAAGGGTTGAATGAGCAAGAAAGAAGACCTATAGGTTGGGTGCTATTATCCATGCTTAAGTCATCTAATTTCACATTTTATATGATTAAATATGCCCCCCCTCTTTATTCTAGTGATGCAAAAAAGTGAAATACTAGGATAAATGAAAAATAGAAAGCATACCTAAACTTACATGTAAGGGAAAAGCTCATGAAACTATGTGATGCTAGATGTGCATAAAGAGAGCATGATATGATGTATGAATCTAAAAATAAAAACATGAAGTAGATCAATCCTTACTAGATACACTATATCTAAAATAAGGACTTATAAAATTTGAGTAAAGGAAGAGAGAGGATCGAATACACCTCATCGGGTATGTGAACTAATGGAAAACCTATTATGATGCTGGATTGTGCTGAATAAAGAGTAATATAATGAATAAAAATAAGTGCTCAATTCCCTTAAATTTAGATCAATAATACAAAGGATATCCATTTAGATCCATCATCACAAACTAAGTGAAGTTAATGAATCATGCATGTGTTAATCGATTAATCGATGTCTAGATTGTGTCTAATCCCTCTGAAAAGGTGGCTCAAGAATACAAAGGTTGGCCTTTTGACTCCATCATTGCCCCGTAAAGTGAAGATATGAAGTGATACTGATATATAAAAGATGTCATATGAGATGGATCATGGAGCCCATGAATTTGATGAAAATATGACATCGTGGCATGGATAGTTGAATGTGTGCTGGGAACTAGGCCACTTTTAGCCATTTCAAAAGATGGAGATTAGGTTTGTATGAAAGCCACTCTGAAACTGATGTACAAGGCTTATATGAAAGCCAAATCAGGAACTTGGGTACTCAAAAATATTAACTTTTATGAAATTTTAACTCAAATGTGATGCTAACCACCTGTAGATAGAGTAAGGCACACAACTATTGAGAATGACAGAATAAATTGCACTTGGAAAAAAATAAGATCAATGTGCTGCACACATTACCCCCAATCACTGATGTCTGGAACATGGATTTTGATCTAGAAGTTATTCCAGCTTCCCAATCTGAATTGAAAGTGAGAACCATCATGCCACACATGACAACCCCCTGTATCTAAGAAAATTGTGCAAAAACTACTAAATCTAAAGGATCTAGAAGTGCAAAAATTATCCCTAAACTAAATTTTTTGCTTATTTGTAGAAACCTTGAGTGTTTCCCTACCTAGATAGGAGCACCAAACTATGGACACCCCTATTTTTGGTGTTACTATCTAATTTTTGGCACTACTATCCATTTATGGTGCTATCCAATGTGAAAACTTACTGTTGATATGAGACTATTCCTATTTTTTTGCTCTAATTTGATCAGTTTGACCTCTGGATTCTATGATGACTATTCTAAATGCTACTATTTTGATTGATAAGAGGTTTTATCTCTATGATGAATCCCCTATTTTATGCCCCATTTTTTGAAGGTAGGAATGATAAACTTGTAATGATTTCCCTTGAAAGAAAAGAGTCCTGCAAGTGTATTAATTCTGAAAAGATATATGAAATAACATTTGATGTTTGACATTATGTTTCAAGATATAATAATGTTTGTATCAAGATATTTTTAAATAAATAGGGGTATGCATAGATAGATATAATAATGTGAAAGCATGTACAATGTACTAAACTACAACTGGAAATGTTAATTGTTAGTTATTAGTTATTAGTTGGAGGGATGGAGCATGATGTCCGTCATGGTATCCAAGAAAGAAAATAAAATGCATGATATGGATCATGACATTACACACATTTGAAAAGCAACAAGAAAATAATAAATAAGCAAGAAGTAAAGAGCATACTAGATAGGCCAAGGGGCCATGTAAATAAGGGACATGGGCACATGTCACTCAAACTAGAATAAGCATGAAAGGCATGTTAAAATGCCACATAAATATAAAAGTGAAAGTAACAAAGTTGGAATAAGGGCCACAAGCACATGAAAGAGTATAAACAAAGGACATTGGCAAATGTCTTAAGGCACACACATGAAGATGAATAAGAACTGGAAAGTGAAATCACACAAGCTATGCTAAGCAAGGAATGAAAGCAAATGTAAGAAATGGAAGATACAAACACATCTAACTAATCAAATAAAATGTGAGAGTATGAAAAACATTTGTAGTAAAAGACTAGGTAGATGCTAAGAAATACATAAGTGATAGATACTAGTGAGATGTTGATATAGTATTCTATGTAAACTATAAATTAATATACATCAACATGATAAATCAGAGTGTGTGGTGTCGAAATGACATTAACTTGGATGGTGTAGTCATGTAGAAGATGCCCCCAGTGGATGCATATAACAATGTATGTCTCTAATGTAGATGTAGGTATGCCCCCTCTATGGGTATAATGAAGCAATTAGGTGGCTGGATATCACTGCACACACTCAAAGAGGATCAAGTGAAACATGGTAATGTAGAAAATTGACATACAATAACATGAAACAATAAATGTAAGTCCTATCATGATAGTAGTGATGCAAAGCATGGATGATGCATACAATAAAAAAAATAGTTTTGGTGTTTTTGTAATTTTTTGAATGTTTTTGTATTTCTAAAAATATTTGAACTATGTAAAATCAAGCATAAGAGTTTATGTGTAATTAATGTTGGAAATAAATTATGTACTAGTATATATATCTTAATATAAAAGACTAGGCTGATGGTGGGAAGGGATCCAAATATGGAGCCTATTGGGGATGAAAATGGAGAAAAGGATCTTGATCATCATCAAATGCATCAAGATCATCATATGCTGACAATGATAATCAAGGGAAAATTGAGGGTTGCTCTAGTGGTAGAGATGTTGATTCTACTCTTGGACATTTAACCCTGCTAGTAAGTGACTTTAATGGAAGTGGAGGAGCTAGGGATATTAGTGGTTCTATATTCTAAATAATACCTCTATCCTATAGTTTATTCAATCTTTGATATAATGTTTTTCATGAACTTGTATCATGTCCTATAATCTTGTGAAAATGAGAAAATGGGTTACCATCTTATTGTGTCAATTTATTGATAGATCTATGTCATACTGTAGGTAGTGTGATTAGTCCATGATCAAATAGTGTCTATAACATGAATTGAGGTTGATTTTGTGTGCTACTGACCTAAATCTAAATAAGTACCTTCTTATTTATAGAAGTAATCATGTGGACTATATGTGCCAAGTGAGCTTCCTATGGTCATGAGTGCAAAGTATACCCTGAGAGTGTAGTGCAAGATGCTAAAAATGATGTAGGATGTGGGATGAGAGCTCTAGAGTTATATTTGGTACTCTCATAGGCCAATTAATGTAAAGCTTAGTCAACACAAATAGTCATCTATGAGTGTGGGTGCTATATCATCATCTAAAGAAGCTTGTGAATATGTATTAACATTTTGTACATATGGTAGCTCTAAATTTACCACAAGGGGTAACTATGCTATAGGAGTCTCATCAACTATAGTAGTAGAAGAAATCACTACTGATAAAATATATATAGTTGGTAGAGTAACTATGGAATCAACTAAAGCTATTGGTGTGGCTACTGGTGATGGTGGATGTGTAATAAGTGTCAAAACTATAACTGATGAAGTAACTGAAATGGTTGGAGTTATAATAACTAGTGCTGATGGTGCTACTCTGAGTGGAGTAATGTGGGAAGTGATAGTTTCACCAACCTCATATGTATGTATCTAATCTAGTGAAATGCTATAAAGTAGTGGTTGTAATGTGAGATATGGTGTCCCATTAGATGAAATAGTTGAAGATGACTATGTAAGTCAACAATATCTAAATGGCTAGTTGTCTGTTGGACATGTGTATAGATATCACTCATGGGGAAACTTAATACATTGATGGAGAGTGGAAGGGATAACACCCATAGTATGTATTCAAGGTCATCCGAGTAAAACATTATAGTGAAGTGGACCTAAGATGACCTGGAACTATGTTTGGAGGGTTTTTAGGCCCACCATGATATCTAAAGTAATAGTACCTAAATTCTATCATGTTATATCATCAAACCCTCAAATGTTCTTATATGTTTTTTGCATTGATGCCAGATCTATACCCATGGCTTGTAAGAATGTGATATTACATAAATTTATGCCAGAACCACTATCAATGAGAACTCTCTTGACTGAAATGGTTTTGAATTTTAGTTGTATTAAGAGTGGCAAGATTTGATCAATAACCATCTGAGAAGGCATCTCCTCACTAGAAAAATAAATTGCATCTTCTATAGTTTTTAGAGTATTAACCACTGATGCAAAATAAGAAGGTTCCAAATCAAAAGGCATAAGAGTCTGAGTGAGTGCCTGATAAATACTATCCTTGAATAGGTTATATTTTTGAAGTAGTTCTAACATGGAAATTTTAGCTAGAGTGTTTGTCAACTGATTGACAATGTCATATGCCTTGTGGAAATCTGCCTATGCTAGTTGGTTAGGCCTAGGGCAGGTTAGAATAGCAGGGTGATGGGGCTCTAGGTAGGTGGAGCATAACTACATGTTGAGTAATAACTCTAGTTACATTATCTACTATCCTTATAGGAGTTTTTGTTATAGGAGGAGATCAAAGATAATTGATGGGTCAAGGAGGTAGAGGAATAAAAGGTGTCAATTGGCCTCTCTGGCAATGGGTAGCGACCTGGGGAAGAGTAAAATGGACCATGCAACATGACTCGGTATGGGGAAGAGGTTCTAAGGGAGGTGATGTAAGAGATGGATTAATAATTTTAAGAACAAATTGTTTAACATCATCCCACATAATGACAAATAAGCATGAAATGTAGAGAATGAAACTTTTTACTAACATATGATAGACTTTGTCATTCATGTACATGATAGGGCCCATTATGGTTTCTTTGTTATTTGTAAGAAATGTAAGAATAATATGCAAATAGTTGAGCATCATTTTTGAAAATTTTGTATGAATTTAAGTTGACACCTCAAACAACAAAGGAGCTAGTATATGCAATTAAGGATTTTTTTGAAATATTATTTGTAAAATACTATGAACTTTTGAATTTAAAATTGATATTTTGAGTTTTTTTATGTAGCTAAATTTTCAAAAATTTATGAAAAAAGTACTGAAGAATAACTGAGAATTTATTTGTTGCAACTGGGGTATTGTTTAATTTTTATTCAATATTAGTGCAATAATTTAAAAAAATTATATAAAATTTGTCATTTAAATTTAGAAAAATTAAGGAAAAATCTGAAAAATACTTCTAAAATTAGTAGTATATTTTTCCTAGTGGTTTGAAAGCGTTTGTGAGCAAATAGGACCTAATATGTGCAAACTAGGGTTTGGGTGAATTTTGTGAAAATATTTCAATTAATTTTTAGTTTTATAATTTTTAAATTCATGGAAAATTAATAAAATATTGTAAAAAATTAGAAATAATTAACCCTAGGTTTTTTGGGGTTTTTGTGCAAAAATTCAAAGTAAGTTGGGTTCACCAAATGTTTTATTCTTTTTGGGAATTAGGGGTTTAATTCCCAATCAAATAAAGGTTTGAGTAAATGTAAATTAGTAATTAATGTGTCTTAATTAGCTGAATAATTTTTGCAAATAGATATGTATTTTATCTTTTCTAAAAATAGCAGGAAATGTAGAAAAATCAAACTTAGCTTATTCTAGGTCGAAACAGATGATTCCAGATCTAGAAAATACTATGCAGGGATGATAGACTCTCAAAAATAGGACCCATAACTCTATTTTTGGATTGGATAGGGGTGCCAAAATCAAGATTCCATACTACTTGGTGCTATAGTCCATTTTTTAGCACTATTGTCCCTTTTGAAAGATGTTGTCTACTTTCAGTGCTGTTGTCCTAGTGGTTTTTTTTTTTTGGGTTTTGCTCGATAAGTTTGTGACACCCTAGTAGTGAAATATGAAAGCTTAGGTCTATGAGAAACAAGCTATGTGTCTTATTCAATATTCCAAACCCTTAGGATCTCCTAGTACTTGAACTTGAATAACAAACTTGGGAAAGAGAGAAGAGTTTAGTGTGTAAAGGATACACTAGATGCACTTCACACCTTGTGTGTGGGCATGCTACCTACATACCAATACTCCAAAGAGGGACCAAGCTAATTTAGTTCTCTGATTTGAAGTGCTTGGTACAGTTATGTGATGTATGCAACTAGATGCAAAACTAGAATGTACTTTGGATGACTTGTATGAGTTCTTGAATAGGCTTGAATTGGTATTAGAAGGTTGTATGCAAATAATAGGGAAGGGTGCTTGAGTGTAATTGCTTTTATTCTTTATATTTTCTTATAAATGAGTTCCAACCCTTCCAAATGGACATTGAATGGCCTTTTATAGGGAAACTAATGATCATGGATTAGGTGAGCTTGTATTAGGCTAACAAAGGAAAAGATAAGGAATCGATCAAATCTAACTATCTGGTACTAAAGTGAACTTGGAAAAAGTGATAAAAATAGGACACCCCTAAATTTTGATGCTTTAATCCAAATTGGGCACTATTTTCCTAAGAGGATGAGCCTTGTGGGGATGGATCTGGGTCGGGAAGGGTTGCCTGGGTCCTAAAAAGCTAAGTCCAAGAAGCTACAAGTGACTGAGAATCAGTGATAGTCTAGCCAAGAAGGGTTGAGTGAGCAAGAAAAAGGACCTTTAGGTTGGGTTCTGTTAAACATGCCTAAGTCATCCAATTTCATATTTTATATGATTACATGTGCACTAAGTTTATAAGAGATAGTAAAAAATTATGTGTAAATAGTATTACAAAGTTTAACAAAAGAGAGAAAGCATCTTGGAAGTTGTTTTATATAGTTTAAAACCTTTTAAAGGTCGTAGCAAGTTTATAAAATTTGACAAACTCCAATGAATCCCTTTTAAATCACTCCTAGTATGTGTATACTATGTTTGGAGTTAGATATTTGATGCAATCTTGTTTGAATGGTTGAGTAATAAAGGAAATGGAGTTTTTATATGATGTAAGAAAGAGAAGAAAGACCATGAAATGGAGAATAAACTTGGAGGAATACTTAAAGACCCTCAGGTAAGTCTAAAAACATTTACAAACTTGTATTTTCTTATTGACATACAATCTGTATTACCAAAACATTGTAAAAATCTTGTTTTGAAGGTAGTAAGAGGTTGTGTAAAGGGTCTTAAGGTTTGGGAAAGTTGTATTCCAATGAGACATACCTTATAAATTTACTTGGTAGTTTTGAAAGTGATTTAAGATCAATAAAACCAATTAAAAACCCTCTCAGCCCTGTCATAGAGCCCTAAAAACCCAAGTTTAGGGTAAAAGACAAAAAGTAGGATATATAAGGATTCAATTAGTGAAAATGAGTTAAATTTTTTAGTCTAATGTGTTTTAGTATGGTGAAATGGATGGTGTAGGTTTCAAACTTTTAAGGTATTTGTATGTATGAATATTGATGATTGTATGTAATGAAAGGCTTAAGAAACCTAATTAGGTCTAGGAAGGAGTTGGAAAAGGTGTTTAAGAAGGGATTTAGGGTTTGAAACTTCATGGAGAGTTAAAACATGGTAAAGGGTGTCTAGGAATGGGTATAGTTTTTGAATATCATTTCATACTTGACCATACTATGCAAATTTATAAAAAGAGGTTACTAGTCTAGAGGTGTGATTGAAGGATTAAAAAGTGAAGAGGTAGTTTGATATTGTCAGAGGTGTTAAATTTAATTGATTATATCTTGTTTCACATGAAAAAGATTATTTATTTTGATATAATGCACTTATGAAACCTTGATCAAGATATCGATGATTGAACCATAAGCTAGTGAAGGTTAGTGAGTGAAATGACTTGTAGTAAGATTGAGAATGTTTGGATTAAGGTGTAACATTATAGTGTGAGGTGTTTAGAGGATTATAAAGATAAAGATAAAGCAATCAATAAGCCTAAATAATATTCCTTTAGAGAGAATGAATTGAAACCAATAGAGAGAGTTGGAAATGAAGAGAGACTAAGAATTTCAATACATGATTTTGTGTTGCAGGTGTTAGAGTCAAGGTTAGCAGAGGATGAAAGATTTCCTTTACATCGAAAAACAAACATACAAGAATTTTTTTTGATGAAGTATTCTATAAAATGTCTTTAATAACCAATATGACCAAATAATATTTTAAAATAAGTTTGGTTTTGAGGGGCAGGTAGGTTAGAGATTACTTTAATTTTCTCAGGATCTTGGATTCATTTGGCAGAGATGTGGTGTCCTAGTACTATGCCTTGAGAAATCATCATTAGGAATTTATCATGACTTAGTGATAATTGGTGTTCTTCACACCTAGTTAGGACCTTGTCTAGATTGAGCAAAGATTCATCAAAGGTGTCTTCGTGAGTAGTGAAGCCATCTATGTAATCTTTTACATAGTCATTAGTCAGATCAGAGAATATTACTAAAAGTACTCTTTAAAAAGTAGCTAGAGAATTACCAAGACAAAATGGTAATAATTTGTAGGAAAACATTCCCCATGGACAAGTGAAATCAATTTTGTCTTAATCCTAAGTTACCACTATTATCTGATTGTACCCACTAAATCCATCCAAGAAAGAAAAGTAATTTTTTCTGCTATATTATCAAGCCCTAGATTAATAAAAAGAAGGAAATAATCCATAATAGTGGCTTTTTTTAATCTCTCAATAGTATACACACACTTTTCATTTCCTACTTTTATTGGGTACAATTACTAGTGGAGAAACCCATTGGATATTTGAGATGTGATAAATAAATCCCACATCTAATAATTTCTCTATCTCAATCTTTACTATATCCTTTAATATTGGGTTTATCCATCTCTACCACTATCTAATTGTTTTAACCTAATTTGTGTAAATATGGTGGGTACATCCACTAATATAAATTCCTCTCATCTGTGTGTAGTCCCAAGAAAAAGCTTTGGTATGTTTTTCTAGGACATCAAAATTTTTTACTTCTTGGTCATGGGTTATCTAGCTATTTATGTTTATTATTTTTACTAGTAAAACCATAACTTGTTTGGTGTCAGGATAGACAGACTCTACTTGTTTGAATTCACTCATTAGGGAGTTAAGAGGACATGGATGGGGTAATACCATATGAAACATAGTTACATTTTTTACAAATTCATCTCTTAGAGGAATGGTTCTAGCTAATGGACAATGAAATGCAGTAAAAAAATTAGTTAGTTTTTCCTTTGCCCAATTACAAATACTTTATTTCAATGGTCTATGGTCATATATTGAATTGGTGAGATGAGAGTTATTTCCAAATAATGAGTCTATAGTATCTAGTCTGGTTAATCCTGTAATTGATAGACTGACAGAGCCCATAGCCAATAGACTGGTAGAATCCGTAACTAGGCTCATAAGGCTAGTCGTTCCTTCAAAATTTTATAATAAGTCATCAATTAAATATTCTATGTGTATTTTTAATGTTATCATGGATAGGGATGAAAGATTGTTATTTTTTTCCTTTCTAGTTCAGCCACCCATAATTTTTCAATGTAGTCCATTGAGGGTTTTTTAAGGGGTATAAATATATTCATTTTTATTTTAGACCATTTTAAATGGTCATATCCCCTAGCCTATAATATATTCATGCTGATACAATATCTAAAAAGTGTCTTCCTAAAATGAGGAGGTACCCTAATTTTTTAGTTTTGTGTTGTAACATTATAAAATCTACTAGATACTCACTTCACTCAATTATTACATCAACATCTTCCATAGTGACTAATCAACCATTTGGAGAATGGTGGAGGTAGGTTGTATCCCCATAAGGGAAAATGTTTTCAATATGTCAGTTTTCCTTAAAATAATTTCTACACCCAAATATACCAAAATATTAGGTATCTCTTTTGTCCCTATGGTTACTGTCATGACTAGACTATTTGGGTCTATGCATTTGGGTAGAAGTAATTTTCCTTCTAGAAGATCAACTAGTTTACCATCTACATGCATGGCATTTTTCTCCCAGGTGTCTTGATAGATAGGCCTTTAATGAATTTATTCAAATTTGGAATATATTTGAGAGCTTGTAATAAGGGTATCTGAATGTTCTATTTTCTCAGTTTTTAAATCAAATAAGGCTCTTGCTTATTCTCAACTTCTTTCAGTATATTAGGAAGAGGAATAGATACAAGAGTAGTAACATGTTCCTCTATATTCTATGTTTTATTTGATTCCTCATTTTTAACTATGGGTTAACATGGATCTATTTTTAGTTTTTTATTGGGAATTTTAGAAATGGTGATAAGAGGTTCTTGAATCATTCTACCTGATCTAAGCTGAATCTTTGAAAACTAAATAGATCCTACACTCATAGTTTCGCCTTATTCATTTCCATAAAAAGGAGTTGATTATTAATTATTGGGGTTATCCACTGGCTAAGTAGGTAATTATGGTTGATTAATGTATTCTATAAGTTGAATGACAGGGGGTGCCATCAAAGCTTGTTGTGGTGGAAAACTTCTTTATTAGTTAAACTATGGATTGAAATTCCCCTATGTATTTCCTTATGGTTGTGACTGTGGTTGGGGTATCCATGGTTATTGAGGTATCATCCATTATTGATTTGTCTAATGTGGATGTGCTTATCCCCACATAGGTTGAGGTACTTGAGGAGTCCAAAGTGTTATCGATGGATTAAATGGATTCCTTGGACCAAACTGACCTTGGGTCTAGTTTTATGAAAATGGATTCTATCTTTAAATGTAATTCAAGTCTTTTATGGGATATGTATTCTATTTAAATTTAATTTTTATAATATGGAGATGAGTTCAATAGGCTTTGTCATGGTATTTACCATCACATATCCCATAATATCTCCATTTTATCTAGAGGACATTCTAATGACATATTTTAACCTACATTTTTGGAGAAAGATAGATAAGGGTTTTTTGGTAGAATTTAATTTGGATAGAAGGCCATCCAATGTAGTTTTACAATGGACCAAAATGTTACTTTTAAAATTAGTAAAATCCTCCATCAATTGACTAACTTCATTGGGCTTACCTATTTTTCCTTTCTTGATGTTTGGTTTTGTGCTAGAGTAGTTACTTCACAAGTTTGAAATATGGTGAAATATTAACTTTAAAATGTCTCCTCTACCCATCAAGTTCATATCATCTCTGGAGTCATCATCCAATCCTTTAATAAAAACCATATTAAATGCTTCTATAAGTGGATAACCACTATATTTGAAAGCAAATGTGAACCTATCCAAATAATCTTATAAAGTTTCATCCTCATTCTGTTTAATCTTTAATAAGTCCTTTTTCTTATCCCTTAATTTGTAGTAGTCTTGATATTTATCAATAATTTAGTTTCCATGTCTCCCCATGTATTAATAGAGTCACCTAAAAATCCCATGAACCACCTCATGGCTGCCTCCTTAAGTGTAAAAGGGAACAATTTGAGTTTTTGATTATTAGTTGTATAATCATTTGTCTGGCATAACACCTTAAATTCAAATAGGAATTGATTTTGATCTTCTAGGGATTGTTACTTAAAATTGGACATATTTTATAGTGAAATATTATTCAAAGATGTTTGATATGCTATATCTATGACTATAGGAAAGGAAAAGGTTCAACTTTATTCGCTTCAAGATTTTCCACATTTCCCTAATTATCATCCATGGATTCTTATTCTTCTTCTTCCCAACCTTAATTATATCTACAATTTATTGCTTCCTCTTGGTCTTGTAGAGATTTTGGTCTAGGAACTACTATGCCAAACAAAGGGTTCTCAGGGTCAATTCTTCCTATAAGAGAGATCTCTCAAATGCGATTCTTTCTACAGGGTTTATTTGTGAGGACGACCCTAATTCTAGATAAAAATAAAAAGGATTATCTAAGCATGATTAAAGTGTTCTTGTCACACTTTAAAATATCTTAGTTAAAGATTTTATTCTTTCCTCCTTTGGTCTTAACTTAAGATCTTTGGAGACGAACTATCCTTTAACATCTCTAGGTCGGTTCATAAATCTAAGGATTATTTATTTATTTAATTATTTTTTTCAAATGTTCTTGTTATTATACTATAAAAAATGATGATTACATTACACCTAATTTTACCCAAAAATGGTTCTAAAAATTATGAGTGTCATCTATCCCTTCATTTAACCAACTTTTCTATTGATGTCATTCAAACTAGGGGTAACATCCAAAGCTATCTATAGTAAGCTTTATGATTGTAGGATTACAGGAATAGTTTTGGGGTTGTTTATATTATAAGTATCTTATCCTAATTTAATTTAATTTGGAAACTAATTTTTTATACAATAAAGAAACACACACAAAATTGAAACACTCTGTGATAGAAGTGAAAGTAATCTAACTTGCTAAAATAAAACACACTACTAAAAGGTAAGCACATTACTGGAAGGAAAACACACTACTGAAAGGTAAACACACTACTTAAAAAAGTGAATTTAATCTTAAAACTATAGGTAATTTCCTACATGTTCTAATAGTGAACACACTTATAATTGATAAAACTATAAACACACTAAAAACATAAAATTCCATACAAAAATGTTCCCAATTTCTGAGGAGAGTGGGCCCTTGATCACCTTGGGAAGAAGAATGTAAATAAACTCAGTACTCATAAATTATAGACATATTTATTTATTGATCAGGGAAAAATACATGAATGTGGATGCAAATTTTATTAATATGTCACATTATCAACTAAACAATTCAACAACTCAATAACTATGTTCTAAGACATAGAGATCTACCTATATACAATGCTACAATTGTAGAAACTTAGATCTCAGTAACTAATCCCCTTCTAAAAAAATCAATCTTCCTAATTATATTGGATCTTAAGATAGGAGATTTATGGCTACAACACAAAGAACCACACATTATTGAATAAATGTGTGAAGCACAATATCCTCTAAGAATCTACTAAGAATATATTAAATCTATTAAATCAATTTTCTACGAATAAATTTCCCATATTTCAGTTATATATATGTATGTACATACATACATACATGCATGTATACATATATATAAAATTGAAATACATGAAGTTTATTTATAGATTTCTATTTATAGTAATATTATAAATAGGAATTGACCAAAATTTTCTTTAGGCATTTTGATAAAAGAGGAAATTATCTATCTTTAATGTTGCAAGTTTAGAATCTAGACTGGGAGAGTCCATAACAACTCTGGTAGAGTTCATAGTTCTATTTGTGTAATTCTGGCATAGTCTACAATGGCATGCTTTAGGGGTCTTTAGCACTAGGGTAGTCCATAACAAGGCCATCATGTTGGTAAAATAATGGAATGATTTAGTGGAGGTTAGAAGGTTATTTTAATGATTATATAGCTGCATCTAAGTGACTCCATAGTTACTGGGTGAGTTTGTAGCTACAGACTGGGTGAGTCCATAGTTACTAGTCAGGTTTGTAGCTGGGTCTAGAATGGACTAGGTGAGTCTTTAGCTTTCCATATGAGTTTACAGATAAATATATATAACAAAATAATCCATGTGGGTTACCTCATGAGAAGTGAAAGACCATCCAAAATTTCTTTATTCTATATGTACTAATGTATTGTCTGTATGTACACAAAATTGGGGAACTAAACAAGCAAAGAGTTAGAATAAAGTGACATAATCAGTAACTTAGAATTTAGTTACACTAAGAAATATAGAGTATATATTTACTACATTAATAATAAATATAAGCCTAAGATCCTTTCAATGTTCAATCCAGAGGAGAGGTAATTGAGAAAAGATGAAGGAAAATGATGGTAAAAATGAGTCATATTTTGGAGTCATCTTCCCATAGGAAAAGTCAGAATCATCCTTGGTAATTGAAGGTAATGCAGTTATAATTTATATTTTGGATGGAATAAAGGTTGAGGGCAACTAAGGAAAGCTAAATTTTCCCATAAAGGAAACAATGGAGGGGAATGAAAAATGCAGAAATGAGGTGTTGCAGTTTTCCATGAAATAAAAAATAAAGGTGAAAGAAGAGAGAAAACATGAGGAGTTATAGGTTTACATGCATAAGAAAATAATATTGGTTCAAGTTAAAGTTAATGCACATAAGGATAATATAATTATAGAATAGCCATGTGAAGGAGATGAAAACAATATTAAATATTAGGAGAAAACAACCATGAAGGTGTAATCATACTTCCCATGACCCTACTCCTCCCTATGATTACACATCAACTCATGTGTAGAATAAAAACCTTGGTTATATATCTTCAAGGCATATACCACTCAATTTGACATTTCCTACATCATACTTTCACTTTGTATACATCCTCCATCCATCTCAGACCTTTTTCATGCCAAACAAGATCTCTAGGCACCTCCTAAGGCCTTTTTAGAGACTTGTTGACCACCCTCGGTGGAATTTTGACCTAGGTCATGGATTAAGGAGGAAAC
Source organism: Torreya grandis (assembly GCA_037957365.1). NCBI lineage: Eukaryota > Viridiplantae > Streptophyta > Pinopsida > Cupressales > Taxaceae > Torreya > Torreya grandis. The sequence goes on from JARHVA010002489.1 coordinate 1,056,373, forward strand.
ACATGGCCTAGGCCACATGTTTCCTTTGAAAAATCTATATCTTAGGCATAATGTGTGAAAAAGGTGTCTCTTTGGGCCTAAATAGCTAAAAATGACTAGTTTTTTGTCTTTTGGTAGATTAGGGTTGAGATATATGCCTTTTTTCTCATTAATTTAAGTCTCTCTCTTCACTCTCTCCTAAATTCTTGCTCTGATCTTCCCACTTGATCATCACACTCAAAGTTTGGCTACCTTCTTTAATCTCTCTTGGTTCTTGCTTGGCATACTTAGCTTTCATTGTGACAAGGGATGCCCTACCATAATACAACTTATCTTGGTTATTTACTTTGATCTCTATAGTGTTCCTAAATATTTGGGTTACTCCTTTATCCCTCAGTACTCAATTAAACCTATTCTTGTGCTCCTTGTATTTGATCTCTCATATATTGACAGTTTCTCCTTCACCTCTTCCACAACTTTTGGCTCTTGGTTTGGACTCAGCTCACACATAACCTGATCCTCTTCCTCTCTTACTTCCTAGCTTGGATAATCAGTTGGTATATAGTTTTCACACTTATTTTGAGTTTTATATAAGGGCATTTTTCTTTTCAAAGTGAAATTATTATTTTCTTGTAGTAGTATACATGCTAGGGTCTGATTTGTTTTAGTGTTTTAGCTTATTTAGGGCATTACCTAGGATAGTTTCTAAAGTTTATGCATTTATATGTGGTTAAGAATATTGTAATTACTCTAAATATCTTCCATTACATGTTATGATTGTATTGGAAACATTTCTCATTACATATTAGGATCCTATGTGCTCAAAATACTCTATACAATTTCCATAAACAATCCAATATCTTTCTAAACTTAAAAATTACATTATTAGAGAGAAAGTGTTGAAAGTAAAGAGATATCTTAAAATTAGATTAGACATGATCTTGAAACCTTGCTTGGAAACATCTTTCATTTGACCTGAAAGTGCCTTTGATTCTAAGTTTATGCAATACTTGTTAGCTCTCTCTATTCAACATTGTTATTTTCACAATTTGTATGTAATCAGTTATCTCATCTTAGCTACTTGATTTACTATGGTTAAAAAGACTAGAGATACCTAAATCCTTTGTGTACTTTATTTCACTAGCCCTAACCTACTTTACAAGTCCATTTGTAGCTTGGTGCAAGCCATAAAACTAGATAGCCACTATAGATCTCCTATAGCCTATAGAAGCCTTGAACCCTCTAGCCTTCTAGTTGTTTGTTTAAGTACCCTGTGTACCCCCTACCAAACACTAGTGATTCCATTCATATTCTTGGAGCTATATTCTAGCACACTTGATGGGATCCCACATATAGTCTCATGATAGTTCTATCCCATTTAGAGATTTCCTAGCCAACTCCCCTCTGTTAGATATTAGGCTTTACTTTCAGTTATGTTTCAACTCTTGCCTTGGTTATTTTTTCCTATTTTGGTTTTGTATTATTCTCCCTATTGGTTCTCCATCTATTTTCCTTTTCTATTGTCTCTCATGTTTCTATTATTTCATTACATCCATGATCGAACTCTCACCCTTGGGAAGCTAATCTCATTAGATTTAGGGCCTTATCCTTGAGCTCACTCATGATCAAGCCATGGATGCAATGGAATACCATAAACACTATTGGGTCTAGGAGGTTCCGTTGACCCAACATGGTGATCTAAAACCTATCACATTCCAAAGAAAATAAGACTGGTAGGTCTATAACCAATGAACTCAGTCTCCTTTTCATGAGTTTAAGATTCATTCATCTATAGATTTTCCCCTCAACCCCATACCATGACTCATTCACCCATTCAAGGTGATGAGGATCCATTTGAATGAGTAAGACTTGATGAGATACATGTTATCATTGATGATTACCATAAACACATTTAGGTGAATGAAGTGCACCTTTCACCCTTGAGGAGTCGGCAATGTGCTTCCTCTAAGACAGAGCTCACACCCATTCAATTTTGATTACCTTAACTAATTCTATCTGATTTTCCTACCTATTTCTCTACAATAGCCTCTATAATAAGAACCCCTCATGTCCATATTTTGGTCATATGTATTCCAACTCAGTGAGGTATTTTCATCATGAGGAGTCCTCCCATCCTCCTAGTCCTTCCTTTAGATTTTTCGATGAGCATGTTAATTTTGATCACCATTTATGGACTAGAGATCCATGGGATGCCTATCTTGAGAATTATTACCCTCAGGTTGACCTGAATCTAATGGTACGTGACCAATATCATGGAGACTTAGGTCACCTTGACCATTTCCATGAGTATGCCATGTCATCCCATCATCTCCATGGGGAATGGTAACCTTCTCATGGTCATTCCCCAACTTGTGGTAGAGATTATTTCCAGCATGAGCATCTCTCATATCAAGATCAACCTCAGCATCATCCTCTCTATGACTAAGGTTATGGTGATGTCTATTGGCATAGGCAACATCATCACCATCATGAGCCCCCTGCTAGAGCTTGTTACTAGCCTAATATCAAAAGTGCTTATGACAATATTTGTTAGAATCCTCTAACTGATTGGGTACATGTTATTCCCCTTCCTACTCTTATCTCTAAACTAAGTTTAATGGGACTCAAGACTCTAGTCCCATAGATCATATTATGACATTAATGATTACATGTATGGATTGGGAATAGGACAAAGGCTTGATGTTGAAGCTCTTAACTCATTCTCTATGAGATGAATATCTTATTTGGTTTTAGAATCTACCTCTAGATTTTGTCTCTAGTTTCCATCTCCTTTTGGTTGACTTCCTCTAGTACTTTGATATATCTAGAATTTTCAACCTCAACATCCAATCACTCACCTCCATGGTGTAGGCCAAGGGTGAGTTAAACTTTGATTTTGTGCATAGGTGGCATTTATCCATCCATACATGAAGATTAAGGTTCTCAAATGATTATATTTATGACATATTCACATGAGCATTAAGGTAGGAGGTTCACCTTGAGGTCATCAAGCATGAGCCCACATCACATGATGAAGTTGTTAATGAGTGTTTGAAGATTAAAGTATTTGAGGTACATGCATGCATGTGGCCTGTACTAACCCAAAATTCATCCTTTTCACATGATAACAAATGAAATGTGACTAATGAGATGTCACTGATTCTCCTCCTAAGAAGAAGGACAAGAAGGATAGCCATGAGGTGAATTATTTGAGTAAGAAGCCAATTGAAAAGAAGGATTATGACTCAAGAAAAACAAAATAATGGATAGTGTTTTGTTATTACTCTACCAAGTTTTTAATTTCCATCAGATGGAGGGGTGTGATGATTCCAATTATGCTACCTAAATGTCTAATGTGTAAGCTTTGCCTCTATCTCAGAGTTCTCTAATTATAGAAGCCAATTGTAAATAGAATGTGTTTAAGGATCCTCTACTTGACCATAACAAGGAGTAGAAGAAGAAAAAAATAATAAATCAAAGGATAAGGCCCCTCATTCCCCTTCTTTCTCTTCTACCTCTTCTAATTCATCATCCCATATTGACCCAAGAGGGAAAGCCAAGTGTGAGAGTAGCAAGGTCATTGATATTATTGACATAGCCTCTACTAGGTAGGAGTGTGTTTTCAACGTGCACTTGGGTTGGGTCACTGACCCTATTAGAGAGACTAGTGGTGCTAGGCCTCCTATCTAGCCCATGGGGGTAGGGAATCCTAGAGTCAGATTCAACTTTTAGTGTAACATCCCTCTCTAGGATTGATAATATCCTTACTCCATCATAGAAGAGTTATAGTGCCTCTCAATTGTGATATCCATTTGGGACCTTCTTCACCTTTGCCCTAAGTAATGGGGACTCATCTTTGATGAGCTTGGTCTCTCTCATGAGGATCCATTTTGGGATGATGTTAATTTTTTTGAACTCTGATGCATCTAAGCACCCTCACCCTCCCATCCTAGATTTCAACCCTACCTCTTTGCTAGATGCTTTAGTTATTGTAAAGAGGGCTCAATTCCTTCTCTGTATTGAGACCTCCATCAATGACTATCATCTCAAGAGATGCATCATTGATGAAGGGTGTAAATTGAATATCATGCCCCTACATGTGTTTAATGATCTTGGGATCAGTCATAAGAAGATCTTTGATTCTCTCAATAACTATACTAGTTTCAATGATGACACAGTTGTGCCAATGGAGAATGTGAAGCTCTAGGTCATGTTTGGCCTCAAGATAATTAGGATTGAGTTTTGTGTGTTAGAATTGGATCTTCATATAACATTATTCTTGGCCATATTTGGATTGCTACCATGAAGGACATCACATCAACCATGTTTTTCATGGTTCACATCATGTATGAAGGTGAGATTCATACCATAGAGGTTAAAACAGATCACTGGGCATTTCTCTACATAATGACAAATCCCTCAGGTGAGGGTTTAGATATATCCTAATGGGGCTATATGGATTCACACACATCCCTTATTTATGAGTCTCATTTTGTTAAAGGTGAAACTTATGATCCAAAATAGTATTGATTAGTGTTCATTCCTTTAGATTCTGGCACATAGGGATTGACTGCCTATTCTAATCCATGATGTCAGGCAAACTCTTCTCTTCTTGGAAACCTCTTTCAAATTGTCTCCTTAGACATTGAGATTACTCTCACATCATGATTTTCCTATTAGAGTATAGGCTCTCTCAATACATTTCCCACTGAGATCACTCAAGAGATAAGCTCGATCTTGAGTGATATTTCATTCATGTTGCATCATGTAACCTATTTGAGGAGAGAAAGGCATACATCAAGCTCATGAGGGCTTACTAAAAGTACCATTATCCACTTGATCATTTAAGTTTGGAGATATTTGTCACTAATGGCCTGATCCCTAACATTCTTGTAGTGAATGTTTTGACGATTGAACCTGAGGTGTTAAATCAATCACTTCCTCCCATACCTAAGTGTTTTGAGGAAGGAAATTATATGGATGTTGAAGGATCCATAGATGTCAATATTGGCACTTCAGCAAGGCCAAATATCATCAAGATCAGTGTTAGCCTTGCTCTAGAGGAATGGGATGTTTTGGTCACCTTCTTATAAGAATTTTTGGATGTATTTACTTAAAAATATGCTAATATGAAGGGCATGTATCTTGATATTATTATCCATAAACTCATTATGGATGATCGGACCCATCTCATTAAAAAAAACCAATGGTGGTTAAAGTCTCCTAGTTAGTCAAGGCTAAGATTAGAAAGCTTATCCAAGTTGGTTTCATCCAAGCCATTAACTAACCCCAATGGGTTTCCAACATCAATATTGTTTTTTATAAGAATGACATTGTTCAAATTTGCATCAACTTTTAGGATCTTAATATGGCTTGTCTAAAGGGTAATTTTCCCACTTCTTTGATTGACCAGATTGTTGATTCCATAAATAGTTTTGAGATCATGTCTCTCATAGATAGTTTCTCTAGGTACAACCAAATATAGATTCCACTAGAAGACCAACACAAGATGACATTCACTACCCTATGGGGTACCATCTTTTATGACATCATTCCTTTTGGTTTGAAGAATGTTGGGGCTACATATCAATGTATCATGACCCATGTTTTTCATAACCTCATCCATAATATCATTGAGTTCTATATCAATGACCTAATTTTTAAATCATGTAATTGATATGAGCATGTATGAGACCTCAAGATCATATTTAAGCATCTCAGGGAGTATCACATCAACCTTAACCTTGAGAAGTAAATTTTTGGCATTTCTATTAGAAAGCTTCTTCATTTCCTAATTTTAAAAAGGGGCATTGATGTGAATCCCAAGAAGATCAAGGTGATACTTAAGATGCCTCTCTTATGAAACCTCATTTAGTTATAGTCCTTCCTTGTAATTCTCAACTTTCTTAGACACTTCCTTAAGGAGTATTCTCATAAATCCATACCCCTCACACATCTCTTAAGTAGGAACACTCTGTTCTTATGGTCTACTAAAGTCCAAGTGGATTTTAAATAATTTAAGTACATGATTCATATCCTCCCATGATAATAACACCCATTTAGGGTTAAGAGTTCATATTGTACACATATATCATTTATCTTTCCATTGGGGGCATGATGTGTCAAAAGGATGAAACTAGCAAAGAGAGTTGTTTACTACGTCTTTCAAATGCTAGTTGGCCCTGAGCTCAAATACTCTCTAATTGAGTGGAAATGCTTGTCCCTCATCTTATTTATGAAGAGGTTGAGACATTAAACATTGGGCCAAACCACTAGCATGATTTTCCAATCTGATCCACTCTGCTACTTACTCAATAAGACATACCTAACTTGTAGGACTATGAGGTGGATCATACTTCTTTAAGAGTTTGAACTCCACATTGTTAACCAAAATTATACCAAGGGTCTAGCTATAAATAAGGAACTCATTGAGTTTGCACTACCCAATCCTAGCATATAATTGGTTGATGATGCCTTTCCTGATGAGATGGTCTACTGAATCAATCAAATTGAGGTTTCTGAGTGTGAATGGTATTGGAACATTATCTGTTACCTTGAGATCTAATCTTATCCCATATATGATCCTTCATAGGAATGTTATTAGATCCACAAACTTACCATTCATTATGTTATCATAGGTGGCATATTGTTTAAGAGGGGTCTAGATGGTGTGTTGATGTAGTGACTTACCCTTATGCATACTCCTCTCATGTTAGAGGAGTTTTATGGGAGTGTTTGTGGTGGCTACCTAGGAGGACAAGCCACCACTTAACATATTATCAAGATAGGATACTGTTGGCCCACTCTTGTTAAGGATGCCATCCCATACACTAAGAAGTATAAGATGTGCCAAGTCATTAAGGATGTCATCAAGGCCCATATAGGCCTTAAATTACATTTCATCCCCTTGACCCTTATCATTTTGGGCTCTTGAATTTCTTAGTGAGTTCAAATGTGCCTCTTTTGATCGCCATCACTAGTTCATCACTGCCACTGACTATTTCACAAAGTAGGTTGAGGGCATGCCTCTTATTAACATGTGTGGGAAGACCATCACCAAATTTATCCTAAACCAACTTATTTTTAGGTTTAGGGTCCCCATTATGATCATGGCTGATAATAGCCCAAGCTTCTAAAGCCCTAAGATGCATGAATGCATTGAACATTTTGGGTTTAAGATTCACTTCTTTTTTACCCATTACCCCTAAGGAAATGGGTAAGTTGAATCTTCAAATAAAAATTTGAGGAAAATTATTTTCCATACGTGGCCTAGTGTAAGTGGGACTGGCATCTCATTCTCTATCCTATGTTTTGGGCCTATCAAACTAGCTTCTAAATGGCTACAGGGGAAACGCCATACTTTCTCATGTATGGGCATAAGGTGTTATTATTTTAGAGGTCTTAATACATTCATTATGAGTTAAGATATTTGGATATCTCTCTGATGAATAAGAATGCACCATTCACCTTATTGAGCTTGAATAGCTTGATGAATGATGCATTGATGCCCTTGAGCACAATCATCCTTACCAATATTGTCAACACCACGAATTCAAGAAATTGGTAAACCCACATCTATTCAAATTAGGTGATATAGTCCTTATTTTCTATAAGGAGTACCATAAGAAGGGAAAGCTTGTGCATAAGTGGTTTGGTCCCTTTGTTATCATTACCTCTCTAGAGAATGAGCTTATCATCTCTTGACCCTTGAAGGTGATCCCTTACTGTACCTGATCAATGGGTTTCAAATTAAGACATTTCATGTCTAGGGCCCATTTGGCCCTCCAATAAAGTCACCTATGGTGGTAGGGAAAACCTTTCCTCTCTTATAGTACCACTAATCTCTGTGCCACTTGTATTTGTGTGTACACATAGGTTCTTCATTAGCAATTCCTACTATGTAATCACATGTATTTAGTAGTTTATCAGATGAATCATACACATCATACACAAAACTATATACACACATGTGTTAATAATGTGAAATAGATGTATACATATCACAAAAAATACATGTCTTTTTAGAGGTACATCACATGGCTTCCTCTAAGCCTAGGCTCATAGTCCCCAAAATTACCACATGTGTGGCTATATAAATGATACCATCCCAATCAACGTATGACTAGGATCTATTTATGGTAGCCATGCCTTTGATAGAGATTTTAATCTCTACCTTATGACTAGTTGAGCCATAGTTTGCTCTAGGATAGACAACTAGTCTACCCCATCTCTAGGCACCTCTGCTCCTCTATTCTTCTCTTGGGATAGCTTAACCCAATCTTGATCGATCTTGGCCTCTGATCTAGTTAGTCATGCCCCAGCTCATCTTATAGCTTTTTTATGCTATGATACATCTATCTTGAGTCATGTTGCAGCTACCTTGTGTCATGATGACTCTACTTTTAGCCTTGGTATTTAGTGTCATGCCCTCACCAGCTCAAGTGAGGATTGTGCACCCACCCTCCAAAATTGAGTATGTGGCTCTATCCTCACTAGTAGATGAGACACTCACCCTATGAGTGGTGGCACCACCACATCCGGAAATAGATATCTCAGTAGTAGGTCCACCTAGGGTGTAATATAACTAGTTTGGTCTCCTACACACATAGAGAACACATATGTTAGTCACATATTAGCTCTCACTAAGGATGAATAAAAAGATAAAGTGATATCTAAGAAATACACTTGTCTTACCTGGTCATGTAGATGGCCTTTATGGCTCTCTAGCAGGTCATGCTCCTCTTAGTGGTGGTGGTCCTTATCATGACTATATTTATCCATCATTTCCCCCTCACTCTGCCTTGGCTTCCCATCATGTTGAGCCCCAATTAGCCTAGGTTGTGCCCATCTCTCCCATGCTGCTAGAGCCTATCTCCCTAGATGATGGTACAACCCCTATGGAACTCAAAACTCCTCTTGTCTCACATGGATCTATGCCCCTACATCTTCTAGACACACCATAGATCTACATGGATCCCAAACATAGCTACTCACTAAATCAATATCTAAGGTGGTCTACATAGGACCAACACTATCCATAAACCATGTAGCCCATGCAATTACCTCCTCTAGTACAGGGTATGCATCACTACCCCATGGTGTCCTTGATCATGTCAATGGGAGCCTCTCATAATCCTAGCACATGAGTAGGCTAGGTTATGTCAGTCTTCTATCTCTTATGCACTAGATGTGATCTAGTTTATGGTATAGTCCACCCAAGATATATTGGCCCCATGCATATCTTTATCCTCCTTCTATTCATTAGACAACTCCTATCCAAGATAGTGTTAGTCATCCTGTACTCTAGTCAACATAGAGCTTCTTAACCATAATGCCTACTATCACTATCTGGGATGGTGGTACCCCTGGTGATAGTTATGTTATTTGTATTCCATGGTTATTCCTCTCTCATTGGCATCCCACTAGGTATATCTCTATTATGACTATATCCTACACCTAATATATCTCTATCTCTCTCCCCATTAGTTTTGCCCCATAAAGCTAGTAGACATCCTCAATGCTCAGGATGACATCTAGCTCAGGACCTAGTTGGAAAACATGACTCTTAGGTACCCATGTGGTCACCAACAAATTCACTAGATCCTTGGAGTAATGTAATGAAGTCATATGCACTAGTATCTAAAGTCTTGCTCTCTGAAGGTGATCCTGGTCCTCCATAGGTAGAGCATATACCTCCTTAACCAACCATGATGTGAATCTCTCTTGGTTGATCACCTAATATAATCTATCTCTCATTCCTCTAGTATACTAACTCCTTTGCATGTTTTCACAATTAAGCAACATATAAACGGAATAGTTTACTGGCTATGAAATGAGAAAAATCAAGTAATAAAAATAATTTTCATCTATTTTGACTTTTTGCCCCTCACTTTCTTGTTTTGGCTCCTTACAAGCCTTCTTAATCTCTTTTGAGCTCCTTAGGGCCTATCCTAGGCATGGCCCCCTAGGGAGCCCTTTGGCTCCCCATTTATTTTTCTTTAGGGCATAGTTTCAGTTACTGTTTGTCCTAGTTTCTTCCTATTAGACACCTTATCATTTTGAATATTTATTCCATCTAATTCATCCACAAAATCATTTGAAATTAGTCAAAATTATTATAGGGCCTCCCAAACCCAAAAAATGAACAAAATTTGCACAAATTTTGATCATAAGACTTCCCTAGACCATCCTGTGCATTTGTGGCATGATCTTGTGTCCTCGTTCACTCTGTTTGGGATTTAGTGGCTCATAGGTTATCCTTTGGCTCTCTTAGAGTGAAAACAAGATTGAAAATGATTAAATTTTTACTCTTTTCCCCCTTCTTTTAAACCCTTTTTCTTACCTTTTTGGGTATTTTACCCTTTTTTGTGTTTCAGACCAAGAAACATCCATCTTAGGGGTTTTGACAAATTTTGAGCATATTATCATCCTCCATTTTTTGACCCAAGGCTTATTTAGGCCCACTCTTGCCCCATTTTGATCCCTAAAACCCCTTTTGTGTCTATGTTGACCTCTAAAGCCTATGCCCCATCTTGTGGCCACCCAAGGATAAAAGTTTCTTGATGTACTTATTTTAGTTAGTCATTTATCTGATTTTCTATAGTCATGATATTATAACTCTCTCTCTCTCTCTCTCTCTCTCTCTCTCTTATTATGGTTTTAGGAAGGGCTGTTAGTTAGCTATGGTGGTTTTGGACTTGCTTTAGTCTTGCCGACTAGTTTTCATCTTCTCTGAAATTCCCCAAACTTTCCCTTGTTACCTCTTACCATGGCTAGTGTTGGTCAACCACTTTGGTTGTGACTTGGTTTCATTTTTTATTTCCCTTGTGCAACTCACTTATCCTACCTTACTTGGAGATCACCTTTTTTTAGTTTCTAGTCTTGCATCCTCAAACCCCATCATGTGGCACCTCTTAGTGGTGATTCACATTGATGGCAATAGTTGGGGTAACCTAGGACCTATGGTTATAGCTTGGGTTATTGATGATCCATGGGGCCATGATCTTGTTATAGCTAGTTTCTTCCTTATCAGTTAGATGTGATGTCACTGATTATCATGCAATCATTATTGCCTTGAATGATACCCATGATTTAGGTGCATGATATGTGTAGTTATTATCTAATTTAGTTTTAGTCGTGTCTCAACTCACCAGTGCTTGGGCCATCCTTAGCTCTGAGTTTCTCCCCCTCTTCAAGGTGGTATGTGATTTGATCTCCTTATTTGAGGATGTCTAATTCACCCATATCCATTGTAAAGAGAAAACTAGGGATAATGCCTTGATGAATGTCATTATGGATTTTATGATTTGATTTGATATAAATTGTGTCCCTTCTTCATAGGAGATGGAGTTGGAGTTGGATTTTGGATTATGTAGCATTTACACTCTCACCTGTAGATTACACCATTGAATTATTTTATCACCATCCTTTTTTTGGTAAGTGTAGGTAATGTTCTCTTTATATTTTCTATTCTTTCTTTCGTTTGTATTTTTGTGGCTTCCATACACTACATAACTATCCTTGTTCATTGGAACACTGACTGCTTACACCTCAGGGGCATATATAATCATACTTCCCATGACCCTACTCCTCCCTATGATTACACATCAGCTCACATACAAAATATAGACCCTAGTTATCTTGATTAAATGTATTTTCCACTTGCTTTGACATTTATCACATCATACTTTCACTCCCTATACATTCTCAATCCATCTCAAACCTTTTTTGCACCAAAAAAGCTCTCTAGGCACCTCTTGAGGCCCTTTTAGAGACTTATTGACCATCTTAGGTGGATTTTTGACCTAGGCCATGGATTAGGGAGGAAACACATGGATTAAGATACATGTTTCCTTAATAAAAGCCATGGCCTAGGCTGTGGCCTAGGCAAAATGCATGAAAATGTCCCTGTTTGGGCCTAAATGGCTAAAAACAACTACTTTTTAGTCTTTTGGCATATTAGGATTGAGATATGTGCCTTTTTTCTCTTTAATTTGAGTATCTCTCTATAATATCTCATACATTATTTATGTGATCTTAAAATTTTATCATCACACTCAAAGTTTGGATGCCTTCTTGAATCTCTCTTGGTTCCTGCTTAGAACACTTAGCTTTTATTATGATAAGGGATGCCCTACCATACTACAACTTATCTTGGTGATTCAAATTTCTCTCTATAGTGTTACCAAATATTTTGGGTTACTCCTTGCTCTATGAAGGCTCATTTCACCTATTATTGTGATCTAAGCATTGGTTCTCTCAAAGATTGGTAGCTTTTCCTTCACCTCTTCCACAATTTTTGGCTCTTGGACTAGACTTAACTCACACACAACCTGATCCTCTTCATCTCTTGATTCACAACTTGGATAATCAATTGGTATAATATTTGGAAACTTATTTTGAGTTTAACATTATGGAAATTTTCTTTACAAACTGAAATTCTTATTTTTTTGTAGTAGTATACATGCTAGGGTTTGATTTATTTTAATGATTTAGCTTACTTAGGGCATTATCTAGGATAGTTTTCTAAGTTTATGCATTTTTATGTGGTTAATAATATCTTAATTTCTTGAAATATATTCCATTATATGTTATACTTTCATTGGAAACATTTCTCATTGAATAGTAGGATCTTACATGCTCAAAATAGGCTATACAATTTGCATAAACAATCCACTAGCTTGCTAGACTAAAAAATTGCATTATTAGATAATAATAGTGTTGAAAGTAAAGAGATAAATTAAACTTAGATTAGGCATGCTATTGAATGATTCATTGAAAATGTCTTTATTTCTTAAAGTGTCTTTCATTTGGAATGCAAGTGCCTTTGCTTCTAAGTTTATGCATTACTTGTTAACTCTCTCTATTCAACATTGTTATTTATGTAATTTTATGTAATCAATTGTCTAGTATTAGTTACTTGCTTTACTATGGTTAGATATGCTAGAGATACCTACATCCTTTATGAGCTTGATAATGATATACCTATCTTGGTTTAAAAGTATATCCATAGCTTGTTCTAAGATGACAAACCATATAACCACTATAGATCTCCTGTAGCCTATAAAATAATTGAGCCCTCTAGCCTTCTAGTTGTTCATTTAAGTATATTATGTACCCCCTAGAAAATACTAGTGGTTTCATTAAAATTCTTAGAACTATAGAAGGTAGTTGATATTCAGCCTTTGAGATTTCATCATGTGAGCAAAAGCCATGAAAAACATGTAAATAATGAAGAAGAGTTGGACAACATGTTATTAGAGTGTCATGTAGAGATGGAAAGAGTGTAAGAGAACTATTCATTCCATTAATGTGTTTATTTAATGTGTAGGTATAATAATGGATAAGATGAAAAATGAAAGGACAAGGTGTGGTTCCATCCAACATGATCATTTATATGAGAATCAAAGTGAATAATTCAAACAACAAGGTAACATGGGAATGGTGTTTGAATATTTGATTGGTATTGATATATCAACAAAAGAGGATTATATTCAATAAATAATAGAGATATGATAGAGTGGGAACAAGATTGTTCTCTCAAATATATACATGAAGAAGCTAATTTGTAGTAACTAGAGGTGGGAGATAAAAATCTCACATGATAAAATGAAGTAGATTAGAAAAAAGGAGAGTTATCATAAAAATGGATGCATATAATTCCGAGTAGGCAAGATGGTATAGGTTCTAAGAAACCCAAGATTTAGAAGAAACAAACTTATAGTGTGGATATGGAAGATGAGATGGAGAAAATGAGTTTTTTATCAACCCAATAGTGTATTAAAGATCATGATGTTACTTATAGGTATAAAGATGAAGACAAAGAGGTATTCAAGGAGGCCTTCTAAGGTGAAGAGAGTAAGTTTATTAAGCTCACCAAATGTGATAATTGAGTTACTAATTTTCATATCATCTAAAGCATGTGGAGAAGGACATGATGTTGTAGAAAATATTGAGAAGCTACTTGACATATAGATGTAGATAATGAGAGATGAAAAGATAAAGACCATCTTAGATGTAGTACTAGAGGATATGGGTGATACATTGGATTTCCAAATGTATTTTGAGTATACTTTGATGATATTTGGGATGAAAGAAGAGATAGAAGCCATGAGAAAATATCTTAAAAAAATGAAGACAAACATGAGGAAGGATCTAACTACATGTTGGATAATGAGTAGATAAAGCTAAGAAAGCTTTAGAAGGAGGTGGTTGGTCGGTTATGGGTTTAAGCCCACAAGGGAAAGTAAGATGCAAGAAAGGATATATTGGTAGAGGTGGTTAGAATAAGGTGGGTTTCAGCCCATAAGTATATGGAGAGATAATTAGGGTTCATTTTAAGAGGCCATGATGGAAACCCCCTAGGTTTGTTTAGGTGATTTAGATTCATAGCCTTGGTGAATCCATGTTTACAGTGGGGGGAAAAATTACCTTATTTTTTTCAGTACAATAGCCTGGCAATAATATGTTGGAGTGGTAGGGTAATGTTTTATTGATATGAGATACTATAATACCAAGTGGTACCATGCTTCTAGGAAGCACTATGTTACCATGTGATAATATACTATCATGAAATATTATGCCATTGCATGACAATATACTACTGGATGATACCATGATACCAAGCAACACCATGACATCGAGAAACACTATGTTATCATGTGATAATAAGATATTATATGACATTAGGTTTCCACCCAATACTAAGGTGGAACTTTATTACTAGGTAGCACTATGCTACTATGTGGAAATGTAGTCATATTAAATGTCTAAATTTGTAGTTTGAATGTGGTTTGTGACACCCTATCCATAGGTACTTCTTGTATGCTCTTATGACCCTTATATACACCTTTTTTCTCATTTCCAATCATCTGTATCCTTCCAAAAAATTATTCCAACTCAACAAAATTCTATTTCCTAGGCCAATCCTATCCCAGGTTCTAATCCTATATGACAGGATCACCATACATGGACTATAGTGTTGGACCCTAGGGTGTCCCATTTTTGGTGCTCCTATCCCTTTGCAATTCAAGGCCAAATAACTATTTTCATTCAATTCTTATTCTTCATTATTTCAGCCAAGAAAGGATACATCTAACCCATGACCAATATTTCCCTATAAAATCCCTTCCAAAGTTTATTTAAAATGAAAGTGACAAATCTTACAAATCAAGCAAGAATACAAGCAACTAAGGCAAATTTCCCTATTCTCTGCATATAGTCACCAAACATAGATGCAAACATATTCAAACTCTCATACAAGTCCCTAGCCACCTCAAGCACCCTTAATTTGGCATTATTTCATCTATATCACACTATTACATAAAGAAAATTTGGTGATAGAACTACATATGGCTTGATCCCTCTTTGAAGTATTGGTATGTAGACAATGTGCCCATACAAGAGGTGTGGATCACACGTTTAGTACAACTTACACACAATAACCCCTCCTTTTTAAGTGATTCAAATATTGTTTATCAATCATGATGGAGGGTTAGGGTTTGAATATTAAATCATCTCTATAAAGAGGTCCATCAACATTCAATACTCAAGATTTGACAAGCAGGCTCACATAGGGATAGTGAAAATAATCTAAAAATCTCAAGTCTCTATGACTAGTTTGGACACCAATGACAGGAGTGGAAAACATCAAACCTCAAAGTGTCTTGTTTTTGGTTCTCCTATCCTTTCAACAAATGAAAGCTATATTATTATTTGTGACACTATCGTAGTTCTTCATAGCCAGTTTCAAACTCTTTCTCATCCGTTTCAGCCTATTTTTAGCTAAGTCATTATTTCTCCTTATTTATTGCTATTTTAAGAAAGCTCAAAAAGAGATAAATTATATAAATCAAGACCATAATTATTACAATATTATTTACTAGACCCTTAACTAAAATATGAATAAAACTCCATTTTTATCAAAATAGTTAAATCACTTGGTGAACCTGACTTATTTTGTTTGCACACAAAAACCCTAAAAACCCTAGGGTGAATTCCTTGCTGATTTTTCCAATATTTTTTTGATTTTTTTTCTTTCATATTTAAATAAAAATTTCACATTAATTTCTAAAATTTACCTTAGTAATTTTAAAACTCATTTATTTTAAACCCTAGTTGAATTTACTAGATCCTTTTTCTTCTTAAGGTATCACCTTACATGTTTGTGAGATTCATTTATTTTTATGCATATTTTAGTTCATTTTTTAAATTATATTTTTTTAATCTGATCTTTCATTTTTTAAAATGTTTTACTTATGCCATCTAATGTCCTTGTATCCCTTCCTTTGAGACAAAGTGCAAGACTTAGTGGTAACCCTGCTAAATTCACCCAGATACCTCCAACCCATCCATATACCATGGATAAACAACTGGCTTAGCTTCTTGCTATAGATCCTACACATCGAGATTATACTAATTTTCATGAGGATAATTTAGACAATGAGTAATATGAGAATAATAATGATGATACACACACTGATGTTCATGACCCACTATATTAGGGTCTTGATCCACTTCCATCTATTGTTGATAATGATGTTATCATCAACAAAAATTTGTTTCTACAAAGCTTTAGAGAGAGAATCAAAGAAAAACCTAAAGATCATGATCTTATCTTACAATATATCATGGAAATTAAAAAGGCTAAGCAAGTTGAGTCTTTCACTCCTTTAGAACAACTAATTATACATGACACTATATGGGCAACTATGTCTCAAAAACCCCCTATAGTAGCCCAACCTTCCTATGAGGCACCACTACTTATGGCTAATACATAATTGTCTTCTAATATGGCTACCCTTATATGAGAGATACAATCTCTTCTATCCAAGGTGATACATCTTGAGCAAGGTGCCTCTAGACCAACACAAGCCTTGGACTCTTTTAGTCTACTTCATACAACATTGGCATGTCATATTGCTTCTACATGTTGCCACTAGGTTTTCTTCAACCATAGATCACTATATATGATGGAAAGGGTGATCCAAAGACACACTTTAGAGATTTTTACATAGCATGCTTAGACTATATACTAAATGACTAGTTATTAACCAAGCTATTTCCATGGAGTTTAAAGGATTATGCTCTAAAATAGTTCTATAATTTACCAAATTAGTCATTCAATGCATTAAATCCTTTCGCTAACATGTTCTTAACTCATTTTAGCATTAATATAGGTGACAAGGTTTATTATTCCCAAATTACACAACATAAATAAAGGTCAAATGAACATCTCACAGATTATGTTCTTTGATATAAGACTATATTGGCTAAAATGACTAGCCCCATGGCTAATCAAGAATTATAGGATATCTTCAAACAAAGTCTTTTACAAGCTTTGCATGAGTCAATAATGTTCAAAAGGTTCTCTTCCTTCACTAAGCTATGTCATACACTAAAGGAAAGGGAGGTCAAATTAATTTCAATGGGAAAACTCAAGTACACAAGCATATCATAAACAATAAACAAGGGTAACAATAAAGGTCCCATACAAGCTAAAGGTTAATGATAAAAAAAGTCAAAATCACCTTGCAAATAATGAAGTTTTTGAGCCCCCTCAATGAGTGGTTTTATCAACACCTACTTAGTGAGCCTTTACCAATCTACGAGTATCTCCAACCAGAGTCTTACAATAACTATTGGAATGCAATATCATATCACTCCCTCCTATTTAGGAAGTTGATACAATAAAGCCTTTTCCACATGGATATGATTAGAATGTATTTTGAGATTTCATAGGTCACTGAGCCACATAATGAATAGATGAATTAGTTTGTGACACAAGATACATGACATGATAGATGGAAACCTCATTGATCTTGACATTTTAGTTGAACCTCTTCAAGCAAATTAAACACAAGATAAGGCTCTAAAAATTTTCTCAGATCCTTTTCCAAAACATTCTAAATGAGAAATAGGGAATACATCAGGTGTTCACCATGTATGTCATACACACCCTCCACCAAAAAAATACCAAGAACATTTATTTGAGTTACATCCTTTGAGAAACATGATTGGTGTGTATAATTCTAGAGTTCTAGCTAGACATTCGAACTACTTTTCAGAGCAAGAGATAGTTGAGGATGATTCATATTACCATGCTCTTTTAATCAAAGCTTACATTAATCATGATCCCATTCATAGTGTTCTTATATACAATGGATCTAGTGTGAACATGTATACTATGACATTACTACAACATTTGGGATATTTAGAGAAAGATATTACCTCAATGAACATAGTTATCAATAGATTCAGTGGGCACACATAGATTTCATTAGGTGAGATTGAACTTTCTCTACAAGTTGGACCTACACATGTGGCTACACCATTTAATATTTTCTTAGTATAGGAGTCTTCGATATGTTGCTTGGTCGACCATGGATTTAGAAACTTCATGTAATACCATCTACAATTCACAGATGCATGAAATTCATTGATGTTAATCAAGTTGGTATAATTGTTAGAATTACATATGAGTTACCACTCCACACTTTAGAACCTTCTACTAATTTTAAATCACCATTTTTTGCTCCACAAATTATAGTTGTTTCTCTAGTTCATATTTAAACATAGTTGAGGCCTACCTCACTAGCATAGATTTTTCATACACTTCCATAGAGGCCTCTTTTAGAGTAACCATAGTTTCAAGATTCTAAATAGTTTCTAACTATAGTGTTCACACCCAGGATAATATCATTAAGGTCTCATGCCTCTACACATATAACACATGTTTAAAGAACTATTATACTACCAAATGTGTCCTTAAGATCCTCACAATTGCATTCACTTCTCAGATTTATAAGGGGACCCCAAAGTCAATTTTCACCATAGAGATTTTAGAGCATTAACAACATACATAGCTTTTAGAGTCATAATCTCAGCCCTTCTATCGTGCTTCATGATCACACATGATCCATATCCTTGATACAAGACACCATGATAGGGAGTCTCTTATGAGACTCATCAGTTAGTATTATTTTTTCTCAGATTACTTGTACATAGCTTCTTTTCTTAGCTTTCTTGTACATAGTTTCCTTATGATTTCTTATACATATCTTATTTTCAAAATATAAAAACATTAAAATAACCCAAAAACATCAAAAACATTTCAACTCTATGCATTATCCATGATTTACATTTATAATACCATGCTAGACTTACATTTTGCTATTTTGTTCTATTATTTTTCAATTTATCTACATTACCATGCTCCACTTAATCTTCTTCGAGTGTGTGCAGTGACACCCAGATCCTTGATTGCTTCACTCTACCCATTGAGAGGAATATTAAATCTAAATTCAAGACACACATTGACATATCTACCCACTGGGGGCATCTTATACATGACTACACTGTCCAAATTATGTAATACCTACACCACACATTCTAGTTATCATGCTAATATACATTACTTACTTGTTTTCATAGATTACTCTATCAACACTCACTAGTGTATAGCACTTGTGTATTTCTTAGCATATATCTAGTCTTGTACTACATGTTTTTCATACTTTCACTTCTTAATTTGATTAGTTATATGTGATAGTATTTCTAGTTTTTACATGCTTCCTTTATTTTATTGTGTAGCTAGATGTGATTGCATTTCTCAGTGCCTATTTTGTCTCTTATGTTTGGCTTAAGACATTTAACAATGTACTTTACTTGTACTCTTCTATGTGATTATAGCCCTTGTGCCAACCTTTCTTATTTTTAATTGTATGTGTATGTGGGAATTTGAACATGCCTTGCATGCTTTCTTCCTATTTTGAGTGACCTTTGCCCATGTCCCTAGTTTTTTTGCCCCTTGGCCACTTTTGTGTGATTTCTTTTTTCTTGCCTTGTGTGCTTGTTGCTTTTTTTTCTTCTCAGTTATTTATAATTACAAGATCCACATCATGTATTATCTTGGTTTCTTGGATGCCATGATGGACATCATCATTTATCCCACCCTAACAACTAACAAATAACAATTAAAAACTAACATTTCTAGTTTTAATTTAGTATACTACACATGCTATTATATTGTTACACCTATCTAAGTATTCCCTTGTTGATATAAAAATATCCAATACAAACTATGTTACATCTTGAGAACATATTTTTGATTATCATTGATATATCATGTATTTCATAACATAACATAGTTGTAGGGCTCTTTCTTCTGAGGTTAGTAATTGTAGAGTCTTCATTCCTTCCTTTAGAAGAGGAGGTAACAAATAGGGGGTTTGTCATAGAGATCAGAGCCTCCTACCAATAAAAAATCAATTTTTAGAACACTCAAAACAATAATCAAAACCCAAATCAGGTAGAACAGACTAAGAAAATAGTGATGATTACAGAATAGTGATTAGAAACAATGAAAGATAAGATTACCATACTTGAATTATAGCATTAGATAATAAAGTTTCTTATTTTTGGTGCTCTTGTATAAATAGTTAAAAACTAGATTTTTCAAAAAATGATAGAAAGGTAAGTTTAGTTACAATTTTTTCAACAATAGTTCTATTTAGATTCAATAGTTTCAGTATAATTTTTCTCAAAGAATCTAGACATAATGACATCATGCATAACATGATGGTTTTCACTTCTAGTTTTAGATTGGGAAGTTGGTATAACTTCTAGATTAGAATACATGTTACAAACACTAGTGATTGGGGGCAATGTGTACAACACATTTGCCTTCTTTTCTTTCTGAGTTTGGTACATTACCCAGGTATTCTTAGCAATTTTATGCCTTATTCCATCTATAGGTGTTTGGCATGATTTTGGAGTGGCTTTCATATAATCCTAGCTCCCTATTTTAGAGTGGATTTCATATAAGCTTAGTTCCTAATTTTATAGTGGCTTTCATATAAGCCTAGTTCCTTGTTTAAGAGTGGTTTTCATACAAGCCTAATCTCTACCTTGTAGAGTGGCCAAGATTGGCCTAGTTCTCATCACAAATTCAGCTATTCATGCTACATTGTCAGATTATAAAGCATTTATATTGGTATTAGTTCATAGCTTCACACTAGTGGGCAATGATGGAGCCAAAGGACTAGCTAGCCTTTGTATTTTTGAGCCACCTACATAAAGGATTAGACACATAGTCCAAACATTAATTAACATATGTAGGATCACATAGCTTCACTTAGTGAATGATGATAGATCTAAAAGGTTAGCCTTTGAATTCTTGAGTCAGTCTCAAAGAATTGAGAACTCATCTCCATTCATAATATTACTCCTTGTTTAGTACATACCCAACATGAATTATCTTCACTCAAACATCACTCAACATCACAATAGGTTTTGTATTGGTTTACGTACTTGGTAAAGTTTATTCATTTTTTCTCTTCTTCTCTCTTTTATCTAGCTTTTGTACATTCTTATTTCAGACATAGAATGTCTAATAAGAACTAATATACTCTTTATCTTCTCTTACAAATTCATTCTTCATTATGTGCTCTCTCTAAACACACTTAACATCACACATTTTCATTGGTTTTACCTTTGCAGATAAGTTCAGGTACACTCTCTACTTTTCCTTTATCCTAGTATTTCACTTTGTTACATCACTAGAATAAATGGGGGGAAGATTTAGTTGTATAAAATGTCCAAATTGGTATTTTCAGTGTGACTTGTGACACCCTATCCATAGGTACTTCTTGCATGCTCTTTTGACCCTTCTAGACACCTTTTTACTCATTACCAGTCATTCATATCCTTCCAAATGGTCATTCCATCTCAGCTAGACTCTATTTCCTAGGCCAGTCTTATCCCCTAAGTCCCAAGCCTATAGGACAAGAGCACTATACATGGACTATAGTGTCAGACCCTAGGGTGTCCCATTTTTAGTGCTCTTATCCCTTTGCAATTTGAGCCCAAATGGCTATTTTCATTGGATTCCTATTCTTCATTATGGCAACTTAGCATGAATAAATCTAACCCATGACCAATAATTCCCTATAAAATTCCATCCAAAGTTCATTTACAAGGGAGGTGATAAATATTACAAAGCAAGCAAGAAAATAAGAAAACTACTAAGGCAAACTTCCTTATTCTCTATATATATTCACCCAATGCAACTGCAAACATATTCAAACTCTCATACCAATCCCTAACCACCTCAAGCACTCTTAATTTGAAATTATTGCATCTACATCATAATATTACATAAATCACATTAGATGGGATAGCTACATATGGCTTGATCCCTCTTCAAAGTATTGGTATATAGACAATGTGCCCACACAAGGGGTGTGGATCACACATTTAGTGAATCTTACACATAACCACCCCTTTTCAAGTGATTTAAATCTTGTTTATCAAGCATAATGGAGTGTTAGGGTTTAAATATTAAATCATCTCTATAGTGAGCTCCATCAACATTCAATACTCAAGATTTCATAGGTAAGATCACACAAAAATATTGAAAAAAACCCAGAAAGCTTAGGTCTATATGACTAGTTTGGACAATATCAACATGAGTGGACAATAACATCAGACCTTGAAGTGTCCTATTTTCAAATCTCCTATCATTTCATTGAACAAGAGCTATATTCTAATTTGTGACACTATCCTATTCTTACATAACCAGTTTTATACCCTATTTCAACTATTTCAACCTATTTCTAGCTTAGTCATTATTTCTCATTATTTATTGCTATTTTTAGAAAGTTAAAAAAGACAAATAAATTATAAAAATAAATATTTTAATTATTGTAATATTATTTATTGATTTATTGACCTAGACCCTGAACTAAAATAGGAATAAAACTTCATTATTCTCAAAAAAGTTAAATTAAGAAATATGATATCATGCTATCACATAACATCATGCTACCAAGTGGTATTATACCATCATGTAACATGATGTTGTTGGGTGATACTTTTCTCATAGGTGACATCATGCTATCATGCAGTGTTATGCTATTGTATGACATAATACTACCATTTGGTATGTTGGTGCTAGATAGAGGCAATGCTACTGCAAGATAACATGATAACATTTTGTCGCATGTGACCACCATTTGGCTCCTTGATATCATCTGATAGTATGCTAGTAGGCATCCACATACTATTGCTCATTACCATGTGTTCACTATTGGGCAATCACAAATTAGAGCATGACCATCTCTCATTAGCATGTGTTCACTGTTGCTTTTGATTTCCCTCATGGCTTATAAATATCCCACAATGCCCTCATTTTCACACTTTAATCTAAAGTTTTTCTCATCCATCCCTTTTTTTAGGATTAACTTAAAATTTCTAAGTCTAAAACTCTATAACAAAATTTTACTAGCTTCTAGATCCATAAA
Organism: Torreya grandis; assembly: GCA_037957365.1. Classification (NCBI taxonomy): domain Eukaryota; kingdom Viridiplantae; phylum Streptophyta; class Pinopsida; order Cupressales; family Taxaceae; genus Torreya; species Torreya grandis. The sequence goes on from JARHVA010002489.1 coordinate 1,079,652, forward strand.
AACTAAAATAGGGGTCATCCAAAACTTGATTTTTAAGAATCTATTATTCTAGACTTTCTTCAGATGTTGGAGTAGCTAGATTCTTATGTGGATTGGATAGATCAATGAAAAATTAGAGGCCTTGTAGATATGCCTCAATATGACATGACGATCAACCATAATCTTTTGCGATCTCTCATTGCTTGCTATAACTCTATTGCGACCTATTTCTATGTCTAGTTTAATAATAAATCAATCTCTTTTGGTACCTCTCCATTGGATATCCATAATTTAATAGGCCTTCCACATTTAAATCCAAGTCCTATTAGCACCAAGGTTTTCTTATCTAATGTCAATAAAAAGTAATTGGAGTCTGTCTACAAATTGGCCATAGACCCAACTAGTAAGTGTTAAATTTATTAATGATATTAACATTTTTAATTGGTTTTTAGAATTTATTATAGCTAGTTTGTTGTCCTAATTAAAATTACACACACACACACACACACACACACACACACACACACACACACGGACACACACACACACATATTTATATATAGTAGGCTCAAAAGGGGAATCCTAGTTGAAAAAAATCTCTAATCTCTTTCTCAAATTTGTTGTGCATTTTTTCCAACCCAATTTTTTTTTATAGGGAAGACCATCATATATTATCTTTTGAGATATTTAATATATTATTCTTTCTCTATCAAGTGTCAAATGTGATTGGTGCACAATTATATCCAATATGATAAGGGTTAAGTTAAATTATTCATTTTCTAAGGACACTTAAACCATTTCATCCTCTAACTATATTTTGGCCTTGTATTTTGAGGCCTTGTATGAGATATAAAACACTTCAATTCTCACTGCCCTCCATAAAAATTAAATCTAATTCTTTGTCTATTAATGAATAGGAGGTAAGTTTAGTTTTCATAATTATCACCCATGTTTCTTTATATATATTTTAAATTTTAACATTTATGGCCTATTAGTTGTTCAGGTAAGAGTGCATGCATATGTCATAAGAAAATAGGTGGAATATAAAGGTCAACATGCTCTAGAGTGCTTTGGTGGTACCAAGTAAATGGAGTATTCATTTAATTTATTTCTAATTTACAAATCCCCAAGAAGTTATTCTATTTCATCTCCACTTCCAAGTTCACCAAAATTTCCTTGAATGTTTATTTCTTATATTATTAACTGGAAAAATTATTTTTCATATTAGATTTTTAATTTTTTTAAAGTCGAATCTTGAATTATTATTATTAAGGATTATTCCTACCAACACAAATTTTTTTTTCCACCTTACATTTTTTTTTTTGAATTGAAGTTTCTTAGAATTGGATAGTTTATTAACTAGACAATTTGCTTATTTTGTAGTTGAAACCACCCGTATCACTCCCACAAGGACAATAAGAGTGGAAGAGGAAAATCCCTCAATAAAAATCATAATGGAAGAGGCAACACCCAAAATAAACATCAAAATGGAAGAGGTAGTCACCTCAACTACATGTAATATAACAACTTCATTTTCAATTTTCATTAATTTTATGTTTTTGAATTTACTAGTTTTGACTAGATTTTTGTTTTGTAGGCCACCTTTCATATGTGAGGAGATCAATAAGTGTGACACCAACCCCACCACCCATACAAACTCAAAGAAGTGGAAAGACTATCTCCCTCCTTACATAGAGTAGAGAAACCCTACAAAATTTTAATTTCCCAACTTTCTCTGTTGGTGGCGTTTCTAGTGTGCATGATATTACATCTTTGTAGTAAATTGATCTAGATGAAAAGTTTATTGGGATTAAAATTAGGGCCAAAAATAATGATGGATTCAATCCACATGTTTTTATTCAAGTTTCTAATGTCCTTATAGAAGTGCCTTCTATGGCTACCTCTTCCCTATCTACCCAACCCCATTGATAATTTAAACATATTTGATGATTCCATAACTTGTTTGTCATTGGATAATCTAGTTTCAAATTTTTTTTTTGCTAATCTGAGGGAGGGTATTATTTTGGAATTTAATGATTTAAAATAATGGGAGATAAGGGAAAACTCATTGATCAAATAAATCAATGCCCATTATCAAATCACTCCCAAAGAGTTATTTTGTTGTCACTTATTCAAAATGAACCCTCAAATATTAATGCTTTATTCTAGCAAGCTCAATCTGGATTAATTTATGTTAACAATATTTACAATGCTAATGTTTTGGGGATTATGATAAACATGTAAAATTTAAATGGATAAGCCTAGGCCTATTTCAATAAATTGGCTAAAGATATAAACCTTATTACCATCACACAAGCAAGGAAGGAAAAAACTGAGGTAGTAAAGTGTATTTTAGTTATTAAAATTTGTATGCAATTGAAACTTATATATATATATATATATATATATATATATATATATATATATATATTTTGCCTACAATAAACATATATATATATATATATATATATATATATATATATATATATATATATATATATATATATATATATATATATATATTTGTTGATTGTAGGCAAAATATGAAAATTTGAAGAAATAAGCACAATTTCTTAATGTGCATTTAAAAAACACCCACTAAAGTATCACCTCGATGATTGCATTCAAGGAAAAAATTAATTTGTAAAATAAATAGAACAACACTTTGAAGAAAATTATTAAAGAGCATGGGATGGATCTATGCATTTTATTAAAGTAAAAAGTAGATGTAGATCCAAATATTCTAATAGTTGGGGATGCAACAAATGAGGAGAGGGAAAATCTTAAAAAAATCAATTCTACTATAGAGGATCTTGAGAAGGAAGGAGTTATTATAGAGGATACACAGGTAGGTCAATCCAACAAGGTTTCAATGGAGGGAGATGGAAAGTTGCAAGTGAATGAAGAGTCTATTGTAAAAAGTTAATAATGTTCAAAATGACAATGATTTATATCATGTTTGTTTCAAAAACACTTATTTTTTTAATACATTTTATAATGTCAATGATATTTTACAATTGTTCCAAATACTCTGGGTATATAATTTAAATATTTTAAATGTATTGTGGAGAAGTTTAAATATTCTATGGAGATACAATAGAGTAAATATTCTATGGAGTTACACTATTCTAGTGGTTGTACTATTTGAATGCATTGTTTAAATATTCTTCAATCTAAACTATTGTGGAGACAATGTTAAAATTTTTAACTATTGATATTATCTATAGTTATAATGTTATGTAACAACAATATAACATAAATAGGTTGTATTATAGTTGTTATATTGAGTTATTTTATTTATGGATATGTGGATATTTTGGTGGAATTTGGAAATATGAAATCCCCAATTATAGGCAAAAAAATATTTCTTGTATACTTATGTCTTCAAATGTAAATGTGTAATACAATAATATTGGTGCAATTAAAATATTTGTCTATCTTTTGGTTCAACACTTATTAAATATATTAAATATACGTATAATCTCTCCAAATTAATACTATATAAAATTAAGATAATTAAAACAACAAATATTAATAATTGGAGAAGTTTTAATGGCATGAGAATTGGTGTCTTATGGTGCACTGTGCATGTCTACACATAAGACTTGTATGCTTCAATGAATGCTCTATAGAATGTTGATTAGAATTATGATTAATTATTAATGAATGATTTAGATTTTAAAGGTTATATAAGTACTATTTGAAATACATAGAATTATAATATAACAAATAAAGTGCTTAATATCAATTTATTGAATAAGATTCATAATTTTTACATGCATGAAATAGATTATATAATTTAAACTATTGTAAGATGAAAGAATATGAAATATTTTAGAAAATAGTAATTACCATACTTTTCAAACTAAAAGTTGAGAAGATTTAAAAAATATTTGAAGATGAAATAATTGAAATATTTCATAAAATAGTAATTGCTATACTTATCAAACTAAATGTCGGGCAATCGAAACAATCCTTGAGAAAATTGCTCATCATAAATGTGAGTTGCATCTACCATGACAATGTTGTATTCAATGTTGGTATTTACATCCTATATATTGGTAGCTATATTACTAATGCCTCTTATTTCAACTAGAGAAATCCATGTTGTCATTCCTTTTTCATAATGAAACTTGTCCGTAGAATAATACGAAACATATTGTCTCAAGCAAGTCTCTATATTTTCATCCAATCTACTTCTAAGTTTTGACTTCATGAAAGATAATGCACTAAACACTCACTCATATTACACATAAACCAAAATCATTATTTGAACAAGTTCATATAATATAAAATATTCACTAATAGTTTCTTTTAAGGTGCTACTTGGATAAATTTTCTTCCATAGCTGTGTAATGGCACCATTTTTTGTTGGGTCACTTAAACACTAAAATTCATCCATCATTGTAATCCAAAACTATGTTGACTAAGATGTCAGTAATTATTTATTTATAATACCATTAATCTAAATTTCATTCACATCTATAAATTTATATGTGAAATCAACTGTTAATTTGTTCTTGACAGTTAACACTGTTCTAAAAAATGGGATTCACAACTCCCATGCCCTTCAACAACTCATCCCTTTGAAAATGTTCTATGATCTCAACTGATAAACTTTAAAATATTTTGATTAATTTAGTTTGTATTTTGAATAAAATAGTATCATATAGTAGATGCGTCATAGGTACATCTTCAGGTTCAACTCCCATAACTTCAAGTCTTATAGAGCATTTGTGCATTAGGATCTCAATTCTATTTACCATGACACAAAAATGATCATGTATATTAAATTTCAAATAACTCTCTAGATTTTAAAAATCTATCAAAATTTTCTAGGTTTAAAAAATAGGTCTGTGAAATCTTTCATTTGATGTGTATAATATATCTAAAGATTGATATACACATTTTCTAAAATGCATGAAGTCAACAATATAGATAAATCTCTCTTGGGCATGTTTCATTAAATAGTGGATTTACTTAAACATTGGTAAAATACCACATAATGAGAGTAATGTTTTGAAATATATTAAATGACACAATAAATATTTTTCTTTGTCAACTTCTCTATGATATTTATTCATAAAACCTATTAAAGATGGACATTCCTTAAAAATTTTGCATGCAAGTTCATATATGGAAATCCATATGGTTTCAACACCTTTCATTAGTTTTTTACAATTAGTCACCTAAATTGTGAACTTCTATAACTCTGAAAATATTTTTGGGCTGCTTGAAATGTAAGCATGTAAGTCATGAATAAGCTCTTCCACTTTTACAACATTACTAAATGTGATAACAATTTTGTATGCAAGATTCATCTTATGAGCCATACAATGAATTGGAATCATAAATGGAGAAAATGTTGTTTGAAAAAGAACATAAAGACTAATTTTACGCCCTTGCATCACTAATGCACCATCAACACGAATACACACTAGCTTCGTAGCTATGGCATTATCATCCATCCCAGCTTTTTGTCTTAAATTGGATACAACCAATTTATGAAGGTTTTCTACATTATAATTTTCTACCATTTTATGGATAACTAATAGATGAGATTTGATGTAGGGGAATCTTGAAATGATCAAAGATGGTCTAGAATGTGTCTTAGAATCATGTTTGTGAGTCAAAATTTGAATTTGAATTCAAAGTTAGTTTTCCCACCAAAAGGGATTTTTAAATATGCAATATGGTTAGGTGGTCTAAGTGAGTGGAAAATATATGTAATGGTAAATTTTTTTAATAGACCTTTAAGGTATCTTGAAATGTCCTTCAATATGGTTTTTGTATACATCTATCAAGTAAAGTGTGAGGTGGTAGTCATAATTTCCAGCACCCTACATGAGTCTAGGAGTGTTGAGACTTTCTTGAATCAAGAAACCATTATAGATATTATTTTAAGAGTGTTGATCATGTAGAAAGGATATATAGTGTTTTGTGGTTCAAATTAAGGGATAGGATGAGGAGAAACAATGTTGAAATTGTTGAAAGAAGTAGTAAAAGGGTCTGCCAAAATAGAGTATAGGACTGTGTGTGTCCTTTTTGTTATAAATAAAAGTTGTAGACTTGTATTGTCAAAATATGCACATAATTGATTATAAAAATGGAGCATGATGGTTTTAACAATATTAATAGCATTAGTAAGTGAACCACTCTATGTTTGAATTTTTTTTGTGTTTTGTGATGTTGTTTTCTAATATAAGGATGAGAGGTTCAAAAAAATCTTGTGATCTCTGTTTTGATTTTAAGTTTAAGGATTGAGCAAACATTGTTTATGCAAAAAAACCAAGTTATGGGAGATTAATATGATTTAAAATAAGGTTAGTAAGATTGTTTTTACACATTGTTTAACTGATCAGTGAGGATTTCATTCATTTTGAGGAGTAGAAAGCTAACCTGTTTATGAATCCCTGTGTTATTTTGAGTTATACCTATTCTTTGTGTAGAGCCTATTGAGATGGATATGGTATATATTTTAAAAGGAATTTGGATATTTTAGTTTGGTTTAAAAGTTGTGTTTAATCATTCTTAACATTATGAAAATCTTTGACATCTTTATTACTACCTAAACTTAATAACAATCCTTCACTAAGCCTACAGACTGTGCATGTATGCACAGATTGACAAAGAAATGGTTTGAATTTATGAATAGAAGTCTAGGTGTGACATTATAATACTTGGAGAGTGTGTGGAGACATATTTCAGACTCAAAGAAACTTACAAAACCTTTTGAAACCCTGTAAAAAGCAAGTATGAGCATTTTGAATGCTCTTGGGTTCTTGAGATTGAGAAAACCGTATTTCTAGGGTTTAGACAAGTAAACAGATAGATAAATTAATTCCACCAGTGAAATTTGATAAAAAAATTGTGATATTATATATTTCCATGTATGCAAAAGGATTTTTAAGTTTATGGTCTAAGAGAGTACCTATCCATACACATATACAAGATTGAGTCTGAAATAGGGTACTTAAGACCTAACAAACCTAATTTACACCTAAAAGGAGATTGAAAAGGATGAAGATCAAAGAGTTAGACCCTAAAAATTTGTGGAGAGCTCAAGTATGATAGATAGTGTTAGATAATGTTTTTGTTTTCTCATAGTTGTATGATATTTTTTGGTACTAAGGGAATTTTTTAAGGAAAGGGCTATTAGGATAAGGACAAAAGAGTTAAAGTTAAACAAGAAGTGTTCAGTGACCAAGAGAGGATTGGTTTAAAATTAAGAAACTAAGATATGATATATTAAGCCTAAAAAAGGCATAAAACATGTGTTTAAAAATCATCAAAAGGGAATGGAAAGTTTAGAGTTGCAATAACTTATAAAGGGATTGGTTCTCATAGAAAGAGATAGTCAAGAAATATTAAGGATGAATGGATGGAGAAGTTGAATAAGTGCAGAGGTTCAGAAGATTCTAAAGGTAGAGAAAATATATTCAAGAATTTGAATTGAAAGACCAAAAGTTGATAGATACGACTATTAGTTGAGAATTGAATGCAAGATTGATATGTGCAGGTATCAAAGGTTAAATATAGTAGAGCAATACATATGATGATCTACATCATTTTGGTTTCAGAGCCTGAATGGTCGAGTTGAGGTATGTTTTGAAGTTTTGATTACATATGTATGAATATTTTGTTGTGTGAATAGTAAATGATGTGGTTGAGTAAATGTTGAAATATTTTTGGAAGGTGGTTATGAGAAGCTAACAAGAGAGTGAAGTAATGCTAATGTAGAGGCTGTAAGTATTTGAGAGGAAAAAATAATGGAAATAAAGTGAGAAGATAGGTGGCATAGCCCTTAAGCCAAGAAGGCTTGAAGAGAAAGAAATGAGATCATGAGAAGCTCAAGAAGGAAGCTCATAGGTGAGTATGAGAGATTCCTATAGGTAGGATAAGATAGACCCAAGTGAGGTCATGATGTGACAATTAAGATAAGGATTTTCAAAAAAGAGAATAGGCCTAGATGAGACTAAAAAATTTATAGGCATATTAGTTGAGATTAGGAGAGAAAAAGAAAAGAGGAAAAAGGGAAAGGTTGAGAAGATCTAGCATAAAGATAAGATGGCACATGAAGACACCAAGAAGAAGATGGAGATGGAGAGAGAAATGGGAAAGATGAGGCAAAAAATGGATGAGATGCTAAACAAGATAGAGTAGTTGAAAGAGATTGTGAACTTACATCTTGGATGGGTCATGAGGAAAAATACCCTCAGGTGGAAAATCAAGGAATTAGTGGAGAAGATAAGAAGACAAAAGATGAAGGATAAAGAGGCAATCAAGCCTCATTTTCTGATATATAATGATGTATTGGTATGTGTGAATGTAGGTTTGAGAGATGAAGAGAAGAATGGGATAATTGAGCTCATTCATAGGCTCATGGAATAAAAAGAGAAAGCATATGACCAAGTGGTGATCAAAATAAGTCAAGATGAAGAATAGACTCAAAGTAGAGTCATGTTGATAGAACAAGAACAAGCAGGCCAACATTTTAGAAGAAAGATAACATGAATAATGAAGAGATCGTCATTCAAGAGGATGCAAGTGAAGCCAAATGAGTAATGGGACAACAACATAATGAAAGGTATGAGGAGTATTCAAACTTGTATGAATATTTGAAGAAATAATATGTATTTTATCCTCATTAAATGTATAGAGAAATGGTTAAGGAGGTTACTAAGGAAAACATAGACTTGTGGAATGTAGTAGTGGTGTCCAAGATAAGGGAATTAATGAAAGTATGAAGAAGTCAAGTACAAAAATACACTCTATAAGAATAATTTTCAATTATTGAGGTTGAATTATAGGTTATATATGAAGGAAAACACATGGAAGTAGAAGAGTAAGATGCATTGATGGTTAATGCAAATAAGAGGAGTGAAGCATACAAAACACATGAAGGTGCTTGGAAGCAAGAACAATAAACAAGAAAAGAGGAGAGTTGGAGAATGACTCAAGGGCATGAGAAATAACATGTTTTATTTAATGATATATTGTAATTTTCAAGTATTTAATGGAGAAAGATAGCAAGAGTCAAGATAAGGTACAAGTGTGGCAATCAAGAGCACATATACTTATATGAGAGTTTGAAAGAAGAAGAATATGGGTGTTCAAATTTTTATTACCTTGTGATTATGATGCATGGGAATATTAGAATGATAAATGATGGTCTAGAATGTGTCTATGAGTCATGTTTATGAAGTCAAAATTTGAATTTTAATTCAAAGTTAGTTTTTCCACCAAAAGGGATTTTTAAATTTGTAAGATAGTTAAGTGGTCTAGGTGAGTGGAAAAGATATACAATGGTAAAAATGTTGTAATATACATTTAAGGTCTCTTGAAAGGTCATTAAAGATGGTTTTTGCATACATATGTCAAGTAAAGTGTGAGGTGCTAGTCAAAATGTCTATCACCCTATGTGAGTCTAGCAGTGTTGAGAGTTTCTTGAATCAAGAAACCATTATACATCTTGTTTTAAGAGTGTTGATCATGTAGAAAGGATATATAGTGTTTTATGGTTTGAATTAAGGGAGAGGATGAGGATAAATAAGGTATAAATTATCTAAATAAGGAGTAAAAGGGTCTGCCAAAACAAAGTAGAGGACTGTGTGAGTCCTTTGTGTTATAAATAAAAGGTACAAACTTGTATTATCCAAATATGCATGGAATTGATTATACAAATGGAGAATGATGGTCTCAAAAATATTAATATCATTATTAAGTGAACCAATATATGTTTGAAAACTTTTTGTGCTATTTGATTTTGTTTTCTAATATAAAGATGAGAGTTTCAAAATAATCTTGTGTTCCCTACTTTGAGTCCGAGTTTAAGGATTAAGAAAATGTTGTTTGTGCAAAAAAACCAAGTTGTGGGAGATTTATATGAGTAAAAATAAGGTTGGTAATTATATTATTAAAAATTATTGAAGTGATTAATGAGGAATTCATTCATTTTGAGTAGATAGATAACCATCTTATGAATCCCTTTGTTGTTTTAAGTTATACCTAGTCTTTGTGTAGAGCCTGTTGAGGTGGATATGGTAGAAATTTGAAAAGGAATTTTGATGTTTTATTTTGGTTAAAAATTTAAGTTTAATCCTTATTAACATTATGAAAACCTTTGAAATATTTCTTACTACCTAAAATCAACAACAATCCTTCACTAACCCTACACATTATGCATGTATGGACAGATTGACAAAGAACTAGTTTGAATTGATGAACAAAGGTTTGGGTGTGACATTATAATGATTGGAGAATGTGTGGAGAGATATTTTAGACTCAAAAAAACTTAAAAAACCTTTTGAAACCTTGTATAAAGCAATTATGAACATTTTGAATGCTCTCAAGTTCTTGAGACTGAGAAAACCCTATTTCTAAGGTTTAGACAAGTAAATGTGTGTATAAATTGATTCTATAGGTGAAATTTGATAAAAAATTGTGAGATTATATATTTCCATGTATACAGAAGGATTTATGAGTTTATGATCTAAGAGATTACATGTCCTTACACATATATAGGATTGAGTGTGGAACATGGTACTTAAGACCTAAAAGACCTAATTTTCACCTAAAAGGAACTTGAAAAGGGTGAAGATCAAAGATTTAGACCCTAAAAATTTGTGGAGAGCTCAAGTATGATAGAGAGTTTTAGATAATGTTTTTGGTTTCTCATAGTTGTATGGTATTTTTTCATACTAAGGGAATTTTTTAAAGAAAGGGCTACTAGGATAAGGATAAAAGAGGTAGAGTTGAACACGAAGTATTTGGTGACCAAGAGAGAATTGGTTTCAAACCAAGTAATTGAGATTTGATCTATTAAGCCTAAACAGTCATAAATTATGTGTTTAAAAATCATCAAAAGGGAATGGATAGTTTAGAGTTGCAAGAACTTAGAAAGGGAGTGGTTCTCAAATAGGGAGATAGTCAAGAAATATTAAGGATGAATGAATGGAGAAGTTGAGTGAGTGCAGAGGTTAAAAAGATTATAAAGGTAGAGTAAAGATATTCAAGAAGATGACTCAAAAGACCAAGGAAGAGAATGATGTCTAATAGACCAAGTAAGAGTTGGTAGATAAGACTAATAATTGAGAATTAAATGCAAGATTGATATGTGCAGGTATTAGAGGTTGAATATAGTAGAGCAATACAGATAAAGCTCTGCATCAAAATTGTCTTGAATAGTTTTCAAAAGTATACACATGCATGCAAACCCATGCTATGTTGTCAACTGTAGTGACCTCATTAATGGATAGTGATCTCTTAACACTTTATTTCAAATCTTCCTTCTCAACCATTGCTAGACATTTTTTCATTTCCCAAGTACTGCTATCCGACTAATGTGACAATGGAATACCAAGAAACCCATAATGTTGAAATTTCTTTTTGTAATCTAAAATTTTAGAAATGGGTCCACCCTTTTTTAAAATGTGGAAAATAGTAGAGAAATGTACATATTTTACCTTAATATTAGACTACATAACTTTTCTAAATTGATCTTTGATTGTTCTCCATTTCTCAAAAAGATGTTTTTGTCATTTATAATCATTTTCTAATTCATGTGCATTTATTATATGCATGCATTATTCTCCATTTTTCCATCTATGTGTTATTTTTATCTATCCATCTGGGTGTTTCATAGATATATATATTTTCCCATAATGTTACTCAAATATGTCCAATTTAAGTTGCATTATGTGTTATTTTCCAAATTTCTGACTGTGTATTGTACATCTACATTTTGTTAGAGGCTCATTACCATTTTATGGTTTCATAGGTTCTATAAATGGATATTTTATAGCCTAGTCAATTTGGAAAGACCTTCCTATTATTCATGTACTTCTCTTCCTCTATCAACTTTTTTGAGTGGAAAATTAAAAAAAATTGAGGTCTAAAGATAAATTCAATTATCTTCTGACGTGTCCAAAAGAGTGTCTTCTAGGAGTGGCATTCATTAATAAAATATTTAGGTGGTTAGAAGTTATTGGGATTAATTATTTCTAATGATATAGTGTTATTATCCATGTCAATTTCTACATTGAAATGGTTGTAAAATTATTCTACAATTAAAAAAATATTTGATATTTTTAAAAAAAGTTTTAGAAATACCTATATTTGGAGTGCATGCCATTGGCTTTGTCTTATTTCCTAGGTTTTTGAAATAAGATAATATGGTGGATTTTTTTGATATTTATTCTAGTGTTTTACCCTTTTCATTACTTCTTGATGCCATAGTAACTAAGGTGTGATTATATAGGACTCAAGATGTAGATGGGTGATAAAGTGCTATCAGGTGGTGCAATGTTTTCGAATAGTCATAGTGGGGCACAACATTGCTAGGCAGTTTTTATGGGTCACTGCTGATAGGTGGCAAAGAGCTACTAGATGGGATAAGTTGTCAAGTGGTAATTGCTATTAGGTGATTTAGTGATACTTGGTGGTAGTATGCTATTATGTGACATAGTGTTACTAAGTGATGTAATGCTATCACATGACACAGTGCTACTAGATAATATATTATTGTCATGTGATTCAGTGTTATTGAGTGGTAGTCTACTATCATGCGAGATAGTACTACTAGGTGACATAGTGTTGTTGCATGGATTTGTGATGCTAGATGGTGTATTAATACTAAGTGGTGTATTACTATGGGGTGGTTAGGTGCTATCAGGTACCAAATTGTTTTAGGTGGTTGAAAGTAGTCGGGTGGAATAATGCGACCTCAAGGATCAAGATCATGATGATGTGATAAAGAAAGATACATTAGTGATAAGTTGGTGACCTATGAGAACATATGTACTATATATATGGTGAATTACATGGAGAACCCCATAATTATTATATATCACTAGTAGTCAATCCATAAGAAAATAACATCCTAAAATGTTAAGTGAATGGACCCTTTTTGGTACTCAAAAGAATTGCCAATTTCATATTCTCCAAATTGGAATATTGACGAATTAAAAAATATTCACTGCTAAAATTTACCCTAGAGAGAATAAGATATACATTTGGTGGATATGGACGAGATATGGTGGGTTCCATCCCAAAAGAGAGAGAAAAAAGAGTAGAGGTAAGAAGATAAGAAAGGATTTTAAGCTAGTAAAGAGCTGTAAGTAAAATAAAATGCATGAACATCAATTGAAGTATTTAGTGTGTTGGAAGGGGACACCATGTCCATTATGATTCATGGAAAAAGAGTGGTTTTACCGCTTATCTGATCTACGTGAGGAGGTTATCACATTTCAAAAACCTTGGGTGTTAGATGTTGGAGAATCCAAGGTTTCATGCAATATTGCATTGAATAAAAAATAATGCTTGTGTTTATGTTATTTTTTATTTTATTTGTTATTTTAGCATGGTTACTCATTCACTAATAGTTCTTGATGTAGATTGTACACATTTAGTTGCGTATGTGTTGAGATTGCACACATGAAGAATATTTGTATGAATGTCCAAGTGAAAAGAATGCTATGAATGAAGGAATATTAGTTATGAAGAGGACATTTTATCAAATAGGGAAGGAGATAATTTAAAAATACATTTACACAAGACAATATTTGAGGAAGAAATTCTTTTTCAGGATAGAAAAATGGTAGGCATTTTAATCATGGAAGGTAAATAAATTGAATATGAATAGTTTTTTGGACAAAATTCATAATGGATTTAGTGAAATAATGTAAATGAGAATGGAGGGAAGAATATTGAACTATTGGAGGATTATATAAGTGTCTAAATCATCTCCATAAATGTAATAATATTATGAAGGCATGAGTGTGTATGTGAGAATGAGTAAGTGTGTTGTTACCTTAACTTATAATGTGTCTAGGGATATGTGTGGCTAACATATAACTTACACATATTCATATTAAATTGTTATATTTCTTGATGTTCTTAGTATGGTTGGAATATGGAATAACCATGGTTAAGTAGAGTATATATAGGAGGTATTGTTTAGCCTTTTATTATCATATTGTGAATTATGTTCTTATTGCATTATTGTGGAGGTTGCCCCCTTAAAGTGGCTTAGTAATAATATTGAAGTATTATGCTCTTTCACCTATTGTTATTGTATATTTACTAATTATACTCTTAATTATGCAATATATTATTCTACTATTATGAATCATCTAAGTAATTTATTTCCAAGTGGTATCAAAGCATCAATTTGGGCAAGTTTTTGCATTGTATTTTTCTTGGATCTAGTGTCTTGAACACTTGAAGGCCAAAAAAATAACTTGTGATCTGAGAGGATTTGATTTTTTTCATAACTATAGTTTTTTTCATGAGGTTTTTTAAGCACTCTTGGTTTATGTATCCTCTCTTTGGAGTTAGACAATCAATGCAATCTTATTTGAATGGTTGAGTAATGAAGGAAATGAAGTTTTGATATGATGTAAGACATAGAAGAAATACCATGAAATATTGAATGGACTTGGAGGAACACTTAAAGACCCTTAGGTAATTCCAAAAGCATTTAAGAGGTATTTTATTGTTGATAGGTAGTCTTTATTGCCAAAACATTGTAGAATTTTTTTTAAGGTGGTAAGAGGTTGTGCAAAGGGTCTCAAGGTTTGGGAAACTTGTATATTAGTGAGATAGACCTTAAAAAGGTCCTTATAAATTTTGAAAGTGATTCAAGATCCATAAAACCAAGTAAAAACCCTCTCAGGCCTATCATAGAGCCCTGAAAACCCTAATTTAGGGTAAAAGACAAAAAGTAGGATATATAAATATTCAACTAGTGAAAATAAGTGATTTTTTTTACTCTGATGTGTTTTAGCATGGTGAAAAGGATGCTGAAGGTTTCAAACCCATATGGTATTTTTACATATGAATATTGATGACTGTGTAATAAAAAGCTTAAGATAACTAATTAGGTCTTGGAAGGAGTTGGAAAAGGTTTCTAGGAAGGGAGTTATGGTTTGAAACTTCATGGAGAGTTGAAACATGGTAGAGGGTGTTTGATAATGTATATAGTTTTTGAATATTATGCCCTAATTCATGTTACTATACAAATTTATAAGAAAAAAGGCTACTAACTTGGAGGTGTGATTGAAGGATTAATAAGTGAAGAGGAATTTAGCTATTGAGAGAGGGGTTAAAATGAATTGAGTCTAGCTTGTTACACATGATAGAGACTATTCATATTGATATAATTCACATATGAAACCTTGAACAAGATATAGATGATTGAACCATATCCTAGTAGAGGCTAGTGAATGAAATGACTTGTAATAAGATTGAGAATGGTTGGATTGAGGTGTAGCAAAATAGTGTGAGGTGTTCATAGGATTATAAAGATAGGGAGAACAATCAAGAATATTAAATAATAATACTTCAAAGAGAATGACATGAAACCAACAAAGAGATATGGAAATGAAGAGAGACTAAGATGTTCAATGCAACATTTTTTGTTGCAAGTGTCAGAGTCAAGGTTAGTAGAGGATGAAATATTTCCTTTGCATCACAAAGAAAATATAAGAGCAACAATTTTTATGAAGTCTTATGTAAAATTTATATAATAACCAACATGAACTAAGAATATTTTAATATAAGTTTGGTTTTAAAGGGTAGGTAGGTTAGAGATTACTTTAATTTTCTTAGGATCCAATTGGATTCCTTTAGCAGAGATGTGGTGTCCTAGTACTATGCCTTCAGACATCATAATGAGGCATTTATCTTGAATTAGTGACAATTGGGGTTCTTCACACCTAGTTATGACCTTTTATAAATTATGTAAATATTAAACAAAGGTGTCTCTATGAGCATTGAAGTCATCCATGTAAACTTCTACACAATCATTAGTTAGATTTGAGAATATTACTAAAACCACTCTTTCAAAAGTAGCTATAGCATTACAAAGACCAAATAGTAAAACTCTATGGGAAAACTTTACCCATGCACAAATTAAATTAATTTTTGATTGATCCTAAGTTACCTCTATTATCTAATTGTACCCACTAAATCCATCTATTAAAGAAAAGTATTTTTTCCTACTATATTATCAAGCATTTGATCAATAAAAGGAAGCGGGAAATAATCCCACATAATGGATTTGTTTATCTCCCAATAGTATACACACACTTTCCATTTCCTATTTTTATTAGGTATAATTACTAGTGGATAAACCTATTGGCTATCTAAGATGGGATAAATAAATATCACATCTAATAATTTCTCTATCTCTATATTTACTATATCCCTTAATGCTAGGTTTATCTATCCCTATCATTTTCTAATTGGTTTAACCTAATTTGTGTAAATATTGTGGGTACATCCACTAGGATGAATTCTTCTCATGTCTATGTAGTCCCAAGCAAAAGATTTGGTATGTTTTTCTAAGACATCAAAAAACTTTACTTCTTGGTCATGGGTTAGCTAGTTGTTTATGTTCAATGTTTTTCCTAGTAACACCATAACTTGTTTGGTGCCCAGATAGATAGACTCTACTTGTTTGAATTAACTCATTATGGAGCTAAGAGGAAATAGACGGGGTAATAAAATATGAAATGTAGTTAAATTTTTTACAAATCTGTTGAGTTGTGGAGCTAAAAGCTTCAGCTCTTTGCAAACTAGAAGGAACAGAAGGTTGCTGAGATCCAGGAGCACTGGCGTTGGCAGCAGGACTGACGTCGGTCGTGACCAGTGCAGAAGGCCACCGGTGACGGCAGGGAGTCGGCCGACGTTGGCAGAACTAGGCAAGCAGGGACCGGCGTCGGTCCCCTGTGTGTTCCAGAACTGCTCATTACACGGACAGTTAGTTAAGTGAACGAAGAGTTTACATGTAAAGACCAGTTAGAGTCTTAAGCTGTGAGGATAATTGTCTAAATTAAGAGTCTAAGTTATTGTTTAACTCTGGGATCTATTTATAGATCCATTGGAATGTATTGTAATTAAGTATAAGATAAGGAAGGCAAGGAAGTTCCTTCTAAGTGTAAGATCATTGAGTTGCAGGTTGTTGCAAGCTCATAGGAGATCTACATGTGTGAGTATGGTCTATTGAATTGCAGGTTCATAGGAGATCAACTTGAAGTGCTTTAGAGTGCTTGGTGAACTGGCAGGGTTATTACTGACTAGTTGGAGAGGTGAACACCAATTCTGTTTGTGAGTTGGTTGTTGGGACCATTTTTGTGTAGGAGAGTGTTGTAGAAGAATTACTGTACACTTGAGGTGTGGGAAGCCTCTGTAAGGTGGAAGAGTGTGGCAGCTCTTTATTGTATTCTTTTCTGTAAAGTGTTAATACAAGATAGTGTATTGTCTCTCATATTCTGTGCTATTGGTGAATTCTAGTTACTTGTATTTCTGGTTATTTTCGCATTTATAATTGCTTATATTTGGTAATCATACTGTGCTCTTTTTGATGAGTAAGATCCTAACAAAGTGGGATCAGAACAGGTGTTGTTCTCGTGATCCCCCAACAAAGTGGTATCAGAGCTGTTGGTTGGGATACTAACAGATTGGATTATATCTGGTTAGTGTGTTTTGATTACAGGTTACTCACAGGGTTTCTTTTGAGTGGGAGTTGAGCAATGGCAGAAGACAGTCAACTACGAATGGAAAAGTTCAATGGCAAGAACTACCAATTATGGAGGATGCAGATTGAGGATTATCTATTTCAAAAAGATTTGTACTTACCGTTGGGAGGGGTCAATTGCAAACCCTCAGATATGAAAGATGAAGAATGGGAGGTTCTTGATCGGAAGGCTCTGGGATCTATTAGATTGAGTCTTGCATCATCTGTGATTTCTAGCTTATCAAAGTGTAAGACAACGGTGGAGTTGATGGAATCTTTAGCAAATTTATATGAAAAACCCTCAGCTTCTAATAAGGTATTTCTTATGAAGCATTTATTTAATTTGTAAATGTTGGAAGGTGGATCTGTTCATAGCCATCTTAGTGATTTCCATGGTTTGGTAAACCAGTTAAGTTCAGTCAATATTGTATTTGATGATGAAATTAGAGCTCTCTTAATCTTGTGTTCATTACCTGAAAGTTGGGAAGGTTTGGTAATGGCAGTTTCTAACACTGTGTCTCCTTCAAAAGTCTTAAAAGTGAATGATGTTGTGAGTGTGATATTGAATGAAGAGATATGCAAGAAAAGCATAGGTGAGTCATCAGGGAATGCTTTGAGTGTTGAAGGCAGAGGAAGGCAAAGAGAGAAGATAGAGCATGGGAGATCAAGGTCCAAGATAGGCAGAAGATCTAAGTCCAGGTATGGTAGAATAACCTGCTGAAAGTGTGGAAAGCAAGGGCACTTAAAGAGAGATTGTAGATCAGGTGAAGATCAGCATGAAAGACATGAAGAAGAAGTAGATGTTGTAGATTACACTGCACGAGATGCTCTGGTATGTTCTTTGGATAAAGTAGAATCTTGGGTTTTAGATTTCGGTGCCTCTTTTCATGCATCCCCACATAGGGAATTTTTTCATGAGTATGTCCAAAGATACTTTGGAGAAATTCATGTAGGGGATGGTAAACCTTGTTAGATTGTTGGCAAAGGGAAAGTGAAGCTGAAACTGCAGACAGGTAACACATGGGTGTTACAGGAGGTTATCCATGTCCCAGTTCTAGAGCGGAATTTGATTTTTGTTAGAAGTTTGGGTGATGAGGGTTGCATAGTAACTCTCACAACAGACTCTTGGAAGGTTACCAAGGGTACACTTGTTGTAGCTAGAGGTAAGAAAGTAGGTACACTTTATCTATCTGCTTGTATTACTGACTCTCTTTTTGGGTTATCTACTTCAGCTGTAGATTCAGAGATGTGGCTTGATAGGCTTGGTCACATAGATAAGAAGGAGATGCTTGTTCTTGAGTCAAAGGATATGCTTTTGGATTTGGAAGGTATGGATCATGGTTTTTGTATGCAAAAGAAGAAGGTGACGTTTCTTGAGGAATCCGATGTTAGTGACAAGAACAGGAAAGCCTTAGTTTTCAAGGAGAAGGTGACGGACAGAGTTTAGCACAAGATGCAAAAGAATTCTAAGCAGAGCAAAGGTGTTTTAGACAAGGATTTGATCCAAAAAGAGCTCACGGGAAAAGGTCAGGTCTCACTAGAAAAACATAGAGACCAACGTCGGCAGGAAAACCGGTGTCAACATCCAGACAGGGACCGACGTCGGCTATGTGCAGCCCGATGTCAGTGACTCAGGGCAGATAACTACTGGCATCGGCCAGGGGAAAATGACGTCGGCAAGGGGGTAGTCACAGGGAACTGACATCGGTCAGGTGCAGACTGAGACGTGACCGGCATCGGTTACTGAGATGAATTTTGGGTGGACAACAAGCTGTCATGGTGTCTCAAGTGCCCATATGGAGGACTGAAGGCGTAAGTAAGTTCTTAAATTTGTCATTTCCCTTCTTTACACTACTTGTTTCTCACTTATGGCATAGGACCAGGAAGTTATTGAAGAAGCAAAACAGGTAGATCCAGGAAACAGTGGGAGCTTGGCATGGATGAGGATGTGATTCCTTGGATGAGAACCAAATAGTTGTTTTTGGTAGAGTGGCCAGCTGGAAGTAAGCACTGAGAGATGAATGGATGTTGAGGATGAAGAAGAGTGAAAATGGATACGTGAGATGGAAGATCAGGGTATATGGTCTTGTATAAGTTGCAGGACAATGGAGGTTTGATCATTGTGTTTCTCTTTACCAGGTTGGATAATATTAGCTACATTATCCTATTACTATATGATGTGCTTGTTGCAGGGTTACATATATAGGTATTGCTAAACTAAAGGTAAAGCTAGTTCAGGGATGTGTCATGGAGAATCTGGAAGCAACAAGATTCTTTGGCATGAGTGTGTTCTAGAGACATGGGAGGTCACATGTTGACTTTGTTTTAGGATGATTGTGTGAGACCGGTTAGCATGCCGATGGTTGGATAGTTCACAGAACAGGTGTCTTGATTCACATAATGAGGTTGAGTGCATGGTATGTACTAAACCTGAGTTTTCCCAAGCAGTGGGAGTTGTCACAAGTTGGAGCCAATCCAGGAGAGAACCATTGAAGGGCAGTTCAATGGATTCTTACAGGGACTAGCAGCAGGTGCACATGCTATGCAGGTTAGGTTATTTTTTACATGGTTTGTAGATGTGGATGTGGCAGGTGATTTGGATGACAGGTTTTGCACTACAGGTTTGTGGTGGTTTGTCTTCAAGAGTGATCTTGAAGAGGGATACAAAGCCAAGGGAACAAACTAGATGGAGTATAGGTATAGGTACAGGTTGCAGCTATTTATCTCCAAGTAGGAGATTATTGAGTTGTGGAGCTAAAAGCTTCAACTCTTTGTAAACTGAAAGGAATAGAAGGTTGCTGAGATCTAGGAGCACCGGTGTCGGTAGCAGGACCGACATCGATCGTGACCAGTGTAGAAGGCCACCGGTGACGGCAGGGAGTCGGTAGAACTAGGCAAGCAGGGACCGACGTCGATCGCCTGTGTGTTCTAGAACTGCTCATTACATGGACAGTTAGTTAAGTGAACAAAGAGTTTACATGTAAAGACCAGTTAGAGTCTTAAGTTGCGAGGATAATTGTCTAAATTAAGAGTCTAAGTTATTGTTTAACTCTGGGATCTATTTATAGACCCATTGACATGTATTGTAATTAAGTATAAGATAAGGAAGGCAAGGAAGTTCCTTCTAAGTGTAAGATCATTGAGTTGCAGGTTGTTGCAAGCTCATAGGAGATTTACATGTGTGAGTATGGTCTATTGAATTGCAGGTTGCAGGTTCATGGGAGATCAACTTGAAGTGCTTTAGAGTGCTTGGTGAACTGGTAGGGTTATTACTGACTAGTTGGAGAGGTGAACACCAATTCTGTTTGTGAGTTGGTTGTTGGGACCGTTTTTGTGTAGGAGAGTGTTGTAGAAGAATTACTGTACACTTGAGGTGTGGGAAGCCTCTGTAAGGTGGAAGAGTGTGGTGGCTCTTTATTGTATTCTTTTCTATAAAGTGTTAATACAAGATAGTGTATTGTCTCTCATATTTTGTGCTATTGGTGAATTCTAGTTACTTGTATTTTTGGTTATTTCCGCATTTATAATTGCTTATATTTGGTAATCATACTATGCTCTTTTTGAGGAGCAAGATCCTAACAAAGTGGGATCAGAACAGGTGTTGTTCTTGTGATTCCCCAACAAAATCTATCTCCAAAAGGAATGGTTCTAGCTAGTGGACAATGAAATACATTTAAAAAATTAGTCAGGTTTTCCTTTGCCCAATTAAAAATATTTTATTGCAACCATCTATGGTCATATGTTGAATAGGGGAGATAAGAATAATAGAGTCTATAATAGCTAGTCTGGTTAAGTCTATAGCTGATAGACTGATAGAGTCCATAGCCAACAGATTGGTAGAGTTTATAGCTAGGCTGATAAGGCTAGTGATTGCTTCAAAATTCTATAGTAACTCAATAATTAATTTTTATAGGAGTCTTTGTAATGTTATCATGGCTAGGGATGAAGGATCATTCTTTTTTTCTTCTTCCTAATTCATCCACCCATAATTTTTTAGTGTAGTCCATTGAGGGTTTTGTAAGGGGTATAAATATATTCATTTTTATTTTAAACCATTTGAAATGGTCATATCCCCTAACATATAATATATAAATGTTGCTATAGTAGCCAACCAGGGTTTTACTAAAATGGGGGGGCACCCTAATTTTTTGGTTTTGGGTTGTAACACCATAAAATCTACTAGATACTCCCATGACTCAATTGTTACAACATATTCTATAGTGCCTTCTAGTTTAGTAATTGACTAATAAACCATAAGGCATAATGGTGGAAGTAGGTTGTATCCCCATAAGGGACAATGTTTACAAAGTGTAAATTTTCATTGCATTAATTTCTAGACTTAAATCTACTAAAATAATGGGTCTCTCTTTTGTTCCTATGGTTACTTTTATGACTAGATTACCTGGGTCTATGCATTTGGGTCGAAGTAATTTTCCTACTAAAAGATCAACTAGTTTACCATCTACGTGTATGGTATTTGGGTATTATTTGTTTCTCCCAGGTGTCTTGACACATAGGCCTTTAATGACTTCATTCAAATCTAGAATATATTTGATAGATTGTAACAAGGGTATATCAATGTTTTGTTTTCTCAGTTTCTAAATCAAATCAAGATCTTTCTTATTCTCAACTTCCTTTAGTCTATTAGGAAGAAGAATAGGTAGAGGAGTAGTAACATGTTCCTTTGTATTCTATGTTTTTTATTTGATTGCTATTTTTTAACTATGGGTTGATGTGGATCTATTTTTAGTTTTTCATTAGAAATTTCAAAAATGGCATTAGGAGGTTCTTGAATATTTATGATTGATATAAGATGAATGATTAAAAATTAAATAGCTCCTACACTAATAGTTTCTCCTTGTTCATTTACATAAATAGGGGATAATATTTTATTCTTGGGGTTAACCAATGGTGATTTAGGTAATTATGGTTGATTAACTTGTTATGTAGGTTGAATGATAGGGGGTGCCATCAAATATTTCTATGGTAGAAACCTTATTTATGGGTTAAATTATGGATTAGAATTCCCCAGTCTATTTACCCATGGTTTTGACTATGGTTGGGGTATCCATGATTGTTGTGGCATCATCCAAAGTTTAGGCATCATTCATTCTTGATTGGTCCATGGTGGATGTGCTTGTCCCCACATAGGTTGAGGTACATAAGGAGTCCAAAGTTTCATCCATGGGTTAATTGGATTCCTTTGACCAAACTAACCTTGGGTCTAGTTTTATGGAAATGGATTTTTTCTTTTATAGACACCTAAATCTAGCCATTGATAACCTCCAACCAAGCTTTTGACCAATTCTTACCAAAATAAACAATTTGGACTAAAAACACTAAAATGCATTAAATGATTTGAAATTGTTATATTCAAATGTTGAATTTGGTTAGAGTTTCATTAAATGAGATAATGCAATTTATGGGCCAACTAACTTTGATTAGATCATTTTGAGTCAAAATGCCAATTTTGCACCTAGGTGCTCTAGATTGCTCTTTTATATCAAATATTTTACACAAGACAAGTGCCTTTGTTATTTGGTCAAATTTGGACTAATAACAAGACATATTTGACATTGAATTCTAATTCCAATCTAGTCAAATTTGGACTAATAACAAGACATTTTGACCAATTTGATTAATTTGTGCACCAAGAGCCAAAATTTGCACCAAAGTTGACTAATCATGTTTTAGGCCACTTAAACCAAATTAGGGCCTTAATTTAATTTTTCATGGAAATTTTTGAATAAATCTTTATTGAAAATTGATTTCTATTAAGTGCATCATCAGGTGACATTATCATATGGGGTGGCATCCATAAGCTATAAATGCATAAAATATCAAGATTATGGGTCTCCCATGCCTCATTAAGACCATACATGCCTATTAAATTCCATTATATCCCAAATATTAATGGGAATATTTTTAAAATGAATTTCATATTTAGATTTATTCATGTCCAAACATCTCAATCTTGAGATGGACAATCATAGTTGATCATCAAACCATTCCAAAAATTTATAAGTAGGAGGCCTTGCCTATTGAATGTTAAGATCTCACATGAAAAAGTTATAATGCTAAATTACTTAAAAATATTAATTCAAATTATTTATATAATGTGCAAATATTGAGCCAAGCCAAGCCAAAGCCACAAGGTACCATGGAGAAGAGGAGATAGCCAAGCCTCCTTTGATTGAGACTTCATGAGCACAAGCCAAGCAAGCCACTACTACAAGATAAATTGGAGAATTCAAGGGAGGTTAAATATTTATTCTCTTTAATTTTTTAGTTATATTTCCATTCTAGTAATGCTAACTAAGCTCAACCAAGTAACTAGGCCTAGAGATATATGTTAGCTAGTGTGTTGATTTTTTAATTTGATTTCATTTTATCACTAATAATATAAAAAAACCTCTCTTGAGTAAAATTATTAGTTAAAATAATCACATGATTAGTGGTACCATACCCAAAAAATTTGATTAAATAGTATCTACAAGTAACATACTAACCATTGTCATGTAAGATTTTGGAGTGGAAGCAATAAAGGTGAAGCATTTGAGAAAAAAGCTTATTTTTTGGGGCTCATAATTTTGTTCTCAAGACTATGTATTTCAAATCCCAACTCAGCCTAACTTGACCCAAATCAACCTAAATTAGATCCCAACATGACTTGATTTGGCCCAACTCAGACCCCAACTCAACCCGACTTGACCCAACTCACCCCAACTCAAATCTCAACTTGGCCTGACTTGACCCAACTTAGCCTGACTGAGATCCAAACTTGGCTTGACTTGAACCAAATCACCTTGAATCAAATTTTAACTTAGATTGACTTGACCCAACTCACCCTGACTCAGATCCCAAATTGGCTTGCCTTGACCCAACTCACCCTAACTCATATACCAACTCAACCTGACTTGACCCAACTCGCCCTGACTTAGATCCTAACTCACCTTTATTTGACCTAAATCAACATAATTTAGATCTCAACATGGCCTAACTTGACCAAATAACCCTAACTTAGATCCTAACTTAGCCTGAATTGACCCAACTTACCCTGATTTAGATCTTAACTTAGCCCTGACTCAGATCCCAACTCGGCATGACATGACCCAACTCACCCTGAATCAGATCTCAACTCGACCTGAATTGACCTAACTCACCCTGAATCAGATCCCAAATTGACCTAACTTGACCCAAATCACCCTAACTTAGATCCCAACTTAGATGACTCGACATAACTTGCCCTGACTCAGATCCCAACTTGATTGTGTGAAACTTGAGAGCTAAAAGGCTATTTTAAAATGCTTGGTTTGGGGTCATATAGACTCCATTTTAGATGATTTTTTTAAAACCATGTGTTCTTTTCTAAATTTTAATAATTTGATATTAGTTTAACTTCAATTTTTATAGTGTTTTTACAAAGTTTTGAAAATTTATTTGGATATTTTTACTCTAACATATTTGCTTTTGGGATGATGCCTTAAGGGTAGATAGGTAACTGATGGATTTCAAATTTGATAAATCATGTTTTATACCACCTTTTAAATTATTTTAAAATGAATTAGGAATATTTTTTTGGTTCTTAATGAAACATTTATAGGTTTAAGTGAAGGCTTTCAAAGTTACAACTTAAGACCAAAGGGTCAAATGAACACCACCAAATCTTTCATTTAGGCCCAAAATTAAACACACTTGTCAATTTTGTTTACATTGTTTCAATTAGCACTTTGTTTTCATAAAATATAAAGATGTTGCATGTATTCTCTTCCATTTTTTCCCTTTAGGGAACCCTTGGAATCAAAAGCACCATCCTTATTGTAAAAAGCCCTGTCTAAGGCTTAGAAAGAATGTCGTCTAAAACACTCCCCAAAAACTCATTAAAGTTTGGGTGACCTTGAAAATAATTCTAAAGTCTTTCTATTAGTTTTTTATTTCATGCAAACTTGGCTTGTGAGGGGGAATTCATTACCTCTTGTGAGTTCTTTAGGAAATCTTTAACCTGAGGTTTCATCTCCTAACATTGACTTCATCCACTACTTTTAAGTTGCACACAAGACGTATCTGCATTTAGAAATCACACTACACTAAATGAACAACAAGATGTAGTGGTTGTAAAAAGGACTAGACATTTTTGTAACAATCCAAGTGTTTTAGATACCTAATTTCCATGCTTTTATTTTGAATCATTTGATTTGAAAGTTATTGTGTAATTAATTCCCCTAAAAATGTTCAAAATCTTTCTAGTTTAGTCAACCCTACATTGCCATACCCTTGCTAGGATTTGGATGATTATACTTAGTGTATTTTGGTCATTTTTTCTTGGTATGGTTGGAGACTAAAACTTGTTTATTTTTTCATAAGCCATGTCAAAATAATATATTTGAGTTGAGGAGAGTAGTGTTATGCTGCCCAAATCATGTCAAAACATTTTGAGTTTTTTGAGTCTTTGAAACATAGCATAAATCACATCATTCGAGTATGCTTACATCATTTGGCTACTCAATTTGTTTCAAGACTAGTTTACCTTATATTAGAAACCATTGTTTGAAACCATTTTATGTATACCATTTAGACCTTTGCCTTGTGTTGTCATGCTATCCAATCTTATCTAGCTTGTTTGGTCAAATCCTAGTATTCAATGTTGAGTTTTCAATTAGCCTTGTCAAGTTTGGATTCAAACATTGATTGATTTATATTTAGGCCTTAATTCATGGGGCTGATATATAGATATTTCTCTTTTGGGTTGCATAACTTTGGTTAATCGATTACCAAAATCTGAAAACTATTGATGGTTTGTTTGTTTAGTACCTATCCTTATCATTGTTTGTGCCTTTATTTGGGAAAACATAGTCTTTATTCAAAGAGCCTTTTGTCTTAATCCTTATGCAAAATGATCATGTTTATGTTTGATTCCATGTAATGGGTTTATGTCAAAGTTGTTTGTAAACTTGTTAGATTAAATCAAATCACATGATACCTTTATTTCATGTCTATATTTTGACACCATTTAGCCAAAAGTCCTAACATATGCCTATTTATTTGAGCCTATATTTTGACTCTGCATTTGGACAAAATACCTAGTAACTCAACTTTTCATTTTCTTAAATTAGACCTTGTTTGGAACAATTTAACATATACCTTTGACATGCTAGTTTTTATTTAGATGCTTAACCTTTTATGTGTATGACATTTAACATTAGACATTTGATGTTAGACTATTTTATGCCAAGTCTTATCACAAACTATTTTTGAGATATATCTGTATTTTCAAACCACATTGAAGATAAAACTCCACTTCCAATCAATTTAGACCAAGTTTGAACCATTTATCCTTTGGACATAGTTTTTTTTATGTTTGTAGAACTCTAAGCCTTTTTGTTTTTTGAGTTTTTATAATTTATGCGGATATATCTAGCTACACCTATGGTGGAGTCATGTATAATCTAAATTATAATATAATGGCCACAAAAATGACATTTATGGCTTTAGTCAAGACCCCAATGATGATAATATTGTTTCTAAGACAAATTTCTATCCACCTGATAATAATCATTCATGGGAATAAAGTCATGAACTAGATCATGATCCAACTCGAGACCTAGATTGGTATGAAGAGGCTTGTGAGGAGGACTTTGAAGATAAAACTATAGATAATGTTTTTTGGGATATGGATCCATACCCTCTTTACAATAAATAGTATATATAACATAGTCAAGAATTAGCTTATGATCCAACTCAAAATTAGGATGATATGGTTTATGAGGAAGACTTAGATTCTTTATATTATATGAGTAATAGGATCCACCACATCATACCATTTCTATTTTAAGACCACAATGTCACACCATTTTCATACCAAGACTTCATCCTTTTGTTTGTGTGAGCAATCAAGTTCCACAATGCCAAACTATTTCTATACTAGGACATCATCCTTTGGCTTCTGTGAGAAATCAAGCTCCACACCACCCTATCATGACCATATCAAGACTTTGTCCTTTGGCTCGTGTGAGCATTCATGCTCCCTGATGCCCTACCATTATCTAACCATAAGTCATTCCTCATCTAGTACCAATCCCATCCACACCTCACCTGATCCAATCATTCGAAGACCAAGCTATGATCTAAATTGGTAATTTATAGCTCATTAAAAACCAATGCCAAGAGATATAACCAATTCAAGATGTTTTTTTTGAACTAACCACTTGTGATAAGTCATCCTATGATGAATCACCTATTGATCCTATACCAGTTATCAAGAAGTCTCACTCAAATGATCCAATTTTTGTTGAGTCACTTCTTAATGATTATAACCACCTTTAGAAAAATCATTACCTTGACCATGTACTTATTTTTCAAGAGCCTCCTATTGATATGCAAATATTTAAGGAGTTGTCTCTTAACTTTTTTCCCATTATAGAGGAGTCTCACTTTGACAAATCAATCTTGGTGGAGCCCATCATCCCATTAAAGGTTGTTACTTGTCTAATATCAAACATTCAACAAAAAATCATTATAATAGAGTATCCATTAGATGAAGAATCAAAGTTAGAGTTAGGTTCTATTCTTAGATCAACACTAGATTTAACATCAAAATTAGAATTAACATCAGTCTCAATATCGGATTCAAAGTCCCTTGAGTTAAAATCAAATTCAAAAGAAAAATATGTTTGTGGCTATTATAACATTAATTATTCATACCTCACAAATCAATTTGAATACATTTGTGATCCTTCTATAGTTTTTGAGGATGAGTACTTGAACATTGACATAAGTTTTCCTAGTATCTTCTACATGATTGTGATGCCAACACCCATTCCATTACCATTCTAAATTCTATTACCATCAACCAATATAGCCATATTATTGACATTCTATCTTCCATAAGTGTTGATTGGGATCGATAGAATCATAAGTGTTGAAATGCATCCATGGTGACATAGAAGTTGAAAAAGATCAAGGAGGATAAGACCACATTCATGTAGTAGAAGAACACTCTCCTAGTGAAACCTTTTTAGAGGTGCTAGGATACAGTCAAAGTTATAACTCAACATCTTCTAGTGAAACTTTTTTAGAAGTGTTAGAAGAAAATAAAAATCAAAATCTAATGTTCATTAGTGAAACCTTCTTAGAGGCACTTTAGGATAATCAAGATAATTTCATTGGTGAAAACCTTATTGAGGTACTAATAGTTGAGCACAAATGTTATTCAGTACTTGATGAAGATAAAATCAAAGATCAAATCAAAATATCTTCCTATCTACAGCCTAATCATATGGTAGCTACTCTCTGACCTAAATAATATAAAAACATGATTGTCCTATTGAGAGAACAAGTCTTCGACCCCACCACAACCAAATTTATATGGAATCTGGTATCAACAACATTACATATGATTGAAATTCTTGATCTTCATTTGTTTCCCCACCATTATTTATTCTATTATCATCTACCATTCCATTTCACAATCAAACCTACCATCCATTCTTTGTCCTTATTTACGATCTATGGCCACACTTTCCTTTGTAGAGGCTATAAAGATACCTTGTATCGATGTTTGAAGAAATAGGAATCAGTGACCAATAAAGATCACAAAAGCAATCTTAGCATCCAAATTTGTAAGCAATTATTGACAGAGCAATTATTCATATTAGTGTGGGCTAGTAATTTAACATGATCAAGTATTCTATTTATATTATTTATTGATTAGGATGTGCATCTCCCCATCAGTAAGAACATTAGAATCAAAAACCACACCTAGGCTAAAAATATGTACCATACCATTTCATTGCCATTGTTAGATATCCTTTTACCATTTTTTCATATCCCAACCAATCACTTTCTCACTTGGGGGAAACCCTCTTACCATATTTTTTAATCTATCAAAAACCATCATTATCCTTAGCAAGACCATATCATCCTATCATTCCATTCCTATCTTGACCAAATCCTATATATAGTCATGCTACCCAATCCTATTTTGATCCTAGTTCATTTGGTTCTTCTTACACCTTTTATGAGAGGATTTTGATCAAGTTTCAACAATCAATCCAATGCATGTTTCAATGACAGTATATGAAAGTAGTGTGACAATTGATCTAGTAAGATATATTTCATCCTATCAAGTTTGTTTATGTGAGCATGATTATAACTACCTATGGGCAAATTAATGTCTCACTGGTCTTGCTACTAATTATAACTATCTATGGGCAATTAGTATTATTGACCTATTTTTTTGTATCCTAGTTATAACCACCTATGGGAAAACTAGGGACAACTATTTTCAACTTATTTATCATATATTGCCACATTATCTTGCTATTTAATATTTTTATTTGACTGGCCATTTTCTAGATTTGAGAACTTGTTGGGACCTAGTTAGTTTTTTTCCTACGTTTTATGTGGGCAAAACTATAGTCACTTGAGGTCCTACTCTAGGACTATGTAGGCAACACTTGATACTTGTTGAGGTCAGTTCAGTCCACCTTTCCATACACTCTCACCATTTTGTCAGAAACCTAAGCCAAACACTCTTGCCAATTTACAAGTAGGTATCTTATCATTTTATAACGAGTTAAGACACCTCAAAATTACAAAAACATCAATAACATTTCAAAAATAAAATAAAAATTACGCTGTCTAAGCCTAGTTAGTTATCCTTGATCTGCCCTATTGGGGTAAAGTCATTATTAGGATTATTTCTTTTGATTTTATTTTTAGGATTTTTTTGTTTATTTATTTCAAGTTGTTTGTCTTTTTGTGTGAATTTTTTGTGTTTTATTTGTTTGTTTGTCTTCTTACCTATTCGTTTACTTTCAGCACTGTTGCCTCGACTAAGTCTATATGTGTTCATTGGGTTATTCCTCAAACACATTATTATTGAGTCTATCCATATTTAAACATCAACATAGTCATCATGGTTTTTATCATTGGTGTATTTTTTTCAAGTTTTTATTGGATTGAGAGTCAGTATTTATGCATATTTCAGCCAAGTCTTTATGGTGCTCTATCATGATGCCTACTATCACATGCTATAGAAAAAATTAGCTTCAAGAAGGTCTACAATCAATAGAGCCATAAAATTTTCTCATTAAAACTTTGGCAAATCCATCCATCCCACCCTTGATCAAATTAAACAACTACCCATTCTAGTTATATCATTGCTAATCAAGATGAACATCTCCTCATTGGTAGGTACAATTGAATCATTCACACTGATCAATCTTATTCTTGTATTCATCTCTTTCATCACTTTGAATCCACTCATATTTAATCTATTTTTAAGGTTATATCCTTGAGTTATGATTGATAATCAACCCTAACTAAGGCATAATCATCTTTAGCCAATCTAGGTCTTCTTAGTGATTATAACCACTTATGGGCAAATCATTATTTTGACTTTTATTTGGGTAAATTAGTATCAGTTTTACATCAATGCATGGAAGAATTTTATCATTTTTATTAATCTAAATCATGAGTTAATTTCACCTTTCTTCTTGTTTCTTTTTGAGGGACCATCCATCAAAAAATGTAATGGCCACTCCCTCAAGGGGGCATCATCCTAAGCTTCCCAAACACCATTTAGAGCTTTATTATTTAACCACCATCTTATTTTCGGCATACAAGAATTTTCTCATTATTTGTGAATACATTTCTTTTCCTATGGTTTGTAACATCTTCTGAAATAAGGGCAAAATATAGACACTTAAATTTGGCCACTGATAACCTCTAACTAGGCTTTTGACTAATTCTTACCAAAATGCACAATTTGGCTTAAAAACACTAAAATGCATTAAATGAGTTGAAATTTATATATTCAACTTATGATTTTAGTTATATCATCATTAAATGGGATAATGTAATTTATGGGCTAGCTAACTTTGATCAGATCATTTCGAGTCAAAATGCCAATTTTGCGCCTGGGTGCTCTAGATTGCTTTTTTCTATCAAATTTATTACACAAGACATGTGCCTTTATTATTTGGTGTTGGTAACATACTAAATGGGATAATGGATCCAATTCATTTAACATTGACTTCCAATTCCAATCCAATAAAATTTTAGACCAATAACAAGATAGTTTGACCAATTTGTGCACCAAGAGCCAAAATTTGCACCAAAGTTGACTAATCATGTTTTAGGATAATTAAACCAAATTAGAGATTTAAGTTAATTTTCCATGGAAATTTTTGAATAAATATCTATTTAAAATTGATTTCTATTAACTATGTCATCAGGTGACATCATCATATGAGGTGGAATCCATAAGCCATAATTGTATAAAATAACATGATTATGGGTTTCCCAACCTCATTAAGACCCTCCATGACTCATTAAGACCATACATGCCTATTCAATACCCATATATCCAAAATATTAATGGGGATATTTTTAAAATGAATTTCATATTTAGATTTATTTATAGACACACATCTCAATCTTGAGATGGATAATCATGGTTGATCCTCAAACCATTCCAAAAATCTATAAATAGGAGGTCTTGTCTATTGAAATTTAATATCTCACATGCGAAAGTTATAATTATAAATTATTTTCAAAGCTTCATGAAAATTATTGTTATAATATCCAAATATTGATCCAAGCAAACCAAAGCCACAAGGTGCCAAGGAGAAGAGGAGATAGCCAGGACTCCTTTGATAAAGACCTCATGAGAACAAGCTGAGCAAGCCACTACTACAAGATAATTTGGAGCATTCAAGGGAGGTGAAAGGTTTTTTTTTTTTTCATGGTTTAGTTGTGTTTCCATTCTAGTATTGTTAACTAAGCTCAACCAAGTAACTAGGCCTAGTGATGTATGTTAGCTAGTGTGTTGGTTTTTCAATTTGATTTCATTCTGTCACTAACAAGATACTAACACCTCTCTTGAGTCAAATTCCTATTTCACATCTTTGAATGTAATTAAATTCTTATATGGGTTGTTTATTCTACTTAAATTAAAATTTTAAAACATGGAGATGAAAGTAATGAGCTATGTCATGATATTTACCATCACATATTCCTCATATCTATTTTTTATCCAGAGGACATTCTCTAAGAGCATATTTTAACCTATATTTTTGGTAATATATAGCTAATTTTTTTTGATATAATTTAATTTGGATTGAAGGCCATCTAATATAGTGTTTTAATGGACCAAAATGTTAATTTTCAAAATATCAAACTCCTCCATCAATTAACTAAATTCATTGGACTTACCTAGTTTTTCCTTTCTTGATGCTTGGTTTTGTCCTAGAGTAGTTAGTGCACAAGTCTAAAATATAGTGAAATGTTAACTTTACAATGTCTCCTCTACCCATAAAGTTTAGAGAATTTATGGAGTCGTCATCTAGTCCTTTAAGGAAGACCATCATAACTACTTCTTCTATAAGTGGATAACCACTATGTTTGTAAGAAAATGTGAACCTATCCAAATAATCCTCTAAAGTTTCATTATCATTCTATTTAATCTTAAATAATTTCTCTTTCCTATCCTTTACTTTGTATTAGTCTTGATATTTATCAAGAAATGTAGTTTTCATGTCTCCCTAGGAACTAATAAAGTCACCTGCAAGGACCATGGACCACCTCATGGATGCGTCCTTAAGTGTAAAAAGGAACAATTAAATTTTTTAATTATTAGTTATATAATCATAGGTCTAACATAACACCTTGAAATCAAATATGAATTGATCTAGATATTCTGGTATTTTCCATAAAAGTGGACATATTTGAAGGTGAAATATTATTCATAAAGGCTTGATCTAATGGATCTATAACTATAGGAAAGGAAATGGTTCTATCTTATTGAGACATCATATTCCCTTCAAGATTTTCCATGTTCTCCTAATTATCATCCTTGGTTTCTTCTTATTCTTCTTCCCAACCTTCATTAGATATCTAATTTATTGCTTCCTCTTGGTCTTGTAGAGATTGTGGTCTAGGTCCTACTATTTTAGACAAAGGATCCTCAAGGTCAATTTTTTCTTATAGGAAAGATCTCACAAATGTGATTCTTTCTATAATGTTTTATTTTGAGTATGACCCTAATTTTGGATAAAAATTAGAAGGATTATCTAAGCATTATTCAAGTGTTCTCACACTTTAAAATCTCTAACTTGAAGATTTTATTCTTTCCTCCTCTAGTCCTAACTTACTTTATTTGGAGATGAAATATCCTTTAACATCTCTAGGTCAGTTCATAAATCTAAGGATTTGTTTTTTCAAAATGTTTTTGTTATTTTAGTATAGAAAAATAATTGTTACCTTACTAACACCTAATTTTCTATGACAATGATGCGAAAAATGATGAGTGTCATCTATCCCTTCATTTAACCAATGTTTTTAATGATGTCATTCAAACAAGGGGCAACATCCAAAGTTATCTGTAGTAAGGTTTATGGTTATTAGATGATAGGCATGGTTTGGGGGTTGATGATATTCTAAGTGTATTATCTTAATTTAATCTAATCTATAAAATACTTTATTATGCAATTAAAAATCACACATAAAATTTAAACACTCTATGATAGAAATGAAATTAATCTAACTTGCTGAAATAAAACTCACTGCTGAAAGGTAAGCACCCTACTGAAAGGAAAAAAAACTACTGAAAGGAAAAAACACTACTTGAAAAAGTGAGTTTAATATTCATACTATAGGTAATTTATTGAAGGTTCTAAAATTTGGCACACTTATAATTTATAAAACTATAAACACACTGAAAACATAAAATACCATATAAACATGTTCTCAATTCTTGAGGAGAGTGGGCCCTTGATCATCTTGGGAATAGGAATGTAAATAAATCCACTTAAACATATTTATTTATTTATCAAGGTAAAATACATGAATGTTGATGCAAATTTTATTACTATATCAAATTATCAACTAAACAATTCAACAACTCAACAACTATATTCTAAGACATAAAGATTTACCTTTATACAATGATACAACTGTACATCCTTAGATCTCAATAACTAATCCTTTTCTAAAAAAATAATCATCCTAATTCCAATGGATCTTAAAATAGTCCATTGATTTCTACAATAGAAAGAACCACATGTTTTTGAATAAAGGTGTGAAGCACAATATCCACTAAGAATCTACTAAGAATACCATCTTAAATATATTGGATATTAAAATATAGGAAATTTATCTATAGATTGATATTTATAACAATAATATTAATAGAAATTGACTAAAATTTTATTCAGGCATTTTGACAAAAGAGGAAACTATCTATCTTCAATGTGAAGTTTAGAATATAGACTAGGACAATCCATAGTAACTCTTGTAGAGTTGGTAGCTCTATTTGTGTAATTCTAGCAGAGTTTTTAATGACATGCTTTAGGGGTCTTCAGGGATGAGGGAGTCCATAGTAATGCCATCATGCTAGTAAAAACAATGGAATGCTTTAGTGGAGGTTAGAAGGTTGTTTGAACAAGTATATAACTACATTTGAGTGAGTCTGTAGCTACCAACGGAGTGAGTCTGTAGCTACCAACTGAGTGAGTCTATAACTACTAGTCAAGTTTGTAGCTAGGTCAAGAATATATTAGGTTAGTCTTTAGCTTGCTATATGAGTTCATATCTCAATAGATATATCAAAATAATCCATGTGGGTTACCTCATGAGAAGTGGAAGATCATTCAAAAGGTCTTTATTCTATATGTACTAATGTATTTTGTATATGTACACAAAATTGGGGAACTAAACATGTAATGAGTTAGAATAACGTGAAATAATCAATAACTTAGACTTTAGTTTTACTAAGCAAGATATAACATCTATTTAATAAATTAATATGAAATATAAGCCTAAGATCCTTACAATGATCACTCCATAGGAGAGGTAATTGAGGAAAGATGAAGGAAGCTGATGGTAAAAGTGAGTCATATTTTGGACTCATCTTCCCATGGAAAAAAATAGAATCATACTTGGTAATTTAAGGCAATGCATTTATAATTTCTATTTTGGAAGGAAGAAAGGTTGAGGACAACCAAGGAAAGCTAAAGGTTTCCATAAAGGAAACAATAAATGGGAATGAAGAATGCATACATGAGGTATTGTAGTTTAGATGAAATAAAAAATTGAGGTGAAAGAAGAGATAAAGCATGAGGAGTTATAGGTTTCCATGAAGAAGATAATAAAAATGGTTGATGTTCAAGTTAATGCACATAAGGAGAGTATGATTTCAAAATATCCATGTGAAGGAGATGAAAACAACATTAAATATTAAGAGAAAACAACCATGAAGGTAGTTGATATTTAGCCTTTAAGAGTTTATCATCTGAGAAAAATCCATGAGAAGCATGTGAAAAATGAAGAAGATTTGGATAACATGTTATTAGAGTATGATGTAGAGATGGAAAAAGTGTAAGGTAACCCTTCATTCCCTTAATATGTTTATTCAATGTGCAATATTTTTAATGGATAAGATGACAAATGAAATGACAAAGTGTGGCAATTCAACATGATCATTTATATGAGAATAAAAGTGAATAATCCAAAGAAGGGGGTAACATGGTAGTGGTTGTTTAATATTTGGTTGTTATTGATATATCGATAATAGAGTATTGTATTCAATAAATCATAGAGATACGAGAGAGTGGGAATAATATTATTCTCTAAAATATATACATGAAGAAGCTAATTTGTAACAAATAGAGGTGGGAGAGAAAAATATCGCATAATAAAATGAAGTAGACTGGAAAAAAATAGAGATGTCATAAAAATGGATGCATATTGTTCTATGAAGCAGGCGTGATGGTATAGGTTTTGATAAACCCAATCTTGAGAAGAAAAAAAATTATAGTGTGGATATGGAATATGAGATGGCACAAATGAATTTTTTATCAACCCAATAGTGTATTAGAGAGCATGATGTTATAGGTGTAGATATGAAGACAAATATGCATTCAAAGAGACCTTCTATGGTGAATAGAGTGAATTTATTAAAATCACAAAATGTGAGATCAAGTAACTATTTTACATATCATGTAAAGCATGTGGAGAAGGACATGATGTTGTAGCAGAGATTGAGAAGCTACTTGACATATAGATTTAGACAACAAGAGATGAAAAGGTAAAAAGTATCTTATAAGTAGTACTAAAGGATATGTGTGATATATTAGATGCCCAAATGAATGTTGAGTCTATTGTGTGATATTTGGGGTGAAAGAAGAGATGAAATCCATGAGAAAAGATATTAAAAAATTGAATAATGACATGAGGAAGGATCCAAATACATGTTGGATAATGAATAGATAAAGCTAATAAAAATTTAGGAGGAGGTGGTTGGTCAGTTGTGGATTTAAGCCCACAAGGGAAAGTAAGATGCAAGAAAGAAAATATTGGTGGAGGTGTTCAAAATAAGGTGGTTTCAATATAAAAGTATATGGAGAGAGAATAAGATATGCATTTTATGGAGGTGTACAAGACATGGTGGGTCCAATCCAAAAAAAGAGAGAAGAAAGTATAGAGGTAAAAATATAAGAAAGGATTTTAAGCCAAGAAGGAGATGTAAGTGGAATAAAATGCATGAACATTAATTGAAGTATTTGGTGTGTTGGAAGGGAAAACCATATCCATTATGCTTCATGGTAAAAATAATGGTTTTACCACTTATCCCATCTATGTGAGGAGGTTATCACATTTTAAAAATCTTGGGTGTCAGATGTAGGATCATCCCAGATTTCGTGCAAACTTGCATCAAGTAAAAAAATAATGCTTATGTGTTTATGTTATTTATTTTGTTTGTTGTTTTGGCATGGTTACTCATTCGCTAATAGTTCTTGATGTTACATGAGCTTGCACACATTTATTAATGTATGTTTTAGTGTAAGGATATAAATGTTCTTTATGATTATGTTTGTATATTTTAATGACTGTCAATGTCGCATGTGTGTTATGACATGAGGAATATTTGTATAAATGCCCATGTGAAAAGAATGTTATTACCCAAGGAATTTTATTATGAATAGGAAATTTTATAAATTAGGAAGGAGATAATTTAAAAAGACATTTAACCAAGAAAATGTTTGAGGAATAAATTCATTCTCAGGTTAGAAAAATAAATATGTACAGGTGACTGGTAGAAAGTGAATGTTTGGTAGACATTTTTCTCATGGAAGGAAAATGAATTAAAGATGAATAGTTTTATGGATAAAATTCATAATGGATTTATGGGAAGAATGTAAAGGAGAATGTATGGAATAATATTAAAATCTTGGAGGATTGTATAAGTGTCTGAATCATCTCCATGAATGTAATTATCATATAAAGGCACGAGTGTGTATGTGAGAGTGAGTAAGTGTGCTATGTACTTAACCTATAATTCATTTAAGGATATGTGTGGTTGAAATTTGGATTAAAGATATTCATATTTACTTGTTTCATTTCTAAATGTTTTTAGTATGGTTAGACAATGGAATAACCATGGCTAAGAAGAGTATATATACGAGGCAGTGGTTAGTCTTTTATTATCATATTGTGAATTTTGTTCTTATTGCATTATTATGGAGGTTGACCCCTCAAAGTGGTTTAGTCATAATATTGAAATATTATGATATTTCACCAATTTTTGTTGTAGATCTACTTATTCTTCTCTTAATTCTACCATATATTATTCTATTGTTGTGAATCATCTAAGTAATTTTCTTACAAGTGGTATCAGAGCACCCATTTGGGAATGTTTCTATGATGCATTTTTTTAGATCTAGTGTATTGAGCACCTAAAGGATAAAAAACATAACTTTTAATTTAGGAGTATTTGATTTTTTCATCACTGTAGTTTTGTTCATGAGGTTCTTAAAGCATTCTTGGTCTGTTTATACTCTGTTTGGAGTTAGATAGTGAATGCAACCTTGTTTGAATGTTCGAGTAACGAAGGAAATGGAGTTTTGATATGATATAAGATAAAGATAAAAGATCATGAAATGGATAATAAAATTGGAGGAACACTTAAATACCGTTAGTTAAGTCCAAAATCATTTAAAACCTTGTATTTTATTTTTGATAGGTAGCCTATGTTGTAAAAGCACTGTAGAAATCTTATTTTGAAGGTGGTAATAAGTTGTGCAAAGGGTATTAAGGTTTGTTAAAGTTGTATTATAGTGATATAAACCTTATAAATGTCCTTTTAAGTTTTTAAAGTGATTTAATATCCATAAAACCAATTAAAAACCTCCTAGGACTGTCATAGAGCCCTAAAAACCTTAGTTTAGGGTAAAAGACAAAAATTAGGACATCTAAAGATTTAACTAATGAAAATGAGTGAAATTTTTTAGTCTAATGTGTTTTATCATGTTGAAAATGATGGTGAAGGTTTAAAACTATATGGTATCCATACTTATGAATATTGATGATTGTGTGTTATGAAATGCTTAAGATACCCAATTAGGTCTAAGAAGGAGTTGGAAAATGTGTCTAAGAAGGGAGTTAGGGTTTGAAACTTCACGAATAGTTTAAAAATGGTATAGGGTGTTTGATAATGGGTTTATTTTTTTATTATTATGCCTTGCTTGACTGTAAAATGCAAATTTTTAAGAAAAAAAGCTACTAACTTAGAGGTGTGATTGAAGGATTAAGAAGTTAAGAGGTAGTTAGCTATTGAGAGATGGGTTAAAGTGAATTGAGTCTATATTATTTCACATAAAAGAGACTATTCATATTGATATAATGCACATATGAAACCTTGATCAAGATATAGATGATTGAACCATAGCTTAGCGAAGTCTAGTGAATGAAATGACCTATAATAAATTGAGAATGGTTAGATTGAGGTGTAACAAGATAGTGTGAGGTGTTTAGAGGATTAAAAATATTGGGACAAAGCAATAAATAATTCTAAATAATATGCGTTCAAAGAGATTGACATGAAACCAATAGAGAGAGTTTTAAATGAAAGACTGAGAAGTTTAATGAGAGATTTTGTGTTGCAGGTGTGAGAGTCAAGGTTAAGAGGATGAAAGATTTCCTTTGCATCATAAAGAAAACATCAGAGTAATGATTTTTTTGAACTATTATATAAAATGTCGATAATAAAAAATATAACTTAAGAATATTTTAATATAAGTTTGGTTTTGAGGGGTAGGTAGGTTAGAGATCACTTTAATTTTCTTAGGATCCACTTGGATTCCTTTGGTAGAGATGTTGTGTCCTAGTATTATGCCTTTACCCATCATAATTAGGTAATTATCATGACTTAGTGATATTTAGTTCTATTCACACCTGGTTAAGACCTTGTCTAGATTATGTAAAGCTTCATCAAAAGTGTCTCTATGAGTAGTGACATCATCCATGTAAACTTCTACATAATCATTAGTTAAAATAGAGAATATTGCTAAGACTAATTTTTAAAAAATAGCTAGAGTATTACATAGACCAAATTCTAAGATTGTATAGGCAATCATTCCCCATGGATAATTGAAATTAGTTTTTGTCTTTATCCTAAGCTACCACTATTATCTGATTATACCCACTAAATCCATCCATGAAAGAAAAGTATTTTTTACTGCTATAATATCAAGCATTTGATCAATAAAAAAGGGGGAAATAATCCCTCATAGTGGCTTTATTTATCTCTCAAGAGTCTACACACACTTTCTATTTCATATTTTTATTGGGTACAATTACTGGTGGAGAAACCCATTATCTATCTAAGACTGGATAAATAAATCCAACATTCAATAATTTCTCTTAGTCTTTACTATATCACTTAATGCTGGGTTTATTCATCTCTATCACTGTATAATTGGTTTAACCTAATTTGTGTAAATATGGTGGGTAAATCTGCTAGGATGAATTCCTCTCATGTCTGTGTAGTCACAAATAAAAGCTTTGGTATGTTTTTCTAGGACATCAAAAAACTTTACTTCTTGGTCATGGGTTAACTAGCTGTTTATGTTCAATGTTTTTCCTGATAACACCATAACTTATTTGGTGTTAGGATAGATAGACTCTATTTACTTGAATTTACTCATTAGAGAGCTAAGAGGACATGCATGGGGTAATAATATATGAAATGTAGTTACAATTTTTTACAAATCCATCTCATAGAGGAATGGTTCTAGCTAATAGACAATGAAATGCAGTTAAAAAATAAGTTAGTTTTTCCTTTGCCCAATTCCAAATACTTTATTGTAATGATCTATAGTAGCTAGTTTGGTTAAGTTCATAGCTGATGGACTGATAGAGTCCATAGCTAGTAGATTGGTAGAGTTTGTAGCTAGGATGATAAGGCTAGTGGTTCCTTCCAAATTTTGTAGTAACTCATCAATTAATTCTTCCATGTGTTTTTGTAATGTTATCATGGCTAGGGATGAAAGAATATTATTATTTTTCTTTCTAGTTCATTTTTATTTTAGACCATTTAAAATAGTCATATCCCCTAATCTATAATATATTAATGCTAATATATCATCAAACCAGGGTTTTCATAAAATGAGGGGGTACCCTGTATTTTTGATTTTGGGTTGTAACACCATAAAATATTCTAGATACTACCATGACTCAATTGTTAAAACCATGTCTTATATAGTGCCTTCTAGTTTAGCAATTGACTAATCAACAATTTGATTAATGGTAGAGTTAGGTTGTATCCCCATAAGGGACAATGTTTGCAAAGTGTTAGTTTTCATTACATTAATTTCTACAACCAAATATACCAAAAAATTGGGTATATCTTTTTTCCCTATGATTACTATTATGACTAGATTACCTGGGTTTATACATTTGGGTAGAAGTAATTTTCTTGCTAAAAGATCAACTAGTTTACCATCTACATGTATGGTCTTTGGGTATTATTTCTTTCTCCCAGATGTCTTGATACATAGGATTTTAATGACTTCATTCAAATAGGGAATATATTTGATAGCTTGAAACAAGGGTATCTCAATGTTCTATTTTCTTAATTTCTTCATCAAATCA
Organism: Torreya grandis; assembly: GCA_037957365.1. Classification (NCBI taxonomy): domain Eukaryota; kingdom Viridiplantae; phylum Streptophyta; class Pinopsida; order Cupressales; family Taxaceae; genus Torreya; species Torreya grandis. Next base: position 1,121,080 of record JARHVA010002489.1, read on the forward strand.
AGTTCTTGATTATTCTCAACTTCTTTCACTCTATCAAGAAAATGAATAGGTAGAGGAGTAGTAACATGTTCCTCTATGAGTTAATGTTCCTCTATTGGTAAAATTAACTCATTAACAACCTCAAATGTGGATGCAGACGCGGGGGAAGGGGAGCGTGGATGCAGACCCGGCCCTGAAACCCTAACCTCTGTGGATGTTTCAATGCTCGCTGGTGACCAGATCTTGACCCGTGGATGGTGGGATCTTTGGTGTAGAAGCACGGCATTGGAAGCATAATCTTTTTTTGTGGATCTACTCTTTTACCTCAGATTTCTATCTAGTGGCCATCGTGCTAACCATTACCCTGTTCTGAGTGGATCAATGTTTCTTTTTGGAGATATTTAGAATTCCATGGTAGTGATTCCTCTATGTAAGGGGGAGATCTTTGTAGACACTAGGGTGGATGGGTTGGGCAGTGGTGGTGATTGGTTTGGAGGTAGGTTCTTTGTTGGTGGTGCTGTCTACTTTGGGTAGTGCATTGGTACGCGATGCTTAATATAGAGATCTGTCATTTTGCGTGTTTTTTATTTTTGCTTCGATCTGCCAGATTGAGGATGGAACCTGGGTGGGATATCTTACCCGAGTTAGATGGCCATCCTATTCTGGTATGCGAAGTAATTAGTGTTTGCATGGGGGAAACTCTGTCTCCTCAGTGGTTGGTGTTTTAGCCACGGTGCCCTGCATAGGGAAAAATGGAGAAACCCTAAGCCATGGAAGAGCCCTGCTCATTAAAAATGATGGGTATGGTGGTTCTGCCTTCACTATTTTGGCACTTTTAGGTTGTTTGCCTGGTTCTATTTAGGTTTTAGGTCCTTGTAAAACTTGGGGAGCTTTAACTAGTTTTTTTTGTTGGTTTCAGGTCCATGTAAAACTTGGTTTAGTAACCATTTTTCAGTGCGTTTGACTCTTCTGGTGGTTTGTAATGCCTATCTTTCTTAATCTGTATAGGGTTTTGGGGCCCCTTCAAAACCTATTTTTACCTTAATCTAAAACATGTTCCTCTATATTCTATGTTTTTTTTATCTAATTCTTCTTTTTTAATTATGGGTTGAAGTGGATCTATTTTTAGTTTTTTATTGGGCATTTTATAAATGGTGATAGTAGGTTATTGAATCATTCTACTTGATCTAAGTTAAATGTTTGTAAACTAAATAACTCCTACACTCATAGTTTCTCCTTATTCATTTACTTAAATATAGGTTGATGGTTTATTCTTGGGGTTAGCCATTAGATGAGTAAGTAATTATGGCTGATTAACTTGTTATATAGGTTGAATGATATGGGGTGCCATCAAAGTTTATTATGGTGGAAACCTTCTTTTTTGGTTAAAATATGGATTAAAATTCCCTGGTGTATTTCCCCATATATGTGACTGTGGTTGTCGCATCCATGGTTGTTGAGGCATCATCCAAGGTTTACACATCATCCATTCTTGATTGGTCCATGGTGGATGTGTTTGTCCCCATATAGGTTGAGGTACGTAAGGAGTCCATAGTGTCATCCATAAATTAATTTGATTCCTTAGACCAAATTGACCTTTGATATAGTTTTATGTAAATGAATTCTATCTTTGAATGTAATTCAAGTCTTCTATGGGCTATATATTCCTTTTAAATTGAATTTTTATAATATGGATATGAGTGAAATGGGCTTTGTCATGGTATTTACCATCACATATCCCACATATCTCTATTTTATCTAGAGGATAATCTTTGAGAGCATATTTTAACCTACTTTTTTGGTAATATATAGCTAAGGGTTTTGTGGTAGAATTGAATTTGGATTGAATGCCATCCAATGTAGTGTTTTAAAGGACTAAAATTTTTCTTTTAAAATTAATAAAATCCTCCATCATTTGACTAACTTCATTGGAGTTACCTAGTTTTCATTTCCTGATGCTTGGTTTTATTTTAAAGTAGTTAGTCTAAAATATGGTGAAATGTTAACTTTACAATGTCTCCTCTACCCATAAAGTTTAGATCATCTCTAGAGTCATCATCTATTCCTTAGAGTAAGACCATCTAAACTAATTATTTTATAAGTGGATAACCACTATGTTTGTAAGCAAAAGTGAACCTATCCAAATAATCCTCTAAAGTTTCAGCCTCATTCTATTTAATCTTAAATAAGTCCTCTTACCTATCCCTTAATTTGTATTAGTCTTGATGTTTATCAATAAATAAAATTTCCATGTCTCCTTATTGCTAATAGAGTCACCTGAAAGGCCTATAAACCACCTCATGGCTACCTCCTTAAGTGTAAAAGGGAACAATATGAGTTTTTGATTATTAGTTATATAATCACAGGTCTAAACTAACAACTTGAAATCAAATAGGTGTTGATATGGATCTTCACTGTAGTTTTCACTAAAATTGGACACATTTGAAGGTGAAATATTAATCATAGAGGTTTGATCTACGATATATATGACTATAGGAAAGGAAAAGGTTCTATCTTGTTGAGACATCATATTCCCTTTAATATTTTCCATGTTTCCTTAATTATCATCCATGGTTTCTTCTTATTCTTCTTCCCAACCTTCATTAGATATATAATTTATTGTTTACTCTTGGTCTTATATTTATTGTGGTCTAGGACCTACTATTCTAGACAAAGGGTCCTTAGGTTCAATTCTTTCGATAGGAAAGATCTCCCAAATGTGATTCTTTCTATAGGTTCTATTTTTGAGGATGACCCTTATTCTAGATAAAAATAAAAATAATTCTCTAAGCATGATACACGTGTTATTCTCACACCTTTAAATCTCCTATTTAAATGATTTATTATTTCCACCTCTTGTCCTAACTTAGGATCTTTAGAGATGAGCTATCCTTTAACATCTCTAGGTTGGTTCATAAATCTAAGGAATTTGTTTTTTTTCAATTTTTTTATATTTTACTATTAAAAAATAAATATGACCTTAATAACACCTAATTATCCCTTGTAATGGTGCCAAAAATGATGAGTGTCATCTATCCATTTATTTAACCAACTTTTCTTTTGATGTCATTCAAACTAGGGGTAACATCCAAAGTTAGTTGTAGTAAGGTTTATAGTTGTAGGCTTTCATGAATGGTTTAGGGGTCATTGATATTTTGAGTGTCTTATCCTAATTTAATATAATATGGAAAAGAATTTCTTATGCAATAAAGAAGCACACACAAAATTGTAACACTCTATGATAGAAATGAAAGTAATCTAACTTGCTAAAATAAAACACACTACTAAAAGGTAAGAATGCTACTGAAAGGAAAATACACTACTAAAAGGTAAACATCTTGCCTTTATAAGTGAATTTAATCTTAAAACTATAGGTAATTTCTTGTAGGTTCTAATATTGAACACACTTATAATTTATAAAATGATAAACACGCTAAAATCATAAAATACCATACAAACATGTTCCCAATTCTTGAGTAGAGTGGGTGCTTGATCGCCTTCAAAATAGGATGTAAATAAACTTAGTACTTATAAAATATAGACATATTTATTTATTGATCAAGGTAAAATACATGAATATGGATACAAATTTTATTACTATATCAAATTATCAACTTAACAATTCAACAACTATATTCTAAGACATAGAGATCTACCTATATACAATGCTACAACTATAGATCCTTAGATATCAGTAACTAGTCCCCTTCTAAAAAAATCAAAATTTTTAATTCTAGTGGATCTTAAGATAAGCGATTGTTGGATACAACAAAAATAACCACATTTTGTTGAATAAATGTGTGAAACACAATATCCACTAAGAATCTACTAAGAATACAATATTAAATATATTGGATTGATTGTCTATAGAAATTTCCTATAAACAAACTTCATATAGGAAATTAAATACAGGAAGTTTGTTTATATATATATATATATATATGAAATATAAGAAATTTATTTATAGATTGCTATTTATAGGAATACTATAAATAACAATTGACCAAAATGTTCTTCAAGCATTTTGACAAAAGAGGAAAGTATCTATATTCAATGCTATGAGTTTATAATCTATATTGGGAGATTTTGTAACAACTCTAGTAGAGTTCATATCTCTATTTGTTTAATTTTGATAGTCTATAATAGTATGTTTTAGGCATCTTTAGGATTGAGGGAGTCCATAGCAAGCCCATCATGTTGGTAAAAATAATGGAATTATTCAGTGGAGGTTAAAAGGTTATTTGATTGAGTATGTAGTTGCATTTGAGTGAGTTTGTAGCTACTGGGCAGGTCTATAACTACATACTAGGTGAGTCTATAGCTATTAGTTGTGTTTATATCTAGGTCTAGAATGGACTAGGTGAGTCTTTAGTTTGCCATATGAGTTCATATCTAAATAGATATCTCAAAATACTTCATGTGTATTACCTCATGAAAATTGGAAGATCATACAAAAGGTCTTTATTCTATATGTACTAATGTATTCTCTATATGTACACAAAATTGGGAAACTAAACATGCAAAGAGTTATAATAAAGTGACATAATCAGTAACTTGGACTTTAGTTACACTAAGAAAGATAGGGAATCTATTTACTACATCAAGATTAAATATAAGTCTAAGATCCTTACAATGTTTATTCTAGAGGAGAGGTATTTGAGGAAAGATGAAGGAAACTAATGGTAAAAATGAGTCATATTTTGGACTCATCACCCCATGGGAAAAATCATAATCATCCTTGGTAAGTGAAGGCAATGCATTTGTCATTTCTCTTTCAGAGGTAATAAAGGATGATGACAACCAAGGAAAGTAAATATTTTTGTAAAGGAAATAATAGATGGGAATGAAAAATGCAGAAATAAGGTGTTGGAAGTTTCCATGAAATAAAAAATTGAGGTGAAAAAAGAAATAAATCATGAGGAGTTACAGGTTTCCATGAAGAAGATAATAACAGTGGTTGATGTTTAAGTTAATGGACATAAGGAAAGTATGATTGTAAACTATCCATGTGAAGGAGATGAAAATAATATTAAGTAGTAGGGTAAAAAACTATGAAAGTAGTTGATATTTGGCCTTTAAGAGTTCATCATGTGAGCAAAATCCATGAGAAATATGTAAACAATGAAGAAGAGTTGGACAACATGTTATTGGAGTGTGATGTATATATGGAAAAAGTGTAAGGGATCTCTTCATTCCCTTAATGTGTTTATTCAATGTGCATGTATAATAATGGAGAAGATGACAAATGAAAGGATAAAGTGTGGTTCAATCCAACATGATAACTTATGTGAGAATCAAAGTGAATAATCCAAACAAGAGGTTAACATGGTAATGGTGGTTGAAGATTTGGTTGGTATTGATATACCAAAAATGGAGATATTTTATTCAAGAAATCATAGAGATATGAGAAAGTGGGAACAAGATTGTTCTCTAGAATATATACATGAAACAACTAATTTGTAGTAGCTAGAGGTGGGAGGGAAAACTATCACATGATAAAATGAAGTAGATTTGAAAAAAGGAGTGTTGTCATTAAAATGAATGCATATTATTCCCAAGAGAAGTTAGGATGGTATAGGTTTTGAGAAACCCAAGCTTGAGAAGAAACAAACTTATAGTGTGGATATGGAAGATGAAATGTAGAAAATGAGTTTTTCATCAACCCAATAGTGTAATGGAGAGAATGATGTTACATTTAGAGATGAAGACAAAGAGGCATTCAAAGGGGTCTTCTAAGATGAAGAGAGTGAGTTTATTAAGCTCACCAAATGTGAGATTGAGTTACTATTTTTCATATCATCTAGAGCATGTGGAGAAGGACATGATGTTTTAGTAGAGATTGAGAAGATACTTGACATATAAATGCAAACAATGAGAGATGAAAAAGTAAAGACTATCTTGGAGGTAGTACTGGAGGCTATGGGTGATACATTGGAAGCCCAAGTGTATGTTGAATCTATTGTGATGATATTTGGGATGAAATCCATGAGAAAAGATATAAAAAATGAAGACTAGCATGAGTAAGGATCTAAGTACATGTTGGAGAATGAGTAGATAAAGCTAAAAAAGCTTTAGGAGGAGGTGGTTGGTCAGTTGTGGGTTTAAGCCCACAAGGGAAAGTAAGATGTAAAAAAGAAAATATTGGTGGAGGTGTTCAGAATAAGGTGGATAAGTAGAATATATATAAGAGGTAGTGGTTAGTTTTATATTATCATATTGTGAATTCTATTCTTATTACATTATTGTGGAGGTTGAGCCCTTGAAGTGGCTCAGTCATAATATTGAAGTATTTTGATCTTTTGCCGATTATTATTGTGGATCTGCTTATTTTTCTCTTAATTCTATTCTTTTCCAATATAATGGACACTAATTTTTCTTATTCTACTCTTATTTCATGTCATACACTTTCAATAATTAGTACTCCTCAAACTCTTAAAGTAATGGGGTTCTTGAAGAAATATAAGGTGTTTGTGTTAATTGATTATGGGAGTACACATAACTTCATCAATAGTAAGTTGATTGCATGTTTGAGTTGTTTCATTTATCTATCTCTAGACTTTGAGGTCATGATTGTAGATGGTGTTATGATAAACTAATATAGAAAATGTCATAGTATTAGGCATAGTATGGGAGACTATTTGTTATATTCCCCTATGTTTTCAATTCCCATAGGAGGAGCTGACATTATTTTGGGAGTGCAATGGCTCGCCACTTTGGGCACTATTGAGATGAATTTTTAAGAATTATTCATGTGGTTCCATCAAAAGGAAGGAATTTTGAACTACATGGATTATGAGCTAAATCTCCACAACTAGTTAGTTTCCACCAGATGATGGAGATTCTCAAAAAAGGTGCATAATGTTTTGTGGCATGCTTATTTTCCATGGAGGTTCAACGAACCAAGGAGTCTACACATCCTAATTTGTAAAAGGTGTTGGATGACCATTTTTTGGTTTTTGATAACATGACAAAAGGATGTCCTCCAAGTCATGCACATGATCATGCCATCCTACTCATTCTAAGAATTACACCACCCAATATCAGACCCTATAGGTATCCCTATGCCCAAAAGCATAAAATTAAAATTATGGTACATGAGATGTTAGATGAAAGAATCATTCAACATAGTTAAAGTGAATTTTCCTACCCAGTGGTCATGGTGTGGAAGAAGGATGATAGTTAGAGGATATGTCTAGACTATAAAGAACTCAATAAAGACACTATCAAAGATAAGTTTCTTATTTTAGTAATTGTTGATTTGCTAGATGAATTGCATGGTGTTATTTATTTTACCAAGTTAGATCTTTATTTTGGATATCATCAAATTCACATCTACAATGAGGACATATCTAAAATAGCTTTCAAAACTCATGAAGGCCATTATCTTTCTCATACATTTTAGAGTTTGATGAATACTATTTTTAGGCCTTTTTTGAGAAATTTTTTATTAGTGTTTTTTGATGATATAATCATCTAAAAAAATTTGGTAAGACCATTTGAATCATGTGAAATAGGTGATTTTAATTTTGGAACAACATTAGATTAATGCCAAACCTTCCAAATGTGATTTTGGTGTCCAAGAGGTGGATTAATTAGGTCATATTATTTCACATGAAGGAGTGAATTTTTATCCTAATAAAATCCAAGAAATGATGGGGTGGTAGGTTACCAAGACCCTTAAGAACCTTCATGGATTTTAAGGGTTAATTGGTTACTATCACAAGTTTGTCAAAATTTATGGTAACATTACATCCCCACTAACCTCTTTGCTAAAGAAATATTCCTACTAGTGCACTAATTAAGATGCCGAGACATTTAAATCGTTGAAAATGGTTATGTGCATAACTCCAGATTTGTTTACTCCTAATTTTTTAAAAACTTCTATTGTGGAGTGTGATGCATCAGGATATGGCATGGGGCTATACTCATGTAATAAGGCAAACCACTAGCATTTAAAAATTTCCAAATTAAGGGGGAAAATAGGCTCAAAACAATATATGAGAAAGATATGATGGCTATTATACATTCAATGAATCAATGGAGACCATATCTAAAGGGTCATCACTTTCAGGTAGATTTTGATCTTGATAGCCTCAAATATTTTTTTGAACAATGCTTGTCATCTAAAGAATAATAAACATGGGTGAATAAAATGTTAGGCTATGTTTTTGAAATAGTGTATAAGAAAGGAAAAGAAGATGTGGTGGTAGATGCCCTTTCTTGGTGGGATGAATCAGTTGAGGCATTGTTATGTGCCATGACCATGTGGAAAGTAGATCGGCTAGAGGAACAAAGATTATAATGGGACAATGATAGTTCTACAAGGGATTTGATTTACAATATTCATCAGGGCTCTAATGATTTTGAAAAATTTACATGGAAGGAGAACACATTATGGTATACAGATAGATTATACCTTTTTAAGCATTCTCTCATCAAACATAAAATTCTTCAAGTACTTCATGCCTTTCCACTTGGAGGACACTCAAGATTTTTGAAAACATATCATATAATCAAGCAAGATTTATTTTGGGAAGAGCTCAAAGGGGATGTTCATAAATATGTGGTTGAATGCATGGTATGCCAAAAAATAAAGGTGAAACCACTAAGACCCCAGGGATTTTTTAGCTTTAATCCATCCCTATCCAACATTAGGAAGAGGTCTCCATGGATTTCATTACAAGGTTAGCAAGGTCTGAGGGTAAAAATGTTATCATGGTAGGTATGGATCAACTCACCAAGTATGCTCATTTTTTTTCCATATCATAGCCATTATTTCTAGTATAGTAGTTTCTGCTTTTCTCAATATAATTCAAAAATTTCATGGCACTCCAAAGATCATTGTAAATGATAGAGAGCCCATATTTACTAGTAATTTTTGGACTAAAATATTTGCATACTTGGGTACCCGGTTGGCTCATAACTCATCCTATCATCTTAAATTTTATGGATAAACAAAGGTAGTCAACAAATGTATTGAAGGTATTTTTTTGTTTTGTTTTTGATAAATAGGACAAATGGGTTCATTGGTTTCCACTTAATGAATAGTGGTATAACACTTCTTTTCACACTTTGTCAAATATGTCTCTCTTTGTGACATCATATAGGTATCATCCCCCATCCATAACTTTAGTTTTGATAGTGCATCCTAAGGTTAAAGCTATTGAGGAAAACATTTGCCATCAATAGGAGGTGTTAGTTTGTGAGAGAATTTAGCAATGGCACAAAATTGAATGAAGCATCAAGAAGATCAACACCATAGTGACTGGCATTTTGACATAGGTGATTGAGTCTTTATGCATTTATAGACATATAAGTAGATGTATCTAAAGTAACAAAAAATTATAACTATCATCTTATCATTATGGCCCTTACCAGATCTTGCATAAAATTGGTAGTGTGGCTTATAAGTTAGAATTACCCTCAACCATTGGCATACATATGGTATTCCATGTATCTTGCTTGAAGAAAGTAATTAGACACAGAGTTTTCACTTAGATTGACTTAACTAAAGTAGATGAAGAAGGTAAATTCATTCTAGAGAATAAAGAGATACTTCACATGCACACTAAGAAATTGTAGACTAGATCCATTAAATAATATTTGATCAAATAGAAGAGCCTACATTCTAAATATATAACATGGGAGGATGAAACATTCTTACAAATACATCCTGGTTTGATTCAACATTGAGGACAACATAGTTTTAAAAGGGAAGGGCATGCTATGTCCTTAACCTATAGTACATCTGGGGATATGTGTGGCCAATATGTGACTTACACATTTTCATTTTAGCTTGTTGCATTTCTCAATGTTGTTAGTATGGTCAGCCTATGAAATAAGCATGGCTAAGTAGAGTATATATAGGAGTTAGTGGTTGGTATTTTATTATCATATTTTAAATTTTTTACTTATTTCATTATTGTGGATGTTGCCACCTTGAAGTGGCTCAGTCATAATATTGAACTATTCTACTATTTCACCAATTATTATTATGGATTTGCTTATTTTACTCTTAATTTTACCATATATTATTCTACTATTGTTAATCATCTAAGTAATTTCCATACAAAGTGTGCATGTCTATAATGTTTTGCTATTGAATTAAATGAATAAATCTTGTTAAATTTTGTCAAGTCCTAAAAGTGTTCTCAATATGTGTTCATAAGAGAGTGTCTAACCATGCATCATAGAGATAAAGGTAGTCCTTATGTGGACCCCTCTCTTATGATTGCACCATTCAATGTCTAGAATAAGTTTTCATATACCATTTAAGGGCATCATCCATAGGCATTCCTAAGAAATCAAATAACATTAATCTCTCATTAGTGATATTATGGATACACTATTTTGAGTATATTACAAACAAATGTTCTTTTACATCCTTAATATCCTTGCCAAACATTGGCAAATTCATTATGTTTTGTGTCATATTTGTTTTTTTAGGTTATGTGTGAACACTATTAATACTAATACTACTAGTAGTCAAATTTATTGATTTACTTGATCTTGAATTACTACTATATTTTATTATTTCAAGATTATTATTATGTGTTTTAACTCTTTTTAATTCTCCATGAAAATATTTCCTTCCTAAATTTTCTTCTTGATTTCTTATAGACACCCTTACATTCTCAATTTCTTCACTATAAATTTTGTATTTGTCTATGACTTTTTGTCTTGTATATATTTATCTTTGTCTAATAGATGTATGATTTTGTCTACATGGGGGATGGCATTTTGTCCAAAGGGTTCATTTCCTCATGGGGCCTCTTTTAGTTGGGGTTTGGGGGGGGGGGGGTCACTTCAATTATTTTTTTCATAATATTATATCTTTATCTTATCTTATTTTTCAATATTTTAATTAATTAATATCTCCTCCATTAAGATAATTTAATAGTGATCTCTGTCTTGTACTTATCTAATATTTCTACTAATACTTATTTATGGATCACTTTTCTCCTTAAAGTTGGTATCCCTTATACCATATATTTGATCATCTATGTCTTCCTCACATTACAAATTATTTTCTCAAAATTCCCCCAAATGATAAAATATATTCTCTTGGATCTAATATATAAATAAATTCTATTTTTAATATATATTTTCATCTCTTCACTCATACATTATAGGACAAACTAATCTCCATGGATTGGTCTTTCTCACATAGGGTTTTGAATAATTTTGGGGTTCCTAGAAATGTGGATAAATCTAATAATCCTTATTGCATATCATTCACTACTTTTTGTGGTGTATGGTATAATATGTGTTCTATTCTATTCCTCTCACTAGCTTTATTGTGCCCTCCAACGATGCTAATGCTAACTCATCTGTTTATGATAGATGAATATCATCCATATTTTAATATGAGTATTTTTATTAGTTGATGTTAGATTTTTTTCTTCCATTATTTTAGTTATCCTTAACATTGTCTCTTCTTTATCTTTATTTTGCATTTATTTTCTAGATTTTGATCTAATTCTCTCCTCCTCAATCTATTTCTTCATTTCTTCATTTATTATTTTCTTCTAACTTTTTAAATCTATTTTATTATTAATATATCCTTATATCTTAAATAACTTATTCTTAACTTGATACTTATATTCCTATCTCCTTATGTCTTATTTAACCTTTCCCAACCATTTAGACTAGATATTTTGATGAGTCAGATATTTTGAGGACCCCCCTTATTTTTACCCAGCATCCTTAATTTTTGTCCCTGAAGGAATTGTTTACCTTCTCTTACTAATCCCATATCAACAAACAGATTTTAGATGAGGAATGGTACCCTATGCAATAATAATTCTCTTTCTCCTTTAACAAATTCAAATTTATTATCTTCAAAACTTGTCCAACCCTAGATAGCCCAAATTATTAAGAATGAGTCGAGTGTAGTCTTAAACTAGTAATCAATAATGTGGGTATAAGGGGTGTCAAGATGTTTGAGTGCCTCAAATTTTTACATAATCTAATATATATATTTCTTTATATGGACCTTGAAACCATATATATACTTAGCCTATCATAATATTTAAGGGCATAGACTGTGTGCAAATGTGACCCATAATTCTTCTTCTTAGGATCTCAAAAGGATGCATTTGTTTCAAATAAGGATTCACTTGTTTGTTCAATCCTAGAGTTATTTTTTTGAGTATCACTTCACACCACTCTTCAATTTTTTGTTAAAGATAGTTTCTAGAAATCCAATGGATACATTCCTCTTGACATTAGTTAAATTAAATTTGTGTGACACCACCAAATTTTGACATAAAATATATAAATTTTGGTTACATGTGTTTATGTTGTTAAAATTAACTTTAGTTGAAACTAATGTGGCATAGAGGTTAGTGTTGACCAAATTTGGACCCCATGTCAAAATTAGTCAACCCCCTATAAATTGAAACTTTCATATAGTTGTCAAAAAATATATGTGGTCTTTTCATTGCTTATATCATCCGTAAAGTCTTCATAAAACCTTATTAATGTTGTTTGAGGTAAATTTGGAAAAGTTAAGGTAGTTTCTTGTTTTCGTCATATAGTGGTTTAGACATGTCATGGAGAGATAAGGCTTGGTAAAATGATGTCATAGGTTTTTAGGAGTTTCTTTAAGTCATTTTATGTCTTAATCACTTTTTAATAAAATCTCTTGATGTTTTAGAGTGTTTAAGGTTCATTCATGAACTTATGGTAGTAAAAATGAGGAAAAAGGTGATTTTTGAGTAACATTAATGTATATCAAAGTCACCCAAGAGATAAATATATAAAATACACCTTATAAGGACCTTGGTTTATTTACATAATTTTCACACCTATCAGCAGGTCATAAAAATTTAGAATTTTGAGTTTCAATGCCAAAGAATGGAGTTAAAATACTTGTACAGACTTGTTGAGATCTCTTGTAGGTAATAACAGTTTTAGAACATCCATTTAGCTTCCAAACTTCATTTTTAATATTTTAAAGATGTTTATATTCAAAAAAATGTAGAAAACTATTTCTCTTCTCCATCACTCCATTCGCAAGCCCATGAAGGCCATTTCCAACTGCATTGTACAAGACGTATAGGTGGAGTTGGAAGCTAAGATTTTAGATAGAGTTTATGAACTGTATGGTATTAAAATTTGTGTTATTTTTATTTCTATTTATATTCTTATATTTATGAATAATTGATAAGGAGCTAGACTACGTTGGTTAGGCTTAAATCCCCACAGGCTAAGTTTTGTATGATTCAAGTGCAAATGTGAACTCTTTGACTACATGAAACCAATTAGAATGAGTTATAATAGATATGTAAATATATGATACACTTTAAATCACCATGTTTTCATGTATGGAAGGTCCTTTGACAAGGAATGTTTTTCTCTTGCACAATATATAAATTGACTATCATAGCCTCTGTTTGCTCTAGGTTCTTAGTGTTTGAAAGGGTGAAAATAAGCTATTTATTTATTTATTTATTTTTATATTACATTTAATACAATTTAAACTTGATTAACCACCCTCCATGCTATTCCTATGATCATTCTCTCTAAATAGTTCATAGTGTTCGTCATTTGATAACTGTGTGAAGAATGCTACATAAGGATATCTATAAAATCTTTATTTTGCATTGTTAAAGAGAATTTAGAGGATATAACTCATATATGCTCTATGAAACATTGGTTGAGGTTGAATTTAAATTCTAGAAAGGTCAAAATAAAGCTTACAAGGGTATTTTGTATCGAATGTAGACCTATAGGGTTGTCTAAACCTATAAGTCCTCATTTCAGATATAATATTCCAAAAAAGAGAAAAAAATATGAATTTAATATAATCATAGGACAAGATACAAGTAAATGGAGACACTTAAACCATTTTCAAGTGTATAAAAGTTCAAGGATATAGGGTCAATAGTTTTGATACAGACACACATGCCTATATAAAGAAATGGAAGGCAAGACTCTGAAAATATATTGAAATGACTAAGGAACCTTATGAAGAGAATGAGAAATTAATCTCAATGAGGTTTAGATAATGTATGTGTCATGGTGAAGTTTAAGAAGGCCAAATTAAAACTACATGTTTAGACTTTTCAAACAGTCACCTACATCCACCAAAAACTTGGTATCCTAGAGAAAGATTATGCTTGGAAAATATATAAGGTTTAGACAACTCCAAAATACTTAGAAACCCTAATTAGGATGGTATTAATATTAAATGCCTTAAAATAACTTTCTAAACCTAAAACATAATCAAATCCTTCAAAATGATACCTATAATTAGGCTAATTTAAGAGTAAGAAAGGCTATTGTGTGTGATGAGGCTATGGTATCTTAAAAATGAAAATTAAAAAGTTTAAAAACTCTCAACAACAAGACATAGCCATAGAGATGATCATTATATTAGTAGTGGAGTCCTACAAGCAAAGAATGCACTCAAACTATCAATAAGTCATTTATAGGTTTGCTAGAGGGATTAGTCTAGCATCAGACCTAATAGAAGAAGGCAAAACATGTATGAAAAGTGTTTGGAGTCATATTTGGGACTGAAACCAAGATCAAAATAATTGAGAATATGATTGATGTGGGAGGTAGGTCCTAAACATAAAATACAGTCATGACCCTTAAAAGGTCACCTACAGGGTGCATTCAAAGGGGAGGTTGGTTCTAAGCTTGAGTAAAGAACAAAGTACGTGAAGAGAGAAATGAGGTTATCTAAGATAGACAACATGGTAAACATGGTAAATTTAAGATAAAAGGTAATGTTAAGAGATAACATGATGAAATTGGTTAAAACTAATTTAAAAACCCTCTACACATAGTCAAATAACAACCTCAGGTCTACATATTTGATGAGAGATTTTGCTTGATTTGAGAAAGTGTAGGGTATATGGAAAAGTATCATGGTGTTTTCATAGCTTCATATAACTTATATACTCATCTAAATTAAGCCAAACAATGGGAACCCTACATACTCAAGCCTATACAATACACATGCATGCTTACTCTTGAGAGGTTTATGTTTGTACGGATATGTCTAAAGGTGTATATCAGGCATAATCCAAATAAATATATTTGAATATGATTTAAATGTGATTATGTAATTAGATAAGGACCCTTAGACTCAAAAAAAATATCCTTAACAAACTTGGAAACCCCTGTTCAGACCAAAGAAGCTTAAAACCAAGCATACATAGACCTATATGGGCAACCGGTTGAGAGGTGGTAAGGTGAAGTCAAGTTTAGATATTTTTTGACCTTGATGAGATGGTTATGGGTATAAACAAACATTCCATGAAGTTTTATACCTAAATTTATTGAGAAAAGAGGTAAATACAATTAGCTAGGGTATTTTGTGCAAGATGGCTTAAGAACCATAGGCTTGACTAAAGAGAGTGGAAGAGGCATAATTGAGTTAAAAAGGGTTAGATAACCATGGTAATAATCCAATTATATTGTAATTGACCTTACCAAAGTGTTCATAGGCATAATAAAATTTAGATTATACACCTACATTCCTCAATCCTTTATAGACCTCATAGAATGTTTACAAGCAGCATGAGAGGCTATCTTCGTTTGCTTAGTATAGTACAAATATGTGGCAGGGGAAATTAGGATCCTAATTAAATTTATATACCATAGTGTAATTTAAATTTTTGGAATTGCTTGGTGGATTTATTCTCCAACCTTTATGAACTATCATTAAGACCTTTATGCACTTTCAGGCTACCTAGGAGAGCCAGAATGACTTGTTAAGAGAGAAATGGATTTATATACCTCTAAATGGATTTTATGAACTCTAAAATTAATTGAATAATATCTAAGACTCCTCTAATCATCACCCCATGCCACTATTTTGTACTTGTAAGTACATAACTCTATGAAATAGGTCAAAAATGATTGTTTTTAGCTACTTGGGAGGTCTGTACAAGGTGTCAAAAAATTAAAATTGACATGGAAAATGGGGAGGATGTATTTGAAGTGAATCACATGTTTATTATGTTTCAAACATGTGGGGAGCTTGAAGGTCCAAATTTTAGTGTCTAGGTAGGAAGGCCTAATTGAGACTTAGTTAGAAGAGAGAAACAACATAAAAGGATACCTTCACTCATTTTAGAGTCTTGAAATTTTCCATGGAGATGTAAGGAAATATTGGGTCATAGAATATGCCTTTATATTCTCATTAACATCCATAAAAATCTCTACACAAGGAGGTTTACATGATTTTAGGGTTATAAAGAATGAAGCCGATTTGGAGCTTTTGGTAGAGAATAAATTTTTGGGGTTAGTTTGAGATGTTGAAATGAATTTTTCCAAGTCAAATATGAGTTTAATAGGACATCCATGAAGATAAGATGAGCTGAAGAAGATGAATTCAAGTTTTGACACTTCTATGAAAGATTGGCCTAAGGAGTTAAACAATCTTCTAGACACCTATCAAGAAAATGAAGTGATGTGTCAAAGAGAACCTGATGACATAAGTTGAGAGGTGTGAAAAGTAGATAAAATATGTGACTCAACCTAATATGACCATTAATAAGTCTACTTGTCATTCAACAGGCCAAAGCAAAAGGTAATTTTGGAGAGATAGTCTAGCTGTCAAGCAAACATTCTAACTCCTACGCCACTTGGATTAAGGGATCATCCTTAGAAGAGTTACACATGGAATTTGAGTCCTATAGAGATAGTTTCATAACTTATATCTTGTTTGTAACTCATGAGACATTTGTCATCTCTATCTCTCTTATGCCCTTATCTTCTTTTTCTCTCATTTTCTCTATATATGGAGCCTTAATTGGCTAAGTTTGTATCCTACACCTAGGTATGGAAAATATATTCCCATTTTAATCCTTTGATAAATGAATAACAACCTATTTTTACTTTCTCCATGGACTATTTTCAATGTGCATGTTTGATAAGTTGATCTTGCTAAGTGATAGATTTACTTCCTTGGCATTTTGTTCTTATTTTGCATTAATTTTCCATTTAAAATTTATTTTAAATTCTCTTTAAGTGTTAAAATGAAGTGTTTAGGGGTTCATTGAGTTGTATTTTCACTAGTTTCATTTCATGACCTCTTAATTAGTCCTCTATCTCAAATTTATTTCACAAACTTTCATGAGAAATACTAATGTAGAGATGCAGATTTGGATTAGTGTCATGTATAAGTTAGTCTATTGTTTGGAGTGAAATTAAAATTGGTTGGTAGTGATAAATTCATATTTGGTGCATGACCTCCATTATAGTAGGTTTCCCCCCTCTTTTCCTAGTAAGAGTTAGACTAGTGTTTGAGCCTAAGTGATTCATCAAGGGGAGCTAGCCCTTTAACCTAGAGATTCACCTTTATAATAGGGTACCCAAAACCTTGAGGTGTTCTCATGTTTCATAAAATTTTGAAGGCTTGAACTACCTTCAAAATTGTGAAATTTTTATGCATAATAGTTTTGGCATGCTTGGTGGGACAAAGGTCCAAAGTTTTGGAAGAATTTTTAGTGTGTTATTCTACTTATAAGCCTTTAGAAGCATTAAATTAATAATAATGGTGGATCTAAACATAATCAACTCGTTATACAAAATGAGGTACTTATTTTGAGAAGTATGTGATAATATATTGTGTTTTATTTTGACTCATGAATTTGGGATGTTTGGATATGAATAGAAATTCTATTTTATACCTCCTTATCAACGTTGTTATGACCCCAACTCAACTTGCTATCTCTCCAAGAGTTCCTTCAATAATATTCCATCCCCATGCCCATTAATTATCCATCTACCACACCTCATACTCCCTATCTAAATCTTGAACTTTTCCATCACCCTCTCACCACATCCCTTCTTGAAGAGGATTATGTCCTATGGGAGATAAGTGAGGAGAATCAAGCTATAGTTGCAGTTGATGAAGAAGATAATTAAAGTGTCTATGATAAAAAATTCACTATTGGTATTTCCCTTAGTGAAGACAAATACAAATTAGTCTTCTTGAATGAAGAAAGAGATGATATTGATGAGGTTACAACTACCCATAAAGAGAGTGACAAGATTACTACCTAGGCTAATGAAGAGGTTGATCAAGACATAAAAGTTAAGGCTTTAGAGAGGAACATCATATTGATTGAGTTTTTTGAGTCTCATGAGTAGGTTCGAAGAGATGTGAAGGACATGTGGCACATAAATATTTTCACATTTTCAAGAAGTATGAAGGTTTTGAGAAGAGAACAAATCTAGAAGAGCAAAATTAGATTGTTAATGAGGAGTGTAAGGCTTCTATTGAGAGAACATGTCTTGAAGAACATCATTGAGAATCTCAATCCCATGATGGGTCAACTTATGATTAATATTACACTTTTGAAGATGATTAAGATATTTAATTTAAAAAACCAATAATGGTTGAAGTTATTGCTAACTCCATAGACCAAAATGATATGTGGTAGAAGTTTAAGGAGAATTGTGATGAATTTGAGACTCTTCAAGGCTTTATATTTTTTGTTGTATAAGTTGGGAACGTTTTAGAGGCTACCTTTCTTATTAAAGGGCAAGGAAATAATCTCTAAGGTACTATGTTTGAATTTACTCCTATGAGTCAAGAAGTGGCTATGTTTGAGATAAGCACAAGCATCAAGAGAGGTCATGATAAGCTTGTTTAAACACAAGATGAATTCACCTTTATAGGTGATTAGTTTGAATTTTTTATTATCTTCATTTGAGAGCATGCCAAGAGGATTAGTAAACATAAAGAAGATGGAAACAAAAAAATCGAGGATCAAAAGACATCTTGTTTCATTCCATCCTT
Source organism: Torreya grandis (assembly GCA_037957365.1). Lineage (NCBI taxonomy): Eukaryota > Viridiplantae > Streptophyta > Pinopsida > Cupressales > Taxaceae > Torreya > Torreya grandis. Next base: position 1,139,825 of record JARHVA010002489.1, read on the forward strand.
CATTTCATGGAGCAAGAGATTGTCCAAGCTTCCAATTTGATCCATAAAGAAGAAGTTGTTTTTAGGTTAGTTGTATATAGTTATTTTGCTTATGTTATTATTGTGTTTCCTAAATGCGTGATAACACATGCATGCGTCTTATTTATTACTTTGTGTCTTTTTATCCTTGTTTATGTGTGTTTAAAGGTCAAATCAAATGGTCTTGTCATGATCAAGGACTGATCAGATATGAAACTGAGTACAAATGACTCCATTTCCCAATGGAAAGATAAGGCTACTGGTCTATTTAGCATTGTAGGCATACTACCCTTGTGAATCACCAAATTATTGACTAAATTTAGACCCCAAGTCAAAATTGGTTAACCTCATCTAAATTGAAAACTTCTCAGGGTTTTCAAAACTTGTATGTGGTCTTAGATTGCCTTATATGGTCCCTAAAAGTCTTCATAAAACCTTATTAGTGTTGTTTAAGGTAAATTTGGAGAAGTTAAGGTAATGTCTTCTTTTTTATCATATAGTGGTCTAGACATGTCATGGAGATATAGGGCTTGGTCAAGTTGTGTCATATGTTTTTAGGAGTTATCCAAGTCATTTTATGTCTTAATCACATTGTCATAACATCTCATGATGTTTTAGAGTGTTTAAGGTTCATTCATGAACTTTAAGGTAGTGAAAATGAGGAAAAAGGTGATTTTTGACTAACACTAACATATGTAAAAGTTAAAAAAGAGTTTATACATAAACTACACTTTCCAAAGACCTTGGAGAAGTTACATAACTACAACACCTATCATTAGGCCAGATAAAAGTCATAATCTTGAGTTTCAATGCTAAAGAAGGGAGTTAAGAGAATTGTCAGGACTTGTTGAGATCACTTGCAAGTAATAATAGTTTAATAACTTTAATTCACCTTAAAAAAGTCATTTAAAATCTTGTAAATAATTATAAAGTCCAAAAATTGCAAAAAATTATCTATCCTCCATCGCTTCATTCACAAGTTCATGAAAGTCATTTTCAAATGCATGGTACGTGTCATACAAGTGGAGTTAGAGGCTAATATTTTAGTTTTACTATAGGACTCATATGGGATTAAAATTTGTTTCATTGGTTTTTGGATTGAGATCCTTATCTTTATGAATAATCACTAAGAAGATAGTTTGCTTTTTTGAGGCTTAAATCCCCACATATTGAGTTTTGTGTGACTCTAGTTCAAGTTTGAACTCTTTGACTATATAAAACCAATATTAATGAGTTATTATGTAATGATCTAATATTCAATATATGAATAAATACCCTTAAGGTAGGGAAACACCATATAATACTCCTTTAGGAAGAAATAACTCAACAATGTCTCTTCAAGGGGACAACCTCCAATATCCTCTTACATAGAATACTCAATGCTTACTTGATATCTTTACCATGATAATCATCTCCTATATATATATATATATATATACATCTATCTAACCCATGGATGGGTAACCTCCTAATCCAATGTAGGCCGACCATTACCCAATGTACTACTTCCATAAGTTACTCTATTATCCTAATATAGTGTACCCATATAACTAAGGGGATGTGTGCCACATGTCGGCATCTCCATCAACCCATATACATCAATATATCATATCCCTAGGTACATAGCATTCCTTCCCTCCTTGACATGTTTCATCCCCAAAACATAGGAAGAAACCAAATAATGAGTGTGCTTCAAATCATTACACACTTGTCTCCAATCTTGATCATCTAGCCATCCATATGTGATCTTCGCAGGTGATAGCTCTCCAAGCTTGTGTCCAAAATCCATTGTGCTCCTTTGATTTCGTTTATGATCATAATTATATTGCTTTGGTGTCCAAGCATAATTATTCCTCTTTTTATTCCATGTACCATATTCCACTGCGCTTCTTTGATTCCAACCATGACCATAGCAAGTATTCTTCCATGCATAGTCATAATGATTTCCCCATTCATTCCATGTGCCATAGTATTTTTTCTTTGTTTTTCATGCATATCCATTGGAAATTTTATTTCTTTTATAGACAAAATGATTGTTGTTATGACACTTCCTCATCTGCTTCCATGATTGTTTCCTCTCATGATGATGTGGGTGTCTATATACCTCAACCTTTTCTAATACTTTGACCTTATCCACCTTTGCTTCTACCTCTTCCACCTTTTCCTTCTTTATCTCTTGAGTAGATGAATTGTTCATTTGTAGTGTGTCTTTATCTATATCATATGAATCTTCATCACCTATTTCAATCTCATCCTTATGATCTACTTGGATTTTTATTGGTGCCTTTTTCACTATGATATCTTTTAAAGTGATCTTCTTTTTTCTATACCAAAACTTCATGAACTTTTTTTGAACATTAATATTCATTGTTCCCAAAGTCTCTAACCATGGATATCCAAGAACTATATCCATGTCATCCATATCCAAAGCATAAAAATTTGAATGCAAAACATATTTTTCCATAATGAGCTTCAGATATTCAAACATTGAAATTTTCTTACCATCTACTTGAACCTCTTTGATATTCTTTGCTTGAACATGTAGATGCTTAGCCACATTCATGTTAATGAATTTATACTTGCTGGTCGGGTTTATGGATACAACTATCTTCTTCTTTTGAATGTATCCATGAAATTGAAAAATTGACTCAGATTTTTTTGGAGCTAAATTATTTGAACCCTTATTTTCTTCTGATTCTTCTTCTTCTATTGCTTCTTCTACTTCTTCTTCTTGTTCTTCTACTGATTCTTTTATTTCTTCTTCTTCTTTACTGATTCTTCTTTTTCTACTTCTTATTTTCTAGCCCATCGATCTAAAAAAATCTGTTCCATTTCTTTCCATGAAGAAAACCTTTCTGTACAGCTCAACTGATCAAACCAATCTAGAGCAGGCCCAGACAAAAAAGGAGTTAATTATCTTTGCTTAAAAGTTTTTCTAAATGATTCTCCAAAAGGAGCCACCGTTATATAACATCAATATCATCTTCCCCTGATAATATTTGTAACTCCATGATCCACAAAAAAAATTAAGTTGCATGAAATCCTAAAATGTCAAAACTGATCCATAAAATCGCAAACAATCACTCAAAACAGCTCCAAAATTTTTGAAATTTTGACTCCACTTCTCTTAAATCTTCTTACATCTCCAGTAAAAATTTCAAATAAAAATTTCCTATATTTTGGACGATATAGAAAAATTATTATAAACCCTAAAATCGAAATAACTCTCTCAAAACAAATCAAAAAGTTCTGAAAATTTTAAAATGATTCCATTATATTTTCTTACATCTTCAGTAAAAATTTCAAACAAAAATTCTTTATATTTTAGAAAATATACTGAAATTAGTGTTTCACTCCACACAAATTACCCAAATCGAAGCTTTGATACCACTTGTAATGATCTTGATATTAAATATATGCAAAAATACCCTTAAGGTAGGGAAACAGCATATAATACTCCTTTAAGAAGGAATAAATCCACAATGTCTCTTCGAGGGGACCACCTCCAATATCCTCTTACAATAGAAGACTCAATGCTTACTTGATATCTTTACCATGATAATCATCTCCTATATATATACATCTATCTAACCCATGGATGGGTAACCTCCTAATCCAATGTAGGTCGACCATTACCTAATGTACTACTTCCATAAGTTACTCTATTATCCTAATATAGTGTACCCATATAACTAAGGGGATGTGTGCCACATGTCGGCATCTCCATCAACCAATATACATCAATATATCATATCCCTAGGTACATAGCATATTATAGGTATTTGAAAATATAATACACCTTTAATCAGCATGTTGGCATGTGTAGGAGGTCCTTTGGAAAGGAATGCTATTCTTTTACACAGCCTACCAATTGACTATCATGGCCTCTATTTAATCCAAGTTTCTAATGTTTAGAAGGGTAAAAATAAGGCCTCTATTTAAGTTTTTATTCCTGTAAATATAAGTGAAACTTCATCAACCACAATTTATTCTAGTCCTAAAATCATTCTATCTAAATAGTTCATAGTGTTCCTCATTTGATGACTATGTAAAGACTATTGCATAAGGATGTCTATAAAATCTCTATTTTGAATTTTTATAGATAGTTTGGAGGATATAACTCATATATTATCCATGAAACATTGGTGGAGGTTGACTTTAAATTCTAAAAGTTTGAAAACAAAGATTACAAGGGTCTCTTGTATCAAATGCAAACTTACAATTTTGCCTAGACCTGTAGGTCCTCATTTTTGATACAATCTTCCAAAAAAGAGAAAAAAGAACAAAAAATCCAAATTCAATATAATTATAATATATTATACAAGTCATTGGAGACACTTAAACTATTTTTAAGTGCAAAAATGGTCAAGGAGATAGGGCCACCAATTTTGATACATACACACAGGCCTATGTACAAAAATGGAAGTCAGGGTTCTAAAAATATATTGAAATTACTAAGGAACATTATGAATATAATGAGAAATTACTCTAAATGAGGTTTAGATACTATAGGTGTCACGGTGAAGTTGAAGAAGTCTAACTCAAAACTACATGCTCATAATTTTTAAACAGTCACCTACATCCACCAGAAACTTGACATCTTAAAGCAAGAGTATGATTGGAAAATATAAGGTTTATAAAACTCCAAAAGACTTATAAACCCTCATTAGGGTGGTATTCATCTTTAATTCCATGAAATAACTTCCTAACCCTAAAACATAGTCAAATATCTCAAAATGATACCTTCAACTAGGCTAATTCAAGAGTGAGAAAGGGTACTATGTGTGATGAGGTTATAGTGTCATCAAAATGCAAATTCAGAAGTTTCCAGACTCTCAAAAACAAGACAAAGCCATAGAGATGCTCATTAAATTAGAAATGGAGTCCTACAAGCAAAGAATGTACTCACATTGTTAACAAGTCACCTATAGGTTTGTTAGATGGATTAGTCTAGCATTAGAACTAATGAAACAAGGTAGATCATGTATGAAAAGTACTTGGAGCCCTATTTATGACTTCAACCAAGTTCAAATTTTTTTATAAGATGATTGATGTGGGATGTAGGTCCTAAAAACAAAATACAATTATGACCCTAAAAAGGGCACCTATAGGATGCATTCAAAAGGGAGGTTAGTTATAAGCCTGAATAAAGAGTAAAGTACATAAAGAGAGCACCGAGGTTATTTAAAATAGACAACATGGTCAATAGGGTCCTTTTAAGATAAATTTTTTTTAAGAGATAACATGATCAAAATGGTCAAAATTGAGTTTAAAAACCTATACACACAGTCAAATAAAAACCTTAGATTTGCATATTTCATGAGATATTTTTCTTGATTTGAGAAAGGGTAGGGTCTATGGAAAAATCTCATGGTTTTTTCATAGATTAATATAAATTTTAGACTCACCTAAACAAATCCAAATAATGGGAACCCTACATACTCATGTCAAGGCAAGACACAAGCCTGCATACTCTTGAGAAGTTTATGTTTGTATGGAGAGGTCTAAAGGTGTATAATAGTCCTGATCCAAAGCAAGATATTTTAATATGACTGAAAGGTGATGATATAATTACATTAGGCCCCTCATACTCAAACAATAGGTCCTTAACAATTCTTAAAACCCCTATTTAGGCTAGAAAAGCTTAAAACCAAGCATGTACAAACCTATATGGGAAACCAATTGAGATGTGGTAAGGTGATGTCAATTTGAGAGATTTGGGGACCTTGAGGAGATGGTGAGGGGTATAAATAAACATTTAATAAATTTATAGACTTCTAACAATGAAAAAGAGGTAATTACAATAAGTTAGGGTATTTTATGCAAGATATCTTAAGAACCCTAGGCTTGACTAAAGAGAGTTTAGGATGCCTAATGGAGTTAGAAAGGGTTGGAGAACCATTGGAACAAGTAAATGAGGTTATCATTGACCTTCTTGAAGTTTTTATAGATATATTCAAACTCATAATATGCACCTACAAGACTTTATCATTCTTAGACCTCATAGAATGCCTACTAGTAGACTAGGAGGCTATCTCCATTTGCTCATTATGGTATAGAGATGTTTCAATGTACTTTAGGATCCTATGGAAAGTTATATACCCTAGTTTAATTTTAATTTATGGAATTTTTTGGTGGATTGATGCCCCAAGCTTTATGAACTATCGTTAAGACCTTGAGTCACTCTCAGACTGCCTAGGAGAGCCAAAATGACCTGATGAGAGAGAAATGGATTTACATGCCTCCATATGTATTTTATAAAATCTAAAATTACCTTAATAATACATAATAATCCCTTGAGTATCACCTAATGCCACTAGTTTTTACTTGAAGGTACAAAACTGTATGGAATAAGACAAAAATGACTATTTTTAGTTACTTGGGAGGTTCGTACAAGGTGTTAAAAATTATAAAGTGACATGGAGATTGGGGATTATGTCCTTAAATTTAATAACATGTTTATTTAGGGTTTAAAATGTGTGTTAATATGAGGAGCTAAATTTTAGTCTCTAGGTAGGGAGGCCTAATTGAGACCTAGTTAGGAGAGAGAAATAATAGAAAGGGATACCTCCACTCACTTTATGGTCTTGAAAATTTGCATGGAGATATAAGGAAATATTGGGTCATATAATATGCCTTTATATTATCAATATAAACCATAAAAATATCTACACAAGTAGGTTTACATGATTTTAGGGTTACAAAGAATGAAGACAATTTCGAGCATTTGGTAGAGAAAAAATTCTTGGGGTTGGTTTGAGATCTCAAAATAAATTATTTTAGGTAAAATATGAGTTTAATATGCCATAAATTAATATATTATGAGTCTAATAATATTAATTCAAGTTTTGACACCTATATGCAAGATTGGCCTAAGGAGATGAAGAGTCTTCTAAACACCTAGCAAGAAAAGGACGTGATGTGTCAAAGAGAACCTAAGGAGATAAATTGATATGTGTCAATATCATAGAAAATATGTGACTCAACCTATTATAACCATTAATAAGGCCACTTGTTATTCAAAAAGCCAAAGCAAAGGGTAGTTTTGGAGAGCTAGTCAAGGTATCAAGCAAACATTCTGACTCTTATGCCACTTTGAGTAAGGGAGAATCTTCAGAGGAGTTACACATGGAATTTAGGACCTATATAGATATTTTCATAACTCATATCTTATTTTTAACTCATGAGGCACTTTTAATCTTTTTCTCTCTCCTATGCCCTTCTCTTCTCTCTCTCACTTTCTCTATATATGGAGCCTTAATAAGCTAAGTTGGTATCCTCCACCTAGGCATGGTAAAGCCATACCCATTTTTACCCTTTTATTAATGAATATAAACCTAGTTTTACCTTCTCCATGGATTATTTTCAATGTGCATGTCTAACTAGTTAATCTTTTTAAGTGATATATTTACTTGCTTGGCATGTTGTCCTTATTTTGCATTCATATTTAGTTTAAAAGTTCTTTGCAAGTCTATTCAAGTGTTCAAATAGAGTATGTATGGGTTTAGTGAGTTGTATTTTCACTAGTGTCATGCCATGACTTCTAATGTAGGAACATCACCTACCACTTGTACATATGATCTATTTTGCAAGTTTTGAGTTCGTAGTAGGTTGATAAGTCTATAGGAGTCAATATAAGGTGGTATAACTTTGTCAAATTTGAATTTGTATTAATTAGGAATTTTATCTCCTAAATGGTCAATTCAAATAATTTAAATAGTTTATATTATTTCTCTAATTTTGAATGTTGTAAGAGGTCAAAGTGTTTTAACTTTGTGTCCTTAGGGGTCTTAAGAGTAATTAATGTTGTTAGAAGATTTAGGTAGTTTACAAAAGTTAGTTAAGGAGTTACATGCTAATAAAAGGACTTGTTCATGTCTTTGTTTATAATAGTTAGATAGTGAGAAGTGTGGGGTTATATTTAAAGGATGAATGTAATAGACCCCCAAAGAAGGGAATAAAGAAAATTTGTCGATTTGATAAAACTTTGTATTTCCCTATAAAGTGCAATGTTATGAAAAAATATTTAGTGATGGAAAGTATGATCAAATCAAATTATTGAGATCTTTGTGCATTTGATAAGTATAAAAATGCCATCTAAGGGTATTTTTGGTATTGATTAACTTAGTTTCAAACCCTCTAAGATGATTCAAGGTCAAAGATTCTATTTCTTGCACACATTGAAAGGAATTTGAATATATGAATTAGTAACAGAGGAAAGTATAAAGAAATAAAGGCTTCAAAGCCTTTTATGAAGATTGGAAAGTGTGATTTATGTGTGTGAATATTTTTTTTATCATTTTTTTAGTTATTATTATGGTTCTTGGTTTGAAACCATCAACAGACTCTATCTGGATTATACTTTGTATGCCAAAATTGAGTAAGGTTGATTGTGAAGCAATACCAAGGAAGAAAGATTCAATATGAACCTAATATAAATGATAAGATGGATTTGGTAAGATTGTATATGTTTTCCTAATCTTGATTCAAGATTTTGGTTATGAGGTTTCATAGACTTTTGTTGATTAGACTAAGTTGTAGACCAAATTGTGTCTTATTCTCTATGTTTTGAGAGACTAAATACATTATGAAAGAAGGAAACCCAATTGAATCACTATTGAATTTCCTTGTGCATCTACACTTAGTTTTCAAATGTTTCAAATGAATCTTATGAGTTTGTTGATCATTGTGAATGTATGGTGAAAGTTGTAAAATTGTAGTAAATTGTGTTTTGTACATAGTCATACTAGAACTGAGACTAAATCCATGCAAATAGATATCAAGGAAGGGGTTGAAAGATTCCCAGACATGTAACATTTTAGCATAGACCTAAAGTAACACTTATAGTCATTTAATGTTTTTAAAAAAGAATAAAAATCTTAGTTGACCCTTCTTGTGTTCCTTGACTATGTTAAACCCTATTTCTAGGGTTTCCTAAATATTTGTGTATCTATAGATTTATCTAGTGAAAGTTCACCAAATTTTGTATTTTGATAGGGATGGTGGTATATAAATGGATTTTGAAGTATTTAAGTTATTTCATGTATGGTAAGGTACATAATTACCTGATAGTGTGTCTCTAGGGAAAATAGAGGCCTAATAGGCTCAGACAAAGAGCAAATTGGATGAAGAAACATAATATAATGAATTAATTAGGAAAAGAAACATTGTGAATAGAAATAATGTGATAAATGGTATTGACATATGTTGTTAATTTCTCACACTAAATAGGTACAAGTCCATACAGATATTAAATGACAAAAACAAGGCTAAAAATATTGGTCAAAAAGTAGACAAAATTATATAGAAGAGACTTGAAGCATTGTAAAAGGTTGTGAATGAGATGAGAGGTTTATATAGACTATAAGGATCACATATAAGGTGTCAAGAATCATGAACTAGTCTAAAGAACTCTAGAATTATATATGCATGTTGTCCCAAAGGACTATGGTTGAATGAGTTAATCTAGCAAAAGGGTAGAGTGTTAGAGAAAATAGTTTACTACTCTACATCATTTTGGTATTAGAGAAATAATATTTTGTGGCTAGGTATGTTTTATTGGTTACTTGTATATACAGTTGTGGTTGAGTAGATATTAAATATTGTTTTCATGTTGTTGTGAGAATGGTAATGGAGATTACAAGAATTCTAATGAAGAGGTTGGAGGTATGAGAGGAGAGGTATAAATATAAGTTTAAGAGAAGATAGGTGGAAAAAAACTTAGCCAAGAAGGCTTAAATAAAAAGAGAAGTGCTATTGAGAAGCACTTAGGTGAGCTTGAAGAGAGTCCTATAGGTAGGACAAGAGAAGAAGAGTAAGAGACCAAGTTAATGGTCAAGAGGACAAGATGGAAGGTTTGCCATAAATAATAATAGGTCCAAATGAGACCAAAGAATTGATAAGCATCTTAGTTGAGATAAGTGGAGAGGGAGAGAAGAGGAAGAAGGGCAAGGTTGAGAAAATCCACCACAAAGAGAAGATGGTGCATGAAGACACCAAGAAGAAGATTGAGATGGAAAAAGAGATAAGTGAAATGAGGTAGAAAATATATGAGATTCTAATTAAGATAGAGCATCTGAGAGATATTATGAACCCACATGTTGGATGGGTCATAAGGAATAAGCCACTCATGTGACCAATCAAGTAACAAGTGAAGAAAAGAAGAAATCAAGCAAAGAAAGAGGAGAGAAGGAAAAATAAGTCGATATGCAAATATCTCAAGAGATAAGTTAGAGCAATACCATACTTCATGATAGGCAAGAAGGAGGAGATTACAACCAAGAAATAATGGAGGAAAACCAAAAATTACAAGGTATTCATTTTAATGTTATTTTTTATGAGTATTCTAATTTAAACATTGAGGAAGATGAAGTGTATGGAAGTAAATTAAGGCTAATGAATGTGTTAGTGGAAGGAAAAGAAGTTACAACAACATATGATGAGGTGTTTGACACATGTGAAGGTGTAATAGTAGAGAAGGAAGATGAAACACAAGTTGAAGTACTTGTATAGATTGAATTGCAATAGGTTGAGGTGTTTTGTTTGACACCAATAGAAGATAAAGTTGATGAGGATGAGTATAAAATAGAATAAGAATATATATGGTAGCATATCATGGAAGAGACAAGTGATTTGAGTCTCATAGGAGACTAAGAGAGCATCATGGTAGTTGAGTTGAAATTGAGAGAAATATTGATTCAAGATGAAGAAGGAAAGATGGCAGCCAAACAAAAAGTAACTAAAGAGGAACAAGATGAACTCCAAGAGAGAAAGTATGAGGTAATTTTGATTAACATGTTTGTTCCATATATAGGTTATTGGAGGTAAAGAAATGGTCAACAACTACCCATGAATAGATTGAAGAAATAAAACAAGAGGAAGGACAAGAGAGGAGTGAATCAAAGAAGAGTGAAGCAATGAGGAGCCAATAAAATAAATCATCACAAAGGTCTAGGAACCTCAAAGAGTCCTTTGGATCTAGGTGGCCAAGAACTTGGATGGAGGATGCTGCAAAGAACTTGGAAGACATATTAATTATAACTTTTATGGAAATTTCTCTTGCTCCCCAGTAGTATGATGTAGTAACATCACCTATCACTTGTACATATGATTTATTTTTAAAGTTTTGAGTCCTTAGTAGGTTTATAAGTCTATAAGCATCAATATAAGGTGGTATAACTTTGTCAAATTTGAATTTGGATTCATTAGACATTTTCCTACCTAAATGGCTAATTCAAATATTTGAAATAGTTTGTATTATTTATCCAATTTTAAATATTGTAAGAGGTCAAAGTGTTTTAACCTTGTGTCATTAGGGGTATTGAGAGTAATTAATGCTATTATAATATTTAGGTAGTTTATAAACTTCCCTCAATGTAGAAAGAGGAAGTTACAAAAGTTATTTAAGGAGTTACATGTTAATAAAAATACTTGTTCATGTCTTTATTTGTAGTAGTCAGAGAATGAATAGTGCAGGGTTCAATTCAAATGATGAATGTAATATAACCACAAAGAAGGGAATAAAGATATATTTTTTTCATTTGATAAAACTCTGTATTTTCCTGTAAAGTGCAATGAAGATAATATATGCAAAGATGTTTAGTGATGGAAAGTATGATCAAAGAAAACTATTGAACTCTTTGTGCATTTGATAAGTAGACACAAGCCATCTAAGGGTATTTTAGGTATTGATTATCTTAGCTTCAAACCCTCTAAGATGATTCAAGGTTAGAGATTCTATTTTTTTCACACATTACAATGAATGTGACTATATGAACCAGTAATGGAGGAAATTAAAATGAAGCCTTGGAAGCCTTTTATGAAGATTGGTAAGTGTGATTTATATGTGTGAATATTGTTTTAGTAGTTTGTTTAGTTATTTTTATGGTTCTTGGTGTAAAATCATTGATAGACTCTATCTGGATTGTACTTTGTATACCAAAATTGAGTAAGGTTGATTGTGAAGTAAGGCCAAGGAAAAAAGATTCAATATGAACCTAATCTAAAGGATAAGATGGATTTGGTAAGCTTGTATATGTTTTCCTAATATTTGTTCAAGATTTTTTTTCCTAATATTTATTCAAGATTTTGTTTATGAGGTTTCATAAACTTTTGTTGCTTAGACTAAGTTGTAGACCAAATTGTGCCCTATTCTTTGTGTTTTGAGAGACTGAATACATTATGAAATAAGGAAACCCAATTGAATCATTATTGAATTTACTTGTTCATCAACACTTAATTTTCAAACATTACAAATGAATCTAATGAATTAATTAGGCAAATAAACCTCGTGAATTGAAAGAATGTGATAAAGGGTATTGACATATGTTTTTATTTTTTCACAGTAAATAGGTATAGGTTCATATAAGTAATACATGATAAAAATAAGGCTACAAATATTATTCAAAAGGTAGGCATAATTGAATAAAAGAGACTCAAGTCATTGTAAAAGGTTATGAATGAGTTGAGAGGTATAAACATACTATAAGGAACACATCTAAGTTTCCAAGAATCATGAACTAGTTTGATGAACCCTATAACCATATATGCATGTTGTTCTAAAGGATTATGGTTGAATGAGTGAATCTAGAAAAAGGGAAAAGTGGTAGAGAAAAGTGTTTATTTCTATACATCAACCTCCTTGATAGTCCTCCTAGCTTTAACTTATTTCATAAAACTTCATAAGAAATACTAATGTAGAGAGGTAGATTTGGATTAGTGTCATGTGTAGGTTGGTTTCTTGTTTGAAGTGTAATTGTAATTAGTTTGTAGTGACAATTTAATATTTGGTGCATCACCTTCATTAGATTAGGTTTCTCTCCCTTTCCTAGTAAGTGTTACCATAGTGTTTGAGCATAAGTGGTTCATCAAATGGAGCTAACCATTTAACCTAGAGATTCACCTCTCCAATAGGGTACCCACAACCTTGAGATGTTTCAATGCTTCATAAAATTTGGCAAGCTTGAAATACCTTCCAAAGGGTGAAAATTTGATGCATAATAGTTAGTATTTGTTATAATTAGATATCTTATGCATTCATAAAATAAAAATAAGTACTTGTGCCCATTCACAATAATCAATAATCAATACATAGTTCATAATGATTCTTACTCTAACTCCTCTTTATTTATATAATTATAATAAAATTAGTCATTATAGTTTCCACATATCTCTCTATTATATACCACCATATTATTCACTCTATTTAAATTTATTAACATGACATTACAAATATATTTATTCTCTATAACTCCTTAATCAAATATCTATTACACTTCAACTCTTCCATGTTATATCTATTATATTATAATTATGAGATATAAATATCGATTATATACATATACAAATCAATAGTCATGTATGTGTGAGACATGCCTTTTCTTCAAACAAGTCATCCAATGTTATCACAAGGTTCACTTTTTACTGCATTACCCAGTTTGGTAGAAGCCTCTATTTTATTGATCTATAGAATTATTCTATGACTATGGTAAAGTCAAAGATTTTATGGTAATCCTATTTTTTCCCTTAATTGCTGAATAATCCTACAAACACAAATCAATACATAATATATTATGTAAATAAAGGAAAGAGAGTAGGGATAAATATACTTGCCTATGGGTAGATTTGGTTTTACTTCAATCTTCTAATATAGATCAATTGGAAATTTTCAAGAGATGTTGTAGGTTAAAGACTTAAAATCAAAATAAGAAGACATATATATCCATAGTTGTGGAATCCAAAAATTGGGACACCTCTTTGACACAACTCATTTTGATATTCAAATACCATAATAAATATTAAATCTCCAAGATAATATAAGACTCAATACTCTAACTCCTCCTTTTATTACTTAAGGGAATAAATTCAAGTATGAGAATATTATATGAGTGTGTTATATGGTTTGGGACTGAAATATGTCCCCCATATATATATATATATATATATATACATAAACTCCAATAGAAAAATCTAACCTTGAAATTTAAGCCAATGATATCATCTAGGTTGATACCATTAAAAATATTATATATACACATAATATTTTTCACTTTATCATATATTAATGCTTTCTCTTGCAATGATTTGTCAAGCATTTCTCTCCCTGAATGCATGCCTTAAAGGGTACATTGGGAAAGGGTGGGTATGCTCATGATTCTTTGTGAGAGATGTTGCTACTATATCATGAAAACATCATTTCTTAATACTAGTCTAAATTATTTAAATTGTCTTTTAATTTACCTCTTTTCATCTTATCTTATTTATTTATGCCAATTTCCCTTATATCCTATGACATCGACTTGGCTGATACCATATATTTAATACCTTTTCCATTCATGTATTATTTCATCTAAATGAATTCAATTTTGAGCATGTCTTTTGACACGTGTAATATATCATCTTAGCCAATGCCATTATGTGTTAGCCAATTCTCTCAATGGTATTGATTGGGTTGATACCATTAACGTAGTGTATATATTTGGTTTTAGGTGTTGGATCAATAGATAGGGGTAATATTTCATTCCAATCATATAATATGTAATCTACTCACTTTGATTTCACACACACGTTTACCCTCATTCATATTTGGAAGATTTTGTGGTCTATAATCTTATCTAAAAGAAAGCTTGTCTTGTGGTAATGTTATAAGCTCTATATAAGGAGTTGAACTAAGGAGGTGTCACAGTCTTTATATTCCCTAACTAAGGATATCTAGGCCTTCTAATTGCATCTTAAGTCTTAAACCAACAACATATCTTGTAAATCTCCAATTGAGCCAAGGGGGATATGGATGTTCGATAGGTTTAATCCAAGGAAAGTATTTCTAAGCCTATACTCTTTTCTTTATTTACTTAGTAGGTAGATGTTACTTGTTAATTAGTGAATGAATGTGTGTGTATATTTGCCTAGGTTCTCTATACACCTAATATAAGTGTGGATGAATTATTTATTAGACTTTCCTTATTACATTTTGGGCTACCTAGACCCCCATTTGGGTGACCATGGCACCTTTATAATTACTATAATTCTAAACCATTTAACCCCTTAGGTTGATTTACTCTACTTGTGAACACACTTAGATAAATTACTTATAAATTTAATTTCATAATGATCTAGTGAGATTCATTTCCTTGTGTCATAAGCTTAGGATTTAGACCCTTTCCTCTTGGAATTTGAGACATAATAAAACCTCAACTGGATTTGTGTATTTCATTAGTAATTACCTAAGCTAACTAATTATCATAGTCTCTATTTGATCATCCTTCTCTAAGTTTGAGTGTATTGAGATAATATAGTTGTATGTTAATCTTAGACCATGCATAAATTTTGGTAAACACGATGTGAATCCTACTCCAACCTTCATACCTTCAACCAACTGTATTGACCAACTTGATATAGCTTCTTATAGTATGTAAACTTCATTAGCTAGCCTAATAAATTTTCTTTCCTATCTGTGAATGACATTGGCCAACCTGAGTCCATTCTATGTTTCCACATACTATATCAACCATCTTAATATAGTTATGTTTTATGATTTCAACTATAAATACCAATAGGATGCAATTATGTGTGTTTAATTTCAACATTTTTAATTTATATTGTATCAGTCAATCTGATACTATTATTTGCCTATTTATTTCAATTTATTGAATGCTAAAAATTATTTTTTGATATTGATTTTCAAACTTTATTTTATATTTTTATGGTTTCCCCTAGAAACGATGTTCCAAAAATTTAAAAAATATCTATTTGGTGTCATTATGGGCAAAATGGTTGTTTATTTCATTAACATCATGGTGTGAGGGCTATTACTCAAATAATCAAGCCATTATACAATACTAAACACAAAGTTTAGTTTCTATATATCTCATGATATATTAGAAATTCCTAGGATTCCATTTTATTTAAGTTAGGAATCTAGCCATCCATTTGGTTTTGTGGTTCACTTGAGAGGAGCATATCACCCATGTATGTTATTCTTATTACACCCTTAAAAATAGGGCTATTGGGCTAGAAGCATGATTTAGCCTCTATATTTAGTATTCTAAAACATTGGTTCAAATATAATATATGAATTAGAAAGTATATTTTAAATCATACATTATCAATATAATCCTTTTAGTATATCCCCATAATATTATTTTCCAAAAATTAGTTAGATGTAATTTGCTCCATGATTTGCTTGTTATATTACATTCTATGTTGTCCAACTTGATATAGTTTTGTGTTGTGTTATAACTCCATTGGTCAGTTATATATAATTATATATATGAATTACATCAACCAACTTGATATAGTTATTTATGTTTATCTCCTTGGCTGCATCAACTAGCTTGATACCATCTATTTTTGAACATCTTTTAGCCAACTATATCTACACATCTGATGCATTTTTTTCAAATCATCTAATATATAACTATATCAACAAATATGATATAATTTCTTATTAATTTTAAGAATACATCAGGTATCTTTATACCATATAATATTTTTATTTTCATTTCCTAACTACATCGACCAAGCTGATATAGTATGTTTCTTGAAAATTAACTACAACAACCAACCGAATTCAGTTAATATTTTCTATTTCACCATGTAGTATATGTTCATTGAATGTGAAGAGAAAACCCAATAGGATATGAAGAAAATGACTAAATCCTATAGAAATTCTAAATATTGTTTGCCTTATAATACTATAAAAGATCAAGATACATGAAATTGTCATGTGACCATTAGAAATAAAAACTATGAGCCAGTTAGTAAATACAAAATTTTTAAATGAAATTACCCACCATCATGAATCAGTGTAGTAGAGGATGAGTGTGATACAAAATACACTAAATGATCATTTATCTTAGTGAGCATCCTAATCATAGGGTCAATAATCCTACGATGATCTACCATCTCATGATGACACTGCATATGAAGAACCCTCCATCCCCTAATCCTAGCTTTTCTACCCGACATAGGGCAAGTCATTGCATGAATTGACATTTTAATTCCCAATCTATGTTTATAAATTATGTGCTTATGCAATATAGAAATAAAAATGCTACTAATGATGGTGTTTTGAATACATACTATTCCACATGCATCATCAATGCCATTCTCTTAGGTGGATCTTATGAAGTAACAGTTAGAGATCTAGATTACTCCCTAGCTAGAGGTAGGACTGTTTAGGTCTTACTTCTAAATCTAGCTCAACATGGGACTTACCCTAGGCTATGGGTATCCTATAATGGGTAAGACCTCTAAGATTTTTAATGAGGATAGCTCCTTTGATGTATCATTTTAGCTCATTATCACTAATAAAACATACTAATGACCAAGGAAAAGAGGGGGAGAGAGAGAAAAATGAAAGGGAAACCTAATCTAATAGCGGTGATACACCTAAATTTTGGGCTGATCCACCTTGCTTGAATCTTTAAACACTAATGAAATAAGTATAACACTAGATCTAGCATTCCAAATATCTATCATACATCAGTGTTTCATGAAGAGGTTCACCAAATGATCTAATTTGATGGAAATGATGGAGAAGTCTATATCAAGACACTAATCAGTCTCAATATCCACATGTGGGCTTCAATAAAGAGATGTAAAACACTAAACATGACCTACATAATAGGATGAACTAGTAACTAGGTGAGATCATAATTTGACAAGGGTGAAACCTCTACCATATATGCAAATATGATAGGTAAAAACTATACTATAATAATGAAATATAAAAGTCTTGTATTCATCTCAAGAGTTTATAAGCTCCATCTTGGTAGAGTTTAGTCATCCCTAAGAGAAGGAGTAGAGAAAATACTAAGAGGATCTACTTTTTATCTCAAAAGCCTCTACATATAGCATAAAGATAGAAAGAGAGATGGGAACGCTAACTTGGAGAATGAATAAAAGATCATCATGATCAAGAAGTGAGGTGGTAGCCCACTGATTACCTTCTAGATGCATGTATTGATGAATAAATGGACCTCATTTTATCCCACTAGTCCCTGAGCTCCTCTCATTGGTTAAGAGTGTCATACTAGAGACAAGGGTTTGTCTTATGATGACTAAATCTATTTAGACATAATTAATTCCCTTAACTACTTCTCCCACTACCAGTTCACCACCTTGGGACCCTAAGTCCACTTGACATGATCATGAGGATCAAAACTTGAAATCTTGAAATTGATAGGGCCATGCCATGAATGGTGGTTTGTACCTACTTTATTGATGATGGAGCCACATGGATAGATGAATTTTTTTGCATTAACCACATATCTACTCCATTTTCATGTTTGGATCATAGATCCCACCTATAGATGGAAAACCAATCTAAGGTCTTTGGTTTTCCCATAGTTGTCCATATTAATGTAGACTTATAGATCATAGCCTCTTTTTTATTACCATTAGGTCTAAAAAGACCTTATCAGTCTTTTTAAGAATTGAGAGTTCACCATACCTAGGTATTTAATTAGAAATGGTGATTATAGTCACAAGAATGAACTATGCAAGCCATAAAAAGTCAAACCAAAGGCTCATATTAATCTCCAATGGTGGTCCTTTATATTCCTTATATTTGACTGCATCATATTAATTACTTCTTGGCATTTGAATGAGATTTGATGGCATCCATATGACCCTATAAAACCTAGTTTATCTTGGTTGAAAATGGATTCTCAACCTCAGTCAAAAGTCTTAGGTTCTCCCTTTGCTCTAATTCGTTGTCAAAATATGACTAGGGTCATTAACATATTGACTCATCTCATTCCATCTATTTTGACCTATACAAATGCCCATGAGTCATTGATTCTCTTCCAGTCAAATGTGTTATTAAAACTTTTAATTCACACATTCACTCTTGAGATTTTCTGAACCCTTTGACATCTGCTTGCCATTAGATCTGAATGTACAATGTAATGCGGGCCATTAGATCAACTAAGGCCCATTGTTTGAACACCAATAGTTAGTTTATGGAGCTTAAAATTGATGTCTCATGGGCCATATTTGATGTCCCACAAAATGTATTTGACATCTTATAGACCATCAATTTTAATCACAAATAGATTATTATAGTGACTTTATTTTGATGTTAGTGAAAACATCTTATGTTACAGGTTTAACTTTTAAGACCTATAGATTTAAGCATAAAAGCCATGGAGGCACCAAATTTTTATGAGATGTTCATGAGGCTAAAAGGAATGAACCCATTTGATTAGTTTGTCTTGGGAGCCTTATAAGTGTGTCTATAAAATGATCAAATTGAATAGTCCATTCTAAGATCTAATGACACCCTGATGAGAGTCTAGTTCATTTGGCTAAGTATGGGAAACTTAGCAAAATCTGACTAAGGAGCCAAATGTGATCATGCATAACTTATACCATGATTTAGTGGATGACCTAGAACTTAGTACATAATAACTAGGGACTAGGATGAACAAACCCATGTTATCAATTTTTCTTAAGACTACCACACATGCAAGATATGGCCTTGTAAATATGCTCACTTGGATCTATCTACAATCAAAGTTTCATGATACATATGAATCAATCCTAGATCAGATAAGATAGATCACACCTACACTTCTAATTAGGGCACACACTTGTTAAGTGAGATCATGACCAATATGAGGATCCTCTACACCTGATTAGGGGATCACTTGTATCATCAGTCACAACACATCATACTAGGCAAGGTTCCAAAATCTAGTCTAACATAATTGCACAAAAACCCTAAAAGAGTCCAATGGTTTTTATATTATCTTATGGTAATAAATAAGAAAGTAAACTAATCTAATAATAAGAAAAGTAAACTAATCTAGTGCTCACCAAAGATTGTGGCATAAAGTAAGGGGTTAGATACAAAGAAATCAAATACATGTATAGGGAACTTTAAATAAAGTAAGTATGAGTAGCACCCTAATACATGGAATATGAGGAGTAATATTATTTGATCCAACACTTATGATACTTCTATCTACTAAAAAAGAGGAGAACAAAGTTAGAATATACTTACCTGAATGTGAACCTGTCATGACTCAATATATCCCTTGGCCAATGGGGCATTGCAAGAGGTTATTGTGGTTTTTTCAAAGATCACTTTATTAGGCCAAAGCATCCAAGACCTATACACACAACTAAGATTCTCCAAATAAGAAACCTAAGTTAAGACTCCTCAAGTAAAATTGTTAAAGAGCAGATTGTGAAGAAGTGAAAGTGGATAATAACTTTTGATTGCATTCATATGGAAATGATCAAAATTGTTAGGATTGTGGAGCTAAAAGCTTCACTGATGCAGACACGGAGGAGGTTGCAGGAGAGTTGCTGAGTGTCAGAGACACCGGCATCGGTCAGGCCAACCGACGTCGGCAGTACAGGACAGGAAGGAAACCGATGTTGGTCAGAGATCGGCCGGCGTCGGTGACCCCCAGGCGGACAGGGACCGGCGTCGGTCACCTGTGTGGTTCGACTGCGAGCTATCTACGGGCAGTTAGCTAATGAACCAAGTGTTTGCATGAAGAGATCTTATTTTAGACTGAGAGCTGCGGATCTAATTATTGTAATTAGATGTCTAATTATTGTTTGGATGAGATCTATATAATAGACTCATGGTTGTATTGGAAAAGTGTGCTAGGGAGTAAGAGAGCATAATTATAAGCTCCTTTTGTGTGTGAGGTAGAGCAATGGTGTGTTCCTCCTAGTGCCACAGTACCAGGTGTGTTGGTGTTGGATTGGAGAGCCAGCTGGGTTCTTCAGGAGTGTAGGATCTTGGTCATAGTTGCATGGCCTATATAGGAGATCTACATGGTAAGTAAGATCGTTGATCTGCAGGTGTATGTGTGTGCAAGGTCGAGGTTCACAGGTGAGCAGAACCATTATTTGATTTGCAGGTGTGCAAGGTCATATAGACAGCAACACAACAGGGAGCAGTATCAGGCAGGATCTACTTGGAGTACAGGTGTGTACTCGGATAGAGCGAGAGGAAGGCAAGGAAGTTCCTTCCATAAGTATGGTCTGTTGAAGTGCAGGTTATTGCAGGTTCATGGGAGATCTACTTGAAGTACCTTGAGTACTTGTGGAGCACGTGGAGTGCTTGTGGAGTGCGTGAAGCACTTGTGGTGTGCGTGGAGCATGGGAGGTGAACACCAACTCTGTATTTGAGTTGGGTGTTGAGACCTGTGAGAGGGAGAGCTTTGGGGAGAAGATTTACTGTTCACTTGAGGTGTGGGAAACCTCTGTAAGGTGGTGGAGAAGAAGTGGCATCTTCTTTATTGTATTCTTTTCTGTATAAAGTGTTAATACAAGTTGTGTATTGTCTCTCATATGCTGTGTTATTTTGAATTCTAGTTACTTAGTGTATCTGGTTATTTTTGCATATTAAGTTGTTTGAAGTTTGGTAATCAATTGTATGTTTCCAGTTTCGCATCCTGACAAGTGGGATCAGAGCATGTTTATTGTTCTAGATCCCTGACAAGTGGTATCAGAGCTAAGGTTACAGGAAGCAGGTTGTGTTTTGGTTACAAGGCACTCTCAGGGGTTTTTGATTGAGTGGGAGTAGAGCAACGGCATATCAAAGTAAGCTAAGAATGGAGGAGTTGAAAAGCACAGACGGTTACTCACGGTCCTATGGAAAGAAAGAGCAGGTAAAAGAACATTGTTGGTTGGTAAAAGATCAGCATGAAGAAACTGAAGATACAGATGTAACAGGTGTTGTTACACAGGATGTGTTTGCAGGTTTCTTGGATAAAGTTGAATCTTGGATAAAAGATTCAGTTGCCTCTTTCCATGCAGCCCCAGGTAGAGGAGCTGGTAAGCCTTGCCAAAGAATTGGCAAAGGGGAAGTGAAGCTAAAATTGCAGGCGGCCAACACATAGGTGTTGGTGAAGGTCATGCAGGTCCCAAGTTTGGAGATATGGCTAATTTCTTCAGAAAGATTGGGTGATGAGAGATGCACAAGAACTCTCACAGCGGTAGCACTTGAATTAGCTGGTGGTAAGAAAACAGGTATTCTTTATCTACTTGTTTATATTACTGATTCTTCTTCTATTGCGAAGACGTGGCTTCGTAGGCTTGGTCACATGAGTAGGGAGGAGATGCATGTTCTTAAGCGAAAGACAAATGTATTTGACAGGCTTAAGAACTGGAAAGCCTTAGTGTTCTTGGAGGAGATGGCGGACAGAGTTCAGTGGATGAGGCTGGATACATCTGAGCAGAGCAGTTTGGACATGGGTTTTGATCCAAAGGAGCTCGCGGGTAAAAAGTCATCACTCACAGGTGAACACAGACACCGGCGTCGGTTAGGAGGAACCGGCGTCGAACAGACAGGTGCCGATGTCGGTCATGTGCAGACCGAAGCCGGCGATGTCGGGCAGGGTAAGACCGACGCCGGTCATGGGACCGACGTCGGCAGTATTTAAGACTGATGTCGGTCAGGAGGACCGACGTCGGTAGAAGGGACACCACAGGGTCGGTAGTCAGGTACAGACGCATGGAATCGATGTCGGTTGGATGCAGACTGTGGAGTGACCGAGGTTGGTCACTGTAACAAATTTTGGGTGGACAGCATGCTGTCAAGGAGTCTCAAACACCCATACGGAGGACTGAAGGTGTAAGTAGGCCCTCAAATTCATTGTTCCTCTTCTTCATACTTGTTGTTGATTGTATAGCAGGAAGGATCCAGGAAACAGGTGTGAGCTAGGCAGGATTATGATGCAGAACCAGATGGGAGTTCTGGTAGGTTTGCCAGCTGGATGAAAGCACAGGGATGAATGGATTCCTTGGTAGAAGAATAGAGAGAACGGATACGTGAGTCGGAAGACCAGGCATATGGTCTTGAGGAGCTGCAGGACAGTGGTACCAGGTTTGACAGGTGGAGGACGAAGCATGGCTTCAGTCAGTGTCAGGTAACTACTATGGTTTGCCTTACCAGGTGGATGATGAGTCGCGACATTATTCTGTTGCTGTATGTGGATGGTATATTTGCTAGCAGGGTTAGTACATACAGGGTTTTGCTGAGCTAAGGGTAAGATTAGTTCAGTGGCATGTCATGAGGAGTTTGGAGCAGCGAAATTCTTTGACATGGGAGGCATGGAGATCACAGGGTGATTTTGTCTCGAGTGGGAGCTGATGTGAATCAGGTGTTGGCGAGGTTCGGGATGCAGAACTGGAGCACACTAAGGGCTGGACAGGTACAGTGTCTGAAATCACATGAGGTCTGGTATAGACCTGAGTATTCCCATGTAGTGGGAGCTGTCAGAGTTAGGAGCCAATTCGGGGAAGTGGGTTCTCAGGTTTTTTGAGAGGGACCGACAGCAGGTGTTGCTATGCAGGGTCAGGACTTCACTACAGGTGTTGTAGGTTCGGATGTGGCAGGTTACTCGGATGACAGGTGGTACACCACGGGATGGTTGTCTTCAGGTGGGAGCTTGAAGAGGGATACAAACCAGGAAACAGATTAGATGGAGTACAGGTACAGGTATAGTGTAGCTGTTTATCTCCAAGTGGGAGATTGTTAGGATTGTGGAGCTAAAAGCTTCACTGATGCAGACACGGAGGAGGTTGCAGGAGAGTTGCTGAGTGTCAGAGACACTGGCATCGATCAGGCCAACTGACGTCGGCAGTACAGGGCAGGAAGGCAACCGATGTCAGTCAGAGATCGGCCGGCGTCGGCGACCCCTAGGCGGATAGGGACCGGCGTCGGTCACCTATGTGGTTCGACTGTGAGCTATCTACGGGCAGTTAGCTAACGAACCAAGTGTTTGCATGAAGAGATCTATTTTTAGACTGAGAGCTGCGGATCTAATTATTGTAATTAGATGTCTAATTATTGTTTGGATGAGATCTATATAATAGACTTATGGTTGTATTGGAAAAGTGTGCTAGGGAGTAAGAGAGCATAATTATAAGCTCCTTTTGTGTGTGAGGTAGAGCAATGGTGCGTTCCTCCTAGTGCCACAGTACCAGGTGTGTTGGTGCTGGATTGGAGAGCCAGCTGGGTTCTTCAGGAGTGTAGGATCTTGGTCATAGTTGCATGGCCTATATAGGAGATCTACATGGTAAGTAAGATCGTTGATCTGCAGGTGTATGTGTGTGCAAGGTCGAGGTTCACAGGTGAGCAGAACCATTGTTTGATTTGCAGGTGTGCAAGGTCATATAGATAGCAACACAATAGGGAGCAGTATCAGGCAAGATCTACTTGGAGTACAGGTGTGTACTCGGATAGAGCGAGAGGAAGGCAAGGAAGTTCCTTCCATAAGTATGGTCTGTTGAAGTGCAGGTTATTGCAGGTTCATGGGAGATCTACTTGAAGTACCTCGAGTACTTGTGGAGCACGTGGAGTGCTTGTGGAGTGCGTGGAGCACTTGTGGTGTGCGTGGAGCATGGGAGGTGAACACCAACTCTGTATTTGAGTTGGGTGTTGAGACCTGTGAGAGGGAGAGCTTTGGGGAGAAGATTTACTGTTCACTTGAGGTGTGGGAAACCTTTGTAAGGTGGTGGAGAAGAAGTGGCATCTTCTTTATTGTATTCTTTTCTGTATAAAGTGTTAATACAAGTTGTGTATTGTCTCTCATATGCTGTGTTATTCTGAATTCTAGTTACTTAGTGAATCTGGTTATTTCCGCATATTAAGTTGTTTGAAGTTTGGTAATCAATTGTATGTTTCCGATTTCGCATCCTGACAAGTGGGATCAGAGCATGTTTGTTGTTCTAGATTCCTGACAAAAATGACATTGTATATATAGGAGTATCTGACCCAAAAATCACCTGGACATGTTAGTTGTACTAGGTTGATCGAGTCAACCTATCACATTATCAATCTAATGCCTAAAGTTTATGCTATGTTAGCTAGATGAAAACTAAGCCTAAAGAGCTAAAGTGATCCTAGACTGTGCTACATCAACCAAGTCAACCTAGCTAATTGAATAGGTAAAAATGGTACTAAGAAAAGGAAAAAAGGATAGAAAGAGGAAAATACTAGAGGAATGTGTAAGGAGAGATAGCTTAGGGAAATATTTTAGGAGCTGAATGGATATGGAATAATATGGAAACAAGGGATAATAATTTTATGAATCACCAAAGGTTTTTCCATCCCTTTCTTGGTGCACCCCTTAAGGCATGCACTTAGAGAGATTGAGGTGTGATAGGTTCCTATAAGATGTAAATCATCAGTTATCGATAAAAGTGTGAAAATATTATGTTTATACATATGCCCCACTTAAAGCTCATCATGTGTCACTAAGGTGTAATAGGGGATGATGCTTCAAGAAAGAACATAAAGACACACACAACATTGATGCTAAAAAAAATTACAGTATTTTAAAAAGCATAAAATAACTAAAAGTAAAGGATAAAAAAGGAAACTAACTAAGAAGTAAATAACTAAAAAGTAAATGATGTGTACCTTGACTTACCTTTATCATGGGATTTTTTTGGCTGTGTTTCAATTTTGATTATGGAGGGCATAGAGACTACTTTAGACAAACCTATAAATATAAAACCAAGGAGAAAAAACAAACAAACACAAGAAAAAACAAGATAACTGGTGTTATGTGGATGGGATGTATTTGGGAATTTGGCAAGTTGGGTGACAAGTTCTATGTTAGACCAAATGAATAATTTAAACAAGAGTAAATTGGGTATCCAAAAATCCAAGGCTACTATAGACCAAAAAAATCAAATAAGTAAACCTCAAGTAAGAAAAGGCAAACTCACTAAATTAAATCAAGGATACATGTCAAACAAGATGGTACAAAGAGTATTTAAGGAGAAAAATGGTAAAATAACATTGATGAGTGAGTAGTATAAATCCAAATATCAATCATAAATGGAATAAGGGGATGCATAAAATGGAAAAAAACATGTTTGGGTGAGTAGTAACAATGCACATTTCATGCAATAATGGAAAACGGGTATGAACTCAGGTGTCCACAATAACAGAACAACAAAATCAAGATAAATTGGAAAAGGAAATAAAAGTAGTTTTAGTTAATATATAGAACATGATGAAAATGATCCATAGTTTCTCAAACATTTTTTTTTTACGTCTAAAGATAGATAAAAATGAAGCAATGTAGTGTTAACATGTTTTTAAGAAATGAAGAAAAAGGAATTTAAAGAAGAGGGAAAAAATTTGGAATCATAATTTGTTTATCAAGGGGGGAAATGAAATGAGATGAAGGGTAAAATGAATGAAAAACCAAGGTAGAGGAACTCTTTATCTAAGTCAAGACACTTAAATTTGGTTTATCAAAAAAAGATGACTATCGACCTTAAGGACTCTAAAGAACTTCTCTTAGCTACACAAGTCTTAGGTCAACAAATTGAGTAAATAGATCATAGCATAAAGGCTATATACATCAAAATTCAAATGTACCTACCTCCCCATGATGTGTTTACAAAATTTTAGGACCCTTTACAGATCTATTGATCTACTACAAATATTGGGTACTTGCATGAGAAAGTAGGTAGCATTATAATTTCTATGAAATGAACAAAAAGGAATTTAAAGAAGAGGGAAAAAATTTGGAATCATAATTTGTCTATCAAGGGGGGAGATTAAATGGGATGAAGGGGAAAATGAAGGAAAAACCAAGGTAGAGGAAATCTTTATCTATGTCAAGACACTTAAATTTGGTTTATCAAAACAAGATGACCATCGACCTTAAGGACTTTGAAGAACTTCTCTTAGGTACACAAGTCTTAGGTCAACAAATGGAGTATATAGATCATCCCATAAATTCTATATACATCAAAATTAATATAGACCTACCTACCCACAATGTGTTTTTGACTCTTTAGGACACTTTACAGAGCTGTTGATCTACCATGAATATTGGGTACTTACATGAGAAAGTAGGTAGCACTATAGTTTTTTTTGAAATCCCCTATTCCAATCTATTGGCCTATCATACCCCAAAGTACTTTGGCTCTATGTGAATCTGACTATGGAGTTTGAGCATCGATTGGAGATTAAAAAATGTGTTTGTAATCACATTTTTTATGTGATTAGACTTTTAAGATTTGTATGTCACCTTTTAGATATCATTGCCTTTTATTTTCAAATGATTGGCTTTTAACTTTTTTTAAAAAATTCCTCCTCCATATGGATTTGGAAGAGAAAACATGGGTTCTAAAGATGAATTTAATTTGAAAGCTTTGGGATAAGGTTGTTAAAAGAGATAAAATCAAAGAGAATTAGGTCTAAGAGTCTTGTAAATATAGGTGAAATAAAGGTGATATCTTGACTTTGACCTTGTTTTATCCAAATGTGAAGGTGAAAGAAATGGGGAAATCAAGAGGAAAATGACACATGTAATAAATTTGAATTTATTCAAATTGAAAAAATGTGACAAAGAGAAAAAAGGAATACAATAATAGCATAGGTGTGATACCTTATTATAAGACTATAGGAAGTGAAGGAAACCATGCTAACCTAGATTGTTTATGGATTCCATCTAGCAAAAAAATCAAAAGTTAATGTTTAAATAACAAGGATCACAAAGAACATGAGAATAAAGTTAATTTTATGAGGGATGGGTTTTATCCATGGTCTTACCAAGAAACTCACAAAAGGAAAACCCAATGGGTGCCAATGAGCAAAAATTAAGGGAGCCTTTGTATAAAGTACCTCACAAATAAAGACCCAAAGGATGCCAAAATATCATTGGAAAACTAAAGGATGAAAAGGAATAAATGAGAAATAAAAAGAATGGTTATTTTATGAGGAGGGCTAGGTTTTATCCATGGTCTTACAAAGCAACTCATAAAATAAAATCCCAAGAGAATGCCAAAATAGCATTGGCAAGCAAAAGGAAAAATGAAAAGATAAGTGATGAAGACTATGATACATCAAGAAACCAAAAGACCAAACAGGGAGGACTAAAGGTTTGTGAAAAAGAGGGGACTACTACATAGGGAGAGACCCATGCTAAATTAACCTACAAAAATATGTTAGATAGATATATAGAGAAAACATGAAAAGAAGGAAAAGGATCCCACATTAACAGTTATATCAAGGATGAACATGTGAGAGACAAGCCTATGTGTCTCAAAAGGTTTTTTAGAGTTGAATTAGTTTGGTATCATGTAATGGAGAATAATAGTGAACATCAGAATATACCCCAAATTTTGAAAGGACATGAAGGTGGAAATTGCAAGATTCCCCAAAGGTTAAAGTAATATGTGGATAAGCATCGCAAGATGCCCCAACAACTAAAAAGAGGAAGAAGAGATAGGAAAGGATAAGAAGCAAAGAGAAACCCATAGAGTATCTAAATGGATTTAGGTTGTCCAAGAAGATTATAATGAGGGACATGATACTTTAGGATAAAAGGAAAATAATGCTATGCAATAAGAATAATAGACATAGATAAAACACTAATCCAAGAAGACAAAGAACTAAATCAGACATATAAGGAATGAAAAAAGGTAAATTGGAAAACATAGAAGAAAGAAAATAGTAAAAGGTCAACCCGATTGACCTAACACAAAATACAAGTTCTAAAGATAGTACTAGGTCAACCAAGTTGACCTAACATAGTAGATAGAGGTCATAAAAAGCACTAAGTTGACCTATTATAACAAACATGAAAATTGTTTTGCCTATATCTTTAGTTCTACTCATTTGTTTTAAAAATCATGAAATGCATTAGATTGATGATAAAGTAGAGTGCAAATAAGAAATAAATAATTGATAAAATTAATGAAAAAAAAGAACAAAATAAGTGAAATAAATCTTGTAAGGGTTTGATTAATGTCGAGTTGAATATAATGTAACGAAGGTGAAGCCAAAGTGGAGCAAATGCTAAATAGGAAAGGAAACAAAAATGGAAACATGAAGACAATCCAACTAGTGGTGGGATAGGATTCACATTAGGTTTACCAAAATATATGCAATTAAAATTATATGGTGTGCATGAATAAATCCTGGATCAGATAAGATAGATCACACCTACACTTATGATTGGGTCACACTCTTGTTAAATGGGAGCATGACCAATATGAAGATCTGATAGACATGATTAGGGGATCTCTTGTATCATCTATTAAAACACATCATGCTAGGTAGGGTTATAAAGCCTACAGTCTAACACAATCACACAAAAACCCTAAAAGAGTCCTATGGTTTCTATATTCACTTATGATAATAAATAAAAAAGTAAACTATTCTAATAACAATAAAAGTAAACTAACTTAGTGCTCACCAAAGCTTATGGTACAAAGTAAGGGGTTAGATGCAAAGAAATAAAATACATGTATAGGTAAATTCAAATAAATTAAGTATGAGTAACACCTTAATACATGGAATATGAGGAGTAATATTATTTGAGCCAACACTTATGTTACTTCTATTTACTAAAAGAGATGAGAATAGAGTTAGAATATACTCACCTAAATGTGAACCCATCACAACTCAATCTCTCCCTTGACTAATAGGGCTTCAAAAGAGGTTGTTGTGGTTTATAAGGATCACTTTGTTAGGCCAAAGCATTAAAAACGTATCCAAAAGACTAAGATTTTCAAAATAAGAAACCTAAGATAAGACTCCTCAAGTAGAATGGTGGAAGAGAAAATCATGAAGAAGCATGAATGAATAATAACTCTTGATTGCATTCATATAGAAACGACTAAAATGACCCATATATATAGGAGTATCTAACCTAAAAATCACTCAAACATATTGGATGTGATAGGTTGACCAAGTTGACCTAGCACATTATCGGGCTAATGCCTAAAGTTTGTGCTAGGTCAGCTAGATAGAAACTAAGCCTAAAGAGCTAAAGTGACCCTAGATTGTGCTAGGTTGACTAGGTCAACCTAGCTTAATGAACATGTAAAAAGGGTAATAAATAAGGGAAATAAGGATAGAAAGAGGAAAATACTAGAATAATGTGCAAGGAAAGAAAGATATCTTAGGGAAAGGTTTTAGGAGATGAATAGATAGGGAATAATATGGTAATAAGGGACAATAACCCTATGAAGCACTAAAGGTCTACCCACCCCTTTCCCAGTGCACCTCTTAAGGCATGCACTTAGAGAGATTGAGCCATGAGAGGTTTATACAAGATGTAAAGAATTAGTAATTGATAAAAGTGTGAAAATATTATGTGTATAGATGCTCTATTTGAGCTTCTTCGAAAATGGCTAAATATGGAAGCTTAGCAGATCTTGCTTGAGAGTCCAACTTTGGATCTTCATATCTTTTGATGCACTTTGATGGATGACCTAAAACTTGGCACATATGTTTTTAGGACTAATGTTAATAACACCATATTATCAATTCTCCTTGACTCATCCATATATGGAAATTATGATGTTAGCAAAGTGCCTACAAAATTTCTACCACTATACCTAAGATTTCTAGATGAACATAATGAAGAACTAGATGAATGAAATTTGATTCTAAGTCATTCTAAGAACTGTTGGCATCCCATGGTGTCTCTAAAACACTTTAGTCCTATCCCAAATCCTTTTGATCCATTATTTTATCAAACCATGAAATACCTTCATATGTAGGCCAAAATTGGTCAACATATTTGGTGATTCACAGGGGTTACATGCCCATCTATGCATAAAAACCCAAACCATATGCCTTGTCTAGTCCATTGGGCATGGAGTATCTAGTTGGATTCAACACATTGACCTAGATTTGGAATTGGATACCAATCCTTTTTTGAAACAAACATAAATACAAAAAGGAAAAAAATATAATAGAGTGCCCAAGGCACTTATTAAAGGGAAACTAACCAAGAACAAAATAGGGGTACAAATAAAAAGTGATAGAAACAACACTGAGAGGAAAACATGAAAATTATTCTAATATGTACATGGATATAATCTATGAGTATTTTATACCTAGGTCAAATGGGAAATTATTTTGTACATCTTAGAACTTTGAAACATACTTGCCTATTCTTGACATCTCTCTTCTGTAGCTATGAATAATTGGATGCTCATATCTTCTTGGTAAAGCAACTAGTTCCTCAACTACCAAATTCAGGTACATGAATTGTAGACAAGAGTCTACAACCCAATCATAATCCTTCCAAATTTTTAAACTTTATAGGAATGACTTTAGTTCTTCCTCATTATTGAATTGCTAATCATGAACATATAGACTGGCTTGATGCATCTCCTTTGACATATCCATAAGGTTTACCTCTAAGGGAGATGGATTTGAGCTTATTCTCAACTTCCAAGAGTAGAGAGATGTTTGAAGTTGGATAATTTTTTTTATAACCATGTTTAAAAATTTCAAACATATCATTTCCTAAAAGAATAATTGCCTTTTGTTTAATGACAACACTCCTCTTATATTGCAATGGATCACATTCAAGTAAAGAAAAACCTAAATGAAAGATATCAAACAAATCAAAATATTTGTTCTCATGAAGATATAATTTAATTAAAGCCTTTTAAAACTAAATTTTAGAAGAAATCATATCATTTTATTGACCACATACATGAGGTTGTAAGCATTTTTTTGACATCTCAGATTGGTCAATAAACATTAATTCATTTTCAATATCAAGTCAATGACCGAGTGTGCTCTCAATTTCATTTTGTTCTTCACCTACAAGCTTTTGTCCTTCATGATAAATGATAGATTTTATGTTATCAAAGAAATCATGGAAAACATCATCAACTTATCCAACTAGGACATCCTTCTCTTATACAGCAAAAAATTCTTCCTTATGTACTTATTTTTGTACTTGTCTATCATCTTCTACCTCAACTTTCCCCTACACTTGTTCCATGTTTACATCATCATGGAAAACTAAAGCATGTTTTTCCTTGCCAAGAAGTGTCCCAATCATGATTTATTATTCTTGGTCACTCAACTCACCTTCATTTCCTACTTTTTTAGATATATATTCTTGGTTTACCTCATAGAGGAGAGGCTCTTTCTCAAAGAGTGGCATAGTAGATTCTTGAAAATATTTAGCAATATAAGAGAGTTCTAAAAATTTAACATAAGTACCTAATTTTTCTCTTGGAGTTACTCTTTTTGGATCACCTTCACTTCCTCTTCCTATTTATTTGCCTTTTGAATGGCTCTGTAGGAAGGAAATGCTTTGGGATTTTGAGGGGAAAGGAGTGGAGGTTACATGTTCTCATGTTTGAATTCCATAACCATCACTTCCCCCTTCTTCTCCCTAATACATTGAATGGATTCCAAAGATAGAAATGACCTAGATTCTTGGAGAGGGAGGGATGGGGGTTGAATGAACTTTGATTTACTTGACTATATGATTTGGTTCTAAGATTGAAAAGATAGAGGTTCTTCTTTGGAATTTTGATTTTGGTTCTCCTCCTCTTTCCTTGTCCTTAACTCTAACTCTTTGATCTACCTATCAATAATCTCTTATAATATCTCCTCTTTAATGTGGTCAGTAGCTTCATGAAGACAAGGTAAACAGGAAGAATTTTGAGGAGGGGTGAGAGAGTTTTACATAGGTTTAGATCCTTCTTTAAATTGGGTTCTTAAATTTATATTTGCCTCACTTTGCCTACCCCATGACTTTACCACTTGGTTCCAGCTTGGAGCCTTAAAGGACTTCATAAGGGGTTCTCAATGAAGGATGGAGTCTTGGATCACACAAACAAGCTATTATATAACAACCTCCTTCTTTCTTTGATAGCTCTTTTGGATATATTTTTAAGAATGAAAGGTCTGAGGAACATATGAATAACTTGGCATACTCAAAAGGTCACTTGGAATGGTCTCTTGGGGAGGAATGAGTGCCACATGAGAAGGCTAAGGTGATATATATATAATAACATAAGGTTTTCAAGTTGGAACTAATATTCCTCAAGGCCTTTTAGCTTGTCCTCAATGCTCTGAATGTAACCACCTACATCCATCATGTCACCTATGATATTTTTCCAATTTGCTCTCTCAATAGGTGTTCATTATGATTTAATTAATTATAATGAATCTATCACATGATGAATCAGGTGAGTAGGGACATCTTGGCCATACAAAATTTATGAGCACACTTCTAGTGCATACTTATCAAGGCTGATTAAAGTTTGATTAAATGTTGGTATGGATAGTTCATGATAGGGTTATTGAAGAGAAATATTATGATGGGCTTGATGTTCATATAGAAGATCAGGGAAATATTCTAGCATATATGATGTAAATAAGTCCTCATGTTTCTAGTGAGGATCATGAGGAAGGTAAGATATATTCCCTTGATAATAAGAATCATGAGAAACTTGCTAAGGCTCCTCATAGCTTTGATATAAATCTTAGTAGAGTTGATTAGAATCATATAGATCATGAGGATTACATTGGGGCTATTGATAAGGAGGTGGATAATAGGGATATTCACCATATCTATTCATATTGATCTCATATGTCAAATGAGATGTAAAAAAATGATAAAAAAATTTAATGAGACATACTTGGTCTACTAAAAACCAAAAAAGTTGACTTAGATTCACCATTGGTACTAAATTGCTTGCTTATAAAAGCTAATTAGAGGAAAGACACACCAATATCTTTCCACTCTTTTGGACATTGGTCCCACCAGGCATGCCAAAACTACTAGAGATCTAGATTGCACCCTAGTTCAACGTAGGACTGTTTAGGTCCTACTTCTAAATCTAGCTTAACATGTGATTGACCCCAGGCTATGGGTATCCTATAATGGGGTTAGACCTCTAAGATTTTTAATGGGGTGAGATCCTTTGATGTATAAATTTAGATCATTCCTACTAATGACCAAGGTAAAAGGGAGAGAGAGAGAAACATGAAAGGGAAACCTAAGCTAACATTGATGATGCACCTAAATTATAGGTTCATCTACCTTGATTGACTCTTTAAACACTAATGAAACAAGCACAAGACTAGATTTAGAATTCCAAATATCTGTCATACATCAATGTTTCATGAAGAGGTTCACCAAATGATCTAAGCTAAGGGAAATGGAGAGGTATAGAGAAAAACACTAACTAGTCACATTATCCACATGTGGGCTTTAATCAAGAGATGTAGAAAGCTAAACATAGCCTGCATAACAAGATGAACTAGTAATTATTGACCAAATTTGACTTTTAGGTCAAATTAGGGCACCTACAAGTAAAAAATTAACTTTTCAATGTTTTAAAGGTCTAATATAGATGTAAAAAGGTGTATTATAGGATAATTGATGTCATTTAATGTTATATTAGCCTTTGTCCTTAGTCATTTTAGTCATTTTGGGTCATTTTGAGGTAAAAAA
The DNA here is from genome assembly GCA_037957365.1 of Torreya grandis. Taxonomy (NCBI): domain Eukaryota; kingdom Viridiplantae; phylum Streptophyta; class Pinopsida; order Cupressales; family Taxaceae; genus Torreya; species Torreya grandis. The sequence continues at coordinate 1,174,060 of JARHVA010002489.1, forward strand.
AGGTGCATTTAATGGGTTGTACATATTTTTTTGGAAGTGTAAATTTTATATAATATGATGTCACATACTATGTGTCTCAAGAGGTCTTAAAAAATTGACATAACTAAAAGGTAGCAGGTTCTTCAGAAGAAAGGGTAGTTTTTTTGGCACTTGTATGGCTCATGCGGAAGTGTGCCATATCGGATAAGATCGTGGTATGATTATTAAAATTTCAAAATCTTATTTACATGTTTTATTTTCTCTATAAGTTCCATTTTTGGCCCAAAACCATTATGTTCCATCTTTGCTTTCCTAGACATGTAGAAGTAACCTTCAGGTTTTTTCTCAGTACAAATAGCTAAAAAGGTTTCAAGTCAAATGCTTCTAGGAGGTTGTGTTACACTAAAATAAATTAATTAAAATATAAATAGTTTGAATAATGGTGGCCTGTGCTTGATGAACCATCCTCATAAAGTTGACTGTACTTTTCTACTAGCTGTTTCATGCACCTTATAGGTTTTGCCCCATTTTGGTCTAATCCGTATAAACAAATTAGTGATGTTTAATATAGGTGATGTGGTATCTATTATAATATGATTTAAATTCTTAGTTTCATGTTTCAAATTGATTTTATAGGTCAAGTGCATCAAGGTTACAAGATAAGCATCATTCTATATGGTTGGCAGGTTTATAATATTTGCAGTACCTTCATGATTTGGTAATGGTTAAATAAGATGGGGATATGTTAATTATAATTTTATGAAATTAATATAAATCCCATCACATTTTAATCTTAATTATAAATCATACTCCATTCAGATGCCGTCACAAAGATCATGCAACTAGTTAGCCTTATGACTCTCATACACAGTCAGCCATGGTAAATCATGTGTATAAAACTTGTATGGCATGTTTATATAGGTTTGATGAAGATTAAAAATCTTGGTGTAATTTTGATAAAAATTAATCAATTTTTTGATCATTCAAATGATAAGAGAATGCTATAACATTTAAATAGAACACTTTAAGATAGTCTACCATGAAGAAACTCACCTACAGGTGCCTTCTTCGAAAACAATTATGTTGAAAAGGACTTTTTGAGCTAAGAGAGGTTTTTTAAAATGGTAAAGGTCTATTTGAAAATCTTGTAAAATTTACACACACCTTTGAGACACTCAAGATTATGCTTTCTATTTAAATTTACCTCATTGTCTATACATTAGATTGCCCACCTACAGGTGGCCTTAATAAAGGAGTTTTGGAGCCATTTTGAATAGTTAGATCATAATATGGAACACTCCTTGAGTTATTAATGTGTTGGGAAGATAATGATAATATGTTTTAGGGTTGGGTTGGTAGATTGAGGTTGAGAAAGACTTCAAAAGGATGATGAATGATTTTTAGGCCTTTCATCCCTAAATTTTTAAAATATAATTCTTCAAGGTTTTGTTGATATCTTATTACAAGGTTTAAAGGTACTTTGATGTAGAATGATGATCAAAAATTTCATACCTCACATGAGAAAAGGACTATAAATTTTTTGGGAGACATATGACAAAGGGAAAGTGGTTGTTAGGAGGTCCAAAGCTGGTTACAAACCATTGAATCCAGACAATTGTATCTATAGGTTTGAAGGTATAAGTGATCTTAACAATTCCCAAACACACTTCTAGTCCATACACTATGGAAATGTTGACTTATAACAGGGTATAGGATCATGACTCAAAATTGATTCCCAAGTGGTGCTTTGAGACTCTAAAGTTGAGTGAAAGTTCAATCATGTATTTTGTGACCAAAGGGAGAGAAAGGGATGTCCTCATACATCATGTCCAGGTCTAAAGGAGGTCACACACACCTACAAGAATAATTAAATAGGGGTGTCTTAGTCATGGCAAGAAAAAACTTAGTTTAGAATCATAAAATGCATATGAAGGATTAAAGGGAGTTTGTATGATAATAAAAAAATACGATCACCTAAATTAATATCATGGTGACTTCTTAATCTACAAAAAAGAGAAAATAAATCTAAACAGACCTCCCAAACCCCAACATGCACCTATATTCAACTATGTATGACTGTATAGGACAATGAGCTAGAAAGAGAGGTTCTTTGGTGATTAGTATTATACAAATAGGAGTGAAAGGTACAAACACATAATCAATGATTTAATAAGATTGTAAGAGGTTTGATACATGTATCCAAAGCCAAATTCAATTTTATAAGTTCCTATAGGTAGGGTCACATAGTCAACTAGTTTTGACTGGTCTTGAGAGTTTTCAACTTCCAAAGTGTGAAATGAGCAAGGGAAAAGATGTAATGAGTATTATAATATTATAGGAGAGATCATACACCATTTTCAAGGCCTAAACAATAAAACATCACCTACAAGTACACTTTAAGGTAGAAAACATAGTCAAAGGTTATGCTTAGTCCAAGGTAGGTAGGAGTATGAGAAGTATATATGGAAGATTGGGATGGTGAGTAAGACATAAAGAATTTTCATGATGAATAGTAAGGTATCTTTAAAATTTAGATAAGGGAAATGATGCAAAAAGAGGACTCTAATGTTTCTTAACATAGATTATAAAATGTATACCTTGCATACAATCTTTTGACTGGTAGTATGTTATGGGTTTTAGAGAGTTTAAAGGGTTAATTGACCTAATGAAGGTATAATTTTTTGTATAAGATGTCTTTATTTTGTCTTAGATAGAGGGTACTCCCTTATCAACAAAGCTAGTAGGGTTTGAAGGTTAAGGTAGAAGTATGAAGCTAAGATCCATAGAAACTTTTGAAGAGGGTGTATAAAGTTGAAGTTTATAAAAATAAACATTAGAAACCAAACACAAAGGGAGGAATTATATCATAATGGTCTAAGCTCTTAAACGTATAGGTAGGTCTATTAGGCCTTAAAGAGGCCTAGTGCCAAATGGTAGGCCATATTTACTTCAAAATATTAGTGATCTGTGATGAACCTCCTATAGCAATTACTTCTTACAATATATTTAATCAAAATATGTGAAAAATAAAATAACTCTTACAAATAACAGAAACACATAAAGCTTATATTGATTGTAGGCCTCTTCGAGGGGGCAGCCTCCTTTGAGCAAAATCAATACAATGAATTTGTGGATGCCTTTATTCGGCCTCAACACTTACTTATATACTAACTCTATTCTAACAACTACTACTTCCCTTGTATGTGGGATAGTTTGAATAAGCTCTAAGGGACGACTTACAAAGCATATGTATCCATAGCAATTAAGCATGGTTTCCAAACATCCCCTCCCCCTTAAAAAAAAGCTTTGCCCTCAAAGCTTCAAATGTGGGAATTGTTGTTGAATCTGGAAGAGTGGTTACCATGTTACATATTTTGGTTGCATGCCATGCCATTAGATTAAGACTTCTGTGATGGAGCTGGATCGAAGTTGGTGGGTGCGCTTGTCCAAGATTGCTTCTGGCTTGAGAAGGATGGAGCCTTCATTATCAAGTGCTGGTAAAGCTATCTACACTCGAATGTTGGATCCAAGAAATTGTTTCAAACAGGAGACATGAAAGATGAGATGAACTTGGGAGGAAGGTGGAAGCTCTAACTTGTAAGCAACTGACCCAATCTTTTGGAGAACCTTATACGGCCCATAAAACTTTAGAGCAAGCTTTTGGTACCCTTTTTGTTTGAGTGATGATTGCTTGTATGGCTGCAGATGAAGAAAGACCATATCACTAGGTTGAAAGGTATGCTCAGAGCAGTGTTGATTAGCTTGCTGCTTCATTTAGTTTTGGGCAATGTGGAGATTGTTGCATAAGGTGCAGAGAATATGATCCCAGTTTTGGAGAGTAGTGTCAACTACCTGAACTGGTGAGCTACCAGGATGATATGGAAGAAGTGGTGGTGGTGCTTGACCATAAACTACCTCATAAGGAGTCATTTTGGTGGAAGTGTGGTGTGAGGTATTGTACCACCATTCAGTTGGGGGAAGCCACTTGGCCCATTGATGTTGTTGTTCTGAGGCAAAACAACGAAGGAATGTCTCCAAGCATTTATTGATGATTTTTGTCTGGCCATCTATTTGTGGGTGGTACCCAGAGCTCATTTTCAACTGTGTGCCTGTGTGATGAAAGAGTTCCATCCAAAAATGGCTAGTGAAAGTGGCATCATGATCTGAGATAATTGAAGAAGGAATGCCATGAAGACGGAAGATCTGATCCAAGAAAACTTGTGTAACTATGGACGCTGTGTATGGGTGGCTGAGTGCACAAAAATGACTATATTTGGAGAGGCGATCAACTACAACTAGGATCACTATCTTTCCCCCAGATTTAGGGATGCCCTTAATAAAATCCATGGAAATATCTATCCAAATCTTAGTAGGAATGGGCAAGGGCACGAGCAAATCGGGAGTCAATGTGGTTTCACTTTTGTGTCGTTGGCAGGTTTCACATTTAGCCACCATCTGTTTAATTTTAGTTTTCATGCCTTTCCAAAAGAAGTGTCGACGTGCCCGTGTATAGGTTTTGAGAAACCTTGAGTGCCCTGCTAATGGGGAAGCATGGATTTCATAGAAGATAGCCTGATGTAGGTCTAAAATTTGGGGAAGCACCAAATGACCCTTATATCGTAGAGAAGCACCATCCCATGAATAATGCGGTACTACAGAGGGGTTAGTGGCGAATTGATGAATGATGTGGCATAAGGAGGGATCATTTGCATACCCTTGTTGGACAAATTCCAACCATTTAGGAATGGGCATGGAGATGGTAGAGAGAGAAGGCTAGTCCTTGAAGGTTCTTGAGAGAGCATCAGCCACAACATTGTCTTTTCCCTTCTTATAGGTGATCTCATAATCATAGCCCATGAGTTTGCTGACCCACTTCTACTGAGCTAGGGATGAGACTCACTATTCCAAGAAATATTTCAAACTATGATGATCAGTTTTGATGCAAAAATGGTTTCCCAGTAAGTAGGGTCTCCATTTTTGTACTACATGTAAAATTGCCATCATTTCCTTTTCATAGGTAGACAAAGCTAAATTGCAGCCAAAAAGGGCTTTGCTAGTGAAGGCAATTGGTTGGCCCTCTTGGAGAAGAACAACACCCAAGCTGATGCCACTAGCATCACTTTCAATGGTGAAAGTTTTGGTGAAGTCTGGTAGTGCCAAAACTGGTGTACTACACATAGCCTGTTTGACTTGGATGAATGCCTGATTAGCTATTGCCCCCCAGGTGAAAGCATCCTTCTTCAATAAGGAAGTCAAAGGAGCCGTGATCTTTCCATAATCTTTGACAAACTTGTGATAGTATCTTGTCAAGCCTAAGAAACCATGAAGGCTCTTGAGGGTGGTTGGTTGAGGCCAATTCTGCATAGCACTGATTTTTTTTGGGTCCACATGAGCCCCATTGGCTAAAACAATGTGCCCCAAATAGTCAATTTCCTCTTGACCGAATGAACACTTGGATTGCTGGGCACATAAGTGATTATAAGCTAACAATTGTAATGCTCTATCAATATGTTGGAGATGCTTGGCCCATGTGTGGCTGTGGATCAAAATGTCATCAAAGAAAACTAAAATAAATTGACAGAGAAAAGGCCAAAAGATTTTATTCATGAGTGCTTGAAAAGTGGAAGGGGCATTTGTAAGGCCAAATGGCATGACAAGGAACTCATAGTGACCCTCATGTGTATGAAAGGATATCTTGGGAATGTCATCAGGATGCACACAAATTTGATGATAGCCAGAACACAGATCTAACTTGGAGAAGAATTTGGCCCCATGGAACTCATCAAGAAGTTCATCGATGATAGGAATTGGGAATTTATCCTTGATAGTGAGGTGGTTAAGGGCTCAAAAGTCAATGCAAAGATGCCATGACCCATCTTTTTTGTGGACAAGAAGCACTGGGGAGGAATATGGGCTGGTGCTGGGGCGAATAACTCTAGACTTGAGGAGTTCCTGGACTAAGTTCTCAATTTCAGTCTTTTGTAGATGGGGGTAATGATATGGCCGAATGTTGGGTGGGATACTTCCTAGAAGGAGAGGAATGTAGTGATCTTCAGGGTGTGAAGGGGGTAATCCTACTGGTTCTAAAAAAATGGTTTCATGCTTGTCAAGTATGGCTTGTAAGTCTGTAGGGTGGTTAGAAGCAGTGGGGGGCTGGAGTTGAATGGAATGCAGTTGGGCAATGACCCCATGTGAGCCTTTTTTCAAAAGTTTTTCCATGCGATGAGAACTGATGATGCAAGTAGATCCTGGTAATAACCCTTTTAAGGTGTGCTTTTGACCATTATCTGTGAACTACATCCAAAGCTTAGAGAAGTCGCATAAAATAGGTCCTAATGTGTGAAGCCACTATGCCCCTAAAACCACATCACACCCTCCTAAGGGTAGGGCAAACATATTAGAGCGATAATTATAATCACCAATTACAAGACGCACATTTCGACACTTCCCTTTACATGGCAATGTGTTGCCATTAGCAATCATGGCTTCAAAGCTAGAGTAAGGGTATATAAAGCAGTCTGCTGCCTTAGCAATGCGAAGATCGATGAAATTGTGAGTACTGCCTGAGTTAATGAGGATTGTGAGAGGGATGTTTTTGAAGCACCTTTTGACCTTCATAGTTTAGGGAGTGGTGACACCTGCTAGTGCATGTACTGAGATCTCAGGTTGAGTCTCTTGAACCATTGGGTCCTCTTCAGTGTTGGGTTCATCTTGAGCATCTTGAAATGCTGGAATATCAAGCTCGATGTCTTGTTTGAGTGGTGACTCCACATCTAGCAAGTAAAGTTTTTGTTGGATGCACCTGTGACCCTTAACCCATTTGTCATCACAGTTATAACATAATCCTTTTTCTTTACGAGCCCACATCTCTGCCTCAGTCAAGCGCTTAATTGGTGTGGTTATGTTTGTCTACTGATTCACTATGTTCTTTGCTAGTAAAAAGGTGGGAGGTCAACACTGTGTGGAGAGTTTATCTTCTGCTAACTTAGCCAGACCCAAAGAATCCATCATATTTTTAGGTTGAAACATTTTTACCTCTGAGTGAATTGGCTCTTTAAGGCCACTAACAAAGCAACTTTTGAAGAAGTCATCTGACAACCCTTCAGTGTGATTAGCGAGTTTTTTAAATTCAAGCTGATATTCACAAACAGTACCTGTTTGATGGAGTTTGGTGAGAGCTCCTATGAAATCCTTGAATGCTAAGGGACCAAACCTACCCAAAATTAAGGATTAAAAAGTTGACCAATCAGGTTCATCATTGGTCTTGAGATACCAATGGTACCACTGAAGTGCTTCTTGTTCCAAATGAAAGGAAGCAATTGGGACTTTGTTTGTAGAATAAGTATTGTAGAGGTTGAAGAATTGTTCAGCTTGATATATCCAGCCTATAGGATCTGTACCATTGAACCATGGAAAGTCTAGCTTAGGTCCATGAGAGAAGTTGGAAGTAAAGGAGTGACGCTCTGAAGAAGACTCCTCCTTCTGCATTTGGTTGAGCAAGATGCTATTTTGTTGATTCAAGCCACACATCATATTGGTTAACTCTGTAACCTGAGATTTCAATGTGGTGATTTCTTCCTCCATGATTTTTGTGCCTGCATGAGTGGTGACCATAACTAGTTGTTAATAGTCGGGGATCCTTTGCATTCCCTTTTTTTTTGACCTTTTTTCTGGCTGTGTCAGAAATGGATTGTATACAACTGTGTGGTTGGAAATATTCTCAACTGTGGATATGATGTTCTTTGTTCTCTGACCCTGATAAGTTGGATATGGACCCCAAGTTTGTTTGGCTACCTAAAAGATTTTTAAATTCTCTCTAGCCACCGACGCTTTCTGATCGAGTACCGCTCTCCAAAATTTTTTGGCCATGTGTTTACCCATTAACGACAGCTTTTGGTTTACCTCATGGGTGGGAGCTAGTCAATCAGGATGGGGTCGTTGCCCTTTTCGCTGGCAGGTCCTCTCAATGGGCCAGCTACTTCAGGGTTCCTATGGTACTCCTCACAATGAGTTTTAGGGCTTATGCCCAAGCACTTCCCATAGTTAAGCGGATAGGTATTTACCCAATCTAAAATGATGGAACTTGTAATGAAGAATTTCTTGCCAAAAATGGCACAGCTCTTGGAAAGCGCTGCTTTGAGAAAAAAAATTTGCTCCAAATCTACCCACAAAGCCAAGAAAGCACTATGATACCAGATGTGATGAACCTCCTCCAGCAATTACTTCTTATAATAGATTTAATCAAAATATGTGAAAAATAAAATAACTCTTACCAATAACAGAAACACAGAAAGCTTATATTGATCGCAGGCCTCTTCGAGGGGGCAACCTCCTTTGAGCAGGATCAATACAATGAATTCATGGATGCCTTTATTCAGCCTCAACACTTACTTATATACTAACTCTATTCTAACAACTACTTCCCTTGTATGTGGGATAATTTGAATAAGCTCTAAGGGATGACTAAAAAAGCATATGCGTCCATAGCAATTAAGCACGGGATCCTAACATGATCCTTCTAACTAATTAGAGCATGATTTTGGGATGAAATCAAAGGTGTTTGAGCTTTTGGTATGTAGATATACCATCAAAACTCATGTTAGGATTTAAAGTGTAAACAAGCATATTAGGCATGGCTAAGGCTAATGTCCAAATGAAGAGTCAGTCACACTTTTAGCATTGGATATGAGTTCCAACATATTGAGACATGTTGATAAGGTTAGTAAAAGTGTGTTTCATCTTCCAGCTTATAGAGAAAGCATCATGAGAGGTAATTTTGGATTGAGACCAATGTTAGGCTTGTGTAAATGGAAGGAAGAATTTGATAGGTTAGGTTTGAATGCTCATACCTCTTTTGATGCTATGAATGAAAATATGATAGTTTCAAGGATGTTTATGAAGATCTTGAAATATGAATTCGTGGATTTTTTTTTCAAGTTAGACATCAAAAATTTATGAACAAACCTTAAGAATGAAAATTGCTCAAAACCCTTCCTAGTGACTAGTTTGAAAAATGGAGTTGAAAAGATAGTTTGATGGCATATTTTAAATAAGATTATGATTTTAAATTTCAAAGGAATCCCTAAACCTACTTTAAATGCTTTTTTTGTGTGAACTTGTATAGATAGGGTGAAAAATAGGCTTTTCTTTATAGTTTTATGCATTTTGCAAGTTCTAGAAGGAGTCTAAAGATGAAACAAACTTTGGGAGAAATATTAAGACTTTTGATTACTCATGTTGTTTATTTCATGCCTCATAACAACTCCTAAATTTCTCAATATGATCTCTCATTTCAGCAAGTCAAAATTGGCATAGTGAACATGCTAGTGAGAAGAGTGGAAAACTTTAAGTGGGGTGGTTTTAAGGTATCCTTGATGATTATAAGGCCATATAGGGTATTGAAACTTGTCATCCACTCCCTCCCATGAATTTTCATGGAAACTAAAGCCTAATTTGAGGATAACTATGCAGGGTGTATGAAGAAGGAAAGTTTTGGACTATAAATGATGATGGCTCACTTCTATATGATTATAGAGGACCAAGATTATAACCAATGAATGGAGAGGCATGTATGAAATCCTTCAAATTCATTCAAATAATTGTAACTATTCCTAGTTATTTATGAGGCATTCAAGAAGCTCAAATCATGAAGGTAGTTTTATGATGTAGAATGAGGAGTTTAATGCCAATTTTTATGAGGTTTATCACTTGGATTTTCATTTTTACTTCCTAAACTTACATGGTTAATCACATATCCTCTTCTCATACAAAATTAAATAATTATCTTAGCTTGATAAGTGTCCTTGTGACCCTTTGACTTCTCTCTTCTCTCTCTCAAGCTCTATAAGAACTAGCCATTTTGGCATTGTAACACATGCTCCTCTTGAGTCTGGCAAAGCCTTGATCATTTTCATACCATTTGATCAATACTAATATTGATTTTTACCTCTTCATTAATATTCATAAGTGTGTTTTACTTGGATGATGAATCTTACTTAGTGAAGACTATGGTTTCCTTAACATGTCTCATTTTTTCACCCTAGTTGTAGGTGGAAAGCTTCTTCTTATAGGTCATATGAAGTGTTATAGGAAATTTCAAGGATTGAGTGAGTTATTATTTTCATTAGTGACATTCAAGGCCTCTTGTCTAGTCTTCCTAGATTTTCACATTCATCCATAACCTCATAATGTAACATTGATGTGAGAAAATGTAGATTAAAGGAGTGTATGTTTAGTTTGTCCCTTAATTTCATGTGTAACATGCTATTGGTTGGAATTCATCATATAATTTGGTGTATCACCCCCCTTAGGATAGTTTGATTTCAATTTTATCTCTCCCTTTTCACCTCTAAAGTTTAGTTATAGTTGTGATCTAAAGTGGTACATCAAGGCAGATAGCCCTATCTAGAAATTCACCTCATTCATTAGGCTACCCACAGGCCTAAAGGTGTTTTCATTGTGCCACTTAGATTAGGAGATCTTAAGCATCTCCTCACAGGGTGAAAATCCAAGTGAGAATAGTAACTAGGTGAGATCATAATTAGACAAGGGAGAAACCTCTACCACATATGCAAATCTGACATGTACACACTATACCAATACAATGAAATCTAAGAAAATATTGTATTCATCTCAAGAGGTTACAAGATCCATCTTGACAGAGTTTGGTCATGCCCAAGAGGAATAGAGAAAATATTGATAGGATCTAGTTTTTGGTTCAAAAGACTCTATATATAGCATAAAGAGAGAAAGAGAGATGGTAACAAAGCCTTGAAGAATGGAGAAAAGATCATCATGAACAAGAAGTGAGGTGAAAACCCATTGATTGTCTTCTACATTCATGTCTTGATCAAAAAATGGATCTCCTTTTATCCCACTAGTCCTTGAGCTCCTCTCATTAGCTGAGAGTGTCCTACTATAGAGAAGGATTTTTTATATGTTGACTAAGTCTATTTGGGTGGAATCAGTGCCCTTAACTACTTCTCCCACTACAAATTCACCACCTTGGGACCCTAAGTCAACTTGATGTGCTCATGAGGATCAAAACCTTAAATCTTAAAATGGATAGGGCCATGCCATGAATGGTATTTTATACTTTCTTTGTTGATAATGGAGACATGTGGATAGATGAAACCCTTTTACATTAACCACATATATACTATATTTTGATGTTTTGATCATAGGTCCTAACTATATATGCATAACCAATCTAAGGTCATTGGTTTTCCCATAGTTATCCATAGTAATGCATACTTATCGATCATATCTTGTTTTAGATTCCCATTAGGTCTAAAAATACCTCATTAGTCTTTATAAGAGTCGAGAGTTCACCATACCCATGTCCTTATGTAGAAATGGTGAACATAGTCATAATAATGAACCCTAAAAGCCATAAAAATTCAAAATAGAGGCCCATATTAAGCTCTAATAGTGGTATTTTATTTTCATTATATCTGAATACATCATATTGATCACTCCATGGTATTTGAATAACATTTAACAACATTGGGATGACCCTGTAAAACCTAGTTTCTCTTGGTAAAAAATGGATTATCAACCTCACTCAAAATTCCTAGGCTCACCCCTTTCTCTAATTGGTTATCAAAATCTAATTAAGCTCATTGACATATTGACTCATCTTGCTCCATCAATTTTGATCTGTATGAATGACCATGATACATTGATTTTCTACCAGTTGAATGTACTGTTGAAACTTATCATAAATGTATTTACTCTTGAGATTCACTCACCCCTTTGAACTATACTCACCATTAGATCTGAATGTATGATGTAATGTGGACCGTTAGATCAATTAAGACCCACTATTTGAACCCTAATAGTTAGTTTATAGATCTTAAAATTGATGTCCTACAGACTGTATTTGATGTCTTGTAGAACATATTTGACATCTTGCAGACCATCAATTTTAAGCACAAATAGATTTTTGTAGTGTCTTTATTTTAACATTATCATGAACATCGTATGTTTTAGGTCCAACTTTGAAGGCCTATAACTTGAAGCACAAAAGTCATGGAGGTACCAAATTTTTAGGAGATGTTCTTGAGGCCAAAAGGAATGAACCCATTTGATCAATTAGTCCTAAGAGCCTTCTAAATGTGTTTGTAAAATGCTCAAGTTGACTGGTCCATTCTAAGATCTAATGATGTCCTTGAAATGGTCTAGTTCATTTTTGATAAGTATGGGAAACTTAGTGAAATATGACTAAGGAGCAAACTTTGAACATGCGTAACTTTTATCATACTTTGGAAGATGACTTGAAACTTAGTGCATAGTAACTAAGGACCGAGATGAACAAACCCATGTGATCAATTATTATTTAGACTACCACTTGTGGGATATATTAACTCATAAATATACCCACTTAGCTATTTTTGAGCTTATTCGAAAATGGCTATGGAAACCTAGTAGATTTTGATTAAAAGACCAACTTTGGACCTTCATATCTTTTGATGCACTTTAGTGGATGACCTAATACTTGGTACACATGTTATTTTGAATAATGTGAAGAAACCCATATGATTTATTCTCATTGACTTGTCCACATGTGGCAATTATGTTGTCAGCAAAGTTCATGCTAAAAAGTTTTACCACTAGACCCAAGATGTCTAGATGAACATAATGAAGAACCACATAAATGCCATACACTTATAAGTCATTCCAAGCACTCTTGGCATCCCATGGGGTCTCTGTAATACTTCAGTCCTATCCCAAAGCCTTTTGATCCACTTGTTATCAAACCATGCAAGAGCTTTATATGTGGACCAAAATTGAACAATAATAATACTTTCCTAACCTATCACAAGAAGTTTATTTTAGCCTCCTATTTCTTCCTCATAAGTTAATCATGTTGATGTTCACCATAATCTTTCTTTAGATGAGACTAATAACTATATTTATAAACTAACACTTATAAAATTATATTCATCTCAGCCTTCTAATCATTATGATGACCCCCAATGTTTTTGGGTATCACATAAATTGGAGACATTCCCATGAATCTTTAAAATAAATTAAGAACCTTACTTTCAACTTCCTCCTTAGTCCCAAAATCGATCATGAACTATGATATGAGAGTTATAGAAAACTTATGACAAGGTAGTGAAATTCCATGCATCCAAGTCAAGTTTGATGCCCTTAACCAAGCTAATTCTTACTTTGATGTATATTTATAGACACTTCTTAAGCATGACCAATAATGTAATCCCAATCACCCTACTATCACTAATGTTGTCAAAAAAATAGTTAATCCTATCATGTAGTCTCATATATTGATATTTATCCTCATTTGACTTGTACTCCCTATCCTACTTTAAAAATAATTCAAGGTATATCTTTGCCTCATTTTGTGGATGTTGAGTGTGAGGAATAATTACTTTTATTTTCAAAACTACATCGACCATTTTGATGTAATTATCTTCTCTTATGACTAAACCTAATACAT